>JARQOD010000001.1:173966632-174058958 GCA_033576555.1 Oophaga sylvatica | reverse complement strand
TTCATCTGGCTGGTTAACAAAAATAGGGGGGACCCCACGCCATTTTTTTTTCGAAGGGAACCCCTATTTTTGTTAATCAGTTCCCTCTGACGTCACTGATGGTGTCCCTGGCTGACCTGAAGTGAAAGTGGAAAGCAATCAATTAAGCTTTCCACTTCCTCTCCTGTCAGCCAGGAGAGGAACTCATTCATTTGGGGGTTTACTGTGAGGCTGCAGCATTAGCTGCGGTCCCTGCATAAACATTAACCCTTTCTGAAGGATTACACCGTGGGACCTGACTGTGCATCGGATTGGTAAGAATAATTTTGCTTTATTATTTTTTTTTTATTACAGGAAATGGTTTTAGCAGGTAAATAAAATATGGTCAAAAACTGTGTGATTATTTCATTAAACTTCTTTTTTATTAAAGTGTGTGTGTTTGATTTTTCTTTCATACAATAGGATTAATAATTGATAGTTGTCTAATTGACAGCTCTCAATTATTAACCTGGCTTAAAGTGACCTTTCAATTGCAAGGTCATTTTAACCCCTTATTAACCCATTCGCCACTGCTACAGGGCAATGGGAATAGATGGGCAAAGTGCCAGAAAGGGCAAATCTAATTAGAGATTTGCCCTTTCTGGGGTGTCTGGGGGCAGATGTTAGTAGCCGGGGGGGGCCAAAAATAATGGTCCCTCTCTGGGCTATTATTATCTGCCCCCACTCACTGGCTTTGTCTGTCTGGTTGCGAAAATAGGGCGGGAGCCCACGCATTTTTTTTCAGCAATTTTACACCTCATATATATATATACATGTCATTGAGTTTGTGACACATATAATATATATATATATTTATAGTTCATACACTTCTACATAGTATAATAGCCGCTAATTCAATTGCCTGCTTTTGTGAAAATGCAGAACCCGACATGAAATGACACTTGGTGTACATAGGGTTAACCATGTCTTTTCATGTCCTTTGCTATCTGATTTGCACAAACAATTAAATCAGTCTATGTGTTCAAAATTTCACACCTGTAGGGTTAATTAAAGGTGTAAATTCGTAGCAAAAAAGTCCGGTTTTTTTCAAACGAATTTTACACCTTTAATTAACCCCTACAGGTGTGAAATTTTGCACACATAGACTGATTTAATTGTTTGTGCAAATCAGATAGAAAGGACATGAAAAGACATGGTTAACCCTATGTACACCAAGTGTCATTTCATGTCGGGTGCTTCTGTCTTTTCACAGAAACCGGCTTTACCCGGCAATTGAATCAGAGGATATTTTACTATGTAGAAGTGTATAAACTATACATATATGTATATATATATGTCACAATGACATGTTAATATATATAATATATATATATATAATGTATTCTATGTGTGTATATTTAGTGTTTACAAGGAAAGAATGGGTTTTTTTTAGTTACGATATTTTGTTCCCATAGACTTACATGGGACTTCCGGTATCGGTATCGGGTATCGCCGATATTTTAATGGTATCGGCGATACCATTCCGATTCCGATACTTTTGGATATCGGAAAGTATCGCTCAACTCTACAGAAGACCAATCATATTCAATCAGCAGTTTTTATTTTATATCTGACAAGGGAGGATGCTATGAAATAAATAGAGGGGGTTTTGTATAACCAAAATAAAAAGAGAATTCGCTATGTAATTGATGACTAGCATATGATAAGTAAAACCAGTAAGCTGTCTCAAGACCTTTGCAACCTTATTGCTGCAAAATATACTGGTAGCATTGATTACAAAAGACTTTCTAAACTTCTGAAAATTCCAGTGAACACTGTTGGAGCCATAATGGGGAAGTTGTAAGAACATCATTTTTTTCATAAACCGACCACAAACAGGTACTCCCACAAGATTTCAGTCAGTGGAGTGAAACAAATTATCCAAAGAATTCTTCCAAGAGCCAAGGACCACCTATGGAGAGCTACGGAAAGATCTGGAATCAGTAAAATTGTCTTAAAAGAAAACAATAAGTAATTCACTCAACCTTCATGGCCTGTATGCACACTCACCACGAAAGACTCCATTGCTGAGCAAAAAGCATGTTCAACCATGATTAAAGCTTGCTCAACAACATTTAGATATGCCTGTGAAATACTGGAAGAATACAGGCTGTGCAGAAAGACCAAATTGACCTCTTTGGCTGCCATAAGGCTCATCATGTTTGAAAGTAAAAAAGCATTACATATATAGGGTGGTCCAAACGTAGGTGGACAGTATGTGTAATAGGGTTATGAAGGAGGAGATTTATCAAACACGGTGTAAAGTGAAACTGACTCAGTTGCCCTTAGCAACCAATCAGATTCCACTTTTCATTCTTCACAGACTCTTTGGAAAATGAAAGATGGAATCTGTTTGGTTGCTAAGAGCAACTGAGTCAGTTTCACAGATAAATCTCCCCCAAAATGGAAAATAATTTAAATACAGATCAAAGAAAATGGATTTTAAAAAGTATTGGAAATCTCAAAATGCTGAAACAGTTAGAGCAAATTGGGTTGAAACATTTGGTACTCAAGCCCCAAAGAGACAAACCATTTACCGCATTCGTGACAAATTCGATGCCACTGGCTCAATCCTTAATGCTCCAAAAACTGGTCGACCCAAAGCAGCCTGTACAGAAAATAATAAACAACTTGTTGCTGAAACATCTGTTCAGAGTCCAAAAAAGTCCACCAGAAGAGTCTCTTTAGATTTGGGAATTTCACAAGCTTCCATCATGCGAATCCTGAAATCTATTGGGTGGAAAGCTTATCGTCCACTTCTAATTCATGGTTTATTGAAGGATGATCCAGACAGGAGGCTGCAATTTAGTGAGATTATGGTTAACAAAATTGAAGAAAATCCAGTAATTTTAGAAAACATTATGTGGAGTGATGAAGCTTCTTTCAAATTATCTGGCCATATTAACAGACATAATTGTATTTACTGGTATAATGAGAACATGCATTTAACATTAGAGCAACAACTAAATGAGCCTGGTGTCAATGTTTGGGGTGGTATTTCAAGTTTTGGTGTTATTGGACCATTTTTTTTTTTATGGAACAGTCACAGGAGATAAGTATCTCAAAATTCTAATGAATCAAGTTGTTCCCCAGTTACAGCAACAGCATAATTCAAATGACCTTTATTTCCAACAAGATGGGGCCCCTCCACATTACTCAAGAGTAGTCCGCGAGTATCTTGATGAAACATTTCCTAATAAATGGATTAGCTGAAGAGGCCCACTTGACTGGCCAGCACGTTTACCAGACTTGACCCCAATGGATTTTTTCTTTTGGGGAATACTCAAGGACAAAGTTTATAGTTGAAAACCAAAAAGTGGCAGTGATTTGAAAAATTACATAAGAGATGTATTTCAAGAAATTAATATCCAAAGAGATTTGTGCAAAAATGCTTCCCCACACCATTACTGACCCACTGCCAAATCCGTCATGCTGGAGGATGTTGCAGGTCTGTCACATGTGCTCAGTGTGAACCTACTCTCATCTGTGAAGAGAACAGGGTGCCAATGTCTAATCTGACAATCTTGGTGTTCTCTGACAAATGCCAATTGCCCTGCACGGTGTTGGGCTGTAAACACATCACCCACTTGTAGACGTCGGGCACTCATACCACCATCATTGAGTCTGTTTCTGACAATTTGAGCAGACACATGGATGTTAGTGGCCTGGTGGAGGTCATTTTGCAGAGCTCTGGCACTGCTCCTCCTGTTCCTCCTTGCACAAAGGAGGAGGTAGCCTTCCTGGTGCTGGGTTGTTGCCCTTCTACAGCCCCTTCCATGTCTCCTGGTATACTGGCCTCTCCTGGTATCTGCTCCATGCTCTGGACACTGTGCTGACAGACACAGCTTCCCTTATTGCCACAGCTTGCATTGATGTACCATCCTGAATGAGCTGCACTAACTGAGCAAGTTCTGTTGGTTGTAGACACCACCTCATGCTACTGTACAGTACCTCTAGGAGTGAGAGCAATGATAAAATGCAAAAGTTACCAAAGCAGCCAAAAAAGATGAGAAAAGAGAAATGGTCTGTGGTCACCACTTGCAGAACCACTGCTTTATAGGGGGTGTCTTGCTAATTGATGATCATTTGTACCTGTTGTCTGCTCCATTTGCACAATAGCAGGAGAAATTGATTCATAATTGGTGTTGCTTTGTTACTGGAGAGGTAGAGTTCACAAAAGTGTGATTGACTTGGAGTTACATTGTGTTGTGTTAGTGTTCCCTTTATTTTTTGAGCAGTGTATATATGTATGTGTATTATATATATACAGTGGGTTCGGAAAGTACTAAGACCCCTTTAAATTTTTCACTCTTTGTTTTATTGCAGCCATTTGGTAAATGTGAAAAAGTTATTTTTTTTTCTCAATAATGTACACTCTGCACCCCATCTTTACTGAAAAAAACAGAAAGGCAGAAATTTTTGCAAATTTATTAAAAAAAAAACTGAAATATCACATGGTCATAAGTATTAAGAACCTTTGCTCATTATTGAGTAGACACACCCTTTTGATTTAGTACAGCCATGAGTCTTCTTGGAAATGATGCAACAAGTTTTTTTACACCTGGATTTGGGGATCCTCTGCCATTCTTCCTTGCAGATCCTCTCCAGTTCCGTCAGGTTGCATGGTGAACGTTGGTGAACAGCCAGTTTCAGGTCTCTCCAGAGATGCTCAATTGGATTTAGGTCAGGGCTTTGGCTGGGCCAGTCAAAAATGGTCACAGAGTTGTTCTGAAGCCACTCCTTTGTTATTTTAGCTGTGTGCTTGGGATCATTGCCCTGTTGGAAGGTGAACCTTTGGCCAAGTCTGAGGTCCAGAGCACTCTGGAAGAGGTTTTCATCCAAGATATCTCTATACTTTGCCGCATTCATGTTTACTTCAATTGCAACCAGTCGTCCTGTCCCTGAAGCTGAAACCCCCCCATAGCATGATGCTGCCACCACCATGTTTCACTGTTGTTGTTTTTCTCCACAAATACCGCTTTGAATTATCACCAAAAACTTCTATCTTTGTCTCATCAGACCAGAGAATCTTATTTCTCATAGTCTGGGAATCCTTCATGTGTTTTTAGCAAACTCTATGCAGGCTTTCATATGTCTTGCACTAAGGAGAGGCTTCCGTCAGGCCACTCTGCCATAAAATCCCAGTGATAGTTGACTTTGAGGAACTTTTTCCCATCTCCCTACTGCATCTGTGGAGATCAGCCACAGTGATCTTGGGGTTCTTCTTTACCTCTTTCACCAAGGTGCTTCTCCCACGATTGCTCAGATTGGCTTGACGGCCAGGTCTAGGAAGACTTCTGGTGGTCCCAAACGCCTTCCATTTAAGGATTATGGACGTCACTGTGCTCTTAGGAACCTAGAATACTGGAGAAATTCTTTTGCAACCTTGGCCAGATGTCTGACTTGCCACAATTCTGTTTCTGAGCTCTTTGGCTAGTTCCTTTGACCTCATGATTTTCATTTGGTCTGACATGCACTGTGAGCTGTGAGGTCTTATATAGACATGTTAGCCTTTACAAAGTAAGGGTCGCATCACACTCTTCAATGTCCCAGCGATCCCACCAATGATACGACGTGGATGGCATCGCTGGGACATCGTTAGCTGATCGCTGGTGAGCTGTCACATGGGCAGACTCACCAGCGTTCAGGACTAGCGAGCACGCTGGTATCCAATGTACACATCGGGTAACTAAGCACCACACAGCACCTAGTTACCCGATACATTCCCTAGATACCGGCTCTCAGCGCTCTATAGCAGAAGCCGGGAGCCGGTAACCAGGGTACATATCGGGTAACTAGGTGCCGCGCGGTGCTTAGTTACCCGATATGTACATTGGATACCAGCTCCCAGCTCGCTGATCGTTGGTCTCCCGCTGTCACAAGCAGTGATGCGCGCTGGCCAGCAGGAGACCAACGATGAAAAAATGGTCCAGGACATTCAACAACGATTAGCGATACCCAGCAGGGGTAGGCCAGGTTGCTGTTGCATCACAAAATTGGTGATGCTTCAGCGATCTCGCTAGCGATCTCGCTTAGTGTGACAGGGGCTTAAGTCCTATAAGTTTAATTAGACACAGCAGGACTGCAATGAAGGAATAGAACCAACTTAAGGAGGATCACAAGGAAATGGACAGCATGTGACATAAATATCAGTGTCTGAGCAAAGGGTCTGAATACTTATGACCATGTGATATTTCAGTTTTTCTTTTTTAATAAATTTGCAAAAATTTCTACATTTCTAGTTTTTATCAGTCAAGATGGGGTGCAGAGTGCACATTAATGAGAATAAAATGAACTTTTTTGCATTTACCAAATGGCTGCAATGAAACAAAGAGTGAAAAATTTAAAGGGGTCTGAATACTTTCCGAGCCCACTATTTATACAGCTCTGACAAAAATTAAGATACCACTTTCAAATGTTCAGTTTGTCTGATTTTTCTCTTTATTGGTATATTTTGGAGTAAAATGTAAATTGTTCTTTTAGTCTATAAACTTCTGACATGTCACTGAATTTCCAAGCAATAAATTTTTTATTTTTTTCTGACAAAGAAAAATGGTCAAAATTTTTATCAAAAAACAGTGCTTTCAGACCTCAAATAATGCAAAGAAAACTAGTTCATAATCATTTAGAAACAACAATACTAATGTTTTATCTCAGGAAGAGTTATGAAATCAATATTTTGTGGAATAACCATGATTTTAAAAAACTGCTTTCATGTGTCTTGGCATGCTTGCCACCAGTCTTTCACACTGCTTCTGGTGCAAAAATTTAAGCAGTTCTTTGTTTGATGGCTTGTGACTATCCATCATCCTCTTGATCACATTCCAGAGGTTTTCAATGGGGTTCAGGTGTGGAGAATGGGCTGCCCATGACAAGGTTTTGATGTGGTAGTCTCTTAATTTTTGCCAGAGCTGTATACATATATTCATGGCTGAATGTGTTGGCACCCTTGAAGTTGTTCCAGAAGATGAATTATTTCTCTCAGGAAAATAGTGCAAATGATTTGTTATACACGTTTGGTTTATTTCCTTTGTTTGTATTGGAGCAACACAAAAATACATAGAAAAAAAGGCAAATTGGGCATAAGTTCACACTAATCCCCAAAAATGGTTCGGACAAAATTGCTGGCATCCTCTTCTTAATATTTGGTTGTAGACCCTTTGGTATAAAAAACTGAAATCAATCATTTTCTATAACCATCAACGAGCTTCTTACACCTCTCAACTTGAATTTTGTCCACTCTTCATTTGCAAACAGGTCTTTCATATTTGAGGCATGCCTTCTCCCAACAGCAATTTTAAGCTCTCTCCACAAGTGTTCAATAAGATTTAGGTACCAACTAATTGCTAGTCATTTCAAAACTTTCCAATGCTTTGTTTCCATTCATTTCTGGGTGATTCGTGAAGTATGTTTGGGATCATTGTCCTACTGGAGGATCCATGACCTAGAACACAATCCAGCTTTTTGACACTGGGCACTATATTGCGACTCAAAATTCTTTAGTAATCTTCAGATTTCATGATGCTTTTTACACAGTCAAGGCTCACAGTGCCAGAGGCAGCAAACAACCTCAAAACCTCTTTGAACTGCCACCATATTTGACTCTAGATACTGTGTTTTTTTCTTTGTCAGCTTCATTCTGTTTTCAATAAATAGCAGAATGTGCTTTACCAAAAGCTCAATGCTGGTCCCATCTGTCCACAAGATGCTTTTTGGCTTACTCACGTACATTTTTGCAAACTGCAGTCTAACTTTTTTACATCTCTGTGTCAGCAGTGGGTTCCTCCTGGGTCTCATGCCATAGTGTTTCATTTCAATCAAATGTCGATGGATTATTCGCTCTGACACTGATGCACTCTGAGCCTGCAGGACAGCTTGAATTTCTTTGGAACATGATTGGGGCTGCTTATTCCTCATCCGAACAATCCTGCATTGCAACCTTTCATCAATTTTTGTTTGCTGTCCACATCCAAGGAGATTAGTTACAGGGCCATGGGTTGTAAACTTCTTGATTATGTTGTACACCATGGACAAAGGAACATTAAGATACCTGGAGATGGATATGTAGCCTTGAGATTGCTGATATTTTTAGAAAATATTAAGATTTGAGAGTCCTCAGTGGTTGATACATTTTAATGGCTAACTGAAAAGATGGTAACAAACTGCAAGCATTCGAGACTACTCGGGTCTCTTCATCAGGCATAGTAGAGACCTAAGCAGTCTTGAAAGCTTGCAATTTGTTACCATCTTTTCTTTTAGCCATTAAAGGGTATCAACCACTGAGGACTCTCAAACCTTAATATTTTTCTATCTATTGATATTTTTCTATCTATTGGATAACATGGTACAAAGATATACATATTTCCTGATATTTTTCAATAATTTTAGTTCTCAAGTCCTCAGACAGTTCTCTTCTCTTAATTCTCTCCATGATTAGTGTGACACTCACAGACACGCAATGCAAAGACTGAGTCATCTTCTCCCCTTTTTATTTGATTTCAGGTGTGATTGTCATATTGCTCACACCTGTTACTTGCCACAAGCAAGTTTGAGCGAGCATCAAATGCTTGACATAAAGTTGTTTATGTACAATTTTGTAAAGATGCCAGTTTTGTGTGAAATTATGTCAATTTCGCCTAGTTTCTACACACAAAGGAAATAAAAATGTATAACAAAACGTGTAATTGCAATAATTTTCTGGGAGAAATACTTCATTTTCATCTTCTGTTGTCTGTTATGCCTAAGACATCATGACAGCAAGATGTCAATAAGTACATAGTGGCGCCACTATGTGCATTATGACATCAGGAAGTGTGTCACCCGAGTCACACACAAGGACACGGCTGATGTGCATCATGACATTATAATGTGCATCATGACAGGATTTCAAAAAGGCTAGATGCTTTTCTCATCTTGTACAAGTGGTCAAGGAGGTTAGAGCTAAGTTTTTTCAGTCTATGTAACTATGTAATGTGCTATTCTACACACTTTTAAGAGGGCAGTACGGTGGCTCGCATTGTTGCTTTGTAGCACTGAAGTCATGGGTTCAAATCCCTACCCAGGACAACATGTGCAATGAGTTTATATGTTCTCCATGTATGTGTGTAAGTTTCCTCTAGGTACTCTGGTATCCTCCCACACTCAAAAAACATACTGCTATGGAATTTAGATTGTGAGCCCCTAATGGGACAGCAATGACAATATCTGGGGAATATGATGGTGCTATATAATTAACTTAAATAAATAAGAAAAGATTGAACATTGATACATTTCTAAAGCATACATTATTATTTAATAATAATAATAATAAAAAATCATATACAGCCACAGAGCAAACACAGTCACCAGGTACCTTATGCCACGTTTCTTTTGTTGTCAGTGGTGGATCCTAAAATGATCTATTTTCAGAATTTGTTATGGACTACACTACAGCCCAGGGGTGGGGTTCTGTCCATTCTCCTCAGTTTGCCTCAAACTAGCAGTTGATTCAGCCAACTAGCCGAATTGGAGAGAAGATTTGCTCCCAACAGGTTCTTCTTAGTAAACAGAAAGAGACAGCTTAGTGATTGTATGCTATCTGCTTTTTGCCTTGGCAGCATAATGTCACTTGGCTAGAATAACACAGTGGAGAAGACTACAGAGCTGTCAGAAGGATGATACTTTTATGTGACAATACTTCCTGTGCTGGGACGCCTACTTTTGGCATCACATGACTTGAATTTGAAGCTAGTTTCTGCTTCTCCTCTGCGCTGTACTGTACAGCCAGTGTCATCCCGCTTATTTAGTAAGGAGTCAGAATTCAGTTAGGAAACAATCTCCTACCACCTACTAAGGCGACCTGGATATTGGAAAGCTGTCATGGGGTGAGTCCATCTTATTGGATCTTAGGAATTGCAAGGTCATTTCTATATTTAGGGGGCTCACTGTGGAAGAATTATTACTATGTGTAGGGTTACACAGAGGTGAAGCTTTTACAATATGTTGAGGTTGCAAAGTAGGGACTTTTATTATTATTATTATTATATTATTTATATAGCGCCATTTATTCCATGGCGCTTTACATATGAAAAGGGGAAAAATATAGACAGATACAACTTTTATCATGTGTCAGGGCAAAAAGGAGCACATGTACAGGCACAGGGGGGCACTATTACCATTTGGAGGGTGCGGAGTGTGTGCTATTATCATGTATGGGCACAGAGAAGGTACTGTTACCTTTATTCAAATAACAAAATCAAGGTGCTCTAACAATTGCATTATATATAGCTATACCCTTGTCTGTAGGAGCACAAAGATTTTCATATTACAGTATGAAAACAATATGCAGCTAGAAAAGATACATAAGATCTATACAACATCTTCCAAAGTGAATGCATGGGCCTGATGATACTGTGCTCCATTATTTGGTGACTTCTCTTTGTAAAAGATAACTAATAATAATAAAAGTGTATAGAAAATTATTTAGTTTGTAATTTCCTAATATACAAAAGCAAATATACTTTCTTAAGTATTAATGCTAATTTATTATGATACTATAGTCAGAAAGGATGGGCTTTAACAAAGCACTGGACAATGGTCATATTATTTAATTGATTTACTACAGTCATGGACAAAAGTTTTGAGAATGGCACAAATATTAATTTTTACAAAGTCTACTGCTTCACTTTTTCTAATGGCAATTTGCATATACTCCAGAATGTTATAAAGAGTGATCAGCATAACAGCAATTACTTGCAAAGTCAATATTTGGCTAGAAAATGAACTTTATCCCCCAAAACACATTTCAACATCATTGCAGCCCTGCCTTAAAAGGACCAGCTAACCTCTTTTCAGTGATTGCTCCATTAACACAGGTGTGGGTGTTGATGAGGACATGGCTGGAGATCAATCTGTCATGATTAAGTAAGAATGACACCACTGGACACTTTAAAAGGAGGCTGGTGCTTGGCATCATTGTTTCTCTTCTGTTAACCATGGTTATCTCTAAAGAAACACGTCCAGTCATCATTGCAATGCACAAAAATGGCCTAACAGGGAAGGGTTATCGCAGCTAGAAAGATTGCACCTCAGTCAACAATCTATCGCATTATCAAGAACTTCAAGGAGAGAGGTTCCATTGTTGCCAAAAAGGTTCCAGGGCGCCCAAGAAAGACCAGCAAGCGCCAGGACCGTCTCTTAAAAGTGTTTCAGCTGCGGGATCGGGCTACCAGCAGTGCAGAGCTTGCTCAGGAATGGCAGCAGGCAGGTGTGAGTGCATCTGCACGCACTGTGAGGCGGAGACTCTTGGAGCAAGGCCTGGTCTCAAGGAGGGCAGCAAAGAAGCCACTTCTCTCCAGAAAAAACATCATGGACAGACTGATATTCTGCAAAAGGTACAGGCAGTGGACTGCTGAGGACTGGGGTAAAGTTATTTTCTCTGATGAATCCCCTTTTCAATTGTTTGGGACATCAGGAAAACGCCTCATTCGGAGAAGACAAGGTGAGCGCTACCACCAGTCTTGTCTCATGCCAACTGTTAAGCATCCTGAAACCATTCATGTGTGGGGTTGCTTCTCAGCCAAGGGAATCGGCTCTCTCACAGTATTGCCTAAAAACACAGCCATGAATAAAGAATGGTACCAGAATGTCCTCCAAGAGCAACTTCTCACCAACCCTCCAAGAGCAGTTTGGCGATCAACAATGCCTTTTCCAGCATGATGGAGCACCTTGCCATAAAACAAAGTGATAACTGAATGGCTCAGGGAACAAAACATAGAGATTTTGGGTCCATGGCCTGGAAACTCCCCAGATCTTAATCCCATTGAGAACTTGTGGTCAATCATCAAGAGAGGGTGGAGAAACAAAAACCTAAAAATTCTGACAAAATGAAAGCATTGATTGTGCAAGAATGGACTGCTATCAGTCAGGATTTGGTCCAGAAGTTGATTAAGAGCATGCCAGGGAGAATTGCAGAGGTCCTGAAGAAGAAGGGTCAGCACTGCAAATATTGACTTGCTGCATTAACTCATTCTAACTGTCAATATAAGCTTTTGTTACTCATATGTTTGCAATTATATTTCTGTCTGTGATAAAAACATCTGTCAAACACACATAAAAACCAGAGGGCAGCAGATCATGTGAAAATATAACATTTGTGTCATTCTCAAAACTTATGGCCATGACTGTAGACCAGCATATATGTCAAAATAGTTTTCATGTAAACAAGAGACACTGTGTAGACACTACTATAAAAAAGCATAAGGTCAGATTAAGTGCCTACAGGTGTAAGTGGAAGTGATTGTCCTGCAAGTTATTTCTAAACAAAAAGTAGTTCAGTGACTTCAATATTCTACTTGATACATAAAAGTATAAAATATTAATCCAATTTTATATTCTGTTTGTCTGAGGCAAAACAATGCTTTGTTCCATGATAGCAAAAAATGTCTGCTTCTACCTTGAAAAAAAGGAAAAAGACCAAAGCAAAAGAGTGCATGATAGCGATATTTGTAAAAGAAATAAAATAACTACATAAATCAATGTACAAAACAAGTTGGTTTTATATCAATAAGCTTAATTATTGCAATATACCGTATGCATGCAAAGTAAAGCTAAACAATTTGTCAGACCTAAACTTTTTCCTCATATATTGTGTAATGTTATTAGATGCAAAGATTGTATTGTCACAAAAAGCATGGAAGAAAATTAATTCTTCATTAATGTTAAATCTGGGCTTAAGAGCTAGCAATAAAAAAAATTAAACTGAGCTGTAGCTGTCTCTGCACTGGGTGCACAGTGTCTTTGACTGTTAGCTTAGTTTTCATTATTTTCCGACAGTCTGGCATAGGGATATTCGTGGGAGAGAAGTGTCTTTTCAGTTGCCCATCTCCCCCATCCTACCATGAATTACCATTACACATGAACAGATTAATAATAGTGTAGCTGTGGGTCACAGAAAATGGCGACATAAGCAGAATTTCTTTCACAAAGTTCAGAATTTTTAAAACTAGCCAAATATTCTTTTTAGGGATTATAACTTTGGTAACGTCATAACCGTGTTGTTCTGCAGAATCATGCTCCAAGGTCATTTAATTTGAATTAAAATGACCTCCTAAAATATTGCAGGTATAGCTTTTGTGTCTGGCTATTAGAAATAGTTGGGGATCCTGGGGAGAAGACAGAAGTGGTTTATCACAGTTTATAGGACCTGGAAATCACATGATTGCCAGGTCTCTGCCCCAGGTCTCTGCCCAGTATAGCAGAGCTGCTGAGCCCAAGTAGATTCAGATCAAGTTTGCCAACAGTATGTCACTGTAGTGTGCTATGTACCCTGCTGCTGGAACTCCTATCTATGCTCCAATTACAGTGGAATAATAATTATCAATAAGGGGAAAAAATATGTAAAAATATTCTCCAAAGATATCTTTGAAAACAAATTATTATAAATATATATATATATATATATATATATATATATATATAGATAGATATATACAGTCCTGCTCCTCGTTATTGGCACTCATGAAGTTTAAGTACATAATGTGTGCTACCTCATGAAAAAATGAATCAAGTGAAACAGTTTTATTGTATAGATCACTCATGTTAAATACAAAAGAGCAAATGATAAACAATAACTTAAAACAAAAAACAAAAAAAACTAAAGCTTGCTGTGACACTGGTATTGGCACCCTTTACATTAAATTAGTATGAAAACACATTTTGACTCACCTTTGAAAAAGCACAGATGATAAACAACCGTGATTAATTGTCAGTGCCCACGTGACCTGAATTAGCCAATGAATGATGGCCTCAGTGTTTTAAAAAGCCACATGGTAGGCCATGTTCCATTATCACATTGAAAAAGACAAAAGACCTGATTGAGGACATCAGAACTGCTATTATTAGCAAACACAAGACTTCCAAAGGGTATAAGGCCAATTCCAAAGACCTTGGTATGCCAGTTTCATTAAGAAGTTTGCCAAGAATCGAGCCATCAAGAACCTCACTGGATGTGGGGGAAAAAGGAAAATTGACAAGAGATTAAGGTTTTTGCGAATGGTGGAAAAAACACCACTTCAAACATCCAAAGACCTGAAGGCCAACCTGGAACAGTCTGGGGCTATGGTTTAAACAAGTACCATATGCCACAAGTAAACTAAGCAGAGCTTTATGGGTAAAGGAGAAACCATTGCTGAAGAAAAGACATGAAAAGGAACAAATGATCTTTGCCAAAGAGTATCTTGACAAAACACAATACTTCTGGGAAAATAGATGAAACAAAATAGAGCTTTTTGGCAATGAAAAGCAACAGTTTGTTTACAGACAGTGCAATTAAAAATGGTGGTGGATCCATAATGCTGTGGGCTTTGGTTTTCATGCGTCTGATACTGGAGGACTTCACTGTATCACAGGAATTATAAATCAGAGAATTATCAAGAGATTTTAAAGCAAAATGTCCTACCCAGTTTAATAAAGCTTTGATAAAGATTTGAGTTGAAGATCATGGTTCCTCCATCAAACAATGACCCAAAGCACATATCCCAAAGTACACAGCTTTGGTTGAAGAAGAAAAAATGGACTGTTTTAAAATGGCCAGCAATGAGTCCTGATCTCAATACCATTGAAAATATTTGGGATGAGTTGAAATCTGCCATTGGGAAAATGAACCCCTCAAACTTTCAAGAGCTTGAACAAACTGCAAAGAAAGAGTGGGAGAAAATACCAGCTGAGAAGGGCAAGAAGCTTATAGATGGCTGCAAGAAATGTTTGGAGGTTGTCATAAATACCAAAGGGTGTGCAACCAAGTATTAATTAGGGGTGCCTTATTGCTGCACATGCTGTTTATTCTGTTTCTCCTTTGAAATTTGTAAGTTGAAAAACAATGTTTTATTGTTGTATTACTTTGGACCTCTAATTAAAAAATCTTGAGGCTATAACCTTGGTACATTTCTATTTATTTCAGAAGATATTGTATAGTCTGTGAAAAAAATGAAGTGGTGCCAATACTGGTGAGCAGCACTGTTTATATATATATATATATATATATATATATATATATATACTGTATATGTGAGAGAAGATCGCAAGACCACGGCTGCGAAAATCACTGCTGAGCTCAATGAACACCTACAGAACCCAGTTTCCACGAAAACTGAGCTGAACAAATCTGGATTCCATGGAAGAGCTGCAATTCGTAAACCGCTGCTCTCAATGACAAATGTTTCCAAGTGTTTAGAGTTGTGAAGAAATCAAAGCAAAAGTTGGCTACTTTGAAGAACCTAGAATGTAAGACATATTTTCAGTTGTTTCACACTTTTTTGTAAAGTGTAATGTATAATTCCACATGTGTTAATTCATAGTTTTGATGCCTTTAGTGTGATTCTACAATTTTCATAGTCATGAAAATACAGAAAAATCATTGAATGAGAAGGTGTGTCCAAACTTTTGGTCTGTACTGTATATATATATACACATTGCTCACAAAAAAAAGGGAACACTTAACACAATGTGACTCCAAGTCAATCACATGTCTGTGAAATTAACCTTTCCAGTTATGAAGCAACAAGGATTGTCAATCAATTTCTCCTGCTGTTATGCAAATGGAGAAACAGGTAGAAATGATAGGCAATTAGCAATATAAACCCTATAAAGTGGTGGTTCTACAGGGGTGACCACAGACTGTTCTCATCCTTTTTGGTTGTTGTTTTGGTCACTTTAGCATTTTGTCATTGCTCTCACTCCTAGAGGTTACAGTAGCAACCCACGGATGTTCCTCAGGTAGTGCAACCAGGGGTGAACCTAGCCTCTCTGCTGCCTGAGGCGAACTGCAAAACGGCACCCACCATTGTAAAATCAGTAGAAATAAATCTGGTTTACTCTTACTAGCCTAACGTGACGCACATGTGAAATACATACACTTTTAAATATGAATATGTTTGAAACATCGATTTTTATATTTGTTAAAGTTCTGTATAAGTAGTACACCTTGTAAACACATGACTCTGCTCCGTACTCCTCATACACACACCGCTCCGCTCGGTACACCTCGTACACACACTGCTCCGCTCCGGTACACACGGCTCTGCTCCGGTACACCTCGTACACACACGGCTCCGATCCATACACCTCGCACACACACGGCTCCGCTCCGTACACTTCGCACACACACGGCTCTGCTCTGCACACCTTGCACACACACGGCTTCACTCCGTACACCTCGTACACACACGGCTCCGCTCCGTACATCTCATACACACACAGCTCCGCTCCGTACACCTCATACGCACACAGCTCTGCTACATCCACACTGTAAACCCCTCCTGATCCCAAACATAAACTTACCTTCATCCAGCACCATGACAACCAGCACAGCAGAGTCCTGCACACAGGGAGCCTGACCATGTGACCCCTGATTCCTCCCCTCCTTTGACCTCATCACAGATCCTATGCGCACAGAAAAGGACAGCTAGCAAAGTCATTGCTCTGCTGTAAGAAGCTGAAGTGGAGAGCTGGGAGGGCGAGGAAGGGGTGCATGGGGGGTGTGGCGGCTTCTCTCACTGCCGAACAGATAGCACCGTGCGCAGGAGTGTAAACTGACTGTGTGACTCAGCAGGGATTAAGGAGAGCCGGCACCACACCACGTGTTCTGAGTTCCGCTCTGCTGCCCCCTAGCTTCAGTGACTAGCTGCCGCCTGAGACAGAAGGCTCAACTCGCCTCATTATAGGTGCGCCCCGAGTACAACTTATCCAGGATGGCACATCAATGTTAGCTATAGCAAGAATGATAGCTGTGTCTGTCAGCACAGTGTCCAGAGCAAGGAGCAGATACCAGGAGACAGGCCAGCACACAAGATGTAGGGGGCCTTAGGAGGGCAAGAACCCAGCAGTAGGACAGATACCTCCTCCTTTGTGAAAGGAGGAACAGGAGAAGCAGTGCCTCAGCCCTGCAAAATGACCTCCAGCAGGCCTCTAAAATCCATGTGTCTTCTTAGACTCTTAGAAACAGACTCCATGAGGGTGGTATAAGGGCCTGACGTCCACAAGTGGGTGTTGTGCTTACAGCCGAAACACCGTGCAGGGCAATTGGCATTTGCCAGAGAACACCAAGTTTAGCAAATTCGACATTGGCAATCAGTGCTCTTCACAGATAAGAGCAAGTTCACACTGAGCACATGTGACAGACGTGACAGGGTCTGGAGACACCGTGGAGAATGTTCTGTTGCTTGCAACATCCTCCTGCATGATCGGTTTGGCAGTGGTTCATTAATGGTGTGGGAAGGCATTTCTTTGGAGGGCTGCACAGCCCTCCATGTGCTAGCCAGAGGTACCCTGACTGCCATTAGGTACCGGGATGAGATTTTCAGACCCATTGTGAGACCATATGCAGGTGCACTGGACCCTGAGTTCCTTTTGATGCATGACAATACTAGGCATCATGTGTCTTAAGTGTGTCAGCACTTCCTGCATGATGAGGGCATTGATGCTATGGACTGGCCTGCCCATTCCCCAGACCTGAATCCAATCAAGCACATCTGGGACATCATGTTTCAATCCATCCAGCAATGCCACGTTGCACCACAGACTGTCCAGGGGATGACTGATGCTTTAATCCAGGTCTGGGATGAGATCCCTCAGAAAAACATTTGCAGCCTCATCAGGACCATGTGCAGGCACTATAGGGAGTTCATACAAGAAGCACGTGAAGTCCAAACACATTACTGAGCATCATTTCCTAGTCTTGAGGAATTTCCACTGAAGTTGGATTAGCCTGTAATTTGATTTTCAACTTTAATTTTGAGTGTCATTCCAAATCCAGACCTCCATGGGATTTTAATTTTGATTCACATTGATTATTTTTATTTTTTATTGTTCTCAACGCATTCCACTATGCAATGAATAAGGACATGCAACTGGAATATTTCATTTAGTGATATCTGGGATGTGGTATTTTGGTGTTCACTTTATTTTTTTGCGCAGTGTATATAGATATATATATATATATATTATATATATATGTATATATATATGTATGTGAGGGACAAGGGAAAACCCATTTTGGATTTTATGTTCAGGACAACTCCTTCCACTCCTGAAATGTGCCCCCACCCTTGCATCCCCCAGTGCCATAAAAAGTCATGCAGTGTTTATCTTTAATAAAAAACTAAGAACCATCCTTTGAAGATCATAATACCAAGGTGTGAAAACTTCTGCAGCTGATAGCCAGCTGGCCTTTTTGTGTGAGTTGAAACACATGTATATACCTCATCGTACAACAAATCACAGCAAAGCTATGAGGTATAGAATCTGGAAAATGACCTATAATAACAAAATGCAATATCTCGGAGCCTAACTGAGCACATCATCCAAATCGGCATTCCTTCCCCCATACGCACATGCCAGCAGCCAATTGTAGCACTCTGTTCTATGGAGTTATAAAGCTTAGCCATCAGGAATTACATACGATGGGCATATTTGACTTGATGCGCAGATAAAGTCCAGCCAAATCTGTTGTGAATATGCTGGAGGCGGCTTCTGAGCTGGGGCTCCCTCCGGTGGTTGCTGAGGGTAATGAACTGATTAATGAATGGCCTTCAGCTGGCGCTGAATGGTAGGATATAAGTGGCCTGAGTTCCCAGCAGTCTTGCCAGTTATCAATTGTTCCTTCTGGTCTTGCTTGAAGCACTGCTAGTTTCCTGCTCTCCTTCAGATAAGTGTTTGCTGTTTTTTTATTCTCTGTTTGATTTTCTCTGTTGGTTTGCTGCCTGCAGTGGACTGCAGCCTGTCCCCTTTTGGGGGTCTGGCGCTGCAATTGTGCTCCCTTTGTGTCTGCACTTTTGCTTTGCTCTTTTGTTACTTTTTATTTGCTGAATAGCGTTTTGTTACACCAGAAATCTGATTTAGGTGGATGAGATCGTGTGATCTCAGGTTTTTTGGCAATCAGAAGTGTTGGTATTTTTGTTAGGGTTTTGTTGGATTGCAGTCAGAATTCTTTCCTGTACTTTTCTGTCTAGACAGATTGGGCTCCAGCGTTTGCTCATTCTATTTTCTGTCTGTGTCCGTGCTTTCTTCTTGTCTAACCGCCATTACATGTTTGGGGGCTTCCTATTTTCTTTGGGATCTGCTCCGGGGCAGATAGCTTTCATCTTTCTGCCTTTAGGTGTAGTTATCTCTCAGGCTGTGACGAGGCTCTAGGATCAACGTAGGAACGCTCCACGGCTACCTCTAGTTGTGTTGTCAGTTTAGGTTACTGCAATCCAATAGGTTCCAGCCTCTCTGGTGTATTACCACTTTTGCTATTGTTTGCTATTTCTCCTCAGTTACCGAAACATAACACAAATCCAGTGGCGCTGCTGCCATTCCATTCACAGCTTAGGGCGGAAAGTTGTGGGCCATTCACTGTTCTGGACTGAAAATCATACTCTTAGAGATGGGAGGAGAGAGGCTGCACAAGCCCAAGGGTGGACGCAGAGTGTTGGAGAAGCAGCCAAGGAGATAAGTGTCAGCACTTCATTTGGAGCTCAGTTTTTCTTCTGGCCGGAGGACCCATTATCGGACAGAGCCAGGAAACCTGTAACTAAGATTTGGACCTGTGATCCATCAGCACCTCCCTGTGTTTACATGCTACATTACACGGTAATTGCAACCTATCTATACCCTATCCTTTATACTACACCCTTGACTGCATACCTGTATATTGTTCTGTAAATATATGGTTGTATATTTTTAGTGTGCCTTTTAGGTGATTAAATATAAAATTAATCTTGGGCTGCTTTTTTATCTCGATCCACGAATCCCCACGTCCGCATGCTTGGTTGGTTATATGATATGCTACCCGGGTGGATTCCTGACCCGATATAAGCCTGCTGTCGGACAGGGCTTATTTCAAACGAGGAACTGGTGGCAGAATACTGTATTGTTTTAGGGAGGAACTCTGGCAGTGATGGCAGGGAGGTTTATATATATATATGTATATCCTCAGCCTGGACTGGTGATATATATCCCCCCTCACTGTGAGCACCTCACTAACTTGTACCTATACGGGAAGCCTTTCCGGAGACTATTTGCCCTCGGTGCAGTTTCCTGACTGACCTGGGACAAGTGGTGGTTCCAGAGAGCCGACCCCTGCTAGGTCCTTCTCTCCCCTCTCCCCAAGGTGAGCGAAGTCGTACCCCCTCCCCCTTCCCCTTCTTAACCTCTTCTACATTCTGAAAATGCTTTCCCTTTAGGTTTTTCTTTATTCTTGGGAATAAAAAGAAGTCGCAAGGGGCTAGATCGGATGAGTAAGGGGGGGGGGTGAGAAACTGTTGTCATGCTGTTTTTGCCAAAAACTGGTTGATTTTTACAATGCCGTGCAGGCAGTCGCGTTGTCATGATAAAGCAGCCAGTCCTCCGATCTCCAGAATTCAGGTCGTTTTTTTCTCACTGCCTCATACAATCACTTTAGCACTTGCAGATGGTAATGTTCATTCACTGTGGTGCCCTGAAGAACAAATTCAACGTGAATGACTCCTTTGATGCTGAAAAAGCAAGCCATCGTGGACTTCAAATTTTAATTCACTTGGTGGACTTTTTTTTCATCTGAAGCTGTCTTCCTCTGACTGGACTGCTGTTTTGCTTCAGGATCATAGGTGTAACACCAAGATTCATCCTGTAATGACTTTTGACAAAAAAAAATCATTGTTACTCACCCAACTTAGCGCCCTGCGACTTCTCTTTAGTTCCAACATATAAATAAAAAACATAAATATACATAAGAAACTCTGGAAAAAAAATAAAAGGTCCCTAATGCAAAAGAAATAGATGAAAATTCTGATTGATTATTTTTAAATATAATAAATGTTATTACATACATGTAACAAAAAACCTATATATATTAGTTATTCACATGATTGTAACAACCTGAAGAAATCAAGCAACACATATTTGATTTGAAATGTGATTAGTGAATAATTAAAAATATTTAGAGTTGAGAGTCCTCAGTGGTTGATACCTTTTAATGGCTAACTGAAAAGATGGTAACAAATTGCAAGCTTTCGAGACTACTCAGGTCTCTTCATCAGGCTGAACTAATACAAAATCTGAAGAATCACATATTTATACACAAAAACACAGAAAAAATGCAATAGGTAAGACAAGTGACGTGAAGCAGAATAGTCATTATGGCAGAGGAATGAGCATAAATATTGGAACAATTCATAGATAAGGAGAGAAAGTTTTATTACCCTCTGATTGGGGTCTGGTAATGTTTTGTGATGTTTTCACAGGGTATTTGGAGTAAATTCCTTAATTGATGTAATAGGCCATAAAACCATGTGACAGGTTCATTCCAGCATTAAGAGTGTCAAAGGTCACCATCAATTTGTATTCGCAAATTCTTCTCTGCCTCTGAGATGTGAATCTGCTTCTTAGTACCAGTATTTTCATATCTGACATGCTATGATCAGGGAGCAAAAATGTTTTGCCACAGGTAGATCCATTCTTTTTTCTCTTATTGCGTGGCGATGAGAATTCATCCTTGTTCTCAGTTTTTGCCCGGTCTCCCCCACATACAGACCCCCAGTTGGACATTTAGTACATATAATTAGGTACACAACATTAGATGTGATGCAGCTGAAAGTACCTGACACACGCTACTACAGAAAACTGGAGTCGGACCCTACACAGGACTATTACAAGGAACTAAGCAAGTTGGTATCTTGTCTGTCTGACAAATCCATAAGAGCCGATGACCTGATACCAGAGAGTCCAAGAACAGGGACATTCTACATGCTTCCCAAAATCCACAAAGCTGGGAATCCAGGGAGGCCGATTATTTCATGTGTGGACTCCCTTACTGAGCAGGTATCTGGATGGGTAGAGGGCATTCTTAAACCTCTGGTAAAGGATACACCCAGCTACATTCAGGACACAACTGACCTACTGAATAAACTAGCAGCAATAGGTCCTCTACCAGAAGGAACCATCCTGGCCACCATGGATGTGGAATCCTTGTACTCTAATATCCCACACCAGGATGGATTAAATGCCTGCAAAGACTTCATGAAAAACACAGAGAATGATGCTGATTCTGTGGTGAAACTCACAAAATTCATCCTCACCCACAATTACTTTGAATTTGACAACAAGATCTATTTACAGGAGACTGGCACAGCGATGGGAAGTAAAATGGCTCCACAGTATGCAAATCTTTTCATGGCCAAGCTTGAAAGCGACTTTCTGTCCTCATGTCCAACCAGGCCTCGGGCCTACTACCGCTACATTGATGACATTTTAATCATCTGGACGGAGTCTGAGCAACAGCTAAAGACGTTCCACGAACAGTTCAATCAATTTCATCCCACCATCAACTTAACACTTAACTACTCCAGCACTGAAATTAACTTTTTGGACACCATCATTAAACTGAAGGACATTGAAATAGAGACATCCCTGTATCAGAAGCCAATCGACCATCCAACATACCTTAAATGGGACAGTTTCCATCCAAAACACATAAAAAACTCTATTGTCTACAGCCAAGCCATCAGATACAACCGTATATGTTCCAACCCCATGGATAGAGATGAACACCTTGGTCGCCTTAGAAAGACCTTTTTAAATCAGGGCTACCATCCAAGAACAATTGAAAACCAAATTACAAGAGCCACCAGAATATCAAGGGATCACCTGCTACATTACAAAGCTAAAGAAGAAAATAACCGGGTGCCTTTAGTGGTCACCTACAATCCAAATCTGGAGGTGCTAAGGGGAGCTGCACGGAAACTACAACCTTTACTACAAAAAGATGCCCGTTTACAATCCATATTTCCAGACCCCCCACTACTGTGTTTTAGGCAGCCCCCAAATCTAAGAAGCATCATTGTCAGAAGTTCCCTGTCCTCCCCAACAGCTGCAGGAACCTTGCCTTGCAATCAGAAGAAATGCAAAACCTGTCCATTTATAATGACCACGGACAAGATTAAGATCCCCAACTCACATCAGGACTACAAGATACCAGGTACTTTCAGCTGCATCACATCTAATGTTGTGTACCTAATTATATGTACTAAATGTCCAACTGGGGGTCTGTATGTGGGGGAGACCGGGCAAAAACTGAGAACAAGGATGAATTCTCATCGCCACGCAATAAGAGAAAAAAGAATGGATCTACCTGTGGCAAAACATTTTTGCTCCCCTGATCATAGCTTGTTAGATATGAAAATACTTGTACTCAGAGGCAATTTCACATCTCTGAGACAAAGAAGAATTTGCGAATACAAATTGATGGTGACCTTTGACACTCTTAATGCTGGAATGAACCTGTCACATGGTTTTATGGCCTATTACATCAATTAAGGAATTTACTCCAAATACCCTGTGAAAACATCACAAAACATTACCAGACCCCAATCAGAGGGTAATAAAACTTTCTCTCCTTATCTATGAATTGTTCCAATATTTATGCTCATTCCTCTGCCATAATGACTATTCTGCTTCACGTCACTTGTCTTACCTATTGCATTTTTTCTGTGTTTTTGTGTATAAATATGTGATTCTTCAGATTTTGTATTAGTTCAGCCTGATGAAGAGACCTGAGTAGTCTCGAAAGCTTGCAATTTGTTACCATCTTTTCAGTTAGCCATTAAAAGGTATCAACCACTGAGGACTCTCAACTCTAAATATTTTTCTATCTACTGGCTAACACGGTACGAAGATATACATCTTTACTGTAGTGAATAATTGAAATTTTTGCCTATATACAGTATATACATACGTATATATTTATCGAGAGAGATAGAAAGAGACAGTGGAATTAAAACTTGCGTAGCTTTCCACTGTTTTTCTATGTAAAACTTTAACAAAAAAACAATTTTTATATTTTAAGCACAATCTGCCATTTTAAAGCAAAAGAATACATGTTCTGAAATGTTATTTTTAATATACAGTAAATAGCAATATTCAAAATGTTATAGAAACCACAAAAGAAAATCAATTTCCTCACAGTGAACCACAACTATTAGTCATATTGCGGAATGGAAAATAACCTTGTCATTTTAGCTAAACCTTTCATTTGTCTGCCATTTCTATTTCACTACATGACAATAAAACATAAATATTTTGTATGCAGTAAATATGGACAGTTTTAGCTTTTATTAATTTTTTTAACTTTTGGAAATAATAAGTATTTTTTAAGTTATAAAAATAATTTCTTAAAGTGATTGTCCGCATTTCTTTAAAATGTCATTTTTGGTCTTTAATTCTTTGCTTATGAATTTTAAAACTATTATTATTATTATTATTATATTGTTTAAATTTTTTCATGATCTGTAAAATACCCAGCAGCAGTTAATACGGAAGTTTAGAAGTTCTGTCGCTGTTTCCATGATCACTAAAAGTACCTACAGGTAGAGCTAAAGATCACTATTACGCTCTTCATGGCATATGATGTAGATTTATGTCATATGTCATGTCCCTGACTTTGATTTAATTAACTATCATGCGCCTTTAACAGCTGCGGACTGTTAAATCGGCTGTTAACCCGTTAAATCCAATGTCAATGTCTGTCAGCAGGATTTAACACTCTCCGGCGGTGGCGCTCATCATTCCACATCCCATCCTGTGAAGCAATCTCGGGCGTCAATAGATAGTCCTGACAGCCCGGGGTCTGCTGGAGACCACCATGTATGTCTTTACGATACTCTTGTGAACTCCGACTTGTGGCCGACATTCATAGGAGATTGTGATTTCTGCAATACATAGTGAAAAAGCATTGCTATGTATAGCACAGGAGATCGGACAACCACATCTTCAAGTCTCCTAATGGGCTATTAAAAAAAATATAATTGCAAAAAATTAAAAAAAGGAAAAAATAAACATAAACAAGAATTCAAATCATCCCCATTTTGCTCCATTGAAAGTAAAACAATTAAAATAATACAGTCATGGCCAAAAGTTTTGAGAATGATAGAAATATTAATTTTTACAAAGACTACTGCTTCACTTTTTCTAATGGCAATTTGCATATACTCCAGAATGTTATAAAGAGTAATCAGCTTAACAGCAATTACTTGCAAAGTCAATATTTGGCTAGAAAATGAACTTTATCCCCCAAAACACATTTCAACATCATTGCAGCCCTGCCTTAAAAGGACCAGCTAACCTCTTTTCAGTGATTGCTCCATTAACGCAGGTGTGGGTGTTGATGAGGACATGGCTGGAGATCAATCTGTCATGATTAAGTAAGAATGAGACCACTGGACACTTTAAAAGGAGGCTGGTGCTTGGCATCATTGTTTCTCTTCTGTTAACCATGGTTATCTCTAAAGAAACACGTGCAGTCATCATTGCAATGCACAAAAATGGCCTAACAGGGAAGAGTATCGCAGCTAGAAAGATTGCACCTCAGTCAACAATCTATCGCATCATCAAGAACTTCAAGGAGAGAGGTTCCATTGTTGCCAAAAAGGCTTCAGGGCGCCCAAGAAAGACCAGCTAGCGCCAGGACCGTCTCTTAAAAGTATTTCAGCTGCGGGATCGGGCTACCAGCAGTGCATAGCTTGCTCAGGAATGGCAGCAGGCAGGTGTGAGTGCATCTGCACTCACTGTGAGGCGGAGACTCTTGGAGCAAGGCCTGGTCTCAAGGAGGGCAGCAAAGAAGCCACTTCTCTCCAGAAAAAACATCATGGACAGACTGATATTCTGCAAAAGGTACAGGCAGTGGACTGCTGAGGACGGGGGTAAAGTTATTTTCTCTGATGAATCACCTTTTCGATTGTTTGGGACATCAGGAAAACGCCTCATTCGGAGAAGACAAGGTGAGCGCTACCACCAGTCTTGTCTCATGCCAACTGTTAAGCATCTTGAAATCATTCATGTGTGGGGTTGCTTCTCAGCCAAGGGAATCGGCTCTCTCACAGTCTTGCCTAAAAACACAGCCATGAATAAAGAATGGTACCAGAATGTCCTCCAAGAGCAACTTCTCCCAACCCTCCAAGAGCAATTTGGCGATAAACAATGCCTTTTCCAGCATGATGGAGCACCTTGCCATAAAGCAAAGGTAATAACTAAATGGCTCAGGGAACAAAACATAGAGATTTTGGGTCCATGGCCTGGAAACTCCCCAGATCTTAATCCCATTGAGAACTTGTGGTCAATCATCAAGAGACGGGTGGACAAACAAAAACATAAAAATTCTGACAAAATGAAAGCATTGATTGTGCAAGAATGGACTGCTATCAGTCAGGATTTGGTCCAGAAGTTGATTGAGAGCATGCCAGGGAGAATTGCAGAGGTCTTGAAGAAGAAGGGTCAACACTGCAAATATTGACTTGCTGCATTAACTCATTCTAACTGTCAATATAAGCTTTTGTTACTCATATGTTTGCAATTATTATATTTCTGTCTGTGATAAAAACATCTGTCAAACACACATAAAAACCAGAGGGCAGCAGATCATGTGAAAATATAATATTTGTGTCATTCTCAAAACTTTTGGCCATGACTGTACACATACTATATTTCATATTGCTGCATTCAGAAATGTCCAATCTATCAAAATGTAAAATAAATTACTGCGATAGGTAAATAGTGTAACGAGAAAAAAATCAAAACACCGTAATTACATTTTCTGGTCTCCGCAACATGGCAAAAAATTGTATTAAAAATACAAAATTGCCTAATAATTGTGCACACAGTGTACAGTTACATACTGAATAACTTCGGTAGCCCTTCTTCATATAGGGATTCAGGAAGAGAAGCTAGTCAGCACATGGTCATTATGGATTATGCATACTTCTTTTATATGCCAGTGCATTCACCGAGTTTACCAAAAAGACGCTTCAGGTAAATGCCAGTGGAGTTTTTTTTTCCTGAAGTGTCTTCTTTGGACTTCTTTCCATCCATTCTGTCTGCCCTTTCTAGCTATAACCGCCTCACTGTCCATGCTATTTAGTTATAACTGCCACACTGTCCACTAATTATAACTCTAACTGTCCTACTGTCTGCCCTTTTAGCTATAACTGTCCCAAAGTCCCTATCATAAGTGTCCCACCCACCTTTCCATCTTTCCATACTGGGCCCCTTCTTCACACAGCCCCTTCTTTATACTGTATTCCATATTGTGCCCTTACACTGTGTCCTCCTATACAGTCCAGTCTGTAAACTGTGCCTTCTCCTCACACTTCCCCCCATACTATTCCCTCACGCTGTTCCACCAAACTTCCCAGTCATAATACTGTGCTCCATTCTCACACTTTTCCAACCATACTGTTTCCTCATACTGTCATCCATGCTGCTCCTACTCTATAGTATCCCCCACCCACACTGCCCAGTGTCCTCTCACATCACACCTATAAAACTCCTTGATTCATCAGCTCCATTGGAGTGCGTGCTTACCTTACCACCCTCTTCTACTCTTCTGAGACATAGGAGTGATTTCAGTAGTTTGATCAGGTGAATTCATCACACTGCTGAACATACCCTTGATCCCAAAAGTGCTAGAAGTCAATTATATTCAGTTCAATTATATTCACATATAAAAACTGCAGTGACGAATGGTTACCATCTGTTACATACCCATCTCTTCTTTAGGGCCAAGCTGCATTCACTTCCCAAGTGGATGTCAATCTTTGCTGCGCTCATATTGATTTTTACAAGTGATGTTAACTCACATGGCCTATTAAGACTCATTAGGACACACCCTTTTGTATGAGACAGCAGTTTATTCAGTTGCTCTTTATTTAGAGTTTGCCACCATTCAGTTTTCTCTTGCATTCATCCCAGCAAACTTCTCTAATTTCTACAAACCCTCTGACCTGCAGATTAATCCTACGCTTGATACCTCCTTGTTAATCCATCACTTGCAGTAACTATTATGAACTGATATTTTACAACTATTCATACTACCCTCTATTCATCTGTGCAAATTCCTGTGATTTTTACAATCCCTCAGACCTGCTTGTTAACCCTCCATTTGCTACCTACTGGTTACCCCATTGTTTACTTTAAGCATTGCAAACTGATATTTAGAGACTATTCGTAATATGCTGTATTCATCCCTGCAAACTTCTGTGATTTCTACACACTCACAAACCTGTTGGGTAACCCTCCACTTGCTACCTGCCTGTTAAATCATCGATTGCTGTAAACATCACAAACTATTGTTATTAGAGTCTGTTCACATTACGTTGCAATCTGTTTGATTCCTCTATCTTCATCTGCCCTCCTGGTTCTATGGCTTTTTGTTTATCTAAATCATCCTCACTGTTTCAAATGCCTGCCAAGCCTCCTGTGCCAATGCACAGTCTGTGTGCCCACCTTGACCTGAGGCTTTGTGAACCCACCTCACCAGATGAAAACTAACATCATCCATTTAGCCATATACTGTATGTGGAAGCCTCTTGGGCATTAATAAGGCTGTTTGTGTTTAGGGTGATTGAAAGGAGTTGGACATAGTCATATGATAATTCAGAGTGGTATACACATCTTTTTCAGGGAAATTAAAGTAACTACAAATTGAATAAAAAAAAATAACAGAGGCTGGCAAATTCGAATTTCAAAAGGTTCAGTCATCTCTAGACAACATATTTAAATATGCTAAGAATAAAATATGGCATTGAATTACTTTTGATTAGGATTGCAAAATATCATGTTTGTTTTAAATATTGTGGATGATGGTGGAGATAACAGTAAGATTAATAGAAGCAAGATTGGCGAATGATTGATAGGTACAGACATATTAAAGGTTGTAATGCTCATTATTATAACTGCATTACTTGCTATGACAACCACAAATTTATTAAGAATGCAAAACCTCTTATAATTTACATGTCTTAATGTACTTATTGCCAAAAAAATTTCTCAGCAGACTACAGTCTGATATGGAAATAATAGCACTCCCTATTAATGTATTATAAGGAGGTAAATGTGAATAGTACATTCTAGTTTAATCTTCTCTGCATTTATTTATTTGGATTTCAATTTCTTTGGGACAGGACAATTTTTTAATGTAGTAGTTTTGTTTTTTCCTCCTCTTCTTCCAAAAATCATATATTTTTTTTATTCTCCTGTTGGATTAACTGCATGAGAGCTTGCTTTTCTGAAGGACAAATATCAAAAGACTGACCATCACTTCCAAACAGAAATCAGGTATGAACAGGTGCTTACTAAGAGTATCCATCTCCATATATAACTAAACAAATAAAGTCGCAGTCTGTAGCACTATAGCATGAAAACATGAAATATGAAAATTGAATTGCATTACTGCACTAGAAAATATGAAAAATTGAGAATACTTAGCGCATAAATTGGCCAATTCATGTGTACCCGGCAGCCACGATAAGGCCGCACTGTTGTGCACATGACAGCATGACAAACACCCAGCATTCGGGTGGTAACACAGACTTCCTGGTGAATTCTGTGTTCGGTGTCCGTTGTTATGAATGTGCTAGAGATGGTTTCTGAGCAGAGGCTCCCTCTGGTGGTTACAGACAGTACTGAACCTTTCAGCGAGGAATGGCAATCTGGAATCACGGACTGGTCTGATATAAGGGAGGTTACCTCCCATGATGGTTGCCGGTGATCAATTGTTCTTGTCTCAGTTGTGGTTCCTGGTTCATTTGGAAGTTTGCTGGAGTCCTGTCTGCATCTCCTGTTTTCAGATAAGATATTTTTTGCTTTTCTTTTTGTGCTTGCTTTTTGCATTGTTTTCTGCACTTTTGTGGAGGTCAGCCAGGTCCCCTCCTGGGGCCTGAGCTCCTCACAGTTTTTGTGCAGCCACTGTTATTTCCTCATTTGCTTTTTCCTGTTTTTTCAGCGGCTGCTGCTTGGTTTTTGTTCACACTGAGATCTGATTTAGTGGGAGGCGAGATCGTGTGATCTCAGTATTTTTGTAATCAGAATTGTTGGATTTTTGTAGGGTTTTCTGGGTTGCAGAAAGTAATCTCTCCTGTCCTACCCTATTTAGTCAGCTTGTGGCCCCAGCGTTTGCTCAGTCTATTTTCTGCCTATGTTTGTATTTTCATCTTGTCTAACCGCCATTATATGTTTGAGGGCTTCCTATTTTCTTTGGGGATCTGCTCCGGGGCAGATAGCTTTCATCTTTCTGCCTTTAGGTGTAGTTATCTCTCAGGCTGTGACGAGGCGCCTAGGATCAACGTAGGAACGCTCCACGGCTACCTCTTTTTGTGTCGTTAGTTTAGGAATCTGCAACAAATCAGTTACCAACATCTCAGGTGTTCGGCTGCCCTGCTGTTGTTCCTGTCCTCCTCAGCTACCGAAACATAACAGTATCACCGGCCATAACTGAAAATTATATGGTACTCACAGAAGGGAAAAAAAGTGTGGAAAGAAAAAAGTTGTCAGAGTTGTCAGAGATTTTTTTTTTTTCTGTCTGTTGCATTTTTTTCCCTCTTTTTCTCTGGGTGCTGAGGAGGATTTTTTTTTCTCTCAATGAAGTTTGCACAGTTGTCTGGCCGTGTGGATCAGCTTGCCACTGAAGTTCGGAGTATTGCTACCTATCTTGCTGGGTTGCCGGTTGTGGAACCTAGGATTCCCATGCCAGATTTGTTTTAGGGGGATCGGGCTAAATTTCTGAATTTCAAAAATAACTGTAAGTTGTTTTTTGCCTTAAAGCCTAAGTCTTCAGGTAACGCAGCACAGCAGGTTCAAATTGTCATCTCTCTCCTGCGCGGCGATCCTCAGGATTGAGCTTTTTCCCTGACACCTGGGGATCCTGTTTTGAATGATATTGATGCATTTTTTCTGGCTCTGGGGTTATTGTACGATGAACCTAATGTCACTGATCAAGCTGAAAAAACCTTGTTGGCATTAAATCAGGTCTTGAAGATGCTGAGTTGTACTGTCAGAAATTCTGAAAGTGGGTAGTCCTGACCAAATGGAATGATGATGCTTTGGCAGCCCTTATTCGGAAGGGGCTGTCAGAGAATGTAAAGGATGTTATGGTGGGATTCCCTGCTCCCTCTGGTCTCAATGATTCTATGTCATTGGCTATTCAAATTGACAGACGTTTGCGTGAGTGCAGAGGTATGCGTGATATAGTGTTGCCTTGTGAGCCAGCTTCTGAGTCCATGCAGTGTGATAGAGTGACTTCTGGGGCTCAGCGTCATAAGTTTCGAAAGCGCAATGGTTTATGTTTCTACTGTGGTGATGCCTCTCATGCTATTTCAGTCTGCCCTAAGCGGGGAAGACGTTATGCACGCTCAGTTGTCTTGGGTAGTGTTCAGACTAAATTTCTGTTGACTGTTACCCTGATTTGCTCCCTGTCCACATTTTCTGCTCAGGCTTTTTTGATTCAGGAGCAGCTATTAACCTGATGGATTTTGACTTTGCCAAACGTTGTAGGTTTCCCATGATACCCCTGCGGAAGTCTATTTCCCTGCTGGGCATTGATTCTACCCCTTTGGCGGAGAATAAACCCGTTTTCTACTCAGGTGATAATGAGGGTTGAACCTGATCATCAGGAGAGTTGCAAATTTCTGGTGCTGTATAATCTGCATGACATTATTGTACTAGGTTTCCCTTGGTTACAGTCTCATAATCCTGTTTTGGATTGTAAATCTGTGTCTGTGACCAGTTGGGACTGCCAATGTGTTAATGCCGACACTCCTGTTTTTTCTGCCTCTCCCAAGTCTCAGGATGTTCCTGACTTTTTGACTGATTTTTCGAATGTATTTAGTTAAAGTAAATCTGCATCTTTGCCCCCTCACAGGAGCTACGATTGCGCTATTGAATTAGTGCCTGGTGGTAAATTTGCTAAAGGTCGCCTTTTTAACTTGTCTGTACCTGAACACGATGCTATGCGATCTTATATCAAGGAGTCATTGGAGAAGGGTCATATCAGACCATCCTCTTCACCCTTGGGTGCGGTTTTTTCCTTGTGGCCAAAAAGGATGGTTCATTGAGGCCGTGTATTGATTATCGTCTCTTGAATAAGATCACTGTGAAGTATCAATATCCGTTACCCTTAATTTCTGACCTGTTTTCCAGGGTGAAAAGTGCTAGTTGGTTTACCAAGCTTGACCTCAGGGGGGCGTATAACCTTATTCGCATTAAGCACGGGGATGAATGGAACACGGCGTTTAATACCCCAGAGGGGCATTTTGAGTACCTAGTGATGCCCTTTGGGCTCACTAATGCTCCTTCCGTCTTCCAATCCTTCATGAATGATATTTTCAGGGATTTTGTGGATAAATTTCTGATTGTTTATTTGGATGATATCTTGATTTTTTCCAATGACTGGGACTCTCATGTGAAACATGATCAGACTGTGTTCCAGATTTTGTGAGAGAATGCACTGTATGTGAAGGTATCAAAGTGTCTTTTTGGCGTACAGAAGGTCTCATTTCTGGGATTCATTTTGTCTCCGTCTGTTATTGAAATGGACCCGGTCAAGGTTCAGGCCATCTGTGATTGGGTCCAACCTACTTAATTAAAGGCTCTTTAGAGATTTTTGGGTTTTGACAATTTTTATCGTAAATTTATTGGTAATTTCTCCGGTATTGTTAAACCATTGACTGATTTGACCAAAAAGGGTTCTGATGTGGTGAATTGGCCTCCTGAGGCAGTCTCTGCGTTTCAGGAACTTAAGCAGAGATTCACTTCTGCTCCTGTTCTACGGCAGCCTGATGTTTCTCTACCATTTCAGGTGGAGGTTGATGCCTCTGAAACTGGGGCAGGTGCCGTTTTGTCCCAAAGAGATCCAGAGACCTCTAAGAGTAACCCTTGTGCCTTTTTCTCTCGAAAATTTTCTCCAACTGAACGTAATTATGACATGGGTAATCGGGAGTTATTGGCCATGAACTGGGCCTTTGAAGAGTGGAGACATTGGCTGGAAGGAGCCAAACATCAGGTGGTGGTCCTCACGGACCATAAGAATCTGGTTTATCTCGAATCAGCTAAGCGACTTAATCCTAGACAGGCCAGGTGGGCCTTGTTTTTCACACATTTTAATTTTGTGGTTGCTCTTCTTCCTGGCACTAAAAATGTTAAGGCGGATGCCCTCTTTAGGAGTTTCTTTGCAGACTCTCCTGAGTTATCTGATCCTACTGTTATTTTGAAAGAGGGTGTAGTTCTTTCCGCCATCTCGCCCAATTTGAGACAGGCCTTGGAAGGGTGTCAGGAGGATAAACCTGAGCGCTGCCCTATTGTGAAATTGTTTGTACCAGACCAGTGGAAGAAGAGTGTGATGTCTGAGATTCATTGTTCCGCGTTGGCTGGTCATCCCGGGATTTTTGGTACCAGAGACTTGGTGAGTCGGTCCTTTTGGTGGCCTACTTTGTCTCGTGACGTCAGGGAATTTTTGCAATCCTGTGGGACTTGCTCTCGCTCCAAGCCTTGCTCTCGCTCTAGTGGTTTGTTAATGCCATTACCTGTGCCCAAGAGGCCATGGACCCATATCTCTATGGTTTTATTTCCGACCTCCCTATTTCTCAGAGAATGACCGTTATCTGGGTAATCTGTGTTAGGTTTTCCAAGATGATACATCTTGTGCCATTACCTAAGTTACCTTTCTCCTCCGAATTGGTGCCTTTGTTCCTTCAGCACATGGTTTGGTTACATGGCATTCCGGAGAACATTGTGTCTGACAGAGGAGTCCAGTTTGTTTCCAGATTTTGGAGGACTTTTTGTTCTAAACTTGGTGTTCAATTATCTTTCTCCTCTGCTTTTCATCCTCAGACCAATGGACAAACCGAGAGAACAAACCAGATCTTGGAGACTTATTTGAGATGTTTTGTGTCTGCTGATCAAGATGACTGGGTCTCTTTTTTGACTTTGGCTGAGTTTGCTCTTAATAATAGGGCTAGCTCTGCCACATTGATGTCTCCATTTTTCTGCAATTTTGGGTTTCACCCTCGATTTTCTTCGGGACAGGCGGAGGCTTCTGTCTGTCCGGGTGTTGACTCTGTTGTGGAGCGTATGCAGTAGATTTGGGACCAGGTAGTGAGAGGTTGTCTCTCTCTCAGGAGAAGGCCCAACGGTTTGCCAACCGACATAGGACTGATGGTCCTCGGTTTAAAGTGGGGGACTTGGTTTGGTTGTCCTCAAGAAATATCCCTATGAGGGTTGCATCTCCAAAGTTTAAGCCCAGGTTCATTGGCCCTTATAAGATCATGGAGATTCTTAATCCTGTTTCCTTCCGTTTGCTTCTTCCAGGGAAATTTAAGATCCATAATGTGTTCCACAAGTCCTTATTGAAGAGGTTTGTCGAGCCAGTGGTTCCTATGGCTGCGCCTCCTGACCCTGTTTTGGTTGAGGGCAATCTGGAGCGATTGAGAAAATATTGGATTCTCGTTTTTCTAGACAGAAACTCCAGTATTTGGTTAAGTGGAGAGGTTATGGTCAGGAGGACAATTCTTGGGTGTTTGCTTTGGACATCCTTGCTAGGAGACTTATCCGTGCCTATCACCGAGTTCATCCTGATCGGCTTGGTTGCACAAGTGAGGGTTCGGTGACCCCTCCTCAAGGGGGGGTACTGTTATGAATGTGCTAGAGATGGTTTCTGAGCAGAGGCTCCCTCTGGTGGTTACAGACAGTACTGAACCTTTCAGCGAGGAGTGGCAATCTGGAATCACGGACTGGTCTGATATAAGGGAGGTTACCTCCCATGATGGTTGCCGGTGATCAATTGTTCTTGTCTCAATTGTGGTTCCTGGTTAATTTGAAAGTTTGCTGGAGTCCTGTCTGAATCTCCTGCTTTCAGATAAGATATTTTTTTGCTTTTCTTTCTGTGCTTGCTTTTTGCATTGTTTTCTGCACTTTTGTGGAGGTCAGCCAGGTCCCCTCCTGGGGCCTGAGCTCCTCACAGTTTTTCTGCAGCCACTGTTATTTGCTCATTTGCTTTTTCCTGTTTTTTCAGCGGCTGCTACTTGGTTTTTGTTCACACTGAGATCTGATATAGTGGGAGGCGAGATCGTGTGATCACAGTATTTTTGTAATCAGAATTGTTGGATTTTTGTAGGGTTTTCTGGGTTGCAGAAAGTAATCTCTCCTGTCCTATCCTATTTAGTCAGCTTGTGGCCCCAGCATTTGCTCAGTCTATTTTCTGCCTATGTTTGTATTTTCATCTTGTCTAACCGCCATTATATGTTTAGGGGCTTCCTATTTTCTTTGGGAATCTGCTCCGGGCAGATAGCTTTCATCTTTCTGCCTTTAGGTGTAGTTATCTCTCAGGCTGTGACGAGGCGTCTAGGATCAACGTAGGAACGCTCCACGGCTACCTCTAGTTGTGTCATTAGTTTAGGAATCTGCAACCCATCAGTTACCAACATCTCAGGTGTTCGGCTGCCCTGCTGTTGTTCCTGTCCTCCTCAGCTACCGAAACATAACAGTCCGTGCCCAAACAGTATTGTTCCGTATGGATGACGAACTTTACTGTTTGGGTTCACCCACCTCTAGTCCTATGTTAACATGTACTGTAACTTGGCCTGTTAAGATGTATTTTTAGTGAAAAAGCTTTTGATTTCAGTAAATATGACCACGTAATGCTGCGAATTGAACAAATGACCATTTTGAGTTATTCACAACATATAAAATGATTGAAAACTCTATTGTTTAGAAGAGTGGATTTTAATTTTTGTTTTTACTTTTGAAAAAAATACTGATATGATTGGAAAGTTTGTCCAATAAAATTTGATTTATACTGTAACAATTGATGATTTTGAACATTATACTGACTCATTGCATAATCCATTTAAGATAATCAGAGTAAAATATCATTTGCATAATAAATTGGAATGTGGTATATATCATGTGCTGAAAAATGAGAGATAAATTTCAAGTGGGGCAAAATTGTGAAAAAAATACAATTCTATAATTGTTTTTCTAGTTCTATTTTCATTATGTATATTGTGCAGTGAAAATCCCTTGTCAAAATAATTTTCCATGTCAGTATGAGTATGATGATTAGTATTGACCACAGAAAAGTGCCTCTGTGCAAGAACAGTACATGGGTTCACTGCAGTCCAATAGTTCTGCCTATGACAGAAGCTGCTTGCTGCTTTGGAGGCGTAATTTGGCACCCTTAAATCTTGGGCCTGTATGCGGCTACACATGTTGCACCAAACTAGTATGATTTACTATATTCACTGCTCAAAAAAATAAAGGGAACACTAACACAACACAATGTAACTCCAAGTCAATCACACTTCTGTGAAATCTACCTCTCCAGTAGCAAAGTAACACCAATTATGAATCAATTTCTCATGCTCTTGTGCAAATGGAACAGACAACAGGTACAAATGATCGGCAATTAGCAAGACACCCCCTGTAAAGGAGTGGTTCCGCAAGTGGTGAACACAGGCCATTACTTTATTCTCATCTTTTTTGGCTGACTGGGTCACTTTTTCATCCTATCATTGCTCTCACCACTAGAGGTACTGTACAGTAGCATGAGATGGTGTCTACAATCAACAGAACTTGCTCAGGTAGTGCAGCTCATCCAGGATGGCACATCAATGCAATCGGTGGCAAGAAGGGTAGCTGGCCTGTCAGCACAGTGTCCAAAGCATGGATCAGATATGAGGAGATAGGCCAGTACACCAGGAAGTGGCTTTAGGAGGGCAACAACCCATCATCAGGACCGTTACCTCCTCCTTTGTGCAAGGAGGAACAGGAGGAGCAGTGCCAGAGCTCTGCAAAATGACCTCCACCAGGCCACTAACATCCATGTGTCTGCTCAAACTGTCAAAAACAGACTCCTTGTTTGTGGTATGAGCACCCGACGTCTACAAGTGGGTTTTGTGCTTACAGCCCAACACTGTGCAGGGCAATTGGCATTTGTCAGAGAACACCAAGATTGGCAGATTTGACATTGGCACTCTGTGCTCTTAATGGATGAGAGCAGGTTCACACTGAGCACATGTGACAGACGGGACAGAGTCTAAAGATGCTGTGGACAACGTTCTGCTGCCTGCAACATCCTCCAGCATGATGGGTGTGGCAGTGGGTCAGTAATGGTGTGGGGGAGGCATTTCTTTGGAGGGCCACACAGCCCTCCATGTGCTAGCCAGAGGTACCCTGACTGCCATGAGGTACCAGGATGAGATTCTCAAACCCGTAGTGTGACCACATGCAGGTGGAGTGGGACTTGGGTTCCTTCTGATGCATGACAATGCTAGGCTTCATGTGGCTGAAGTGTGAAAGCAGTTCCTACATGATGAAAGCAATGATGCTATGGACTGGCTTGACCATTCCCCAGACCTGAATCCAATCGAACACATCTGGGACATCATGTCTTGTTCCATCCACCAACGCAAAGTTGCACCACAGACTGTCTAGGAGTTGACTAATGCTTTAATAGAGGTCTGGGAAGAGATCCCTCAGTAGAACATCTGCCGCCTCATCAGGAGAATTGCCAAGGCATTATAGGGAGGTAATACATACCCGTGGAGGCCACACACACTGCTGAGCATCATTTCCTTGTCTTGAGGCATTTCCACTTAAGTTGGATCAGCCTGTAATTTGATTTTCCACTTTGACTTTGAGTATCATTCCAAATACAGACCTCCATGGGATATTAATTTATATTGATCATTTTTATGTTTTATTGTTTCCACCGCATTCCACTATGTAGTGAATAAAGATTTGCAAATGTAGTATTTAATTCAGTGATTCCTAGGATGTGGTATTTTAGTGTTCCCTTTTTTTTTGAGCAGTGTATTTTAGTGATGATAAAAATTTTGAAATTTGAAAAAAACTTTTTTGTTTATGTCACCATTTTCTGAAATTTGTTTGCGTGCCTAGCTGACACTTTTATTGATACCCTTTTGGAGTGACATACTGATTAGAGATGAGCGAATATTTCAATGTTCAGTTCGGATTATGATTGCCGAATTTTCAATATTCACCTATTAATTAGTAGAATATTCATCGAACATAACTGAACGTTATTCAGGTCAATGGGAGACAAAATCAAACGCATGCACAACACCTTATAACGTACCCAAATGCTGCCAAAACACATCAAATGAGGGACAGATACTAGGAAAGTGGCCTCAATTCACCCACAGTACAAATTTTAGCATGGAACTGCAGCAATCAGCCAGGCATGATGCATCGGGGTCTAGGACAGCATTTACAGCTTTCAATTGAACGTCACAGTAAGATGCGGTGGGTGAGGGATCGGTGTAGCATCCCTTTGCTGGGAGACCTATGCCACATGCAACATATCTACCTGCTTTCATGCTCAGCCACACTCAGGTGGCATAAATATCAGTTTTCTAGACTAACATTGTCAGAAAAATTTATGGATAGTAACACGGGTAGTTGAGTCCAAGGGAATAAATGCCTGATGGTCTCGGAGGCCTACTGCTACAGGCAACACACATGAAGGAGACACAACCAGGAGTGTTGACATTTCCAAACATTATTGGCAGTCAACAACAAAGTGGCATCCATTTCACCACAGTAGAAATACTATAATAGGGACCGATAGGTCTTCCACTAAACCCAATCCAGCAGATGGACACCTAACCAGGAGTGTTCACATTTAAACAAATGAGGACCTTACACCACAGAAATGCCATCAATTTCACAAGAGTAGAAATAGTATAATAGGGACCGATAGGTCTTCCACTACACCCAATCCAGCAGATGGAGTGTTCACACTTCCAAAAGTCGATAGGGCGGCTGATGGTTGTTGAGGTCCTCTGGTCCGCATTTTTGCACAATGGGATTCCTACAGTAAAGCATGTTGATTGCGCATGTGAAGATTCATACATGTAGTAGTCAAATTATTGCACTTTTTACCTCGACTCAGTTTTTTTTTTTGCAGATTACATGTGTTGGCTTCTTGAACGCATTGAACACCAAACCTAATTCCCCTTCCACCATGTTGCTCAGATAGTGTGGTAGGAGCACAGTATTAGCTGCAAAAAAATAGATATTAAACTCTGCAGAACTTCTGCAAACAGCTGAATTTCAGCGACAGTAAATTCCAAGATGACATATGTTGTGTTATATCATGTTAGTCAAAGAAAAAAGAATTGAGTGTGGAGGAGGGCTGTATGACCAAGAAGTTATGCTACCATCAATTTGAAACTCCAGTCCCCAATGTGTGACACTAGGAACAGAAGAATTTTTTGTGGCCTCTGGATCAGGCCTCTATAAAAAATCTAGATGCTACAAACTATTTAAAAGTCAGGTCAAGTGATGACCAAATTTGTTTAGGAAAAGATCGCCAAACATAAATTCAGCACAATTATGAAACATTAAGGATTCGTGATTGGAAACACGAGCAAAATTTTATAAAATCGGGAAAAATTAATAACATTTAGTAAAAGTGCGGGAAAATATTTGTGTTGCCACAAAAGTATTTTCAGCACTTTAGCAAGGATAATGGTGGTGTATCATGAGCGGTTGGCTCGTGTTCGATGAGGTGAGGGGGTTTGCAGAGCTCAGAGGAGCGACGTTCTTTTAAACAGTCTTTTTTTCGCAACTTTAAGTGTGCACATTGAGGCTAGCCAATCAGGGCACAGGAAACACCCACAATGTCTTGACACAACGGGTTGTGTCATTAGCTGCTGAAATCACATGTACCTCTCCATATAAATAGCAGACATCTTGTTATAGCGCCATTTTGACACTGTAACAGCCCAGAGAGGCTGCTCCTGATGCTGGCACTGTTAACAGCAAGATTTTAGCTAGTTAGCTAGGCGGACGTATATCACTCAGATAGTGTAGCTAGCTAGTGTCTAGTGTGGCTGTTTAACTTACCTTCCAGCACTTTTTTTTTGGCCATTACTGAAGTGCACAGACAAAGCCAGCAGGGCACATGTCCTAAAAATGTGTTGTGCACTGCTTTTCTTGTGCACCATGCACAAGTATAGCATTCTAATTAATAATTTTTCACAAGCTAAATGTGAAACAGCCTGCTGCATCCCACCTTGTCATTTAGTGCTGTGGTGATATAAAACTGTCTGCAGACCTTAAGGAACATTAAAAAAATATTTTTTTTTCTATTGCTAAATGTGAAAGAGCCTGCTGTATCCAACGCTGTCATTTTGTGGCAGTGATATGAACCTGTCTGCAGAGCTAAGGCACATTAAAAAAATTATAATTTTTCAGTTGCAAAAAGTTAGACTACCCACCGTATCAAACATTGTCATTTGGCTGGGTTGAAATTAAGCTGTAGAGGCCAGATCCAGAGGCCACATAAAATTTTCCTGTTTCTAGTGTCATAAAGTAGGGGACCTGACTTTAAAATAGTTTGTAGCATATAGTGTGTTATGGAGGCCTGATCCAAAGGCCACCAAAAAATTCTTCTGTTTCTAGTGTCATACAGTAGGAAATCTGACTTTGAAATAGTTTGCAGCATCTAGTTTGTTATAGAGGCCTGATCCATAGGCCATAAAAAATTCTTCTGTTCCTAGTGTCATACAGTAGGAGACCTGACTTTAAAATAGTTTGTAGCATCTAGCGTGTTATAGAGGCCTGATCCATAGGCCACCAAAAATTCTTCTTTTCCTATTGTCATACAATAGTGGACCTGACTGTAAAATAGTTTATGCAAAAAGACAAAGGGAGCCAAATTACCCAATATTATAAAAAGGTTATATTTATTATGAATGAATAAGAAATTTTTTTTAAAATATTGTATAGTTACAGAACGTACACATATCAATACATAGAGGTGAAGGTCACAAACAAAAAAGCCAATTCCTGACGTATTAACCAAATATATGACTGGGAGCTACGGACTCACATAGGAAATACAAAACTAATGCCTCTTTTAAAATGTTCTATCACCGTACATGTTCTATCACTGTACATGTACAGCCCCTTGAGAAAGCCCACGCGAAACGCGCGTCAGGGCCGCCATTTCTGACTGTTTTCCAGGACGTACATTGGGTGAGACTCTTTTATTCATCACTGCTACCATTGCCTGTGTCATATGTTTACCTAACGGTGATAGAACATTTTAAAAGAGGCATTAGTTTTGTATTTCCTATGTGAGTCCGTAGCTCCCAGTCATATATTGGTTAATACGTCAGGAATTGGCTTTTTTGTTTGTGACCTTCACCTCTATGTATTGATATGTGTACGTTCTGTAACTATACAATATTTAAAAAAAAAAATTCTTATTCATTCATAATAAATATAACCTTTTTATAATATTGGGTAATTTGGCTCCCTTTGTCTTTTTGCATATACTCATTTTTTGGAGTGTACCCCATTGGTCAATTTTCTTATTTTTAATTCTGGTGTTTTTTATCTGTAAAATAGTTTGTAGCATAACTACTTTGTCATACAAGTCTCATCCACACTCAGTTCTCTTTCTGTGACTAACAGTATACCGCACACCATATTTCAACTTGGCATTTACTGTTGCTGAAATTCAGCTATTTGCAGAGGTGGTGCAGATTTTAAAATCTATTTTTGTTTTTGCTAATACTGTGCTCCTACCACACTATCTGAGCAACATGACTGGGAAAAAGCGAGACCTTGGTGAAAGTGGAATTAGGCTTGGTGTTCAAGGTGTACATGGGGTAGATGGTAATGTTTGCGAAAGCACTAGTGAAGCAACAACAAGTCCTATACAAAGACAACTGACAAATTACGTTACTGGATAGGCTACACCACTACCTTTTATTGGCAGACGCACAGCGGTACGCCTTGTCGATGATGCGCAGAAACAGCATGTATTCGAGTGGATGGCAAGCGCAGCTTCAAGTGGCCTCTCCTCCTCTTCCTCCACCTCAACATCACACCTAGTACAGTACACAGAGGTGGCACCCAAATTCCCTTTGCTTCCCCCCCGCATACCAACTATCCAATTGTTCAACTGACTGTATGGAACCACAGATGGTGAGTCTGAACAGCTGTTCACACATTCTGTGCCATGTTCATCAGAACTGTACTCAAAAGCTTCGCAGAGCCCAGAGGAGGAAATCTACACAGATGCCCAAAATTTTTTTAGCCTGAATCCGGGGCAGGACGAAGTACAGTCCAAACAGCATCCTGACCCTTGTCATCAGACGTTAACCCTGGGGGGAGGTGATCCTGATGAGACTCAGATATCTGAGGCTCACGCAGACTGTACTGTGCTGTCAGGGCAAGAAGAGGAGGAGGGTGACTCCAAGGGTGAGAAATGTGATAACACATAGGATGAAGATGAGGTGTTAGATCCCAGTTGGCATGAATATAGAGGCACACAGCTGAGTAGGTCATCTGAGGAGGAAGACGAAGAGGTTACGTTGCGCCGTCCGTCGCAGACACATAGTGATGCAGCCACGACATCCTCAGCCACAACTGAGCCTGTGACCAGTAGCGTCTGTGGGTCTGTAGCTCACAGGGGTGGCAAGGGTTGCCTAGCCCGGGCCTTTTTTGACACTGCAAACAATGAGACAACTCAAGTAATCTGCCAACTTTACAGTCGAGGTAAATATCACCACCACAAAATGACAACGTGGGATAAAGCAGGCTGTTTCACATTTAGCAACAGACAAAATTATATTTTTTTTTAATGTGCCTTAGGTCTGCAGACAGTTTTATATCAACACAGAACTAAATGACAATGTGGGATTTCACATTTAGCTAGTGAAACAATATTAATTAGAATGCTATACTTGTGCATGGAGCACAATAGACGCAGTGCACAACACCCTTGTAGGAAATGTGCCCTGCTGACTTTGTCTGTGGACCTCAGTAGTGGCCAAAAAAAAAAATGATGGAAGGTAAATTTAACAGCCACACTGGACAAGCTAGTTACACTACAGTATCTGACTGATATACAACTGATATACAACTGTTTGTTTACAAGAACACTGTGCCTCTGAGCTCTACACATCCCCTCCCATCATCAAACACGTGCCAAATGCTCATGATACACCACCATTATCGTTGCTAAAGTGCTGAAAATACTTTTGTGGCAACGCAAATGCACTTTTACCGAATGTTACCGATTTTATAAAATTTTGCTTGTGTTTCCGATCACGAATCCAAATGTGCCATATTCATGCCAAATTTATGTTTGGCGATTGTTTCCCGAAAAAATTTGTTCATCACTAATACTGATCACTTTTTTATGCGTTTTCTTTTAGAACCTCCGTGACTGAAAAATTGTAAACCTGGCAGTTCAAGTTTTTTTTTTCCCTTTTTAAATAATGTTCTATTTTGATAGACCAATTTTTTATGAATGATGTAATACCAGTTATGTTTATTATTAAAATTAATATTATTGCTTTATCTTAAAACCGGAAAAAAGTGATATATAATTTTTTTTTTTGTAATTTTTTTTCTTGTTTTTATTTTTCACTCTATTTTTTAGGGAATCAATTCTAGGGAACTTAAACTTGTGATTCTGTGATTACTTATACTAACACCACAGTATTGCAGTAGAGCATAAATTGAAACCACTTTTGAAGCTCAGACTATGGCCAAGTTCACACGTTCAATATTTGGTCAGTATTTTACATCAGTATATGTAAACCAAAATCAGAAGTGGAACAATCAAAGGAAAAATTATGGTCACATTCAAACATTAAGTATTTGGACAGTATTTTACCTCAGTACTTAGTGAGTTAACATAGCACATTCGGATTCATGTTCGATTTCACAAGCATTTTTACTCAAGGTAGGCAAAATTCAGTTACAGTTTGGTAAATCATCGCTTTTGCTATTTCTTTGGCTACGATAGTGGTGCTGTATGATGAGCGGGGAACAGCGTGACGTGTTTGATGAGGGGAGGGATGTGGACAAGTTAAAGGAGTGGCGCACTCTTTTTTTTTTTTGTTAATTTTAGTGTGTGGATTCCGGCAGCCCAACAGGGTACAGAAACCATCCACAACGTTATGACATGAAGTTTTCTGTGATTGGATGCTGAAGTCACATTTCCCTGGCCATATAAAAAGTGGACATCTTGTTTAGCTGGCGCATTTGCTTAGTGTCACAGTGCAGAGAAGTTGCTCCTAATAGTGCTGCAAGTGAACTTGTCAGTTAGCTAGATAGGATCCTGTCCTGTGTGAAATCGATCTTCCAGCATCTAACTAGATTGTGCAAAACTGTATGGCAGTCTCCGGAGGCACCATTTGCTACTCCAAATGTTTGTGATAAAATTGTGTTTCAGTGACACATCAGAAGGCCAAATCGTCACTTTAAAATAGTTAGGTCTAATATTGGGGTGCAACCACGAGGCCTAAAAAGCTACTCCAAATCTTTTTTGATAAAACTGTGTTTCAGTGTGAAATCAGAAGGCCAGATTTTAAAAATTGTTAGGTATAATAGTGTTGTTCAGGCACACTATCTAAGAAAATAAATAGCGATTGTTCATTTAGTGACAGGTTGTAATAATTTGACAACTACATGCATGAAGAGGCACATGCATAATCAACATGCCTTAGTGGGGGAATCTCATTGCGCTAAAATTCAGACTAGCGGGCCTTGCCAACCATCGGCTGTCTTATCAACCCTCTCTGCTGCTCCTTCCTCCTCCGTCACATGCCAAGTCTTCTCACACAGGTCTCTGGCTGCAAAAACTCCACTTGTTTACCTCCTACAGTCGGGGTGAGTGACTGCTGCTTTTGTGTCACCTAGTACAACAAGTCTTTCTCAATTCACCATAACATCTCCGCCTGCACCTCACTCACAGTTTAGCAGTTTGTCCTATTCTTTGTATTCCACACTCTCTCAGCACAGCAGCCAGCCACCAGTCCCACAGTTGTGGTCACGTAAAAGAGTGTTTCCTCCTACACATGCCAAAGCTAAGAGCTTGATTTCCACCAACTCTAATCTGTTGGTCATGAAAATGCTGCCTTTCTGCCTGGTTTATACAGTTTCAGAAAGTTGATGGCGGTTGCAGTCCCCCAGTACCAGTGACACAATCGCCATTACTTTTCTAAAAAAGCTGTGCATGCACTACACCAGCATGTCACCGACAACATTACCCATTCCCTGAATAAATCTAAGAACACGTCTTCCTGATGGATAAACGCATCAGATTGTCCCCTGAAATTGTAGATCACCTAACTTTCAGCAAAATGAACAAGTCATAGATCTCCAATGACACTTGCACCCCAGTCGCAGACTGGGCAGACTAGATGATGGTGTTGTTTTCAGTGTCATGCATTGATCTCACGTTATTGTAGTCTGTGACATCAATGTGGTGTCTTCTGTGTCTGCTGTTGCTACTGCTGCTGATGCTGATGCAATATGTAATAATAATATTAATAATGTTATAAACAATTTTGTGAAATGTGGAGACTCCAAGTTGGGTCTCCATCTGGTGGGTTGGCTATAGTAGAAGGTGTGTCAGAGGCCAATTATACTGTTTCTACTCTGTGGAAATTGATGCCACTTTAGTGGTATCTGACATTTATTTTTTGAAATGTGGGGACTCCAACTTGGGTCTCCATATGGTGGCTTGCTTGTGAATGTAGGGTTCCCAGACAGGCAGGCCTGCGATTACTTTCAGTCAACAACCTGTGTTTCTTTCCTTACATTTTTCTACCAATATTACCGTACAAAATTGATTTTTGTGCCATATGACTGTGGCTGGAGAAAAAGAAAAAGAAATTGGATGTGATATATGAGGTATCAGGTCACATACCTAATAAGGCTTACACTGCTCCTTTAACCACCAGGTCCTCATTGAAACTTCATTCCAAGCTGTAAATGCTGATACCTCATACATGGCTCATGGCTGACTGCTGCTGTGCCATTTGCAAATTTCTACTGTGGGTCAATTGATGCCACTTTTCATGGTGTCTGCCAATAATTTTAGCTGTTTAGGAAGCTTTTTGTCCCCCCTTAAGGTGTTGCTAGGTGTTGTGTATATGTTTGTTCTTTCGTCCCATTGAATCTAATGGAGTTCAGGTACGTTCGTCAAACCGTTCAGTGAACATGTTCGACGTACGTTTAAATAATCGAACCGAACCTTGAAAGGTTCTCTCATCTCATTTGTAAGCCATAACCAGGAGTGGATGAAAAATTCTGTAGTGGTGATGTGTTTATGTTATACTTTTCTTTTGTTTCACTCCTGATTTTTGCTTACAAATACTGATGTAAAATACTGACCAAATACTAAACGTGTGAACATGACCTAATAAAAAGATGTGAACCACTTCTGCATTTTTCACTCACTCCTGGTTTTGGCTTTAGAAAAAATGATGTAAAATACTGAACAAATACTGAACTTGTGAGCGTGGCCTATAGGTGAACCTCAGAGGATTACTAAGATTACAGTGAGCACAGCCAGCAGGCACCTGGTTGCCATGTTAACCAATCTGTCCCCAATGATTGAGTCACAAAGAGCTGATGGGAGCCCTGAGTGTGCGCACTAGTGTCACACTAAAAATATAAAAAAATTGTTGCAATTCTCAGTGCCGAAAGTCGCATATGGTAATCCGTGTGTAATGCAATTGCAATGTGATGATGCAACATTTTCTCACCCATTATCATATGACATCTGTATGGAATCCGTATGACATCCATACAGCCTTAAATTTTGCACATGTTTTTCCAATGTAATGTCCGATTAAATTAACTGCCTCAGTGGTTTGAAACGTATAAACACCTAACCAACAAGGGCATACATTGGGCCCACAGAAAGATTTATTCACAAATCATCCAATAGAACCCCTTCTGGTGTTTTTGTTGTCCTTGTTTCCTAAAAAGATGTGTGACAGGCTTACCTTAACCACAACTGAGCAGGTTCTTTTACATTGGGTCTTGTTTCAACGTTTTATGGATCTTAGGAGGCTGAGATGAATGTGGGTCCATTTGCTTTTGAGGCGACAGGTCGCTAAAAGATATTTCCACCATCTGTATGGTGCACTACACAGCCATCCTGACAAGTTTTATGACTACTGTTGGATCAGCATATCTACTTTTGATGTACTTTTGGAGGCAATGCAACCTGGGATAACATTCAAGGACAGAAAGATGCAGAAATGTATTTTTCCAGAGAAGCATCTTTTACTTATATTACTGTATATATTCATCCTATATTTGTTGAAAAGAAGAAAAAATGGAGTAGCCATAAACCACAGAAATAGAATAAAAGACAAAATTTATTTAATAAGGCCGGTTTCACATGTCCTGATATTTCCGGTTCGGAAACATCAGTATCGGAGATATCAGTGTCCGTATGTCCGTGTGTGAACTATGTGCGGCACACGTGTGGCAACCGTGTGCCACCCGTGTGCCACATCAGTACCACACGGACACACAGATGGCCGCCGGGGAAGTAGCCGCTACAGTAAACCGCTGTCCCCCTGCAGCTGGTGCTAAAACTGGCTGCAATTCACCCTGCTCTGCCTGCGAGCAGAGGAGAACGATGAGCGGTATATTAATACACTGCTCTTCATTCTCCTCTGCTTGCAAGCAGAGCAGGAGGAATTACAGCCAGCTTCAGCACCAGCCGCAGGGGGACAGCGGCTTACAGTAGCTGCGACTTCCCCAGCGGCCGTCCACGCACACAGAGGACTGTGTGAACAGTTCTCTGTGTGCACGTGTGCGGGACGTTTTGCAGTCCGTGTGTCCGTGTCAAAATGGACATGTCTACGTGTTTGGCACACGGACACACGGTCCGTGTGAAAACACGAACATGTGCATAGACACATAGATTATAATGTGTCTCCAGTACGTGTGAAAACTGTCACCACTCATCACACGTACTGGAGACACAGACGTGTGAAACCGGCCTAAGATGCATAAAAAATCAGGTAACATTACAGAAAAATAGGTCTTATAGCAAAGGAGGAACAACAAGTATGAGGGGGTTGTACCTATACATAAAAAATATCCTCCATGGGTCACAAATCACCAAGTAAAAAAATGATATGTCTAGGTGACGAGTGACAAGCATGAACTAGCTCAAGGTTCTTTAAAGCCTATGAAAACATTCAGTGCATATAGAAACTCAGTGTCATGGGTGCATCGCCACGAGGATCGTCGCGATTGCACATTCTGACTTCTCGCAGCTGAGTTGCTGTTACTTTGTGTTTGGTGGTGAGGGAGTTAATTTTACCTAGCTCTTTGCTAAGACTAGGTCCAGCCTCGCCCGGCTGCTTTTGATTATGTTCTAATTAGTTTCCTTTATATAGCTGCCAGTCTGCTGGTTAGATGCCGGTGAAAGCATTCATGTAGTCTAGCAGACTGGATCGGTTCTGAGAATACTTAAGCTAAGAGTTCATTAGTTGTTTTTACTCTTATAGCTTATAGTTTATCTCTGAGACCTTAGGTGTTCCTACTGTGTGTGAGTGTTGTATGTAAGACTTTATTTACTTTATTTCTTGTCTTTCTTGTATTTCTTTCTGTTCATTAACCGTTACCTCTTCATTCCCTTTGGTGGTAATCAGGGTCCTTCTTAGGACTAGATTACAGTTGGCAGGGATTGATAGGAGACAGGGTTTACGCTGGTGGCCTGGACCTCTGTACCTTTAACAGTACCTCCAGGTAGAGGGATTAGTTAGGACCCCAGTTTTGGGTCAGCATAGACCCCAGTAACCCTCTAGCCGGAGACAGCGTATAACGGATTCCGTAGTGACCCACTGGACATTCTGTCAGGTAATTCTATGCTATCATCTATCTATGCGCATGTTATATAGTATGTTGCCCTTTTGATATAGATTACTGTCATCACATATATATATCTGCTATACAGCGTGACATTTTCACCGGCCAATACTAAAGTTTCTCCCCAGCTGTCATGAATCCAGTAGCCCAGCTGGCCCGGCAGTTGCAGGGGTTGTCCATGGAGTTGGCAGACATTAAGTCCAAGGTTTTGTCCCCCCTGGAGCAAACCGGATCTGAACCTAAGGTTGCTCTCCCGGACAGGTTCACTGGTGGGCGGGACAAATTTTTTACTTTCCGGGAGGCATGTAAATTGTACTTTCGGCTGCGGCCTCGGTCATCTGGGAGTGAAGAGCAGAGGGTGGGAATTGTTATCTCGCTCTTACAAGGGGACCCTCAATCTTGGGCGTTCTCTATTCCTCCAGGCTCCCAGATCTCCAGTCAGTGGATCGATTTTTTACTGCTCTGGGTCTGGTATATGATGATCCGGATCGAGTTTCCCTTGCTGAAACAAAGTTACGTAAAATACAGCAAGGAAATCGTCCAGCGGAGGAATATTCTTCTGAGTTCCGTAGATGGGCAACAGATACTCAGTGGAATGATCCAGCTCTTAGGAGCCAGTTTTGTCAAGGGTTGTCTGACAAATTAAAAGATGTGTTGGCTCAGTATGATTCTCCTCCATCACTGGAGGCTGCTATGGCCCTCGCTATTCGCATTGATAGACGAATTCGGGGAAGACACGAGGTAACTCCGCCTCCCGTGATGACTCCACCTACTACTAAAATCCCTTTTACTGAGGTTCCCCTGGTCTGTTCTGAGGAACCCATGCAGTTGGGAGGGACATCTTTTTGTAGGAGGGAATCGGCGGTGCACCGCAAGACTAGAAGGTGTTTCTTTTGCGGGAGAGAGGGACATTTTGTTGGGGGGTGTCCATCCCGGGCCTCTTTGAGCAAAGGAGTTAACCTGGGAGTGTGTATTTCGTCCCCAAATCCCTCTCAGTTTCTCGTGCCTGCGGAGGTGGTGATTGGTACTAGAACTGAGAGGATTTCTGTTTTTCTTGATAGTGGGTCCGGGGCTAATCTGGTGGACGCTCGGTTTGCCCAGGTGCATGGTATGCAACTGAGTGTATTGGCCAAACCGGTCCCTATAGTCTCTATTGATTCTAGACCTCTCGGTCAAGGTAGCTTGGTACAAGCTGTTCATAACATAGATCTTCGTGTAGGGGCAATACATAAAGAGCAATTGTCTTGTTATGTGTTGGAGGGTCTACCTACTCCTATTGTGTTGGGACTTCCTTGGTTGGCTAAACATAACCCAGTGATTGATTGGCAATCCAGAAAGATAAGCCAGTGGGGTGAATTTTGCAAGAATAACTGCATGAAAACGGTCATCGGTGCGGTCGTGCCTAGGACTTTGCCTCCTTTTCTGGAGGACTTTGGGGAGATGTTCTCAGAGGAGGGGTGTCAAAAGTTACCTCCTCATCGCACGTATGACTGCTCAATAAAATTGCTTCCTGATGCCTTATCTCGTAGTTTCCCAGGGGCTGGAAAGACGGATGACCCGGTTCCTATCCTTCAGGAAGGAGTGCTGAATGGTCTGAGTGCTTTAGGGAACTGTTTCAAGCGGAGGTCGAATAGGAGGAGAGTGTCTGGTCCGGACCTAGGTGTGAACGATCTGGTGTGGTTGTCTACCAGGAATATAAAACGCAAAGTTCCCTCCTGGAAACTGGGTCCCAGGTTCATCGGTCCATACAGGATCAGTTCTATAATTAATCCTGTGGCATTTCGTCTGGACCTCCCACCTACGTTTAAAATCCATAATGTGTTCCACAAATCGTTGCTTAAAAGGTACGTGGCGCCAGTTATACCGTCGCCTCTGCCTCCCCTCTGGTGGTGGTCAATGGTAGCGTGGAGTTTCAGGTGTTGAAGATCATTGACTCACGTCTGAATCGTCGGTCCCTTCAGTACCTGGTTCACTGGAAGGGTATGGTCCTGAGGAGAGGACGTGGGTCCCTGCGTCGGAGGTTAACGCAGATCGATTGGTTCGGACCTTCCACACAACTTACCCGGGCAGACCTGGCCCTGAGGGTCCGGAGGCCCCTCGTAGAAGGGGGGTACTGTCATGGGTGCATCGCCACGAGGATCGTCGCGATTGCACATTCTGACTTCTCGCAGCTGAGTTGCTGTTACTTTGTGTTTGGTGGTGAGGGAGTTAATTTTACCTAGCTCTTTGCTAAGACTAGGTCCAGCCTCGCCCGGCTGCTTTTGATTATGTTCTAATTAGTTTCCTTTATATAGCTGCCAGTCTGCTGGTTAGATGCCGGTGAAAGCATTCATGTAGTCTAGCAGACTGGATCGGTTCTGAGAATACTTAAGCTAAGAGTTCATTAGTTGTTTTTACTCTTATAGCTTATAGTTTATCTCTGAGACCTTAGGTGTTCCTACTGTGTGTGAGTGTTGTATGTAAGACTTTATTTACTTTATTTCTTGTCTTTCTTGTATTTCTTTCTGTTCATTAACCGTTACCTCTTCATTCCCTTTGGTGGTAATCAGGGTCCTTCTTAGGACTAGATTACAGTTGGCAGGGATTGATAGGAGACAGGGTTTACGCTGGTGGCCTGGACCTCTGTACCTTTAACAGTACCTCCAGGTAGAGGGATTAGTTAGGACCCCAGTTTTGGGTCAGCATAGACCCCAGTAACCCTCTAGCCGGAGACAGCGTATAACGGATTCCGTAGTGACCCACTGGACATTCTGTCAGGTAATTCTATGTTATCATCTATCTATGCGCATGTTATATAGTATGTTGCCCTTTTGATATAGATTACTGTCATCACATATATATATCTGCTATACAGCGTGACACTCAGAGGAGTAAAAAAAGGATAGATATGCTAACCATAGATCTGTCAATGAAAATACAGACTGCAAGTTATGTAGATATCACAATACTTCCGGGCCATAGAAAGTAATTGTGCATGCCAGCGCATGCGCAATAATGATTTTATGCTTTGCCCACAGTTGGGCAAAGCATATTGCTCACACGCGCGGAGGACATTTGAATGCGCACGCGCAGCAACTCTACGGGATCTGTAATATTCACAGATCACAAAACGTACACCAAGCCGAGGAGGGGGGGAGAGAAGGAGAATAAGCCCCGCCAATCAGACCGGACCGCAGAGATTTGCATACACTGCAGGAGAGCTAAAAACGGTATTTATGCATCAAAGGTGGGGAGTCAGGGGGTATCAAAAGAACTGCTATAATGCTTATGTGACACTAATTTATGTGACACTAATTTGAATAATATCTTTACATCTTTTCACAAAAAATTGGTGACAGATTCCCTTTAACAGTTTTTTCAGTTGTGCTGTTGGTCTTGGTTGACAGAACACATGGGTTTCCAATTGTCAATATTGAGGCCTTTGAAAGAACTGGAGACTCTAGAGTCTTCAATTCTTCCATAATGAGTCATTGGTTGTGAACAAATGATTTGGGTATCCCACCCCCATGGGTTATACCGTGTTCACATTTGGAAGCAGTTCTTATGTAATGGTTGATGAGGCATTTCAGTTGACCCGCAATGCAATGAGGCCATAACTTTGGATAGCCCTAGACCACTGGGTAGAATTTTTAATTATCGCCTATCATGCACAAGACAATTGATGCAGTGCGTCTTTGGGATCCTTTGTGCAAAATGGAGAGTCAAGATGTCGGTCATCCAATTAAGTGAATTAAACCTGTGCTATTCTTCACAATTTCACTAGGATCCATGAATGTTCACCAAATGATGATGATGATGATGATGATGGAGAATATTGGAATAATGCCAGACCCACAACACATGTTTATAATCCACATAGTCAGCCCACTGGTCTTAAAGTTCAGAACATATTTACAAATTATTTTGTATAACCATTGGGATCTACTCGTTGGCAAGACTATGCTGTGTCTATCTTATAATTAGAGTTGAGCGAATATCTTCAGTTCCCCGCTTATTCGGCAAGCTATAGCACTTGACGAATAAGCTACAGCGGGAACCTGGCTTCCTGGATCACTCCGGTTGAACAGCTGATCACAGCCGCAGCTGCATGTGTCGCGGCTGTGTCACTGTCACAGCACATGCATGGTGAGCTTGTGTGTTGGGCTCTCCATGCATATGCTGTGACAGTGACACAGCTGCACATCAAAAAACTGACCGGCACATCCAAAAATAGACCTAATGTGAACAGGTGCTAAACCTAGAGTCACCAACTCATGCACATTCCAGAAAAAAAGGAAGCACACTGCAGCGCTATATGTTGTGTTTAGGTAGCTGAGGAAAAAAAGCAAAAACGGCAATACACCAGAGAGGCTGGAACCTATTGGATTGCAGTAACCTGAACTAACCACACAACTAGAGATAGCCGCGGAGCGTTCCTACGTTGATCCTAGACGCCTCATCACAGCCTGAGAGATAACTAAACCTAAAGGCAGAAAGGTAAAGCTATCTGCCCCGGAGCAGATCCCCAAAGAAAAGGAAGCCCCAAACATGTAATGGCGGTTAGACAAGAAGAAGCACGACACAGACAGAAAATAGAATGAGCAAACGCTGGGCCCAATCTGTCTAGACAGAAAAGTAAAGGAAAGAATTCTGACTCCAATCCAACAAAAAACCCTAAAAAATAGCAACTCTTCTGATTGCAAAAACACCTGAGATCACACGATCTCCACCTCCTAAATCAGATCTCTGGTGTAACAAAACTAAGCCGCAGCCACTGAAAAACAGGAAAAAGCAAATGAACAAATAACAGTGGCTAAGATAAACTGAGAGGAGCACAGGCCTCGGGAGGGACCCGCTGACCTCCACAAAAGTGCAGAAAATTGGCAAAAAGCAAGCACAAAAAGAAAGCAGAAAATATCTTATCTGAAAGCAGCAGATGCATGCAAGACTCCAGGAGACTTCCAAATGAACCAGGAACCACAATTGAGACAAGAACAATTAATCACCGGCGACCATCTTGGGAGGGAACCTCCCTTATATCAGTCCAGTCCGTGATCCCAGATTGCCATTCCTCGCTGTAAGGTTCAGTACTGTCTGCAACCACCAGAGGGAGCCTCTGCTCAGAAACCATCTCCAGCACATTCATAACAGTACCCCCCCTTGAGGAGGGTCACAGAACCCTCATATGTGCAACCAGGCCATTCAGATGAGCTCGGTGATAGGCACGGATCAGTCTCCTAGCATGGATGTCCGAAGCAAACACCCAAGAATTGTCCTCCTGACCATAAACTCTCCACTTAACCAAATACTGGAGTTTCTGTCTAGAAAAACGAGAATCCAATATTTTCTCAACCACATACTCCAGATTGCCCTCAACCAAAACAGGGTCAGAGGCGCAGCCATAGGAACCACTGGTTCGACAAACCTCTTCAATAAGGACTTGTGGAACACGTTATGGATCTTAAATGTCCCTGGAAGAAGCAAACGGAAGGAAACAGGATTAAGAATCTCCATGATCTTATAAGGTCCAATGAACCTGGGCTTAAACTTTGGAGATGCAACCCTCATAGGGATATTTCTTGAGGACAACCAAACCAAGTCCCCCACTTTAAACCGAGGACCATCATCCTATGCCGGTTGGCAAACCGTTGGCCTTCTCCTGAGAGAGAGACAACCTCTCCACTACCTGGTCCCAAATCTACTGCATACGCTCCACAACAGAGTCAACACCTGGACAGACAGAAGCCTCCCTTGTCCCAAAGAAAATCGAGAGTGAAACCCAGAATTGCAGAAAAATGGAGACATCAAGGTGGCAGAGCTAGCCCTATTATTAAGAGCAAACTCAGCCAAAGGCAAAAAAGAGACCCAGTCATCTTGATCAGCAGACACAAAACATCTCAAATAAGTCTCCAAGGTCAGGTTTGTTCTCTCGGTTTGTCCATTGGTCTGAGATGAAATGCAGAGGAGAAAGACAATTGAACACCAAGTTTAGAAGAAAATGTCCTCCAAAATCTGGAAACAAACTGGACTCCTCTGTCAGACACAATGTTCTCCGGAATGTCATGTAACCGAACCACGTGCTGAAGGAACAAAGGCACCAATTCAGAGGAGGAAGGTAACTTAGGTAATGGCACAAGATGCATTATCTTGGAGAACCTATCACAGATTACCCAGATAATGGTCATTTTCTGAGAAACAGGGAGGTCGGAAATAAAATCCATAGAAATATGGGTCTGTGGCCTCTTGGGCACAGGTAATGGCATTAACAAACCACTAGAGCGAGAGCAAGGCTTGGAACGAGAGCAAGTCTCACAGGACTGCACAAATTCCCTGACGTCACGAGACAAAGTAGGCCACCAAAAGGACCGACTCACCAAGTTTCTGGTATCAAAAATCCCGGGATGACCAGCCAACGCGGAACAATGAATCTCAGACATCACACTCTTCTTCCACTGGTCTAGGACAAACAATTTCCCAATAGGGCAGCGCTCAGGTTTATCTTCCTGACAACCTTCCAGAGCCAGTCTCAAATTGGGCGAGATGGCAAAAGTACTACAGCCTCTTTCAAAATAACAGCAGGAACAGATAACTCAGGAGAGTCCGCAAAGAAACTCCTCGAGAGGGCATCCGCCTTAACATTCTTAGTGCCAGGAAGAAAAGAAACCACAAAGTTAAAACGTGTGAAAAACAAGGCCCACCTGGCCTGTCTAGGATTAAGTCGCTTGGCTGATTCAAGATAAACCAGGTACTTATGGTCCGTGAGGACCACCACCTGATGTTTGGCTCCTTCCAGCCAATGTCTCCACTCTTCAACCGTCCACTTCATGGCCAATAACTCCCGATTACCCACGTCATAATTACGTTCAGTTGGAGAAAATTTTCGAGAGAAAAAGGCACAAGGGTTACTCTTAGAGGTCTCTGGATCTCTTCGGGAAAAAACGGCACCTGACCCAATTTCAGAGGCATCAACCTCCACCTGAAACAGTAGAGAAACATCAGGCTGACGTAGAACAGGAGCAGAAGTGAATCTCTGCTTAACCTCCTAAAATGCAGAAACTGCCTCAGGAGGCCAATTCACCACATCAGAACCCTTTTTGGTCAAATCAGTCAATGGTTTAACAATACCGGAGAAATTACCAATAAATTTACGATAAAAATTGGCAAAACCCAAGAATCTCTGAAGAGCCTTTAATGAAGTAGGTTGGACCCAATCACAGATGGCCTGAACCTTGACCGGTCCATTTCAATAACAGATGGAGACAAAATGAATCCCAGAAATGAGACCTTCTGTATGCCAAAAAGACACTTTGATCCCTTCACATACAGTGCATTCTCTCTCAAAATCTGGAACACAGTCTGAACATGTTTCACATGAGAGTCCCAGTCATTGGAAAAAATCAAGATATCATCCAAATAAACAATCAGAAATTTATCCACAAAATCCCTGAAAATATCATTCATGAAGGATTGGAAGACGGAAGGAGCATTAGTGAGCCCAAAGGGCATCACTAGGTACTCAAAATGCCCCTCTGGGGTATTAAACGCCATCTTCCATTCATCCCCGTGCTTAATGCGAATATGGTTATATGCCCCCCTGAAGTGAAGCTTGGTAAACCAACTAGCACTTTTCACCCTGGTAAACAGGTCAGAAATTAAGGGTAACGGATATTGATACTTCACAGTGATCTTATTCAAGAGACGATAATCAATACACGGCCTCAATGAACCATCCTTTTTGGCCACAAAGAAAAAACCGTCACCCAAGGGTGAAGAGGATGGTCTGATTTGACCCTTCTCCAATGACTCCTTGATATAAGATCGCATATCATCGTGTTCAGGCACAGACAAGTTAAAAGGCGACCTTTAGGAAATTTACCACCAGGCACTAGTTCAATAGCGCAATCATAGCTCCTGTGAGGGGGCAAGGATGCAGATTTACTTTCACTAAATACATCTGAAAAATCAGTCAAAAAGTCAGGAACATCCTGAGACTTGGAGAGGCAGAAAAAACAGGAGTGTCAGTATTAACACATTGGCAGCCCCAACTGGTCACAGACACAGATTTCCAATCCAAAACAGGATTATGAGACTGTAACCAAGGGAAACCTAGTACAATAATGTCATGCAGATCATGCAGCACCAGAAATTTGCAACTCTCCTGATGATCTGGTTCAACCCTCATTATCACCTGAGTGAAAAACTGGGGTTTATTATCCGCCAAAGGGTAGACTCAATGTCCAGTAGGGGAATAGACTTCCGCAGGGGTATCATGGGAAACCCACAACGTTTGGCAAAGTCAAAATCCATCAGGTTAATAGCTGCTCCTGAATCAACAAAAGCCTGAGCAGAAAATGTGGACAGGGAGCAAATCAGGGTAACAGTCAACAGAAATTTAGTCTGAACACTACCCAAGACAACTGAGCGTGCAAAACGTCTTCCCCGCTTAGGGCAGACGGAAATAGCATGAGAGGTTTCACCACAGTAGAAACATAACCCATTGCGCTTTCGAAACTCATGACGCTGAGCCCCAGAAGTCACTCCATCACACTGCATAGGCCCAGGAGCTGGCTCACAAGGCAACATCATCTCACGCATACCTCTGCGCTCACGCAAACGTCTGTCAACTTGAATAGCCAATGACATAGAATCATTGAGACCAGAGGGGACAGGGAATCCCACCATAACATCCTTTACATTCTCTGACAGCCCCTTCCAAAAAGGGCTGCCAAAGCATCATCATTCCATTTGGTCAGGACTGCCCACTTTTGGAATTTCTGACAGTACAACTCAGCGTCTTCAAGACCCTGATTTAATACCAAAAAGTTTTTTTCAGCTTGATCAGTGACATTAGGTTCATCGTACAATAACCCCAGAGCCAGAAAAAACACATCAACATCATTCAAAACAGGATCCCCAGGTGTCAGGGAAGAAGCCCAATCCTGAGGGATGCCGCGCAGGAGAGAGATGACAATTTGAACCTGCTGTGCTGCGCTCCCCGAGGACTTACAGTTATTTTTAAAATTCAGAAATTTAGCCCGAAGTCTGTATGGGAACATATGAATTCTCTTTCTAGACTGAAATCTACATCTCTGTAGAGGGGTAATAGCCCTGGTATAATTAAAACACCTGTGACAGGCAGGTGGAGTGCTCAGGCACCCCACAGAGTTGTAGATTTCAGTCTAGAGAGAGGATTCATATGTTCCCATACAGATAGATATTTCTAAGCGAGGATTGGCATTAGTTAGGACCTGGAATACGAGGAGCGCCTTAACGTGGCTTCCAGGTACACATAAATTGGCCATTTAATGCGCTAAGCCTTCTCAATTTTTCATATTTCTAAGGCAGTGTTGCAATTCATTTTTCATATTTCGTGTTTGCAAGCTATAGCGTTGCAGTGTGCTTCTTTTTTTTCTTGAATGTGCATGAGTTGGTGACTCTAGGTCTAGCAACTGTTCACATTAGGCCTATTTTTGAATGTGCCGGTCAGTTTTTTGATGTGTAATCATTTACCTTCTGCCTGAGCACTCTACCTGCTGGTCACAGGTGTTTTAATAATACCAGGGCTATTACCCCTCCACAGAGATGTAGATTTTAGTTTAGAGAGATGATTTTTATGTTCCCATACAGATAGACTTTTCTAAGTGAGGATTGGCTTTAGTTAGGACCTGGAATACGAGGAGCGCCTTAACGTGGCTTCCAGGTACACATAAATTGGCCATTTTATGCGCTAAGCCGTCTCAATTTTTCATATTTCTAAGGCAGTGATGTAATTCATTTTTCAGATTCCATGTTTGTAAACTATAGCGCTGCAGCGTGCTTCCTTTTTTCTTTAATGTACATGAGTTGGTGACTCTAGGTTTAGCACCTGTTCACATCAGGTCTATTTTTGAATGTGCCGGTCAGTTTTTTGATGTGTATTCATTTACCTTCTGCCTGAGCACTCCTCCTGCTGGTCACAGGCGTATTAATTATACCAGGGCTATTACCCCTCCACAGAGATGTAGATTTCAGTCTAGAGAGAGGATTCATATGTTCCCATACAGATAGACTTTTCTAAGCGAGGATTGGCATTAGTTAGGACCTGGAATACGAGGAGCGCCTTAACGTGGCTTCCAGGTACACATAAATTGGCCATTTTATGCGCTAAGCCGTCTCAATTTTTCATATTTCTAAGGCAGTAATGCAATTCATTTTTCATATTTCGTGTTTGCAAGCTATAGCGCTGCAGTGTGCTTCCTTTTTTCTTGAATGTGCATGAGTTGGTGACTCTAGGTTTAGCACCTGTTCACATTAGGTATATTTTTTGATGTTCCGGTCAGTTTTTTGATGTGTATTCATTTATCTTCTGCCTGAGAACTCCACCTGCAGCTCACAGGCGTTTTACTTATACCAGGGCTATTACCTCTCCACAGAGATGTAGATTTCAGTCTAGAGAGAGGATTCAAATGTTCCCATACAGATACATTTTTCTAAGTGAGGATTGACATTAGTTAGGACCTGGAATACAAGGAGCGCCTTAACATGGCTTCCAAGTACACATAAATTGGCCAATTTATGCGCTAAGCCTTCTCAATTTTTCATATTTCTAAGACAGTGATGCAATTAATTTTTATGTTTCCTGTTTGCAAGCTATAGCGCTGCAGTGTGTTTCCATTTTCTCTTGAATGTGCATGAGCTAGTGACTCTAGGTTTAGCACCTGTTCACATTAGGTCTATTTTTGGTTGTGCCGGTCAGTTTTTTGATGTGCATTCATTTACCTTCTGCCTGAGCACTCCACCTGCTGGTCACAGGCGTTTTAATTGTACCAGGGCTATTACCGCTCCACAGAGATGTAGATTTCAGTCTAGAGAGAGGATTCATATGTTCCCATACAGATAGACTTTTCTAAGCGAGGATTGGCATTAGTTAGGACCTGGAATACGAGGAGCGCCTTAACGTGGTGTAGCATTTCCAGGGGATATAGCTCTAGGATCGCTGTCTGGGTAGACAGAGTGACACGAAAACAGTTCATTCAGACAGCAGTTCTGATGAAAACTGGCCGCAACCAGCTTTATTAAAGTCCACAGCAAACAGATAAAAATAAAGCATAAACAGAAAACCTGGGCTTGTCTAGCCACTAATTACACATAGATCGATTGCCCTGTCTATCCGGGTCCCGGCTCTACCAGCCTGACCCAAAACAACACATATGATATATGTTACCAGTATGGAGTTTCACAGATACTCCTCCTTGTGTCTGAAGGCACCTTCAATGTCCAGACTTGAGAGAGATCCACTCCTATTCAGCCGCTATTCGCACGGATTCTCACTGAGACTACTCCTGTGTCCGGGGTACTTCCTGCACCCAGACTGAGATAGCTCACACTCCTGGAGACACCTTCTGTACCTGGACCCCTTGTCCAGATTAAGCGTGCTCCCATTCCTGGAGACCGCTTCTTGTGCCAGGACACCTTCCTGTGTCCAGACTAAGCGTCCTCCCTGACTGTGTTTCCAGACACCTACTTCTGGTCTCCTAATTAACACCTGAGTAGTTTCAGGCCTGAGCTGCAAGTGTGTAATGAATGTAAGGTGTAGTGACCTTTCTCTACCACTAGGTTTACAAAGCCACCCATTTCCCTTATACCATACATCACAGTACCTAGGTGAAATGTACACCCCATTCAACACATATTCCTTCACTGTCTCACATATCCCCTCCCTCTTCTCCAGACCGGAGGGCTGGTCATCCAGACCGGAGGGCTGGTCAACAATCCAACAGAGACAGTGAACTCTGGACCAGTCATGGCCCTCATCAGCTTCATCTTCACCACTGTCATTTGTATCTTCACCTGAGTCATAGCCAACATCAGCTTTCTCTTCATCTGAAGCATCTGCACTACCCTGTACCCTCCCAGGCCTATGCTCTCTGCGGGCCTCGGGTATCCTGCACGGTTTCATCTTGACCTTAGGGCCGGGCTCAGTTTCGATATAGTGCCTGGCCAGAGAAGTACGACCCGGCACATCAGAACACTTCTGCTGACTCTTCCTCAGAAACTCACGTACCTCCTGTCCCTGGTGCACTGACCATGTGTCACCAACTATCACAGAAGGTATAGGGGGTTTTTCACTTTTCTCCAGTTCCCCTCCTTCAGGCTCTTCTGGCAGGACATGCCCAGAAGCCCTACCGTCAGTCCTAGACTCTACTTCTTCAGTCACATCACTTTGGTCTCCAATATCTCCATTTATTCCAGCTTTCAAGTTCTCCTTGATAGCGGCATCTGTATACTCAGAACCCGCCGGATTCTTCTCTTCCACCACGTTCTGCATCCCATCTGGGCTCCCGTGTGTCTGTAGCGGCAACAGAGTGACACATCGCTTTTCCCATTTGTTGGGACGTGGCTCCGATGTAGCCTCCCTGAAAGTGCGCTTGAGGTCACCAATGCCAGCTACTGATCCGGACCGTAACCCGTCCACGCCGCTGTCTTCGGCAGAAACAGATTCCTGGACAGAGTCAGTCCCCATATCTTCAGTCTTGTTCCTCACAGCTTCACTTGAAACCTCAGCTTCTGATGAGGCATCTGGCTTGGTGACCACCACTTCCATGGCTTTTTCCACCTCTGCAGCATCACCTTCAGAGTCCTTGGCATGATGCAGATCCACACCACACACCGACAACTTCTCATCTTCAACAGCATCCACTTGTGCTGTGTTCAGTTTCAGAGTCCTGCCTTTAAAGCTCAGCTCTCCTCCTTTCACCTTAGTCTTCGCCAGGGAACCGGCCAACTGTAAAACATCTTCAGATGCCATCTTCTGTCTGGCTGTAAGGTCAGCATCAGCTTTCTTCTCAGGACTCTCAACCTCCTCTGCTACCATGCCTTCCTCATTTGCACTGGTTGCTTTATGGTCATCAGATAATTCACTATCACTATCTGACCCCTTTTTCTCAGCCACATCTGGCTCACTGTCAGGGCTATACACTTCATTTTCATTCACATCCTGCTCACTGTCAGGGTTATACAATTCATTTCATTTATATCCTGCTCACTGTCAGGGTTATACAATTCATTTTCATTCACATCCTGCTCACTGTCAGGGTTATACAATTCATTTTCATTCACATCTTGATCTGGAACTTTAGTTAACATGTCATCCACAACATTAACTTCACCATCTGGTCCCTCAAGTATGTGACTATGTGACAACCCCAGCACTATACTTCTATATAACTCAGGTACTAGGAGCTGACTCACAACCTCTCCCTGGACTTCAGTGTCCCTATACAATAGGCTATTGTCCATGGCAGCATGAGGAAACCTCTCCTCAGAGCCAGGCTCCTGGGAAACCTCATTTAGAACAATCATATTTTCCTGTGCCGTTTTAAGAGAGGGTCTCGCCACTGCTCACTCTCAAAATTGTCACAGGACACAGGTAAGTCAGGGACACTCGGGTTCCCGAGAACCACCATCCTCGTCTCCCAACATCACCTGCAAAGGAATTTCATCACTATCACAGTCATCATTATTATCAATATCATTATCATGACTATGATCAGTATCATCATCACTATCATGATCATCATCACTATCATTATCAGCATCAGCATCATCATCATGGTCATCATCATTATCATGATCATCATCATCATTATCATTATCATCATCATCATTATCACATAAGTTTAACGGCCCACTAGCATTGTGTTCCGCCCCTCGGGACTGCGCACCCTCAATAGGAGCTTCATCACACTGTCCATCAGAAACATTTCTCCCCCAGAGATCCTTAGTCCGGGGAAAGTCATTACCCAATATGACGGGGTGCACCAGGTTCTTCACTACCCCCACTTCATATGAAACCTCCCCGAGTTTGGGGACCAAGTCCACGGCAGTCTCTGGGTAGACTTTGGTGTCTCCATGGATGCACACCACACTCAGGTGCTTATCAGGGATGAAGTCCCTATCAATCAGGCTGTCACATACGGAAGTCACTGGACTCTCTGAGTCCAAGAGGGCCTGTGCTGGGCAGTCATTTACTACCACCGGGGACCCCTGTGGTCCAGTCTCTTCGGCTGAGGTGGACACACACACAGGCTCTGCGCAGGGAGAGAGGGATCTGCCAACATCACAACACATAGGCTCCCCCTCTATTGGACAGTTGGCTGCAATTTCACGCCAGCTCCAACACTGTCCATCACACTCTCCCACCCACATGTCCCCTCGGGCCTGAACCCGCTTATCAGCATACCCCATGTCCCCAACAGCTGGAACGCTCTTACCGCGAGAGTTCAGCGTCCGGGAACTCCGAAGTGACGACCTCTCAGACGGCTGTACCTCAGGAGGACGTGCTTGGGTGTAGCGGTCCACTATCACCTTTTCAACTCCATAATCAAGCCTGCTGACTGCAGACTCCCAACTGTATCTCCAGTCATGAACTCCCCTGGCACGGGCTGTCACCGTAACACCCAGCCGGGTAAGAATCTCCGCTTTCAGCTTGCCATAGTCTTGGCTGTCCTGCTCACTCAGGTCAGCATATGCCCTTTGGGCTCTCCAATCAGATAGGGTGCGACCATCATGGCCTATTCACATAGGGGCAGATTCTCCTTCTCTGCCAATCTCTCAAACCTAGTGAGATATACCTCCATATCATCACGAGGTGTCATCTTTTTCAGGGACCGTCTTACCGCCTTCTTTACAGCGGATAATGCAGGTGACTTTGCAACATTACTTTGGGACGATGCGCCACAAGTCTTTTGTTGTGCTGCAACCTGCTCAAAAAACAACCGGTTATTCTCCTGCTGCTGCTGCAGGAATTGCTGCTGGGCCTGCTGCATGCGCTGCTGGTGCTGCAGGCGCTGCTGCTCCATGCTCTGCTGCATGCTTCGCTGGGCCTGGGCCAGGTATTCAATGAGCTCCTCCATACTTCCGGACTTATCTGTCTCAACCACGGCAGTCTTATGTTGCACATTAACTTGCGCCATTTGTTCAAACAGCGCCTCCATGCTGTCATCCATGCTGTCAGACTTCTCTGTCTCAACAACGGCAGTCTTCACTCAAGACATACACACTCTACAGTCTTTTCCATAGAAAAATTCAGCTCTGCTGTGCAGACACTTTTTTTTTTTTTTTCTTTGCAAAGTCTATTAGGGCTCCTGTCTCTTCAAGACTGCTCCAATAGACGTCTCTCTTTTGCTGCTGCACACTCCACAGTCTTTTCCACAACAAGTTCAGCTTTGCTGTGCAGACACACTTTTTTTTTTTTTTTCTTTTGCAAACTCTATTAGGGCTACTGTCTCTTTAAGACTGCTCCAATCAGACGTTTCTCTTGACACACTTTTTTTTTTCTCTGCTGCTATTTCAACAGACTTCACCTTTATTGCTGTCTCTAAGCCACCGTGCTGCATGCACACTCCAGCACTAACTGTATCAGCCACTGCGCTGCCCCAGCATTCTCCGCCAATTGTAGCCTTTCCAGGGGATATAGCTCTAGGATCGCTGTCTGGGTAGACAGAGTGACACGAAAACAGTTCATTCAGACAGCAGTTCTGATGAAAACTGGCCGCAACCAGCTTTATTAAAGTCCACAGCAAACAGATAAAAATAAAGCATAAACAGAAAACCTGGGCTTGTCTAGCCACTAATTACACATAGATCGATTGCCCTGTCTATCCGGGTCTACCAGTCTGACCCAAAACAACACATATGATATATGTTACCAGTATGGAGTTTCACAGATACTCCTCCTTGTGTCTGAAGGCACCTTCAATGTCCAGACTTGAGAGAGATCCACTCCTATTCAGCCGCTATTCGCACGGATTCTCACTGAGACTACTCCTGTGTCCGGGGTACTTCCTGCACCCAGACTGAGATAGCTCACACTCCTGGAGACACCTTCTGTACCTGGACCCCTTGTCCAGATTAAGCGTGCTCCCACTCCTGGAGACCGCTTCTTGTGCCGGGACACCTTCCTGTGTCCAGACTAAGCGTCCTCCCTGACTGTGTTTCCAGACACCTACTTCTGGTCTCCTAATTAACACCTGAGTAGTTTCAGGCGTGAGCTGCAAGTGTGTAATGAATGTAAGGTGTAGTGACCTTTCTCTACCACTAGGTTTACAAAGCCACCCATTTCCCTTATACCATACATCACAGTACCTAGGTGAAATCTACACCCCATTCAACACATATTCCTTCACTGTCTCACAGTGGCTTCCAGGTACACATAAATTGGCCATTTTATGCGCTAAACCTTCTCAATTTTTCATATTTCTAAGGCAGTGATGCAATTCATTTTTCATATTTCGTGTTTGCAAGCTATAGCGCTGCAGTGTGCTTCCTTTTTTTTTGAATGTGCATGAGATGGTGACTCTAGGTTTAGCATCTGTTCACATTAGGTCTATTTTTGGATGTGCCAGTCAGTTTTTTTATGTGTATTCATTTACCTTCTGCCTGAGCACTCCACCTGCTGGTCACAGGCATTTTAATTATACCAGGGCTATTACCCCTCCACAGAGATGTAGATTTCAGTCTAGAGAGAGGATTCATATGTTCCCATACAGATAGACTTTTCTAAGCGAGGATTGGCATTAGTTAGGACCTGGATTACGAGGAGCGCCTTAATGTGGCTTCCAAGTACACATAAATTGGCCATTTTATGCGCTAAGCCTTCTCAATTTTTCATATTTCTAAGGCAGTGATGCAATTCATTTTTCATATTTAGTGTTTGCAAGCAATAACGCTGCAGTGTGCTTCCTTTTTTTCTTGAATGTGCATGAATTGGTGACTCTAGGTTTAGCACCTGTTCACATTAGGTCTATTTTTGGATGTGACGGTCAGTTTTTTGATGTGTATTCAATTACCTTCAGCCTGAGCACTCCACCTGCTGGTCAGAAGCGTTTTAATTATACCAGGGCTATTACCCCTCCACAGAGATGTAGATTTCAGTCTAGAGAGAGGATTCATATGTTCCCATACAGATAGACTTTTCTAAGCAAGGACAGGCATTAGTTAGGACCTGGAATACGAGGAGCGCCTTAACGTGACTTCCAGGTACACAAAATTGGCCATTTTATGCGCTAAACCTTCTAAATTTTTCATATTTCTAATGCATTGATGCAATTCATTTTTCATATTTCGTGTTTGCAAGCTATAGCGTGCAGTGTGCTTCCTTTTTTTCTTGAGTGACGCAGCTGCGACACATGCAGCTGCAGCTGCGATCAGCTGTTCAGCTGGTGCAATCCAAGAAGCCGGATCCCACCATAGCTTATTCTGGCAAGTGCTATAGCTTGCCAAATAAGCAGGTATCGAAGATATTTGCTCAACTTAGTTATAAATTTCCTGTGTTTCCTTTATTTTTAAATAAAATGTTAATGTGAAAGTGTATGATGGCTGTTTATGTTAAAGTATACCCTCTGTATTTGTAGCATGCTGTATATTTTATAAGTAGAAACACAAATTTAACAAAGAACTTTATTATAAATAAGGGTATTTTGTTTTGAAATCATATGCCAAATTATTATTTGTAACTTTTTCCACAAAAAGAATAAAACAAGGATACAGTCCTGAATAACAATTTGATACAAATTTTGAATTTTAGTAGGAAGGTGGTGATGTGGGGGAGTTTCAGCATGTCTGGTTTGTTGCGTTTGGCTTGGAGGATTATTTTGACCCTCTGCAGTGAATGAGGCTGGATTTCGGATAATGGAAGGTTACTCGTGGGCCCTGTTGTGGGATAAGGTATTGCCCACTTTGGTAAGGGTAGCCAAACTCCTCATGAAATAGATTTAACATTTAGCTACACTCCCCAAATGGCCATGTCAAGCAGACACAAGTTGAAACCACTCTCTACAGTGGTATGCTTAAGTGGACATATTGGGCAGGTGCAGCAGGATTTGATAGTAAGGTTGTGGTTTGGTTGTTGGTGAGGTCTTTGTTTTGAATGAGGTGATGGGATCTCTTGGATGTGGTTTAAGGAAATACTGTGGGCTCTTTATTAGAGATGAGCAAGCATGCTTGTCATACTTGTTACTGACTCGGGCATCAGTGTACTCTGGATGCTCGTTACTCAGCAAGCATTTTTTTAATGTTCGAGAGGGAGCTCGAGTCCCACCCCGCATGTTTGCCACTTTTTTAGACAGCCATGAACATGTGGGAATTATCTGCAGTCACAGTAATGTCATAGCCATTTTGGTTGTGACATTACTGTAATTGGCTGGCCATATAGTGTCATCAGGTCTGTATAAGAACAGGACGCTATGCTTGTAACACTGTACCCGGAAACAAGTAGAGCAGCGAGAGATGGAGGTGGAAGGGGACAGATTTTAAGCGAAGTTTTAGCCAGGGATTTAACTACAATAACATTTCTTTATGTACAACAATAGACCTTCTTAGGTTAATGATAATCAATAGCAATACTGTGTAACAGCACTTTCATGTGTAAATTTTGCTAGCATTGCAATACTGTCTGCAATGTTTTCTCAGCAGGAATATATCATTATATCATATGGAATTTAAAATGGGCAAGGCAGGTGGTAAGGACGGGAAAGTGGATACTAATGGTGAGCGCAGAGGCCGAGACCGTGGATAAGGGAAACTTGCCTGCTGTGGGTGCACAAAGCACACACATCATGTTGATCTAGTTTACACTACACTTTGTAGAGGTCACGTAAGACACCACTCTTGAAACCAGATCAGTATGAAAAGGTTGTTGAATTGATAGCAGATAATGCTTCCAGTCACTTTGCCAGTGTGTCTTCCACATGGTCCAGTCTCAGTATCCGTGATTCGGAACACATAATCTTCACTCCTCCTCCACTTTGCCAAGTGCACGGAGACAAGTGCTCAAACACTTGGACACTCTGAAGAGCTGTTCACATTTCCATTTATAGATTCTGGCCTCTAGCCTGCCTGTTTCAAACGTGACATGAGGAGATTGCATGTAGTGATGCCCAAATATTTGATTAGCACGCTCATAAGAAGGCGACGCAATTGCCAACAAATGGTGAAGACATAGAGGCTATACAATATTAAACTGCCACATTTCCAGACTGCTTGCCCTGGAAATTTTGCCATTTAGGCTTGTGGAGATGGAACCTTTCCGCAACCTCATGGCGGCTGTCCCTTAGTGCTCAGTCCCCAGCCTCCACTATTTTTCCCGGTGTGTCCCATCACCTCAGCCATGCCTTGACCAATGCTGTGACAGGTAAGGTCCACCTAACCATGAACACCTGGACAAGTGCTTGTGGCCAGGGATGGTACATTTCCACACACTGGGTGAACATTGTGGAAGCTGGGACCTAGTCGGACCCTGGGACGGAACACGTGCAACCGACAATGAGTATTACAGGCTCTTGTTCAGTCAGGGTTGCCCCCACCTTCCACAGCAGTTCCTGTACCTCCTCCTCCTCACCTTCCATCTCAGAAATGTCAACATTTGTTGCAAGCTGGAAGTACTGCAGCATTGCCTCAGCCAAGCGACAACAAGCTCTGTTGAAGTTAATCTGCTTAGGTGACAAACCACACACCGCTTCAAAGTTTTGAAAGGTCTAATAGACCAGAATGATCTGAGGCTCTTGTCCCTGAACCTACAACCAAGCATGGTTGTGTGTGATAATGGTTATAACCTGGTGGCAGATCTGAAGCTTGACAACTTTGCAAGATCTGAAGCTTGACAACTTTGCACATACCATGCCTGACCCACTTGCTCAACTTAGTGGTGCAGCAGTGTCTCCAAACCTACCCAGATCTGCCTGAGCTACTTGTGAAAGTACACCATGTGTCCCGATTTCCGAAAGTCGGCTACAGCTGTCGCTGCCCCGGTAGTGCTGCAGCAACGTTTGCAACTTCCAGCTCACTGACTGGTGTGTGATGTCACCATGCTCAATGTTACATATGTTGGCAAGGCTTTGTGAGCAGCAAAGAGCGGTAGTTGAATACCAGCTACGCCATGCACGTTGGTATTCCAGTCAGCCTCCACACATAAGAGCTGATGAGTGGGCATGGATGTCGGACATCTGTGTGGTTCTCCAGAACTTTAAGGACTCGACCGAAATGGTGAGCGGCAATGACGCCATAATCAGTGTCATCATCCTGCTTCTCTGTTTACTGAAACACTGGCTGTTCACAATTAAAGAGGAGTCTTTGCAGGCAGAGCAAGTTGAGATGGATGGAGCAAGAAACTATACTGGGTGATGCCACACAGCCCAGTCTCATCTCATCTTCTCAATGCGGATTGTGTGATAATCAGGAGAAGGAGAAAGAGGAGGAACAGGAGCTGGTTGCCTGCATTACAGACAGTAGTACCCACACCACCTTCATCTCATCTGTTCAGCGTGGATGGCCTGAAGATGGAGGGAGGATGAGGAGGAGGACAACATGGACAGTCGTCCTCTTGGTGGGACAAGGAAGTCTTGGAGGTTGGCAGCCTGGCACACATGGTTGAATTTATGTTCCGCTGCCTTTCCTGTAATCCTCCGGTTGTACACATTTTGACCAACACTAATTACTGGTTGGTTACCCTTATAGACCCATGTTACAAGGAGAACTTTACATCGCTCCTTCCCTTAGCAGAAAGGTCTAATAAAATGTTGCAGTATCAGAATGTCCTAGTTGAAGAATTATTTAAAAAATTCCCATCTGACAATGCTTATGTCAATGATCACAGTTCATTGGACAACCTAGGAGTGGAGACTAGGGAGACACACACCAGACTCAGCAGAGGCAGGGGAACACTCTTAAAAGTCTGGGACGGTTTTCTCAAACCCTCCCATTGCCCAGGCCCTGATGCACGGGTTACTCTGAGAAGGAGGGAAAAGTTTTGGAAGATGCTGAAGGAGTACCTTGCCGATGGTACCAGCGTCCTCTGTGACTTACAACTATTGGGTATCCAAGCTAGACAATTGAACTATCTCTCAGGATGAGTAGATGCCACTCCACTATATTACCCAGCAGAGTTGATTACATAATAGTCCTTGATACTGCTACATTAAACTAATTTCATTTTCAAATTGATTCTATACTGTTATAATAATACCGCTCTTATCTGCACTTGTCTACGGTGAGGTGTTGCAGTAGGTATAGCTAATGACAGGCCTCTAGTCGGGGATTATTGCCTTATAAATTCTAAACCATGCTGTTGCTTTTTTCCATGGGCTCATTGACTGACTCATGCTTTTTATGGTGATCTGTACTCAGAAATTGGTCAAAACTGCCAGTGTTACTTGCATTCCTCCAGAGTTTGTTGCTGCAACATACAAGAAAAAATCTTTTCAGGGCTGGTTCAAATCCCTTCTATATTCTACGATAATACCTCTCTTTTCTTCAGTTCAGTGAGGTGTTGCAGTAGGTATAGCGTATGACAGGCATCTAGTCAGGGATTATTGCCTTATAAATTCTACACCTTCCTGCTGCTGCTTTTTCCATGGACTCGTTGACAGATTCATGTGTTTCATAAGTACGCAGCGTCAAACCTGCAGCGATTACTGATTGTGTGCACATACCTGCACTGTTTGGAACAGGTTCATGCACATCCTGACTGTGATGTACAGTTTCGTTATATTGCGTGAAGGGAGTAAACAGGATTTGTTATCCATTACCTGTCCAATTGTCTCATTAATGTGAAGGTGCCCAATGGTTTATATTTTCTACTTTTTAGATCTTTATTTTTGTTGTATTTATTATAAGCAACAGTAACAAGAATCATGAGAAAAGAGACTGATGACAATTCTTTTGTGGCGCAGGATTTTCATGCAACATCATAAAGCAAAGTAATAAGTACCATAAATCAGGTGAACATGGCAGGACATTAAATCAATATACAATGTCTAATGTTATTTAGAGAGGAACGAGGTCACACAAAGCATAGGAAATAAAACCTGTAGAGAGCCTCAGCCTCTAGTGAATTTGTTCACATCTTTAATAGTTTGAAAGAGGTCAAAATTTCTACTGGGAACAAAATTTAAGCCCTTTTTTAAAGTGTCAATTTGTGCTTGGGATAAAATAGTTGGAGGTAATATCAAAACACTGGAAGGTGCATCTGAATTATTTAGAACTTTTTCCTCCTGTTCCTTGTAGGGTACCATTTCCATGAAGTGTCTTCTGTTCTTCCTGCCCCCTCTCCTACCTCTCCAGCGTTTTTTGACATGGATGCGATGGGATTGCATCTCTTGTCCACATTGGAAAAGGGACCTGGATGTGAATTGTCAGCATCATAATCAGTGCTGTTACAATTAGAGGAGGAGAAATAAACTGATTTCTTATATCTGTTGCCCGAATGCGGTCTGGTGGTATGATCCTTCAGGATAGATTTAGCATGGAATTTATGTGTGGAAGTCCTGTTCCATGTATAGACTTTGTTATTTTTATAGTCCATAGTGTTTCTGGATAATTTGGATTTTTTTAACTTTTTAATGTTGTCTTCAAGAGTCTTGTTATTTTCTGTGATTTTTTTGGACAAAATGTTAAAGGGAACTTGTCACCTCGTTTTTCAATTATAAGCTGCAGCCACCGGCTTTTGGGGCTTATCTACAGCATTCTGCAATGCTTTAGATAAGTCCTGATCTAACCTGAAAGATAAGAGAAACAAGTTTTATTATACTCACCCAAGGGCGGTCCGATGCGGTCCGGTCCGATGGGTGTCGCAGGTCCAGGTCTGGTGCTTCCCATCTTCATATAATGTCGTCATCCTTCTTGCTTCATGTAGCAGCTCCTGCACAGGTGTACTGATCTGCCCTGTTGTGGGCAGAGCAAATTACTGAAGTGTGCAGTCGCCGGGAAAGGTCAGAGAAGCCCAGCGCCTGCGCACTGCAAGAATCTGCTCTGCCCTCAACAGGGCAGATCAGTATGCCTGTGCAGGAGTTGCTACATGAAGCAAGAAGGATGATGACATCGTATGAAGATGGGAGGCGCCAGACCTGGACCTCCACGTCCATCGGACCGGACCGCCCTCGGGTGAGTATAATAAAACTTGCTTTTCTTATCTTTCAGGTTAGATCGGGGGCTTATCTACAGCATTATAGAATGCTGTGGATAAGCCCCAAAAGGCAGTGGCTGCAGCTTATAGGTGAAAAAAGAGGTGACAGGTTCGCTTTAAAGTCGGGAGTGTTATTGAATTTGACCAGGTCTGCATTAACTTTCTCAATGTCAGTTTTTAGATCAATGAGGTGATATTCCTCGTGTGATGTAATAAGTTCCATCAGTTTAAAAGAGCATTGAGACAAGACACAATTCCATTTGACAAGGAATTAATCTGAAAACATATAGGTTGGATTTTTTTTGATGTGTAGAACTTGTGGGATCATTTCCCTTTCCAGATATTTTCTGAGGGTGTTGTGATCCCACCAAGTTCATTGCTCCTGACCTAGCAGTTTTTCAAGATTTTTGAAGAGGTTTTTCATTTCTAGGGATTCATCATTCCCTAGATCAGGCTCATTAAACACCTGAACCTACTTGGCCATACGGGAATCTAAAGGCGTAGCCATGAGTAATCAATCGTTTCTTTACAATAAACAATACATAGTGGGGAAAAAAGAATTTAGTCAGCCACAATTGGGCAAGTTCTCAAACTTAAAAAGATGAGAGAGGCCCGTAATTGACATCATAGGTAGACCACAACTATGAGACTCAAAATGAGAAAACAAATCCAGAAAATCACCTTGTCTGATTTGGCAAGTTATATTTTGCAAATTATGGTGGAAAATAAGTATTTGGACATCTAAAAACATGCAAGATTTCTGGCTCTCACAGACCTGTAACTTCTTCTTTAAGAAGCTCCTCTGTCCTCCACTCATTACCTGTAGTAACGGCACCTGTTTGAACTTGTTATTAGTATAAAAGACACCTGTCCACAACCTCAAACAGTCACACTCCAAACTCCACTATGGTGAAGACCAAAGAGCTGTTAAAGGACACCAGAAACAAAATTGTAGCCCTGCACCAGGCTGGGAAGACTGAATTTGCAATAGGCAAGAAGCTTGGTGTGATGAATTCAATCATGCCAGATGCATTTATTCTTACAATGAATCATTTTTTCAGGAGAGTAAAATTATAGGCAAACGTCTGAGTGAAAGAGGATATAAAAACCGAAATATAAGATATGCTTTTAATAAGGTGTTTAATAAACAAAGATTAATCTCCCCACACAGTACATCCCCTCTACACATCTCTTCGTACCCATCCGGACAATTTTTTTTAATATTGTCGGTTGACCCTTGCCACATTTGATATTTTGTTGGAGATTGTGCGCCCTGGGATCATCTTTAGGGACACCAGGATACGAAAATTGATTTCTGCAGAGGAGCGGCTTATCCTTACGTTACGGTATGTATTAAACTCCTATGTTGATGATGTATTTTACACTCTAGTGTATTTCATGACCTTATCCCTTAGTACTTGACAATTTTTTTTTGGTATGTGTCAAAAACAACATTTATAAATTGACAATATATGCTTGTCTAATAAAGACCAAACCCATTGCATGTAATTTAATGTTGTTTATGCATGGTTTTTAGTTATAGAATATGACTTTTAGCAGTATATAAACTGGTATTTGTTTGCATGGCTTCTAATTATATATTTTTTGCTTTACTTTTAGCTTCCTTTCCACTGGCCTCTCATATGCGGCACTGGATTTAGAATTTTTTATTGGAAAGTCAACCATCTCAGGGATTGTCCGGTCTACATGCACAGAAATCTGGTTCCGACTCTATCAAGTGGTCATGCCTGAGCCCAAAATGGAAGAATGGTTGCGTATAGCACGTAGATTTCAGGACACGTGCCAGGTTCCACACTGTATTGGAGCCCTTGATGGGAAGCATATCCGTGTGCATAAGCCGCCGAACTCAGGGTCCCAATATTATAATTATAAACAATATTTTTCTGTAGTACTGTTGGCTCTGGTCGACAGTAGCTACAAGTTTATAATTGCAGATATTGGGGCCTATGGAAGAACTGGAGACTCCAGATTCTTCAATTCTTCCATTATGGGTCGGCGCCTGCACAATCATGAGTTGATTCTCTCACCCCCACTTAACTTACCAGGGACTAATATTGAAGCATTGCCTAACGTGATGGTTGCAGATAAGGCTTTTCAGTTATCACCAACCTCATGAGGCCCTATCCACAGAGAGGCCTGAACCACCTGCGAAGTATATTTAATTTTCGTCTTTCCAGTGCCCGACGTCTGGTTGAGTGTGTATTTGGCATTCTCTGTGCCAAATGGCGGATCCTGAAGTCCGCAATTCAACTTGATGAGGGCAATGTGAATTTTGTGATAAAAGCATGTGTTGTGCTTCATAATTTCACCAGATACCATGAGTGTCCATCCAAAGGTCCTGAAGAAGTTGAGGATGCAAATACTGAGTTGACTACTACTACACATGTCCTTCATCAATGTCGTCAGCCCTCTGGGCTAAAAGTGTGTGATGTATTAACCAATTATTTTGTTTCACCTGAGGGATTTACTCCTTGGCAACAGAATGCTTTATCTATGTAGTTGTTCCGTTTTTTACCAATTAAATATAGTTATGTAAGTGTTTGAAGTATGTAATTTTTTTCCATAAACCTATTTATATCCTTTGATCCAAATCACATAATGTATGTCATCCTAACAAGACATCACACTCATCTTGTTTGAACTGGTTTTACTTCAAAACGTGTATTTGTAAAACATCTTTACACCATATTTACATTATATGGCAGTTTAGGCCTACTAACCAGGGCCAATAATACATTTTTAAAGGACAATGGAAATATTTATCCCCCAAAAAATTATAAAATAAAAAAAAGTAGAAAAAATAAATAAAAAAAAAAATATAGGACATGCACAAAACACAATTACAGGTTGTGGTAAGTTGGGGGTGGTGGTGATTGCGGGAGGCCACCGTGTACCGAACTAGGCCTAGATTCTTGGCCAACCTGACTGTCAACCTGGGGTATGGTAGATGGGCAGTCAGGATTCTGGGCCAAGGTGCGATCCTGTGTCTGACCATATTAGTGGGGTGAAGGGTATGGCTGCAGTAACTCCTGGGTAAGGGAATAACCCATTTGGTCAAACCCCCCAAAATGGCCATGTCGAGCAGACACATGTTGGGACCAGCCTCGAACAGTGGGTCTGCTCAAGTGACCATATTGGACAGGTGCTGGATAGTCATACATGTGTCCATGTTGGGGCTGTATTTGGGTTTGGGTGGTCTGTGAATGGGATGCCATACGTGGCGGAGGTGCTGAAGCGACTGCTCCTGCCTGCTGTTCTTGAATATCTTGCAGTGGCAGAAGGTTGCTGGATGACATTTGCCACCTTTCAAGAAAAAGAAACACAGGAGTTGGGTTGTTTGGGGGTGTGCAGGCATCAATGAGGATTTGTATGGCACCTCTGGCACGCAGCCTCACTGAATGCTGAAGGGGCCGCAAGTATCACGCCAGACTGCGGAAGTACGCTTTCTCCCCATCATCATGAGCAACCCTGGACAAATAGTCCAACACCCCTGTGTCAACTTGCCTCCTTGTGCCAGTGGTGGAAAGCACTCTTCTGCTCCGCCCACGACGTGGTATTGCTGAAGGCTGGGTGATGTATCCAGAGGCATTGTTGTTTTGCTGCTGTGTGCCTCTTCTTCATCCTGGGGATTAGCATCCTGTGTGGCAGAAGATGCTGCTGCTGGTGGTGGTGGTTTGTTTGGTGTCTATTGGGTGCGGAAGATGTGCCAGCCACTTCCTCACCTTCACCAAACGGGGTCAATGTTGACCTCGGAGTCTGAAGCTGTTTCCCTTTTTGTAAGGTTTGACTCCGTTCTGTTGGAATTGAAAAATTTTACATTAAAAACAATTTAAAATATTCAAGTTACAGCATGTGTAAAAAATGTGTCTTCATGCATGCACTTACGGTCTGAGATCCATGCTCAATGCAAGAAAATTTAGACGATCAAAATAAATATGGTTGAAAAGCAATGTCTGACTTTCATTGTGTTCATTATCATAGATTTTTGATATATTATTACTTTTGTCAGATTCAAGTTATTTCTGTCGCCATTGTTGGTTTTTCTGTCATTAAACGAGGGCTACCAACAATTTTGACCACGTGTGTAAATAGTTGCAAATCCTTAACTTCTTATTTTAGGAGATTTTGTTTTAATAATTTTTCTTTTTATAAAGGTCTAGACAAATATAAAATTATATTAGTAGACGATTAAAACAGATATTCCAAAAATAAAAAGAGACTGTTTATTAAAAGTGAAGAAAAAAAGCCACATGCCCTTACAAAATTGGGAACAGAAAATAGAGATAGAATCACATCCTAGAAGAAAATACCTGCAACTGGTTGCTGTCCTGAGGCGGTGTACTAATATTAGATTATTGCAGCTATATAGCAGGCTCAAAAAATTGTTGCAATCAACGCACACACTGTATTAGGCTGCATTCAGACGGCTATATGTTTCCTCATGTGGGAGAGTCTGGCCAATTATGCTAATGACACCCTATTCATTAGTGCTGTTGGAAAACAGTAACAGTGTTACATACAATGTGAACCGTTATTTCACAGGCTAATTAATAGGTGTCTGATCGCTTCCAACTGCTCCTAAGAAAGGGACTCTGGAGTCCCTTATATACACAGAGAATGGAGCAGAGGAGCATATACCATATATAACCATCTCTCTGTTCAAATGGGGAACTTCAGAGTCCCATTACCTGGATGGTTGAGGTTCCCATCAGTCAGACCACAGCCATCAGATATATGACATTTTTGGTGGATAGGTGATAGGTTGCTACTGTGGGTCAGCCCATTTAAATACTTCTTTGGCTAAAAATTAATGGTAGCTCGATTCTTCCAAGTGAAGGATTGGCTTTAGAGTATTCAACAAACTCTAAAATGATAAATTGCCTACTGGAATGAATAGCCCCCCCCCCCCCCCCGCATAATCTTCTTGCTCATTTTAGATTTATGTCTATAGCTGTTTTTGGAGAATGGTTGTCTTGCAAGTTCCTAACATACTGTATATAGTGTATCTCCTTTTATCTACCATTTATTATGACATGCTTGTTCCTAGTGTATTTCTGCCTGTCTAGATACAATACAACATATTCTCTTCTTTACTATAAATTAATTTAAAATGTTCAGTCACAAAAGGTATTCCTTCATCTTAAACAATGACTTATTTAAATACATGGACATGTGGAAGACTGTTATATTCTGCAAATGTTGTCCAGTAACCAGTAGGGATTTATGACAATCGTGGTGGATCCACTGCTGAGAATCCATAGGAAGGATAGAGTTTTCTTAATTCTGTTTGCAACAAAAAGCATAAAGCGTGCTCGTCCCATGTACTTGTAGTATCATTTTTAAATCAAGGCCATCTCTTTCACAGTTGTAAACGTGAAATGTTTTTAAAGGCCAGACTTAACATAAAATCCATTGGTTGCTATGGATACCACTTACCACACAGCATTGCGCTCCACGTTAAACTGTGATTTTCTTTAGCCTGAGTTTCAGCTTAGATGAAATAAATAGGAAAAAAAAAGATTTTTTCTTTCAAAGTTCATTACAAAAGTGGGAAATAAATGAAAAATATATTTCATTTGACAGTGGTACAAAGACATTTAGCGAGCAACTAAGCTCTACCGTTCTTTTAAAGCTGATTCCCTTTTTTACAGGCGATATGACCACAATGGTTTCTTGTTTAGGGAATAAATCTTATTGTAAATGGGCTCATAGGATGACAGTTTTCCAAAAGTTCAATCCACTCATCATGATGTACTGTTCGTTTAAGCCATTTCTCACCTGTAACGCTTGGAAACCATTGTAATTAAAAATAGACTAATCTTTGGGGGAAAAAATGAAAAGCGTCTTTGTAGCACAAGGCTTTCACTTATTCCTTTGTGATACATATACAATCGAGGGCAGTGTTTTTGTTAAATTATGTATGCCGCCTTTGTGGCAATGTTCTGTATGGCTGGAAAAATAGCAGCAATGGCCACTATTGAAAAGCAACTTGTGCATCTCTTTTCCCCAGGACCCTTAACCCTTCAACTTAATTAATTAGGTGTAATGTTTGAACTGTGAGAATTGAATATTCAGTTTATTGATCTTGCAAACAATATACTGCAGAGAAAACACAGAAAGCGATATTAAAAACAGACATGTTTCATCTGAGTCATGGGAAAAGTGCTAATCCGTTTTACTTGCAAATCTTGGCAACACAGTATTCTTTTATGTTTTGTTTTAACCTGTAAATTAGAACTGCAATATGCATAGTTGATACTTGAGTCAGAATCAAGAGATTTTCTTCCCATATCCCTAAGGCTATACAAATATCTACATCAGCAAGTCCACGGTGAGACTTATTTATTATTGGTTAAAAATGTTTATTTTTTTAAATTCCCATGTGCAGTAGCTTAATGAAATTAATGCTGACAAAAACAATAAAAAAATTAAGTTGGAAGTTTATAGGAGCTGTCACTAAACATGTATATTGTTATTTACTAGGGATGGGCGAACGTGCTCACTGATACTTGGATATCACTCGAGTATCTCGATGCTCGGATGTCCTCGCCACTTAGGAAGCATTGGCTGGTGCTCGTATTTGAAGCTTGAATCCCCGCCCCACATATTTTGTGTCTGTTACATAGTCAATAAGCATGCAGGAATTGCCTGCCAGTCACTGTAATTCCGTAGCCATCTTGGTAGTGGCATTACTGTGATTGGCTGGCTGCATTACTTCATCAGAGGTTATAAAAGGAAAGGCGCCAACATGATCGGCTCGCTGATGCCATTGCACAGCTCAGGGACAGTTGTGATTGAAGGGAGAAAGCAGTTATCCAGGCCTGCCTGTGCACAGTTTAACTAATCAGAGTCCTCTAGTGGTGATACTGTTATGGAAATTTAATTAGGATAAATTTATCCTTCCATGTTTGCTGCTTGCCGTTCCCAAATCTCTATTAAATGTCTTTTTGAGCGCTCAGAACGAAATGAAACTGTCCACAACGGAAGTGTCAGTATAGCAGTTCGTCAAGACTACTCATTTATTATTCATTCAAGGTTTTATACGTTAACAAAAAGGGGCTGGTTAGTCAATTAACATATAATTAAAAGCTGCTAGATTATTGGCTGTTCTAGTGTAAGTATGATAATTATGATAATCATGATAAAGGGGCTGAAGTTGCAGATTTATTGTTTTATATTCTTTTGCCCTAGTTTTCTTGCATGACTATAAAGTAAACAATAGATATCTACATAAAACTCTATGTACTTGTTCCTTATGAAGGCCAGATTAGTTTAAGACGACTGATTATAGCTGGCATAGATATGCTGGGTACAGGATTTTTAGCAAGTGAGATCTATCTAACTGTGAATGCATATATATGAATATACTTTGAATATATGGAATACATATATATTTCCATGACAGTCCCCCCTTAGATACCACTTGCCCTAAAAAACCTCTCCTGGCCCAAAGCGCTGCAACTCTTTTGTGCTGCCGGCGAGTTGAGACACCCCTAATTCATGCCTCCCCCACCGAATACAGACTTTTCGCAAATGGGCGGTCAGGAGGACTGTCCCTGTCGGGGGTTTATGTGTTTGCAATCATAGTCTCTTTATTTAACTGCATGTTCAGAAAAAAAACGTGTGTATTTTTCATCAGGTAGGTCATCTGTCTGGTCAGTCAGAGTATCCACGACATCCTTCATGGCTTAGGTGTCTCTCCTGGTACGGGAGCTTCCTTGCAATGCGATACGTGGATCCAAACAGGCTTTCCCTCTAGTTACACAGAGGTTGGTGTCATCTGGGGCTCTTGGACAGGACCATCAAATCTGGCAGTGAAGAGAAAAGCTCGAGAATGGACATTAGTTTTTGACCAATTCAATTACATAAGCAAACAAGATATCATTTTTTCATATTCTGCTGCTGAGGGAAGAATGCACCTAAACTTGGGACTAGACCCAAACAAAATTTCGTATGGTGACAGCTTTTCTGGGTCTCTGGGAGTGTGCCTTACGCTAAACAGTGCAATTGGGAGTGTGTCATGCCATGGTTTGCGTGTCTCTTGGGCAATTTTTTTCAGCATTCTATTCTTAAGTGTTCCGTTCAGTTTTTCTACCTTCCTGCTGCTCTGGGGGTGGTAAGGAGTGTGTAGGCCTAGGTCTGACCCTACTGCTAATCGAGTCTCGTGTGTCAGATTTGCTGTGAATGCGGGTCCCTGTTCACTCTCTATCATTTCTGGAACCCCGTATCTGCACACTATTTTCTGAAAGTAGCTTCATTGCAGTAGTCTTTGCTGACTTGGAAGGCATCTGTTCATCTTGAAAATACTTCTTTTGACCACAATGGCGTATTTGAATCCTTCACTTGGCGATATCTGGATGTGGTCTATCTGGATCCTTTAAAGCTGGTAGAGTGGTCTTTCCAGATGAGGTGAGGGGGACTTTCTTCCATACGTCCAGGCTTGCATTTGCCGCAGGTCAGACAGCTGCTGGCGAATTTGGCTGTTAGGGTGGAGATCCTGAAGCGAAACAGTAAGCACCAATCAGATCATTCATCTATGTCTTTGATATGTGGATGTGGGTCCATGTACCCATTGGACCACCATAGGGTGCATACTTTGTGGTAGGCAGAGTCTGAAGTCTATTATTGATAGCCTTCTTTCTTCACGTGTTGCTTTTTTCGCATTCAGCTCTTCTTCTCCTTTTGGAGCTTGGTCTTGTAACTTCTTGAGCAGATTCCAGGACGTTTCTTTCTCAGGTTTCTTGTCTTCAGTCATCATGTAGTAGCCGTCCGGCTCTACGACCTCTCCCACTTCTCCATGTTGTCTTCCTTTGGCTGCTTCTTTGGCTGCCATGTCCGCCATGTTATTGCTTCACGCCTCTTCTGTTCTCAGTTTTCCATGCACTTTGATTTTTCAAATTGCCACCATTTTGGAAGTTGGAGTACACCCAGCAGGTCCCTGAAGGCTCCATGATGCTTCACGGTTGTCCCGTTTGCTGTGATGAAGTCCCTTGTAGCCCAGATGGGCCCAAAGTCGTGTGCTATGCCATGCGAGTACCTGTAATCGGTGTAGATGTTTGCAGTCTTGCCTTCTGCCATCTGGCAGGCCTTCGTCAGCGCTATCAGTTCTGCTTCCTGGGCTGACAGGCTAGGTGACCGACTTCTGGACCACAGGATTTCTTGATTGCTGGTCACTGCACTTCCTGTGTGGAAACTTCTTCATCATCTGCAAATCTGGAGCCATCCAAGTAGAGGATAAATTCTGTAAATTTTGTTCTGGAAAGTCCATATTGTACCCCCCCTTGGGAGTGGGAGTAGAGTAGCCGGGATGAGGACTGTAGGTCTGGAGCGGTGACATTATGAGACAAAGGCGATAGAGGCGCCACAAAGATGCCTGGCGGTGGGAGATTATTGTTGGTTGAGCTTGATTGAAGATTGCCAAGATGTCGTGTGGACTGAGAGTTTCCAGTGGCTGTCCAAGAGTGATGTCAGCAACCTTGTCCAGGAAGGTGTGTGCTGCAGATACTGCCATCAGGCAGGAGGGTGCTCTTCTTGCAACTGGATCCAAGCGGGCTGAGAGGCAGCCTAAAAGTCTCTGTTTTCCCCTGTGAATCCGTGCCAGGACTCCAGTAGCATGACCTTCTTTCTTCCATCAGGTAGACGGAAAGACTTTTCATAGTCAGGTAGGCCTGGTATTGGCGCTGAGACTGTGGAGTTCTTCCAATCTCCTGAATGGGTTGAAGGCTGCGTCTGATAGAAGGAGCGGGGTTGCGTTGATGCAAGCGTACAGAGGCTGGATTAGGACTGAGGCATCAGGGATCCAGGTTCTGCAATACGACACTAGACCAGGGAAGGCCTGCAGCATTCTTGGAGTTGTTGGGGGAGTCATCTTCTCCACCGCGGTCTTCCAGTCTTTTGACATGTGTTTCGTCTGGTGGGCAATACAGTGTCCCAGGGATGTAACTTGCTTCTGGCATCACTGACTTTGTTCTTCCAGACCTTACGTTGCTGTTCTTCCAGGTAGGGTAGGAGAGACAAGGAATAGACTGTGCAGGTGTCGATGTCAACCACACAAAAGAGAAGGTCATCCACGTGTTGTAGAAGAGTGACTCTTGCATATTCTGCAATCCAGTTGACGAGGATGGAGGACATTGTCTTGGTGAAACTTGAAGGACTTGTTTTGATCACCATGAGGCAACATTGTCCATATGCACTGCACTGGTGCGTGAAAGAAGGCCTCCAGGTGGAGGGGAAACACTGAAAAAGGTACTGGCCAGGTTGATCACCGTGAATACCGTTGCGGTGACTGGGAGTTTGAGAGCAGAGTGTGATGGTTCAGCACTGTTGGGGTTTCAAATACCGTAGCCTCTTTCGCGGCCTCCAGGCCTTGCACCATTCTGAACTCAGTGGGGTTTACAGTCTTTTTCTTCACTGTGGAAAGCTGGGATTGATTCCGATGGGCGAGGCAGCCCAGTTTGGCCTTGTCCTTCAGTATGCGGCAGGGGACTCCCATCTGCTGGTGCAGAGCTGGCGGGAAAACAAGCCGTCTACTAGGATCCACATCATGAGAGATGACGACCAGCTGGCTTTCTTGTTCTCCACCAAGACAGTCACTGTGTTAGCACCTGCTCTGGTCACAGGGGGTCTTCTTGTTGGGACGTCTCCTTAAACGGCTGTTTTTTTTTTTTCTCAGCACGGGCCATCAGTAGTTTCTTTTTCTCCAGCTCGGTCTCAGGTCAGTATTTGTGCACAAGTTTGAAGAGCTGAGTGGCCTTTTGAACTGGTTGATTGCTGGGGGCGCCTCCTGGTGCTTGCAAAAGATGAACCTCTGGCGTTGGAGCTGGATGAGGTGTTGCCATTCCATGAAGTGAGTAGGGTCCTGTTATGATTTGGTAGCTGAGGAGTGCAGGTAAAAAAGGCAATACACCAGAGCAGTTGGAATCTATGAGATTGCAGTACCCTGACTAACCACCACAACTAGAGGCAGCCGTGGAGCGTTCCTACGTTGGTCCTAGACGCCTCGTCACAGCCTGAGAAACTAACTATACCTAAAGATAGAAAGAGGAAAGCTACCTGCCCCGGAGCAGATCCCCAAAGAACATAGAAAGCCCCCAAACATGTAATGGCGGTTAGACAAGAAGAAATACTGACACAGACAGAAAATAGTATGAGCAAATGTTGGGGCCCAAACTATCTAAATAGAAAAGGATAGGAAGGGCACTTACTGCAATCTCAAAAAACCCTGAAAAGCACCAACTTTACTAATTTCAAAAACACCTGAGATCACACGACCTCTATCACCTAAATTAGTTCTCTGGTGTAACAAAATCAAAACAGCAGCCACTGAAAAAACTGGAAAAAGCAAATGTACAAACATCAGTGGCTGAACAAAACTGAGAGGGCAAAAGCCCCCGGAGGGGACCCTGAAGGCCCCCACAGAAGTGCAGGACAAAATGCAAAAATCAAGCACAAAAGCAAAAAGAAGAAAATGTCTTATCTGTTAGCAGGAGATGCAGGCACGACACAGCAGGCTACAAAGGAAACAGGAATCAAGGATTGAGACCAGAACAATTGATCACCGGCAATCCTGATGGGAAGGTGACTCCCTTATATAAGACCAGTCAGTAACACCTGATTCCCAATCCTCACAATCTTCACTGGACAGTCCAGTACCGCTTGTAACCACCAGAGGGAGCCTCTGCTCAGAACTCATTTCAAGTCCATTCACAACAGTACCCCCCCTTGAGGAGGGGTCACCGAACCCTCACTTGAGCAACCAGGTCGGTCAGGATGAGTTCTATGATACGCACGGATGAGTCTCCTAGCATGGATGTCCGAAGCAAACACCCAAGAATTGTCTTCCTGACCATAACCTCTCCACTTAACCAAATACTGGAGTTTCCGTCTAGAAAAACGAGAATTCAAAATTTTCTCAACCACAAACTCCATATTGCCCTCAACCAGAACAGGGTCAGGAGGCAAAGCAGTAGGAACCACTGGCTCAACAAACCTCTTCAACAAGGACTTGTGGAACACATTATGGATCTTAAATGCTCCTGGAAGAAGCAAACGAAAAGAAACAGGATTAAGAATCTCCATGATCTTATAAGGTCCAATGAACCTAGGCTTAAATTTAGGAGATGCCACTCTCATAGGAATATTTTTTGAGGACAACCAGACCAAGTCCCCCACTTTAAACCGGGGACCATCAGTCCTATGCCGGTTAGCAAACCGCTGGGCCCTCTCCTGAGAGAGGGACAACCTCTGCACTACCTGGTCCCAAATCAGTTGCATACGCTCCACAACAGAGTCAACACCTGGACAGACAGAAGCCTCCGTCTGTCCTGAAGAAAATCGAGGGTGAAACCCAGAATTACAGAAAAATGGAGACATCAAAGTGGCAGAGCTAGCCCTATTATTAAGAGCAAACTAGCCAAAGGCAAAAAAGAGACCCAGTCATCCTGATCAGCAGACACAAAGCATCTTAGATAAGTCTCCAATGTCTGATTTGTTCTCTCAGTTTGACCATTGGTCTGAGGATGAAACGCCGAGGAGAAAGACAATTGAACACCAAGTTTAGAACAAAAGGTCCTCCAAAATCTGGAAACAAACTGGACTCCTCTGTCAGACACAATGTTCTCAGGAATGCCGTGTAAACGAACCATGTGCTGAAGGAACAAAGGTACCAATTCAGAGGAGGAAGGCAACTTAGGTAATGGCACAAGATGTATCATCTTGGAAAACCTATCACAAATCACCCAGATGACGGTCATTCTCTGAGAAACAGGGAGGTCGGAAATGAAATCCATAGAGATATGGGTCCATGGTCTCTTGGGCACAGGCAATGGCATCAACAAACCACTAGAGCGAGAGCAAGGCTTGGAGCGAGAGCAAGTCCCGCAGGACTGCACAAATTCCCTGACATCACGAGACAAGGTAGGCCACCAAAAGGACCGACTAACCAAGTCTTTGGTACCAAAAATTCCGGGATGACCGGCCAACGCGGAACAATGAATCTCAGACATCACACTCTTTTTCCAGTGGTCCGGGACAAACAATTTCCCAACAGGGCAGCGCTCTGGCCTATCCTCCTGACACCCCTCCAGAGCCAGTCTCAAATTGGGCGAGATGGCGGAAAGAACTACACCTTCTTTCAAAATAACAGAAGGATCAGATAACTCAGGAGAGTCCGCAAGGAAACTCCTTGAAAGGGCATCCGCCTTAACAGTCTTAGTGCCAGGAAGAAAGGAAACCACAAAATTAAAACGTGTGAAAAACAAGGCCCACCTGGCCTGTCTAGGATTAAGTCGCTTGGCAGATTCCAGATAAACCAGATTCTTATGGTCAGTAAGGACGACCACCTGATGTTTGGCTCCCTCCAGCCAATGTCTCCACTCTTCAAAAGCCCACTTCATGGCCAATAACTCCCGATTACCCACGTCATAATTACGTTCAGTAGGAGAAAATTTTCGAGAGAAAAAGGCACAAGGGTTACTTTTAGAGGTCTCTGGATCTCTTTGGGACAAAACGGCACCTGCCCCAATTTCAGAGGCATCAACCTCCACCTGAAATGGCAGAGAAACATCAGGCTGCCGTAGAACAGGAGCAGAAGTGAATCTCTGCTTAAGTTCCTGAAAATGCCTCAGGAGGCCAATTCACCACATCAGAACCCTTTTTGGTCAAATCAGTTAATCGTTTAACAATAACCGAGAAATTACCAATAAATTTACGATAAAAATTGGCAAAACCCAAAAATCTTTGAAGAGCCTTTAATGAAGTAGGTTGGACCCAATCACAGATGGCCTGAACCTTGACCGGGTCCATTTCAATAACAGATGGGGACAAAATAAATCCCAAAAATGAGATCCTCTGTACGCCAAAAAGACACTTTGATCCCTTCACATACAAAGCATTCTCTCTCAAAATCTGGAATACAGTTCGAACATGTTTCACATGAGAGTCCCAGTCATTGGAAAAAATCAAGATATCATCCAAATAAACAATCAGAAATTTATCCACAAAATCCCTGAAAATGTCATTCATGAAGGACTGGAAGACAGAAGGAGCATTAGTGAGCCCAAAGGGCATCACAAGGTACTCAAAATGCCCCTCAGGGGTGTTAAATGCCGTCTTCCATTCATCCCCGTGCTTAATGCGAATAAGGTTATATGCCCCCCTGAGGTCAAGCTTGGTAAACCAAGTAGCGTTTTTCACCCTGGAAAACAGGTCAGAAATCAAGGGTAACGGGTATTGATATTTCACAGTAATATTGTTCAAAAGACGATAATCAATACACGGCCTTAATGAACCATCCTTTTTGGCCACAAAGAAAAAACCGGCACCTAAGGGTGAAGAGGATGGTCTGATATGACCTTTCTCCAAAGACTCCTTGATATAAGACCGCATAGCGTCATGTTCAGGTACAGACAAGTTAAAAAGGCGACCTTTAGGGAATTTACTACCAGGCACTAATTCAATAGCGCAGTCATAGCTCCTATGGGGAGGCAAGGATGCAGATTTACTTTCGCTAAACACATCAGAAAAATCAATCAAAAAGTCAGGAACATCCTGAGCCTGGGGGGAGGCAGAAAAAACAGGAGTGTTGGTATTAACACATTGGCAGCCCCAACTGGTTACAGACACAGATTTCCAATCCAAAACAGGATTATGAGACTGTAACCAAGGGAAACCCAGCACGATAATGTCATGCAGATTATACAGAACCAAAAATTTGCAGCTCTCCTGATGATCAGGTTCAACCCTCATTATCACCTGAGTAGAGAACTGAGGTTTATTCTCAGCCAAAGGGGTAGAATCGATCCCCAGTAGGGGAATAGACTTCTGTAGGGGTATTAAGGGAAACCCACAACGTTTAGCGAAATCAAATTCCATCAGGTTAATAGCTGCTCCCGAATCAACGAAAGCCTGAGCAGAAAATGACGACAGAGAGCATATCAGAGTAACAGTTAATAAAAACTTAGTCTGTACACTACCCAAGACAACTGAGCGTGCAAAACGTCTTCCCCGCTTAGGGCAGACTGAAATAGCATGAGAGGCATCACCACAGTAGAAACATAACCCATTGCGCTTTCGAAACTCATGACGCTGTGCCCCAGAAACCACTCTATCACACTGCATGGGTTCAGAAGCAGGTTCACAAGGCAACACTATTCCACGCATACTTCTCCGCTCACGCAAACGTCTGTCAATTTGAATCGCTAATGACATAGAATCATTGAGACCAGAGGGGACAGGGAATCCCACCATAACATCCTTTACATTATCTGACAGACCCTTCCGAAAAAGGGCTGCCAAAGCGTCGTCATTCCATTTGGTCAGGACTGCCCATCTACGGAATCTCTGACAGTATAACTCAGCGTCATCAAGCCCCTGATTTAATGCCAACAAGGCTTTTTCAGCTTGATTAGTGACATTAGGCTCATCGTACAATAACCCCAAGGCCTGAAAAAATGCATCAACATCACTCAAAACAGGATCCCCAGGTGTCAGGGAAAAAGCCCAATCCTGAGGATCGCCGCGCAGGAGAGAGATGACAATTTGAACCTGCTGCGCTGCGTTCCCTGAGGACTTAGATTTTAAGGCAAAAAACAATTTACAATTATTTTTGAAATTCAGAAACTTGGCTCGATCCCCCAAAAACAAATCTGGCATGGCAATCCTAGGTTCCACAACAGGCAACCTAGCAAGATAGGTAGCAATACTCTGAACCTCAGTGGCAAGCTGATCCACACGGCCAGACAACTGTGCAAACTCCATTGAGAGAAAAAAAATCCTCCCCAGCACCCAGAGATACAGAGGGAAAAAAAAAAATGCAACAAACAGAAAAATATCTCTGACAACTCTGACAATCTTTTTTTTTTCTTTCACAATATTTTTCCCTTCTGTGAGTACCATATAATTTTCAGTTTTGGCCGGTGATACTGTTATGATTTGGTAGCTGAGGAGTGCAGGTAAAAAAGGCAATACACCAGAGCAGTTGGAATCTATGAGATTGCAGTACCCTGACTAACCACCACAACTACAGGCAGCCGTGGAGCGTTCCTACGTTGGTCCTAGACGCCTCGTCACAGCCTGAGAAACTAACTATACCTAAAGATAGAAAGAGGAACGTTATCTGCCCCGGAGCAGATCCCCAAAGAACATAGAAAGCCCCCAAACATGTAATGGCGGTTAGACAAGAAGAAATACTGACACAGACAGAAAATAGTATGAGCAAACGTTGGGGCCCAAACTATCTAAATAGAAAAGGATAGGAAGGGCACTTACTGCAATCTCAAAAAACCCTGAAAAGCACCAACTTTACTAATTTCAAAAACACCTGAGATCACACGACCTCTACCACCTAAATTAGTTCTCTGGTGTAACAAAATCAAAACAGCAGCCACTGAAAAAACTGGAAAAAGCAAATGTACAAACATCAGTGGCTGAACAAAACTGAGAGGGCAAAAGCCCCCGGAGGGGACCCTGAAGGCCCCCACAGAAGTGCAGGACAAAATGCAAAAAATCAAGCACAAAAGCAAAAAGAAGAAAATGTCTTATCTGTTAGCAGGAGATGCAGACACGACACAGCAGGCTACAAAGGAAACAGGAATCAAGGATTGAGACCAGAACAATTGATCACCGGCAACCCTGATGGGAAGGTGACTCCCTTATATAAGACGAGTCAGTAACACCTGATTCCCAATCCTCACAATCTTCACTGGACAGTCCAGTACCGCTTGTAACCACCAGAGGGAGCCTCTGCTCAGAACTCATTTCAAGTCCATTCACAACAGGGTCCTTCTTGAGTTGAATATCCTGGCCAATGTCAAAGTTCTCAGGCCGTCTTCTTAGGCGAGTTCACTTAGACCTTCAGTTGGTCAGAGACATCTTGACTCTGGGTGATGGAGTGGCTTTTCTGGTACTATGTCCAGCACCTCCTGTGATAGGTCTGTAGTGCGGTTGTTCCTGTTTCTTCTTGGGTCAGGGGTGAAGAAAGTGTCATGGTCCCATCTTCCTGGAACACTCTGGTCGCTTTCAGCTCCTGCAGTAAGTCCACACCCAATAGGTTGAGGGTGCAGATCTTTGACACAACAAACTGGGACATGATGGAGTGTTCTGGCTGAGTCCACACACTCAGGGGCTTCATAATCTGGAAATATCTGACTTGACCATCAATTCCCATGCAGGAAGCAGAAGATTCTGATAGATAGGTGAGGTTGCGGAGTTCCACAAGAAAAGATCTGACTACGCCATCCACTCTCAGGATATTGGTCCCACTGGTGGGGTTCCCTGCGGACTTGGTGTGCTCTTGTCCTATGGACGGGGTTCTTCACTGCTTTCTGTGTTTCTTCTTTTCTGGGTGAAGTCAGTGTTCTGCACCGGTTCCGGAAATGACCAAACTCGCCACAGTTGTAATACTTGACATCCCTTCTGTCCCGGCGGGACTCAATCCTTTTTGCTACTGTGAGCAGGGTATCCATTGCTATTGACGTGTACTCAGGCCTGGCTGCTACCAGTGGTTTCCTGATTGGTTCTCTCAGTCCATGCACAAAAGCCTGTGCCAACATCCGTCTGTGTGTCTGATCATGGGTAATGAGGCCCAAATCTTGAAACACTTGCATTACTCTGTCATGGAACTTCTCCACAGACTCTGTCTTGTCTTGACTCGTGACATGTAGGCTGAGAGTTTGTCCTGTCAGTCTGCTTTTGGCCCATTCTCTGAGTTGTTCAATTAGCTTTGGTCCTGTCTCCCAGGCATACGCATCTAACTCTGTTGGAAGCTTGAAATGTTCTCTCATAATTGACCAGAATGCATCACCTGCTTTTTTTTCCATTTTGGTCCAGAGATCAATCCAGGCTGCTGTATACGTTTGCTGGATCTGCTGCATTTTTTGGCAAAATATCATGGGGTGTATCCCTGGGTCTGGCAGCATACTGATTACCTGGCTTGGGATGAAGGGCTCATAGGATGGTGCCTCTACCTGTCCCTGCTCTATTGGTGCTTGTGTGTTTTCTTCCCTAGTGTTGGGCAGCATGTGTGACGTTGCATCTTCATCTTCATCAGATAAGAAGTGACATGGTGTACTTGGTGTATACACTGGGTGAGATTTGGGCTTTAAAGTTGTCTTGCTGCATGGGGATTTCCCACTTCCTTGCTGAGGCTGTGGTGGATCAGTGTCATGGTTCCATGCTGGCAGCCCTGCTCGGCACTGAGGTTCCTCATTTGTGTCTGTAGATATACCACCCCCCTGTGATGCCCTAGCTGTGGGCTGTTGTGTCTGGGGGCTACATGTAGCGTTTTGTGTAGGGAGATCTGCACTTTCTTCTCCTGATATAATGACTGGCAATGTTTGTACTGTGCTTGGGATAGACAGGGTGCCCTGTGCTGGAGACACTGAATACAGGGACACCACATTGCTTGGATTTGGCGTTGACCCAGTTGATAACGAAGTAGAAAAAAAAAGGAAGAGAAGGGAGGTGTGAGGGAGGAGCGAGAGAAAGAGGAGGGGAGAGAGATGGAGGGGAGGGTGAAGAAGAGGTGGAATGTGCCTGAGAGGAGGAAAGAGGAGGAGAGCAAGCATGAGCAGGTGGTGTGGTGTGGGAGGAGAAAGGGAGGAAAAGGAAAGAGGGGAGGAGAGAAAGAGTGAAAGGGGGGAAAGAGAGAAAGATGGAGGAGAGAGAGAGGAGAAAGATGGAGGGGGAGAAGTGGAAGAAGATGAAGAAGAAGATTTGAGAGTTGGAGAGGAAGAGATAGAAGAAGAGGAAGATGAAGAAAATGGATTTGTCAGAGATGTGAGGGAGGGGAAAGAAGGAATGAGAGGGATGGCAGCGAGGAAAGAGGAGAAAAGTCTGAAGAAGAAGGAGAAAGGGATTGAGAGAAGAAAAAGGAGAGGGTGTCCCCCCTGTGGCTCTTGAGAGGGGATGGTTGAAACAAAAATGCCTTCTCCCTGTGGAGAGAGGCGGGGAGCGTTTTTCCCTGTACAAGGCTCCTTACTCAATGAGAGCAGCCTACACCTGTCCCGTGTCTCCACATGATGGACATGTGATGTGTGTGACTCTGAATTCTGCTCTTGTGACATGTCAGTGATCTTTTTCTCACAGACGATTTAACACTTTTTCAAACTTATTCACATAAAAAATCACTTCCTGGTCCGTTCAAATTAACTTGCTGTACCTTCTACACGATGCACCACTGCTCTTTTATAGCAGATGGTAATCTATTAACAAACTTTCCCGTTACCTTTCAAATAACAAAAACAAGAGAGAGAAAAAAAAAAAAACATTTCATTATGCAGCGTAAAGGCTGCCTGTCTATTTGCTTCTCACGTACTCTGACGTTCTATTCACATGCCTAGCCCTTCGATTCTTATATACTGTGTCTATTCCAAAAACCTATTCAACAAAGGTGATTTAAAAATCTGAAAACTGCTGCACTCTGGTTCTGTTTGTCCTCACCAAATGCCCGACGGGAGGGGCTAGTCAAACCGCTGCGCAGTTTGTGTGTGCGCTCTCCCTCAGCCTGCAATTTACCTTATCTGTGGAGTGACCTTGGTCTAAAGCAAGCTAGTAGAGAAAAAAAAAATGGTTGGAGAATAAAACTCTAAAGTAAATTGATTAGAAAAAAAAACTCTCCAAAATTATTTAAAAATATACTGAAAAGAAAAACTTTAAAAACAAAAGTTAGATTTAGTAAAAAAAACTCTAGAAAAAGAAAAAAAAATAAATTCACCAAAAAGGGGAGAAAAACCGTATTAATCATAAAACTCTGAAAAACAACCCTTGTTACTAAAACAGCTAATTAAAAACAGAAAAGAGGTGGAAAACTGATTGTAAAATGATAAAAACAAAAAGAAAAGTACTTTAAAACTTTTGTCTGGTAGCGTAGGCTTTTTTCCTACCGCCCTCTGGAATGTCAGCTGGCTGCTGCCAGCACTTCCCCCCTCCCTTATATCTCTGCTTGCTGTCTCTACAGGCACTGAAATCACATATCAAAAAAAAAATAAAAATAAATTATTATTCCTCAGAATAGCAAAAAATGAATATAGTTCAGTCTGAATGCCTGAGAATTTTCACGTTAAAACCTGTAGCCAAAAAAAACTAGCTTAAAAAAGATCAAAACCAGGAAACAGATGTAACAACGTGATTAGCAGAGGAGGGGGGTCAAAAAGGGTTTTCTCGCTGCTACAGCCAGCAGTGAATGAGATTTAAAGCGACAGTACCTGATACAGACAGACAGTGACATGTACAATGAGACAGACACCCGGGAGAATACAAATCCCTCTTTTAATGATCTGTGACACATACAAGCTGCTCTGGTAACTGATAACTCACCAATTGCACTGAGCGCGGTGAGGCTCAAGGTCTATCGCTCTCTGTACCGTACGCCCTGGCCGGTGCGCCGGTCACAGTAATCTGCAATAGCCTTAATCAAAATTCTCACTATCCACGTCTGATTTGACTGGGATGGCCTCCCGGTGCGTGGACGATTATTGTGAGAACTTATCCAAACAAAGCTCCTGCCCCTCACACCTGGATTGATCTGGGATATCTTCCCTCCTGTGTGTGAAAGTTAACTGCAGAAACTTAACCGATTCAAAGCCCTCGCTCCTCACAACTGGATTTTTTTTGGATAACTTCCCTCCAATGTGTGAAGAATAACTGCGTGGACTTATCCAAAACAAAGCATCCGCCCTTCATACCTGGATTTTTTTTCTGGGATGGCCTCCCTCCTGTGTGTGAAAGATTTCTGCGGGAACTTATCCAGCAATTTGTCTTTTGCTATACAGCCCCCAGAAATCAGCAAGCAAAAACACAGTCACCGTTCCAACTTTCTTCCGGTTCACATAAAACATGAAACATATACAGCACAGCAGCAAACAACTCGGCTTATATCCCAGGGCTTTT
>JARQOD010000001.1:173826440-173966532 GCA_033576555.1 Oophaga sylvatica | reverse complement strand
TAGCAAAGGACATGAAAAGACATGGTTAACCCTATGTACACCAAGTGTCATTTCATGTCGGGTGCTTCTGTCTTTTCACAGAAACCGGCTTTACCCGGCAATTGAATCAGAGGATATTTTACTATGTAGAAGTGTATAAACTATACATATATGTATATATATATATGTCACAATGACATGTATATATATATATATATATATATATATTATATATATATATATGTATTCTATGTGTGTATATTTAGTGTTTACAAGGAAAGAATGGGGTTTTTTTAGTTACGATATTTTGTTCCCATAGACTTACATGGGACTTCCGGTATCGGTATCGGGTATCGCCGATATTTTAATGGTATCGGCGATACCATTCCGATTCCGATACTTTTGGATATCGGAAAGTATCGCTCAACTCTAGTAGGTAACTCTGCGAGAGAGAGAAATGTCATTCAGTGAGAAAGAGCCATACGGTAACAATGGAGATGCTTCTCAAGAGTTTGATTATCTTGTTAAATTTACCTATTAGTCACTGGGTGGTAGGCCAAATTATAAGATGGTCCAATTCTAATTTTGTAATGAAAAAATCTCAAAAATGTTGAATTTAACTAAGTATCATGGTCCGAGACAATATCAATAGAGACGCCATGTAACTGTGCAATATGGTTAATAGATAAAAGAGAGTGCATATGGTAATTTGGACACTAGGACAAAATTATATTTTTTGCTGAATCAATAAACAATGACCAAATAGTCTATTATCAAATTCATGTAGAGTTTCCTGACATAAAATCTTTGATGTATCATCCTGCAATTGTATAAAGTACAGAAAAAAATAGCTTCAAAAGTTACTATACATATTATCACAGTTTTAATTCCACTCCATAAATCTTATACATCCAAACATAGCCAGGCTAGAGAAAATGATCTGCTAGAACATTTGCCTCTGGCATTTGTATGATCAGTTTACATCTTAAGCTTGCAATATCAGCTATTCCTCCTGACAACTTTTAAGAGGAATATAAGTGAAAATTATTTGTAATAGTTTATATATTTTAAAATTTTAAGTGAATATAAAATATCTCTCAGTATATACCCATATACATATACAGTATACAGTGCCTTGAAAAAATACTTATGCCCTGTTTACTTTCCACATTTTATCAACTTACACCCGCAAACTTAAACGTATATTATTTGGATTTTGTGTTGCCAACAAAAAGTAGGAAGCATTTGTGAATTGTAAAGGAAATGATACATGGTTTTCTAAATATTTAAAAAATAATTTTTAGATACATTTCTAAAGAAGCATTACCTAAAAAAATACCAGAAAAAGAAGCAGCCTTACCAATACCAAGATGTAGCACAATCCCATCATAAAGGCGGAGGTGCAAAATACTGATGAAAACAGCCACTCACAAACCTACCAATTCATGGAGGGGTGGCTGCCTAGTAAAAATGCACACAAATGAGGCTTGCATAACATATCAGTCACACAGGTATGTGTTCAACAACCGCAAAAAAGGAGTTCCATACAAATAAAATAATATATAAAATATATGCTTTATTGTATACAATCAAAAATAGGTTAAAAGACCAATAACAAAGAATTCATAAAATATAACCCTATCAATTATGGGTTTTAATATGGACCCAGGGCATATGGATACACTGAATCTAAACAACTATAATCTCCTTATGTGACTCAAAACCATATATATAATCCCAAAGTGATGCAAAAATTGCAACAAATTATAAGAGTGAACACAATAAATTATATATATGAATGTCACGTGCAACAGTAGTAAACATATATGTGTATAACCAATGCCAGAAAAACAAACACTTAATCGGTTCAGAAGAAAAAATAGTTTAGAAAATCAAATTAAAATAAAGTGCCACAGTGCTTACCCATAAACGTGCAATACAGCGCCCAAGTGCCGAGGGTCCACGCGTTACCCCTGATGTACGTTTCGCATAAGCTTTATCGAAGGGTGTACAGAGTGTCACCCGAACCAGCATTTTATACCCACCTAATTATGTAGCGTTCTCAAAAATGTGCATGCGTCCCCACGTCATCGCTGGAGGAAGTGACACCGCCTCCCAGCCTTCATCGAGTGCGCATGTCATGGGGAAATCCCCTATTGACGTCACTGGACATGCGCACTAGAGTATTGAAGCCGAGACAGCGGTGATCTCACAGCGAGCCTACAGCGCATGCGTCGCGCTACCAAATATAAACTGTCCATATAGATCATATTATTTGGGCAAAAATAACAATATATTATAACAAACAGCCACAAGCCACCAATGATAAGATACATTACACTGAAGACGAAGTCTATATAAATATACAGTATCAGTATCCGCATCAGTATAGGGTTATATTTTATGAATTCTTTGTTATTGGTCTTTTAACCTATTTTTGATTGTATACAATAAAGCATATATTTTATATATTATTTTATTTGTATGGAACTCCTTTTTTGCGGTTGTTGAACATTTTTTGGAGTTTACAAAGAAATTAATTATCCACACACATCTGGGCATTTTTAGAAAGATATGTTATATATGTCTTATTAATACTATTCTCAATGCCCAGTAAGTATTGGGATTATTTTTTGGCACAGGTATGTGTGATGCACAGTGTCTTGTCCTACTCAAGCCTCTTTTGTGTGCATTTTTTACTAGGCAGCCATCCCTTCCACGAATTTGTATGTTTGTGAGTGGTTGTTTTCATCAGTATTTTGCACCTGAGCTGCATCTTGCTAGTGCATTTGTAATATGACTTGGTGTTGATTAGGCTGTTTCTTTTTCTGGTATATTTTAGAATTTATGTCCTTTGGTGAGCTGTTTTTAATTTTTGTATGAGGACCCTTGATGTGGGTTGTGAGTTGGCATATTTTGGCTAAATTATCGACCAATACCTTATTCAATGCATTTCTCTTACATTATTCTTCATTTATTATTGCACTTTTTTGCTGGATGCAGCCAGGCCCTTTCATGTTGGTCGAGTGAACTGGGATGTCTGTTCTTATGGGGTGCACTCATATACACACGTGGTCAAATTTGATGGTGCTCCTCATTTAATGACAGTAAAACCCACAATGGTCACAGAAATAACTTGAATCTGACAAAAGTAATAATAAATCAAAAATCTATGAAAATGAACAAATGAAAGTCAGACATTGCTTTTCAACCATGCTTCCACAGAATTTTTAAAAAATAAAACTCATGAAATAGGCCTGGACAGAAATGATGGTACCCCTGAAAATAATGTGACAAAAGGGGCATGTTTAACCAAGGTGTGTCCACAAATTAGCATCACAGGTGTCTAAAATCTTGAAATCAGTGGGTGGGCCTGCATAGAGAGCTACAGATACTCACTGTGCTGTTTGGTGACATGATGTGTATCACACTCAACATGGACCAGAGGAAGCGAAGGAAAGAGTTGTCTCAGGAATTTAGAAAGAAAATTATAAACAAACATGTTAAAGGTAAAAGTTATAAGACCGTCTCCAAGCAGCTTGATGTTCCTGTGACTACAGTTGCACATATTATTCAGAAATTTAAGCTCCATGGGACTGTAGCCAACCTCCCTGAATATGGCCGCTGGAGGAAAATTGATGACAAATCAAAGAGACAGATAATACAAATGGTAACAAAAGAGCCCAGAAAAACTTCTAAACATATTAAAGGTGAACTTCAAGCTCAAGGAACATCAGTGTCAGATCGCACGATTCGTCGTTGTATGAGCCAAAGTGGACTTCCTGGGAGACGACAAAGGAGGACACCATTGTTGAAAAAAATCATAAAAAGGCCAGACTGAAATTAGCCAAACTACATGTTGACAAGCCACAAAGCTTCTGGGAGAATGATGAAGGTCAACATAAATGAGTGAAACATACACTCACTTTTGGATTGCAAAGTAATCTCCTATCTCATACCTATGAGTGCCTAGTTCTTTTTATTTGCAGTACAAGTGCTGGGACCCTACTAATAATCATCCCGATGTAGTTTTAATTAAAAAGGGTTAGGAAATGACCAAATTTGTCCACAGCTTTCTCAATTGATAGACCACATTAATATGTAGGAAGTGAAATGGTTACTTGTGGTCTTAGGCTAGGTTCACATTGCGTTAGGGCAGTCCGTTTTTGATCCCGTTATGCTATCGCCCTAGCGCAGATGCTCCATCTGCTCTAGCAGTGACAGACCCTCGAACAATGCAGACCGCGTCACAGCATGACAGCACATTTCTAACGCATGCCGATTTTGACATGCGTTAGCGATGCGCTACGTTATGGCAGTCTACGGTGCGTTAACGGATGTGTTACATCGCGTTAATGCCGCTTTTTAACGCAATCCGTTAGATGGACTGCCATAACGAAATGTGAACCCAGCCTTATTCTTGCTAGGTAGTGGTTCAGTTTTGCAGGTTAATATACTCTCAGTGTGGGGCATATGTTCCCAGAGTATCAAAATGCAATTTCTATAAGTTCCTTTTTCAAGAAATTATAATGTATAACTAGATGCCTATTTATTTCAGGTGAACCTACAGCACCTTCCGTGACTTTTAAGTACAAATCTTTTCTTATCAGAAAACAAAAAGAAGCTCCATTATAAATATAGTGGCTCCAGATCACAAGCAAGTTGAAAAGAAATGTGGTGAACAGGGCAAGAGTGTATATAATGACCAGTTAAATGCATAAAGACTATACTTAGAGTTGCTAGAAAAATGAGGATTAATTGTACATCCTTTCTGCTGCAAAAGCCTTTCTCAGACATAGTAATCTTTTTGCTCTTAATACTACAAATTCCTCTGAGCAGGGAAACATTATATGGAATTTATACATCAAAAGCATAGAGCCAGACTTGGTTGGTTGCAATAACATCACTATATAGCGCAAGCAGTGTAACAAGTCCATCTAAGCTAGGAAAATTTTCCTGTGATACTAATCCTGCAAAGATTTCTCAACAGGTATATAACATACATAATTTAAAATGGTCAAGGGACAGTGAAATGGGCTTGATGCTTATAGTGAGCAAAGAGGCCATGGGCAAGGAGAAACTGTGGGTGCTATGGGAGCACAATAAACACATCATATCGACTTAGCCTTCTGTCCCACTTTGTGGGGGGGGCGTGGAACACCACTCTTGAAGCCAGACCAGTGTGAAAAGGTTGCTGGATGAATAACAGATAATGCTTGCTGTCAGTTTGTCAGTACCACCCAGTCTTTCACATGGTCCAGTCTCAATAGGCGTGAATCTGGATCACATAATCCTCACCCTGATCCTTCTTCCTCTCACCATACCGAGTTCCAGAGAAAAGTGATCCCACACTTGGACACTGCGAAGTGCTGTTCACATTTCCATTTATAGATTCTGGCCTCTCGCACTGCCCATTTCAACCTTTCTATACAATTCCTGGATGTATCAACAGAAGCATACAGTCTAGATCACGTGAAGTCATTATTGCCCTCTACTCCTCTTTGGTCAGACCTCATCTGGAATACTGTGTCCAGTTTTGGGCACCACATTTTAAAAAAGACATCAACAAACTGGAGCAAGTTCAGAGAAGAGCGACCGGAATGGTGTCCGATCAGATGACCCAGGAGGTCCCTTCCAACTCTACCATTCTATGATTCTATGATTCAACCGGGACAAGAAGAAGGCAATGGTGAGAAAATGCAAATACTGTTGCAAGAGCTAGATGATAATAATGATACACAATTCCCAACAACTGATGTTGTTAAGTCAGCAAGTCAGGAGGAGGACCAGGGTGCGAAAGTGGAAGACAATGTGGTGGACGATGAAGTCACTGACCCAACCTGAAAGGTAAAATGCAGAGCAAGGACAGCAGCACAAAGGAGGAGGGATCTGCAGCATGACAACAGTCAGGAATAAACATGGGATGGCCAGAGACACAAGACAGGCAACTGTTCCCCAGAGGACCAACACTGGTGAAGTTACCAAGTCAAGGTTTAGGTGTTCCCGAGTCTGGCACTTTTTTAAAGACAATGAAGTTAACCAGAAAAGGTCATTTGCAACAACTGCCATGCCAGCATCAGCAGAAGAAGCAGCACAACTACCAGCCTGACCACCACCAGCATGCTCAGGCACATGACACCAAAGCACTTAACTGGTTGGGCCGAACAACAGGGTCCAGAAACATTGCCTTTTCCCCTGTTCTATGCGCACACTAATCCCTCTGTGCATGACTCAGGCAAAGATGCCTCCCACCCTGCACACTTGCAACCACCGTCAGCAACTACGTCCATGTTCTTGTCTCAGCGCAGTGTTCAGTTGTCCCTACCCCAGTCCTTGGAATGCAAGCGTAAATACGCAGTCATCCACCCGCACGCCACAATACTAAATGGCCACATATCCAGACTGGTTGCCCTGGAAATGTTGCTGTTTAGGCTTGTGGAGACAAAAGCTTTCTGCAACCTCATGACAGCCATCCCTCGGTACTCTGTCCCCAGCCGCCACTATTTCTCCTGTTGTGCCATCCCCGCCTTACATCAGCACGTGTCCTGTAACATCAGCTGTGCCCAGACCAATGCTGTTGCTGGGAAAGTCCACTTAACCACGGACATGTGGACAAGTGCTTGTGTCTAGGAATGCTGCATTTCCTTGATGACACACCAGGTAAATTTTGGGGAAGTTGGGACCCAGTCGGACCCTGGGACGGTACATGTGCTGCCGATAACGAGGATTGCGAGACCTGGTTCAATCAGTGTTTTTTGCACCTCTTTCTCCACCTCACCCTCCATCTCCGAAATGTCAACATCAGTTGCAGATTGGGTGATAATGAGGAGGAGAAACAGGACCTGGTTGCCTGCGCTACAGACCGTACTAGCCACCTCACATTCATCCCGTCTGTTCCTGAAGATGAGGAGGAGATTGAGGAGGAGGACAAGGGGGAGAAGATGGACAGTCGTCCTATTGGTGGAGACAGGGAAGTCTTGGCTGTTGGCAGTCTGGCACACATGGCTGAGTTTATGTTCAGCTGCCTTTCCCGTGACCCTTGCGTTGCACATATTTTTGCCAACACTAATTACTGGTTGGTCACCCTTCTGGATCCATGCTACAAAGAGAACTTTACATCTCTCCTTCCCATGGCGGAGAGGTTTAATAAAGTGTTGCAGTACCAGAAGGCCCTAGTTAAAGAATTATTAAAAAGAAATCCCATCTGACAATGCTGAGGGCAGAGGTCACAGTTCCTTAGACAACCAAGGAGTAGAGATGAGGGAGGCACACATCAGATGCAGAAGAAGCAGGGGAACTCTCAAAGGTATGAGACAGTTTTCTCAGACCCTCCTATCACCCAGGTCCTGATGCGTCGGGTACTCTGACAAGGAGAGAAAAGTTTTGGAAGAGGCTGAAGAAGTATCTTGGCAACTATACCAGGGTCCTTCGTGATTCCTCTGTGCCTTACAACTATTGAGTATCCAAGCTAGACACGTGGCATGAACTGTCTCTCTATGCCTTGGGGGTCCTGGCCTGCCTTTTTTTTTATAATTCCATGCACCCCTTCACACCCAAACATGGGTATACACTTCAGGATTTTGTCTTTTTTGTGTCATCATCCTCCTCCTCCTTGTCCTCCTCCACCATCACCACCATCATATACATTTTTTAAGGGCGTTTATGATGCTCACATTAAGAATTTTGAGAGGCCTACCTCTAACATTCTTTGATATATATGTATACCCCCTGGAGTAAATGTTTTTTAGCCCATGCACATTACCCGTCTAGGATGCCCACTCCTCAAAAGAATCGGTGGGTTCTGTTAGTATATGATCCAGTGCTTTGTTCTTGGCAATTAGTGATGAGCGAGTATGCTCATTACTCAAGTTTTCCGAGCATGCTCCAGTGTTCTCCCAGTATTTTGGGCTTGCTTGGAGATTTAGTGTGTGTTGCCACAGCTGCATGATTTGCTGCTGCTAGACAGCCTGAATACATGTGGGGATTGCCTGTTTGATAGGCTGTCTAGCAGCTGCAAATCATGCAGCTGCGGCGACACACAATAAATCTCCGAGCACACCCAAAATTCTCGGAGAAAACCCGAGCATGCTCGAAAAACTCGAGTAATGAGCATACTCGCTCATCATTATTAGCTATCAGATAATCATCACATATGGAGTTCTTACACTGTATACAGAATTTTACAGCCAGGACAGGAGAATTTGTACTGTAAGTACAGAAGGTCCTGGTCTCCTCCATATCAGGCTGAGTAGAAGCGAAATGCTACTGGAGCTGGAATTACAACTTCTGAACTTTACAGTGCTTTGTTTCCATTTCTGGGTGCTTTTTGAAGTATGTTTGGGGTAATTGTCCTGCTGGACTACCCATGACCTAGCATGTTAACCCAGTTTTCTGACACTGGACACTACATTGCGACCCAAAATCCTTTGGGACTCTTCACATTTCATGATGCCTTGCACACAGTCAAGGCACCCAGTGCCAGAGGCAGCAAAACAACACCAATAGCTTTGATCCTCCACCATATTTGACTAACTACTGTGTTCTTTAATTGGTAGGCCTCATTCCATTTACAGTAAACAGTAGAATAATGTGCTTCACAAAATATCTCTATCGTAGTCTCATCTGTCCACAAGACGCCTGCTCTCCCTCTAAAAAATATTGGGGGGCGCCTGCTAGACCTCCAAGTTTAAAAAATTGCAGTATTAATATGAAAAAGAAAATTTACCCACCTCAGATGGATAAATTATATTGCAGTAGCAAAATGAGGCTATGCAGAGCATGGCCAGCTGCTGGCCCTCCAAAAATGCTTAGTGAGGCCTTAATGAGGTCCTCTAACAATAGTAAGGGAGCCTGAAGGCCCTCTACAAATAGTGAGGGCCTCCTGATGGCTCTGAAAAAAAAAACTTTGCGACTTTCAGAGTCCTTCCTTCATACAGTTATATGAAAAAGTTTGGGCACTCCTATTAATCTTAAGCTTAATGTTTTATAAAAATTGGTGTTTTTGCAACAGTTATTTCAGTTTGATATATCTAATAACTATTGGACACAGTAATGTTTATGCCTTGAAATGAGGTTTATTGTACTAACAGAAAATGTGCAATCTGCATCCAAACAAAATTTGACAGGTGCATAAGTATGGGCACCTCACCAGAAAAGTGACATTAATATTTAGTAGATTCTCCTTTTGCAAAAATAACAGCCTCTAGTCGCTTCCTGTAGTTTTTAATGAGTTCCTGGATCCTGAATGAAGGTATTTTTGACCATTCCTCTTTACAAAACAATTCCAGTTCAGTTAGGCTACTTTCACACATCAGTTTTTTTGAATCAGGCATAATCCGTCCTATGCCTGATAGGACAGATCCGGCGCTGATTTTAAAAAAACTGATCAGGTTTTTTGCCTGATCCGTCCTGACCTTTTCAACCCGGAAATATAAAATTTCCATGTTGAAAATGCAGTTATCAATGCCCGGACCGAGGAGAGAGAGAGAGAGAGAGAGAGAGAGAGAGGGAGAGAGAGAGAGAGAGATTTGCATTGTTTCCGGCCGCCTGAAGTGCCACTATCAGGCGGCTCCGAAAAAAAAAAAAAACGTTGCAACAAGCGTCTTGTCCGGCCGCCGGAATGTACAATTCCGACGGATCCGGCCAAAAACGGATGCAACGCAGTGACATCAGGCGCGATCCGGCGCTAATGTAAGTCAATGCTAAAAAACACGCCTGATTCAAAAAGCCTGAAGTGTGAAAGTAGCCTTAAGTTTGATGGTCGCCGAGCACGGACAGCCCTCTTCAAATAATCCCACAGATGTTCAATGATATTCAGGTCTGGGGACTGGGATGGCCATTCCAAAACATTGTAATTGTTCCTCTGCATGAATGCCTGAGTAGATTTGGAGCGGTGTTTTGGATCATTGTCTTGCTGAAAGATCCATACCCTGCGTAACTTCAACTTTGTCACTGATTCTTGAACATTATTGTCAAGAATCTGCTGATACTGAGTGGAATCCATGCGTCCCTCAACTTTAGCAAGATTCCCGGTGCCGGCATTGTCCACACAGCCCCAAAGCATGATGGAACCTCCACCAAATTTTACTGTGGGTAGCAAGTGTTTTTCTTGGAATGCTGTGTTTTTTGACGCCATGCATAATGCCTTTTTGTATGACCACACAACTCAATCTTGGTTTCATCAGTCCACAGGACCTTCTTCCAAAAAGAAATTGGCTTCTCCAAATGTGCTTTTGCATACCTCAGCCGACTCTGTTTGTGGCGTGCTTGCAGAAACGTCTTCTTTCGCATCACTCTCCCGTACAGCTTCTCCTTGTGCAAAGTGCGTTGTATAGTTGACCGATGCACAGTGACACCATCTGCAGCAAGTTGATGCTGCAGCTCTCTGGAGGTGGTCTGAGGATTGTCCTTGACTGATCTCACCATTCTTCTTCTCTGCCTTTCTGATGTTTTTCTTGGCCTGCCACTTCTGGCCTTAACAAGAACTGTCCCTGTGTTCTTCCATTTCCTTACTATGTTCCTCACAGTGGAAACTGACAGGTTAAATCTCTGAGACAGCTTTTTGTATCCTTCCCCTGAACAACTATGTTGAATAATCTTTGTTTTCAGATCATTTGACAGTTGTTTTGAGGAGCCCATGATGCCATTCTTCAGAGGAGATTCAAACAGGAGAACAACTTGCAAGTGGCCACTTTAAGTCGCTTTTCTCATGATTGCATACAGCTGGCTATGAAGTTCAAAGCTCAATGAGGTTACAAAACCAAAAAAAGGGCTTTAGTAAGTCAGTAAAAAGTAGGTAGGAGTATTTAAAACAAGAAAATGATAAGGGTGGCCATACTTATGCACCTGTCAAATTTTGTTTGAATGCAGATTGCACATGTTCTGCTAGTACAATAAACCTCATTTCAAGGTAGAAACATTACTGTGTCCAATAGTTATTAGATATATCAAACTGAAATAGCTGTTGCAAAAACACCAATTTTTATAAAACATTAAGCTTAAGATAAATAGGGGTGCCCAATATTTTTCATATTACTGTAAATTAAGCAGGATGTGTCTGATTATGTCTCACACACCACATGGCCAGACAGGGAAGTAAAATATTAAATTAAATTTCCTGTTGAATGTTTTTTTTTTCACAATTAAAAGCAATGCATAAGTGCAAAACACTATGTGTGAACATAACAGCAAACAAATAACCAATTGATGACCAACAAGCTAATATAAGAATACAAATTTTATTAGAACCTTATTAAAATTCACGCACCAAATATTGGGAAAAAGATGGGGATAAGGAAAACACATCTGCACAATGCAGGATCATATAACGACGCCATCATCTAGGTAGGGAACATGTATAAAGTATGTTTAATATAAATATCAATAATGATTAACAATGTCTACTGTCAACATTTATAGTCAATGTACACACTAGCCAAAATAAGGCTGTTACACAGAAATAGTATATATTTACCTATTCAGATCGCATAGTAATACCCACAATTATGGGTTATAAGGTATGTATTACTATAATAACAAACAGCCACTAAAAGGCTATTACACAGAAATAGTATATATATACACAAATTCAGATCACACTATATTGCCTACACCTGTGGGTGGCTATAAGATATGTGTGACAGAGACATTTGCCAAACGCCAATGAATATTTACCATCACCCTATAATTAGCTATAATAGCAATACGGAACACTGTCACACAAGAATATTTACCAGTGGGTCATGGCAAAAAGATTGGCAGTCCCAGTACCTAGACGAGCGCGTTAATTAACGGCGCTGTGGAAAAAGTGTATAGCGCCCCCCTGAGTCGGATTTTCTCCGGGATCGGATCTCGGCTTCTGGTGGTAGCTGAGATCCCAGATAACATGATTCGAGTTGGTTTTTACCGACCCCGGTGTTGCGATTGCCATTATTGGGTCCCCGATTTCCCCCCATACCTCCCGGTGGTCCTCGGGCCCTCCTGGATCCTCCGGTGGGCGCCGCTGTCTTCTTCCGGTTACTGATCTTCCAGTCACGCTATCACAGTGATCAAAATAAAAAAGTAAATAATAATAATAATCTTTATTTATATAGTGCCAACATGTTCTGCAGCGCTTTACAGTTTAATAGTTTCAAAACGTCATAAGTAACAACGTTAACAATACAATAATTAAAGCTACACACACACACTTATACATAGAATGACTTTGATTAGTGAATGTGATAGGCCGCTCTGAACAAATGTGTTTGAGGGAGCGCCTGAAACCATGCAAATTGTAGATAGTCCTAATTTCTTGGAGTAGAGCATTCCAGAGGATTGACGCAGCGCCGGAGAAGTCTCGGAATCGGGAGTGGGAGGTACGGATTAGTGCAGAGGTTAGTCGAAAGTCGCTTGCAGAGCGCAGCAGTCGGTTAGGCCGATAGACAGAAATGAGGGAGGAGATGCAGAGGGGTGCTGCACTGTGGAGAGCTTTGTGGGTAAGAACAAGTACTTTGAATTGGATCCTATAATGAATGGGCAGCCAATGTAAGGACTGGTGAAGAGAGGACAAGTCCGAGTAACGATTAGCCAGATGGATGACCCTGGCTGCTGCATTAAGTATGGACTGGAGAGGGGATAGTCGAGTAACGGGGAGGCCAAGTAATAGAGCATTGCAGTAGTCCAGGCGGGAGTGGATCAATGCTACAGTGAGGGTTTTTGTTGTTTCCATGGTGAAAAAAGGGTGGATTCTAGAAATGTTCTTTAGATGTAGGTGGCAAGAGTGGGCAAGAGACTGTATATGGGAGGTGAAGGAGAGATTGGTGTCAAACATAACACCCAGACAGCGCGCCTGCTGCCGGGGTGTTATTATGGTGACGCACAAGGAAAGTGAAATGTCAGATTAAGGGAGGTTAGTAGACGGCGGGAGCAGAAGAAGTTCAGTTTTGGAGAGGTTGAGTTTCAGATAGAGAGGGGACATGATGTTGGAGTCACTAGCTTTCTGTAGTACAGCGGGGGTAAGTTCGGGGGATGACTTGCATAGTTGTGTAATAAAATGAAACTAGGCACTCAACTTGTATCTTAGTAACAACCAATCATTTTATTGTAGCCAAAATTTTCGGTTTTCAAGGAAATGCAGCAAAACGTTTTGGCAGTTTCTCTGCCTTTATCAATTGCTATTCATACAGGTAGAAAACCTTCAAAAAAATGTCAGAAAACAAATAAAAAAATTTTTTGAAACAAAGTATATACATATATGTAGATAGCTCTGGTAGTATCGCAATCTTTAATTAAATGCAATGGGAATAATGATCTGAGCACAATCCAAATAGACTTATGAGAAAGAGTAACATACCGTTTTAGAAAGAGATATCAAATGCACTATTTTATGTCCCATATCAGTAATCAGGATAACTGTCTGTAAAATATATATAGTAATGCCGGTAAACACATGGATGTGAGACACATTGCTAGACGTAACACAGAAAGAACGCATACCCTTGAATTTGATCCGTTGTGAACATCGCTTGGTATCTATTACGTGGTGAGCAGCCTGAAGATAAATATCAGGAGAGTCAAATATGCTATAGTGCACGGCTATAACTGGTTGGTGGACGGCAGGTGTGCTTACCGAATAGTGCTGCTGACGCGGGGTCCGCCGCTGGTGAGTGAGGGGAAAGTGTGAGTGCCGTCTATATGTAGCCATTAGTGAAGTTGTCAGGCTGGGTGACGCACCCGGAAGTATCTGGCACGAGATGTCGCGTGCGTTTCACTATGTGTTTCCGGTGTGATGGATTCTGGGACCGGAAGGGACGTATGCGCTCCAGAGTCTGTGAGACGTGCGTTCCACCCTTAGAATGACGCGGCGGATGCTCCGCCTTTAGTGAGGAGCAGGTTATGCTGCTTTAGTATAAGAAAGAACTACAGTGATCACTTACTTAAGGTGGCTATTGAGACTTATCGATCTGTTCACAGTGCATAGTGGCAGAATTCAGTGCAGCATGATATTCGGTGTAGTGGTGAGTCAATATAACCGGCTCTAGAAAAATAAGGACATAGTATTATTGACAGGGTAAAACATATAATCATATGAACGACAGTAGATCATATTCCCTGTTTAACCCTTTTGAGGTAAGAGTTTCCAGAGTGTGGATCCAGTAGGATTCCCGTTTTTTCAGAAATAGGGTTCTGTCACCCCCTCTTCTGGGGGGGGGGAATGGTCTCGATGACCTGAAATTTTAATTGAGATATGGCGTGACCTTGTGTATGAAAATGGTGAGGAATTGGAAGTAGTAGATTATTGCAGCGAATGGTAGATTTATGCTTAGAAATTCTATCCCGTATTGATTGGGTGGTTTCTCCTATATAGAGGAGACCACAAGGACATTTTATAAGGTACACCACAAATGATGAATCGCATGTGTGGTAACCTTTAATCTGGAAACTCTTATCCGTCCGGGGATGGTAGATAGTCGATCCTTTTTTAACATTTCCACATTGGGCACAATGAAGGCACGGAAATGTACCCATGCGGGGGTTGGACCAAAAATACTTGTCTTTTAACACGTGTGGTCCCCAAGTCAGCTCACACTAACCCATCCCTAAGGTTCGAGGGTCTCTTGAAGCAAAGGAGAAATGGCTCAGAAAATTCCGGGATATTAGGGTGTGCCTGTGAAAGTAAAGGCCAATGTCTCCTTATGGTTCTATGCAGTATATAGGCATAAGGGTGGAACGTATGCACAAATGGGATACGTTTATTGGTTGTGTTCTGTTGAGACCTTGGTGTGTGGTTCCTAGAGTTGGCAAGGAGAGGGGAAGGGTAGCCCCTATGTAGGAACTTTTTTGTCATTTCGGTATGTCTAAGGTCACGGAGAGTGTCATCCGTCACTATCCGTGTCACACGCTGGTACTGGGAGATCGGAATGGAACGCTTCACTGCTGGTGGGTGGAAGCTACTAAAATGCAAAATGCTATTGCAGTCTGTGGACTTGATATGTAAATCTGTAGTTAGACAGCCATTGGCGTCCTTCAAGACAGTGGTGTCTAAGAAATTAACAGACCGCAAATTAGATGTAATCGTGAATTTAATTCCTGGCCAGGATTCATTGAGGATAGCGTAAAAGTCCGATAAGGACTCTGGGGTGCCACTCCATAGGCAGATCACGTCATCGATATAGCGTTTCCATAATAATACGTTATTCACATATAAATGGTGCTTATAGATAACTGTGTCCTCGAATTCCACCATATACGTGTTAGATTATGGGGGCGCCACGTTTGAACCCATGGCTGTTCCCCGTACCTGTAAAAAGAAGGTATCCTGGAACAGAAAATAATTGTTTAACAATATGATAGATAGGAGGTCAATACACAAGTTGACCTGGTTGGTCTCCATCCCTGTTTTGGTAAGTAGATGGTGTACCGCATTGATTCCTTCAACATGCGGGATGGATGTATATAAATCCTTGACATCCAGTGTGACTAGAATAGTGTTGGTAGGTATCCTGCCAAGTTGTCTGATAATCCCAAGAACTCACCAGTGTCTAAAAGAAAAGATGGTGCTTTTCTCGTTAGTGGTGTGAGAACTTTTTCTACAAATTTGGAGATATGAGATAGTATTGACTCAATGGAGGCCACAATGGGCCTCCCTGGAGGATTCTCCAAATTTTTATGCACCTTAGGCAAGGTGTAGAAAACAGGTGTGATGGGATGCTTTTTTTGGAGGTATTCGCAGGTTTTTATGTCCAAAATACCTAATTCATAACATTTACGTAATATAGCATCTATTTTTAGAGAAATCTCCTGTGTAGGGTCCCTAGATAGTTGTAGGTAGACTGATGTGTCACCTAACTGTCTTTGGATTTCAGATACATATTGGGTTTTGTCCATTACTACTAGGGCACCGCCCTTGTCTGCGGGTTTGAGAACTAAACTTCCGTCGCTGCGTAGTGAAGTCAGTGCTTGTTTCTCAATAGGTGATAAATTGGGAGGGTAGAAAAGTCTGCCTTTCTCTATATCATTCCTGATTGTAGAGAATGAAGCTTGTACGAAATTAATGAAAGTTTCTACTGCATGTGATCCTGGTGGTGGACGGAAAGAACTTTTATTGTATAACCCCAGATGCTGTATGGACAATATGTTCTCAGGGCTACAACTAGGAGAAATGGTGTTAGAGGGAGATGCAAAATAGACTTTTAAACGTAGGGATCGGAAGAATCGCTGCAAGTCCATTTCTAACTCAAATGTGCTACATTTGTAGGCAGGACAAAAGGAAAGACCTTTCTGTAGTACACTAAGTTCTGCCACCCCTAATGTCCTGGAAGAGATGTTAATTACCAAAGACTCCGTACCTGGGATCTCGTTACCTGGACCGAGTTTGGATTGTTTCTTCCTTCCGCCCCTTCTTGTCTCCTTCTGGGGAACCGTCTTCGTTGGCCTAAAAAGTCCCTGATGTGGAGGGAAGAGTGCTTCTCTCTTGTTCCGATTCTGATGTTGAATGTTCTGTTGAAGATCTTTGAAAGCGGGATGGACGTCTGGACGAAGATTGTTCTTGCCATCTGTAGACTCTATTTAACTCGTAATCGGTGGCGTCCCTCAAGAACTTGTTCCTCTTGCGGCTTTCAGAGTCGCTCCTGTGCTGGTCAATCCGGGTTTGAATTTGTGATCTGAGTGTACTCAGTTCCTCAGTAGTGCCGGTAGTAGCCAGTTGTGATTCAATATTCTTGATCTGAGTGTTGTTCGTCTCGATAGCTTGATGCAAATGCTCTAGGGTAAGTGTCATTAGATCAAAGGAACATTTGTTAAGGATTTGCTCATAACGGGAGCTATATTCAGGTGAATCGTGAAACAGAGTGGTGTGAAGTGGAACCCGCAAGCCTCTTGGAATCCGTTTCACCCGAAGATATTCGGAAAGTGTTGCACTATGTAACTCGAGGTTAACATGATGTCTAAGAGCCCGTTTCAAGTCTCTCCCCCCGTGTCTCACGTGGGGGTGCTTTCAAGAATTCACTAGAAAATTTGGATTGTGCCAAGATTGCTGAACATTCCTCAATATTGTATGAGAAAGTGGAAGACATTACCACTTCTAGCGTGCTACAACGTATGGGGAGATTAACTATATAATTGAAGCGTGTGCACTGCTAGGTAAGAAGGTGCCAAGTTAGGATCCCAAACCAGAATATAATAAAATGAAACTAGGCACTCAACTTGTATCTTAGTAACAACCAATCATTTTATTGTTGCCAAAATTTTTGGTTTTCAAGGAAATGCAGCAAAACGTTTCAGCAGTTTCTCTGCCTTTATCAATTGCTATTCATACAGGTAGAAACCTTCAAAAAAATGTCAGAAAACAAATAAAAAATTTTTTTGAAACAAAGTATATACATATATATAGATAGCTCTGGTAGTATCCCAATCTTTAATTAAATGCAATGGGAATAATGATCTGAGCACAATCCAAATAGACTTATGAGAAAGAGTAACATACCGTTTTAGAAAGAGATATCAAATGCACTATTTTATGTCCCATATCAGTAATCAGGATAACTGTCTGTAAAATATATATAGTAATGCCGGTAAACACATGGATGTGAGACACATTGCTAGACGTAACACAGAAAGAACGCATACCCTTGAATTTGATCCGTTGTGAACATCGCTTGGTATCTATTACGTGGTGAGCAGCCTGAAGATAAATATCAGGGAAGTCAAATATGCTATAGTACACGGCTAAAAACTGGTTGGTGGACGGCAGGTGTGCTTACCGAATCGTGCTGCTGACGGGGTCTGCCGCTGGTCAGTGAGGGGAAAGTGTGAGTGCCGTCTATATGTAGCCGTTAGTGAAGTTGTCAGGCTGGGTGACGCACCCGGAAGTATCTGGCACGAGATGTCGGCGTGCATTTCACTATGTGTTTCCGGTGTGATGGATTCTGGGCCGGAAGGGACGTATGCGCTCCAGAGTCTGTGAGACGTGCGTTCCACCCTTAGAATGACGCGGCGGATGCTCCGCCTTTAGTGAGGAGCAGGTTATGCTGCTTTAGTATAAGAAAGAACTACAGTGATCACTTACTTAAGGTGGTTATTGAGACGTATCGATCTGTTCACAGTGCATAGTGGCAGAATTCAGTGCTGCATGATATTCGGTGCAGTGGTGAGTAGAGTTGAGCGATACTTTCCGATATCCAAAAGTATCGGAATCGGAATGGTATCGCCGATAACCCAAAAATATCGGCGATACCCGATACCGATACCGGAAATCCAATGTAAGTCTATGGGAGCAAAATATCGGAATTAAAAAAACCCATTCTTGCCTTGTTGGTTAATTGTACATGAAGGAAAACAACAAAGAGTAATGTAGAATGTATTGGGGAAGGTTGAGGAGACATTAAAGGCATAGATGTTTAACCCAATCAAATGGAATAGCATAAATATTATTTTTTTTTAAAGATGTTCGGATTGACGAAGAAATTGACAATGTTTACGTTTTTTCTATTTTGGCAAATATGTATATTTCACAACTTCATGCTCTTCACCTTTTTAACTTTAGACACACTTTCTCCTTCATAATCTTCAGCAGCATCATCTTTTTCATCAAATTATTCTTCATCTTCACCTTCTTTATCTTCTTCTTAAACTTCTTGCTATTCATCTTTTTGTTAACATTACTCATATTCTTCTTATTCAACTATTATTCTTCATATTGTACTTCATCTTCTTCATCATATTCTTATTTGTGACAGAGATTCCTGTACTTGTAATCTGTCAAAGTATGAATTTTTCATCCTTCCGTTCTTGCTGTCACAAAAGATTTAAATTACAACAGTATTTGTCCGTGTTCAGTTTAGCCTGCAACAGCAGGCATTTTCCAGGGGCACCACGAGGAGGAACGGACTCACCCCCATACACTGCTTAGTCTTCTTCTGCTTATAATTTAGAGCATATATTTTGCTCTTCATTTTGGTCTTATACTTCATGTTCTTCTGCTTATTGTTCTTAAGTCTCTTGTTCTGTATCTTGTAGTTTGTCTTAACCTTCTTAGTCCTGTTGGGTAATCTTTTATTTCTTCTTTGTGATGGTGTTTAGGCTGGTTGGCTTGATGCTCGTCGTCCTTGTGGTCGTCATCTTCTTCGGGGTGGTCATCAGGGTCGTCGTCTTCATTGTTGGAGATCCAGAGTGATTACCCAAAAAAACATTTAAAAAATCTTCAATTTGTAAATGTAGCAGAAGGTACAAGAGCCAATGCAAGTAACGAGGACCAGCTGACTGTGGTGGAACCCGGAGGGGCAGCAGAAGGAAAAGAGCCAATGGCACAACCGAGGACCAGCTGACGTTACTGGGACACGGTTACTAAGCAGGAGGTACCTGTGCTCCAAAGCACTACCAAGGACCAGCAGACGTTGCTGGAACTCGGATACCGAGATGGAGGCACCTAGGCCAAAGGCACTGCGGAGAACCAGCTGACGGTACTGGAACCCGGAGGGGCAGCAGAAGGAAAAGAGCCAATGGCACAACCGAGGACCAGCTGACGTTACTGGGACACGGTTACTAAGCAGGAGGTACCTGTGCTCCAAAGCACTACCAAGGACCAGCAGACGTTGCTGGAACTCGGATACCGAGATGGAGGCACCTAGGCCAAAGGCACTGCGGAGAACCAGCTGACGGTACTGGAACCCGGAGGGGCAGCAGAAGGAAAAGAGCCAATGGCACAACCGAGGACCAGCTGACGTTACTGGGACACGGTTACTAAGCAGGAGGTACCTGTGCTCCAAAGCACTACAAAGGACCAGCAAACGTTGCTGGAACTCGGATACCGAGATGGAGGCACCTAGGCCAAAGGCACTGCGGAGAACCAGCTGACGGTACTGGAACCCGGAGGGGCAGCAGAAGGAAAAGAGCCAATGGCACAACCGAGGACCAGCTGACGTTACTGGGACACGGTTACTAAGCAGGAGGCACCTGTGCTCCAAAGCACTACAAAGGACCAGCAGACGTTGCTGGAACTCGGATACCGAGATGGAGGCACCTAGGCCAAAGGCACTGCGGAGAACCAGCTGACGGTACTGGAACCCGGAGGGGCAGCAGAAGGAAAAGAGCCAATGGCACAACTGAGGACCAGCTGACGTTACAGGGACACGGTTACTAAGCAGGAGGTACCTGTGCTCCAAAGCACTACCAAGGACCAGCAGACGTTGCTGGAACTCGGATACCGAGATGGAGGCACCTAGGCCCAAGCCACTGCGGAGAACCAGCTGACGGTACTGGAACCCGGAGGGGCAGCAGAAGGAAAAGAGCCAATGGCACAACCGAGGACCAGCTGACGTTACTGGGACACGGTTACTAAGCAGGAGGTACCTGTGCTCCAAAGCACTACCAAGGACCAGCAGACGTTGCTGGAACTCGGATACCGAGATGCAGGCACCTAGGCCAAAGGCACTGCGGAGAACCAGCTGACGGTACTGGAACCCGGAGGGGCAGCAGAAGGAAAAGAGCCAATGGCACAACCGAGGACCAGCTGACGTTACTGAACCCCAGTAACACAGGAGCAAGTGTTGACTGTGCTAACAGCACTTCTGAACAACAACTGGCGGTGTTGGAGCCCAGGGATGAGAAGACAACAGGGTGGAGGCAGCAGGACTTTTTGACGTACACACAGCAGGGGAACAGCTGACATTACTGAACCCCAGTAACACAGGAGCAAGTGTTGACTGTGCTAACAGCACTTCTGAACAACAACTGGCGGTGTTGGAGCCCAGGGATGAGAAGACAACAGGGTGGAGGCAGCAGGACTTTTTGACGTACACACAGCAGGGGAACAGCTGACATTACTGAACCCCAGTAACACAGGAGCAAGTGTTGACTGTGCTAACAGCACTTCCGAGCAACAACTGGCGGTGTTGGAGCCCAGGGTCAAGGAGGATGTTTAAATACTAGATCAAGTAATTTCCTTGTTACCTGTCAATTTTAAATGTCTATACTTCAAACAAGAGAAAGATAACCTTTACTACCATAAGATGATGATTTCATTTAAACTAATATCTAGATAAATAAAGAGTTGACAAACAAACACATACATTAACATGTTGAACAGCAATGCAAACCACAAAATAAATTACTTAAGGAATCTGCTATACGGTTGTACATAAAAGCATACAAGTACATATCTGAATCCATTAATGATGGATGAGTAACAGTATGTACACCATTTTTATTGTATAGACAATGAATGTCTGACTTCAAAACATCATCAGCATTACAAGTTATCTGTGATATTACTAAAATGTTCCATTTGCTGAATAATGTCACTAAACAGTTTATATAAAATTATACAATTTCCATCATGTAATACTCATAATATGTGGCAATAATCATTTTTATTAACAAACATAACCTTTAAAAAGTGCATAGTGCATAGTGAAAATTGCTATTTAAGGCTGACTGTCGACTTGCAAGCATGACAACGGATAGATAAGGTATATATAGATAAGACTGCATAGCCACAGATGGTGAATGGCGATGTAATACTGTACCTCAATAAAGTGTGCGTCACTACTACATAATTTTTTTTATATAGCTTTATAAACAGGGTACATGGATGTATGCTTGCGCCTTTGTTTTGACGCACAGACTGCCTTCCTGCTGAGACGCGTTGGGTAGTGAACAGTTGTGTGCAGTGTTCACTGCAGTCTCTGCGGAATAACCACACTTAGAACTTATAACTTTTCAGACTTTCTTTATCAATCTACCAAGACGAAGAAGGCAGGGAATAAGGCACGTGGTCGTGGCCTTGGAGTTTCTTCAGGGAGAGGACGTGGGGATTCTGTGGCTGCTGCGGCCCCCAGTGACACAGCATCCACCAGTTTTCCCCGTGAGCGTTCCTTTATGCGCACTTTTGTAGGAGCTTGGAGTACCCCCCTGCTGCGGGAAGAACAAATTGAAGCCGTTGTTGTTTGGATGTCAGCCAATGCATCGACTTCAATTGCTTCCACCTCCTCTCAGGACCACAGCACTGTTGAGCAACCATCTGTCTCTTCACCGCCTGGCAAATTGCCCAGGCAGTCAGAGAGTTCTGTACAGGAGCCAGCTGAGTGTCTGCTTCTGTTCTCAGAATCTATTGGCTTGCAAACAGGGGCCCAGCCAAGCAGCATTCTGTAATGTGAAGAGGCAGTATGCAGTGATACGAAACAGCTGTGTCTCTCTGAATCTGAAGAGGCGGGTGAGACAGTGCCGATGATCAGCACACCGCAGAACGCATCTGATGATGATGAGACTCAGGTGCCAGTTTCTGTTGAGCATGGTGCTGGCCAGACCACCCAACAGCAGGTGTTGGAAGAGGGTAGTGGAGATGATGAGGTCCAAGACCCAACATGGCATGAGGAACAGGAAGGTGGTGGGAGCAGCTCAGAGGAATCCTAATAATAATAATATTAATTTATATAGCGCCATCATATTACGCATCGCTTTACAGTTTTGCAGTTTAAGAACACAAGTCATAAGTAACAACGTTAACAATACAATAATTTAAGCTAAATAAGTCGCCCCTGCTCGTGACAGCTTACAATGTACAATGAGGTGGGGGAGATACAAAGTATAGGTGTTTATATACAATGGTGCATTTACAATGATGGTCCAGCCATCTTAAGGGACTGAGGGATGGAGATAGTGAATGGGCTAGAGACACACACACACATACACACTTACACAGAATACATAGAATGACTTTGATTAGTGAATGTGATAGGCCGCTCTGAACAAATGTGTTTTGAGGGAGCGCCTGAAACCATGCAAATTGTGGATAGTCCTAATTTCTTGGGGTACAGCATTCCAGAGGATTGGCGTAGCGCGGGAGAAGTCTTGGAGTCGGGAGTGGGAGGTACGTATTAGTGCAGAGGTTAGTCGAAAGTCGTTTGCAGAGCGCAGCAGTCGGTTAGGCCGATAGATAGAAATGAGGGAGGAGATGTAGGAGGGGTGCTGCACTGTGGATAGCTTTGTGGCTGAGAACCAGTACTTTGGTTGAAAGCTGGGAGAGGCCTAGAGAAGTGGTTAGTGATAGAAGGAAGATAGAGGAAGACATTGCCCCAACGGTACAAACAGGAGGGAGAGTTAGGCTGCAGACTCGGTTGCCTGTAGCCTCCAGTTTGGCACCTGTTAGGAGCAGTTGTCTTCCAAAAGTCAAAACGTGCGCTCCCAGGACTTGCACTGCGTGGTCCTTTTTTCACACACTTGCACATGATATTTGCTATGTCAAATGCAAGCTGTGTAATCAAAAATTAAAATTAGCTAAAAGTGTCAGTCACCTCAATTCCACAAATATGTGGAAACATGTGCGGACAAAGCACGTAGTTGAGTTACAAAGACACACTGGAGATGTAGGCCAACCTACAGCAGCACCTACATCTTCAGGTTGTGTTGAAGCCTCTTCATCGAGCTCACACACAGCAGGTTCTGCTTCCTTACAGGATCGCCATGGAAGAACCTCGGCCACTGTTGTCCAGAGACAAACTGTTATTCCACACACAGCAGCAAGTTCCCTTTCATCCTCACACTCCCAGGCCACAAAACAGCCATCGGTAGCACAGGCATGGGATAAAAGACGGCCATACTCCGCAAACCATGCACGAGCACAGGCTCTGAATGCTGGCATTGCAAAACTCCTGTCCCTTGAAATGCTGTCATTCAGGCTGGTGGAGACAGACAGTTTCCGTAACTGAATATCATTGTCAGTCCCACAATACAATGTGCCAAGCCCATTTCATTTCAGCAGGCAAGCCGTCCCTGGTCTGCAAAAGCATGTTGAGGGAAAAATTAAACATGCGCTACTAAACGCCCTCAGTAGCAAGGTCCACCTGACCACCGATGCGTGGACCAGTACCCATTGTTATGATCTGCTACAACCAGTAAGGAAAGAAGGGAATTCTGTCCCTACAATACAACTAAGCTGAATCCCTACGATGTAACGGTGAACCTGATCCTGCGACCAGACCCGCTAAAGTCCTCATCTAGTGTGAACAAAGACCTATAGTTGCGAGGGAGTAATCCCTACAAGATCTAGGGACTGGGAGAAAAGGTGGACACCTCCTAACATAAATTGTAGCATGGATAATTAAACAGAAAAATAAATACTTTGCGATCCTAACATCAAGTAAAACTGACAGATTAAGGCACCTAAGCACCCGGCTAGCTTAACAGTAGATAATACAATGAAGTCAAGCAAAGCCAGAAGGGCGGAGCCAGACTAAATAGGGAAAAAAGGTCATGTGACCAGCAAACTGAAACAAAACCTAACAAGAGGGTTCTAACACCCATGGCCAGGGACAATACCTTTCCCTCACTGCCCATTGGGTCAATGTTGTGTAGCCGGGTACTGATCTTGCGAGTGGCGCTGTACGTGTTCTGCCAACTCCAAGGATTGCAGGAATCAAGTCTGTACACATTGATTCCTCCTCCTACTCCAGTTCCTCAGAATCATCGCTGCAGGAGCCGTCACGGTCTACCTCCACATGGACCCGTGAACGTTTACCTGTTGCGACCGATATGAGCACAGCCATGTCCAAATGTCAACAGGCCGTCCTGAAATTAATTTCCATGGGGAATCTTAGCCACACAGCGCAGGAGCTCTGTAATGCCATAAAGCAGGAGAGCGACGTGTGGTTTTTGGAAGCGAATCTACAGGCAGGCTTGGTAGTGTGTGACAATGGCCGAAATCTGGTGGCAGCTCTGGGCCTTGGCAACCTCACTCACATACCATGTCTGTCATATGTGCTCAACTTGGTCGTGCAGAGTTTTTTGAGGGACTATCCGGATCTTGATGCACTGCTGCACAAGGTCCGCCTAGAGTGCGCTCACTTGCGACGTTCCAGCATGGCCAGATCGCTGATTGCAGCTCTGCAACGCAGATTTCGCCTTCATGAACATCGCATCATATGTGACGTACCCACCAGGTGGAATTCCTCGTTACATATGTTGGAGCGGTTGTGTGAGCAGCAGCCAACAGTAATGGAGTATCAGCTGCATCAGGCGCAATCAACTCGCAATTTGCGCCGTTCACACTTCACCACTACTGAGTGGGCCTCTATAATAAGAATAATAATAATATTCTTTATTTATATAGCGCCATAATATTCCGCAGTGCTTTACAGTTTAACAGTTTCAAAACACGAGTCATAAGTAACAACGTTAACAATACAATAATTAAAGCAAAATCAGCCGCCCCTGCTGGTGAAAGCTTACAATCTACAATGAGGTGGGGGAGATACAAAGTACAGGTGTTTATATACAATGGTGTTTTTACAATGATGGTCCAGCCATTTTAAGGGAGTGAGGGATGCATGGAGATAGTGAATGGGCTACACACACAGACTTACACATAGAATGACTTTGATTAGTGAATGTGATAGGCCACTGTGAACAAATGTGTTTTGAGGGAGCGCCTGAAACCATCCAAATTGCGGATAGTCCTAATTTCTTGGGGTAGAGCATTCCAGAGGATTGGCGCAGCGCGGGAGAAGTCTTGGAGCTGGGAGTGGGAGGTACGGATTAGTGCAGAGGTTAGTCGAAGGTCGTTTGCAGAGTGCAGCAGTCGGTTAGGCCGATAAATATAAATGAGGGAGGAGATGTAGGGGGGTGCTGCACTGTGGAGAGCTTTGTTGGTGAGAACCAGTAATTAGAATTGGATCCTATAATGAATGGGCAGCCAGTGTAATGAGTGGCGAAGGACTCTATGAAGGACATCTGCCACGTTTTGCGTGCGTTTGATGAGTCAACGCGGATGGCGAGTGCAGATGATGCACTAGTCAGCCTGAATGTCCCCCTTATCTGCCTGCTTCAAAAAACACTGCAAGCACTAAGGCATGAGGTTGGAGGATGAGGAGTCACAAATTCCATCACCTTCTGGACAGTCAGTGCAACGTGGTTCCTCACAAAGGGCTGGAGGACTTTCAAAGCACCATGCTGTATCAACAATTGCACCTCCAGAGTCGCTGTCTATATTTTCATAACCATTCCAAACTTTTAATGTATTTACAAAGCACATAATGTACAGTTTTTGTCTATCCTTTTTTAATGCTATTGTGTTTCCATAAACTGATGTTACAGAATTATGATACAATGTTTTTAAATTTTGAGTTTTAAATTTTGTAAATTTTTATGTATTTGAAGGACTTTGTGAGGAGGATGAGGAGGAGTCAATGGAGGAGGAAGACATCGCTCCAGAGGGAGGTAGACAATGCTCTAGTCAGTATGTAGACCAAGGGTGGGGTGATGCACAGCAGGCAGAGATGACGCCTCTTGCAGGGGACAACGTTTCTTGGCCAGTTGGGAGTCTGCAGCACATGGTTGATTTCATGCTGCAGTGCCTGAGAAACGACCGCCGCATCGAACACATTCACACCACGTCTGATTATTGGGTGTACACCCTCCTAGACCCTCGCTACCGGGACAATTACAAAGCCTCATCACACCGTTGAACCGGGAGCGTAAAATGCGGAAGTACCAAGACACACTGGTGCAATCCATAATGTTCTCCATTCCAGCCGAGAGCACTGCTGCTGCTACTGCTTTACAAAGCAGCTCTGTGCGTCGAGGCAGTGGAGACAGCTCTGCAACAAGAGGGAGCACAAGCAGCGCCTCTGCACAGGGCAAGAACAGTATGTTCCAAATGTGGCGAAGTTTTGTGGCAGCGCCACCAATGTCTACACCATCCGAGACGGCTCCAGTCAGCAGGAGGCAACTTTTCCGTAAGATGGTGACAGACTACATGTCTTGCCCTCTCAGTGTACTCCCAGATGGCTCTTCCCCATTCAAGTTTTGTGTCTCTAAGCTGGATACATGGCCAGAGCTTAGCCAGTATGCATTGGAGGTGCTGGCTTGCCCTGCTGCCAGTGTATTATCGGAGCGCGTCTTTACTGCTGCAGGTGGTGTACTAACAGACCGTTGCATGCGACTATCCTCCGATAATGTAGAACGGCTTACTTTTCTGAAAATGAACTAGGCATGGATCTCGCCTGAATTTGCCTGTCCGGTTTCAGATTAACTAACTGGTTGGCAACGTTTTCCATGTCTCCTGTTATGTTCATCTTTCTACCACCTGACCTATACTCCCTGGGCTACAACACTGCCAGTTGCTGCTCAGAAGTGTCGTGTCCACAGACCAATACACAAGCTATAGTGATAGTGGGGTTCAGTAACGCCTTCTGTTCCCCTGCTGTGTGTCTGACAAAAATTAATGCTGCTAACTCCAAATTAAAGTTCAAATTAAAGTTCAAACATCTCATACTAGGCCTCAGGCTATACCCTCCTTGACCCTGGGCTCAGAAGTGTTGGATGCACAGATCAAAACAATCGATGATGTGTTTGTGGGGTTCAGTAACGCCTGCTGTTCCCCTGCTGTGTGTCCGGCAAAAATTACTGCTACCTAGCTACACATGTTGAAAAAAACATGACATGTTAAAGTGGCTAGTGCTACACATAGATATTAGGCTACACCCTTATTTCTAAGCTGTAAACAAGTGAAACGTCACATTTAAAACCATTCAATGATTAGTGTTGGTAACAAATCTGTAACTAAATAATTGTGACATATTATGGCAGATATCCACATGTCTAACACAAATGCTAACACAAAAGCATACTTATGCTATAGGGTACTGATGGTGAACCTTCTCACTCCATAACTTTGACAAATCCAACTCACATCATGCCTCAAATGCTGCAATGTTGGAAGTGCATAATGTGGGTTGAACTTTGACAACAGCTGCAGTGCGAAGGTTATCCTTCTGTGTTCTTGGCTTTTAAATAAAAGCATACAAGTAAATATAATAATACATTGTTGATTAAGGGACATGATGTACACCTGTAATATTGTGCAAACAATGGATGTAGGACTATTCCTCTTCAACATTACTTATATTTGTGTCATTTGAAAAAATACATATTTTAGTTAAAAATTAAAAACCCATGTTCACTAGCTGTGAAAGGCCCCTTTGTGTACTTCTATAGTGTTTGAAACCAATGTATTGTATACGGATGGAAGCACGTCACAGTAATAGATTTGAATTATTTTAAATAGAATGTAGCAGCACCAATTCGAGAAAAATGTGAAGGATGAGGCAGTGAGACACGCTCAGCAGAGTACAAGCAACAGTGGTTGAAGAACTAACTGGAGCGGGATCTGCACTACAAAAATGAAAACCTCTGACTACAGTAAACAGTGCACACAACTGTTCAGTAGCTGTGAAAGGCCCGTTTGTGTACTTCTATATTGTTTGCAACCAATGTATTGTATACGGATGGAAGCACGTCACTGTAATAGATTTGAATTATTTGAAATAGAATGTAGCAGCACCAATTCGAGAAAAATGTGAAGGATGAGGCAGTGAGACACACTCAGCAGAGTACACGCAGCGGTGGTTGAAGAAGTAACTGGAGCGTGATCTGCATTTAAAAAAAATATATAAATAATACCTCACAGACTGCAGTGAACACTGAAACACAACTGTTCACTATCTGTGAAAGGCTCCTTTCTGTACTTCTATAGTGTTTGCAACCAATGTATTGTATACGGATGGAAGCGCATCACACTATAATTTCTATTGAATGGAGCAGCTAGAATTACACTAAAGAAAAAAAAAAAAAAAAAAGAGTGTGAGTGACACGTGCAGATGCCTACAGACAGCGTTGGATGCAGAGCAAACTGCAGCGTCACCTGCACTCTCACACACACACCTTGCACAGAGCTGTTAAAACAACACTGCAAGGCAAAAGGAAGCTTTACACAGCGGTTGGTAAACTAGCCTGCCTAAAGCAAAGTACAGTCATGGCCAAAAGTTTTGAGAATGACACAAATATTATATTTTCACATGATCTGCTGCCCTCTGGTTTTTATGTGTGTTTGACAGATGTTTTTATCACAGACAGAAATATAATAATTGCAAGCATATGAGTAACAAAAGCTTATATTGACATTTAGAATGAGTTAATGCAGCAAGTCAATCTTTGCAGTGTTGACCCTTCTTCTTCAGGACCTCTGCAATTCTCCCTGGCATGCTCTCAATCAACTTCTGGACCAAATTCTGGCTGATAGCAGTCCATTCTTGCACAATCAATGCTTTCATTTAGTCAGAATTTTTAGGTTTTTGTTTGTCCACCCATCTCTTGATGATTGACCACAAGTTCTCAATGGATTAAGATCTGGAGAGTTTCCAGCCCATGGACCCAAAATCTCTATGTTTTGTTCCCTGAGCCATTTAGTTATCACCTTTGCTTTATGGCAAGGTGCTCCATCATACTGGAAAAGGCATTGTTGATCGCCAAACTGCTCTTAGAGGGTTGGGAGAAGTTGCTCTTGGAGGACATTCTGGTACCATTCTTTATTCATGGCTGTGTTTTTAGGCAAGACTGTGAGAGAGCCGATTCCCTTGGCTGAGAAGCAACCCCACACATGAATGGTTTCAGGATGCTTAACAGTTGGCATGAGACAAGACTGGTGGTAGCGCTCACCTTGTCTTCTCCGAATGAGGCGTTTTCCTGATGTCCCAAACAATCGAAAAGGGGATTCATCAGAGAAAATAACTTTACCCCAGTCCTCAGCAGTCCACTGCCTATACCTTTTGCAGAATATCAGTCTGTCCATGATGTTTTTTCTGGAGAGAAGTGGCTTCTTTGCTGCCCTCCTTGAGACCAGGCCTTGCTCCAAGAGTCTCCGCCTCACAGTGCATGCAGATACACTCATACCTGCCTGCTGCCATTCCTGAGCAAGCTCTGCACTGCTGGTAGCCCGATCCCGCAGCTGAAACACTTTTAAGAGACGGTCCTGGCGCTTGCTGGTCTTTCTTGGGCGCCCTGAAGTCTTTTTGGCAACAATGGAACCTCTCTCCTTGAAGTTCTTGATGATGCAATAGATTGTTGACTGAGGTGCAATCTTTCTAGCTGCGATACTCTTCCCTGTTAGGCCATTTTTGTGCATTGCAATGATGACTGCATGTGTTTCTTTAGAGATAACCATGGTTAACAGAAGAGAAACAATGATGCCAAGCACCAGCCTCCTTTTAAAGTGTCCAGTGGTGTCATTCTTACTTAATCATGACAGATTGATCTCCAGCCATGTCCTCATCAACACTCACACCTGTGTTAATGGAGCAATCACTGAAAAGAGATTAGCTGGTCCTTTTGAGGCAGGGCTGCAATGATGTTGAAATGTGTTTTGGGGGATAAAATTCATTTTCTAGCCAAATATTGACTTTGCAAGTAATTGCTGTTAAGCTGATCACTCTTTATAACATTCTGGAGTATATGCAAATTGCCATTAGAAAAAGTGAAGCAGTAGACTTTGTAAAAATTAATATTTGTGTCATTCTCAAAACTTTTGGCCATGACTGTACACAAAATCGCAATCTCTAACTGTCCCTCAGAGTCAGCAGAGCAGCGTTCTGTCCCTATCTGAATTCACAGCACAGTGACGCTAAAATGGCGGCGGCGCCTTTTATAGTGCATTCTGACATCATTTCAGCAGCCAATCACAGCCATGCCATTAGTTAAGATGACCGCAGCATTACAGGATGTGCCCACACTTCGTAGGATTCCTCATTGGCTGACTAAAATCACACTGCCTCTCAAAGAATTATGGGAACTTCCGATTCCGGTATACGATATAGGAAAAATATCGGAACTAAGTATCGGAATTCCGATACAGCGAATATCGGCCGATACCCGATACTTGCGGTATCGGAATGCTCAACACTAGTGGTGAGTCAATATAACCGGCTCTAGAAAAATAAGGACATAGTATTAGTGACAGGGTAAAACATATAATCATATGAACGACAGTAGATCATAGTCCCTGTTTAACCCTTTTGGGGTAAGAGTTTCCAGAGTGTGGATCCAGTAGGATTCCCGTTTTTTCAGAAATAGGGCCAAGGACTGAGCCTGAGGTACCCTGACAACGAGAGGAAGAGGAGATGACTTGGAGCCAGAGAACAAAACACTGAAGGAGCGGTCAGAAAGATAGGAAGAGAACCAGGAGAGAGCAGTGTCCTTAATGCCTAGTGACTGGAGCCTAGAGAGTAAGAGATGGTGGTCAACCGTGTCAAAAGCTGCAGAAAGGTCAAGTAGAATGAGCAGAGAGTGGTCACCATTACATTTTGCTGTCAGAAGGTCATTGGTCACTTTTATGAGTACAGTTTCAATCGAATGTAGGGGGCGGAAGCCGGACCGTGAAGGGTCAAAGAGGGAGTGAGTGGAGAGGTAACTGGTAAGGCGGGAGTAGACTAGGCGCTCCAAAAGTTTAGAGATGAAGGGGAGATTGGAGACTGGTCTGTAGTTTGTTTGTGCAGGATGGGTCGAGAGCGGGTTTCATTAGTAATGGAGTAACGATGGCGTGTTTGAAGGAGGATGGGAAAATGCCAGAGGAGAGGGAGAGATTAAAGATTGTAGCTAGGTGAGTTGTGACAACTGGAGAGAGAGACTGGAGGAGATGTGAGGGGATGTGGTCAGTAGTGCATGTAGTCAGATGAGAGGAAGAGAAGAGTCTGAAGACTTCTTCTGTGATGGGATCAAATGTGGAAAGTGAGCCAGGGGAAATGCAGGGTGGGATGGGAGTCACAGCACTTGGTGGTTGGGAGCAGATTTCCTGACGGATATTATTTATTTTTTCTATAAAGTGGGAGGCCAGGTCATCAGCACAAATGTCTGTGATAGGGGCTTATGCTTTTGGCCTGAGGAGGGAATGAAAAGTGTCAAAAAGTTTCTTGGGGTTGTTGGCTAGTGAGGAGTTCAGGGTGGTGAAGTAGGTCTGTTTGGCGAGGTGAAGGGCAGCGTTATTATTATTATTATTATTATTATTATTAATATTTATTTCTATAGCACCATTGATTCCATGGTGCTGTACATGAGAAGGGGTTACATACAAATTACAGGTATCACTTACAGTAAACAAACTAACAATGACAGACTGATACAGAGGGGAGAGGACCCTGCCCTTTCAGGCTTACATTCTACAGGATTGTGAGGCAGGAGACAGTAGGTCTTATAGGTTATAGGTTATAGGTTATAGGTTCTTAACATAAATTTGTAGTGGATGAGGTCTTCTGGTGTGCGGTTTTTATCCATAGGCGTTCAGCACTTCTAGAGCATCGATGGAGAAGTTGAGTGTGCGATGTGAGTCAGGGCTGTTTTACTCTGTGTTTGGAAGTTCTGACGGTGAGGGGTGCTACTTGGCCAAGGGTGTGTGTTGTTGTAGTGATGAACAGCCAGATCAGGACATGAAAAAGAGGAGATTGGGAACAGCGATGAGTGTAGGGAGTCTGAAAGTGCCTGAGGGTTAATGGCTTGTAGATTTCTGAATGTGTAGTAGGTAGGAGTGTGTTGGGTTGGCGAGGATGTTGTGGTCAGAGAGTGGAAGCGGTGAGTTATTTAGGTGAGAGATTGAACAGAGTCGGACAAAGACCAGGTCAAGGATGTTACCGTCCTTGTGTGTCTCAGAGGTTGAAAGCTGTGAGAGGCCTAGAGAAGTGGTTAGTGATAGAAGCTGGGATGCAGATGTGGAAGTGGGGCTGTTAATGGCGATGTTGAAGTCTCCAAGGATAAGGGTTGGTAGTTCTGAGGACATGAAGTGCGGCAGCCTGGCAGAGAAGTGGTCAAGGAATTGGGTGGGCGAGCCTGGGGGCCGATATGTGACCGCTACTCTAAATAAACCCCCCCATTATCACCTCCTTAATTAGGGAAAAATAATAAAATAAAGAAAATATATTTCTCTCCATTTTTCCATAAAGAAGAGTTAGGCTAAAGTTAGTTGGGCTAAAGTTTTATGGTTAGGATTAGGGTAAGGCTAAAGAGAGTTAGACTAAAGTATTAGGGTTAGGGATAGGCTAAAGTGAGTTGGGCTAAAGTTTTAGGGTTAGGGCTTGGGTTAGGGTTGGGATTATGATTGAGATTAGGGTTAGGGTTGGGATTAGGGTTAGGGGTGTGTTGGGTTTATGGTTGTGGTTAGAGTTGGGATTAGGTTTAGGGGTGTGTTGGGGTTAGGGTTGTGATTAGGGTTATGGTTAGGGTTGGGATTAGGATTAGGGGTGTGTTGGGGTTAGGGTTGAAGTTAGAATTAAGGGGTTTTCACTGTTTAGTTACATCAGGGGGTCTCCAAATGCGACATGGTGCCATCATTGATTCCAGCCAATTTTGTATTCAAAACGTCAAATGCTGCTCCCTCCCTTCTGAGCTCTGCCATGTGACCAAACAGTGATTCCCCCCACATATGGGTATCAGCATACTGGACAATATGTGAGGTTCAATTTCTCCTGGTTCCCTTGTGAAAGTAAAAATTTGGGGGTGAAAAGATCATATTTGTGGAAAAAAAAATATTTTTATTTTCACGGCTCTGCATTATAAACTTCTGTGAGGAAATTTGGGATTCAAAGTGCTCACCACACATCTAGATAAGCTCCTTGGGGGGTCTAGTTTCCAAAAGGGGTCACTTGTGGGGAGGTTCTATTGTTTAGGCACATCAGGGGCTCAGCAAACGCAACATGACACCCGCAGACCATTCCTTCAAAGTCTGTATTCCAAAACGGCGCTCCTTCCCTTCCAAGCTCTTCCATGTGTCCAAACAGTAGTTCCCCCCCACATATGGGATATAAGCGTACTCAGGACATATTGGCAACAATGTGTTCGGTCCAATTTCTCCTGGTACCCTTGTGAAAGTAAAAATATGGGGGTGAAAAGATCATTTTTGTGCAAAAAATATTTTTTATTTTCACGTCTCTGAATTATAAACTTCTGATAAGTACTTGAGGGTTCAAAGTGGTCACCACACATCTAGATAAATTCCTTAAGGGGTCTAGTTTCCAAAATGGTGTCAGTTTTTGGGGGGCACCACTGTTTAGGGACATCAAGGGCTCTCCAAACATGACGTGGTTTCTGATCTCAATTCCAGCCAATTCTGCATTGAAAAAGTCAAATGGCGCTCCTTCCCTTCCAAGCTCTGCCGTGCGCCCAAACAGTGGTTCACCCCCACATATGGGGTATTAGCACATTCAAGAGAAATTTCACAACAAATTTGGTAATTCATATTCTCTTTTTACACTTGTGAAAATAAAAAAAATGTTTCTGAAGTGAAATGTTTGCAAATAAAGTTAAATGTTAAATTTTTTTCCTTCCACATTGCTTCAGTTCCTGTGAAGCACATAAAGGGTTAATAAACTTCTTGAATGTGGTTTTGAGCACTTTGAGGGGTGCAGTTTTTATAATGGTGTCACTTTTGGATATTTTCTGTCATTTACACCCCTCAAAATGACTTTAAATGCAATGTGGTCCCTTTAAAAATGGTTTTGTAAATTTTGTTGTAAAAATGAGAAATCGCTGGTCAACTCTTAAGCCTTCTAACTTCCTAACAAAAAAAAAAATTTGTTCCCAAAATTGTGCTGATATAAAGTAGACATGCGGGAAATGTTATTTATTAAGTATTTTGTGTGACATATCTCTCTGATTTAAGGGCATAAAAATTAAAAGTTTGAAAATTGCAACATTTTCTAAATTTTCGCCATATTTTTCATAAATAAATACAAGTCATATCGAATAAATTTTACCACTAACATGAAGTACTATATGTCACGAAAAAACAATCTCAGAATCACTAGGATCCATTGAAGCATTCCAGAGTTATAACCTCATAAAGTGACAGTGGTCAGAATTGTAAAAATTGGCCTGGTCATTAAGCTGCAAATTGGCTCTGTCACTAAGGGGTTAAAATGGATTTTACTGGAAAAAATGTTATCTTCGGTTTTGTATGTTCTAATATCAGTCTGTAAAAGTGGCTTAATATTCAGACAACATTGTTCCGAGCAGCGACCTGAGATTTAAAATTGCTTACATGGGTCTTACCCATTCAGTTCCCATGCCATTACAGCACTGTTTCCATCAATTTGAGCAATTTTTTGTCCGCTATAGACTTCTGGGAAGGCCGCCAGAAAAATGCTCAAATTTCCCATTGACTTCCATGATACTAGTTATTCGAGCGAGTATCAGAGCATTACGATTTGCTCGACTTGAGTAATGAGCACCAGAGTATTTTAGTGCTTGCTCATCACTACTATTAATGTGTATTTTCTTGTAAGTTTATTAATGTGAATTAATGTCAGCTTTCTTGTCCTCAACAGTGAAATTGCAACACCAATGAGGAAAAGTTGTGGAATTAAGGAAATCATCAGATCAATAGGCATGCTAATGGTATGAAAATGAAGAAAACATGGATAAACATTTTTCAAAACATCCTGATTTATTCAGTATCGAGTATGAGCACCGTGCACAAACATACAAGCACTTACATACCTTGGCATGTTATCAATGGGGGTATTACAACTAGGAAAACCCCTTCTTAAACTAAATGTTATGCCCTGATAAAATAATAAAGCCTGTACTCACTTTCCGTACTGGTGCCATTCCCACAGTGTCGGCACTCGCTCTCCCCAGGGTTGTGATGCTGTGTTGTGATTTCAGCGCCCAATGAGCGATGGCATCACTGTCTCTGCCATCGGACAAATCAAACATGAAAAGAAAGTCAGGGATCAGCTATAGCCTAGACTTCCTCTTTATGTCCAGTTTGTCTGAAGGTTGAGACAGTGACGCCAGCGCTGATTGTGCGCCGGTGTCAAGTTTCACAACACCGCATCACAGCCCCGGGGAGAGCAAGTGCTGGCATGGGAGGTGAGTACAGGCTTTATTATTTTATCGGGGCATAATATTTAGTTTAATAAGGGGTTGTCCTAGTAGCAGACAACCCCTTTAATGGTTATTTGAAGAATGTTCTGTTACACTGAATGCACTTGGGTGGACAAAGCATCAAGATCCACTTCTGGCAGCTCCTTTCGCTATTGCCAACCAATGATGTCCCAGACATACTTGATGGGAGACATGTCTGGAGATGCTACAGGCAATGTTTGCTAGTTTTGGGCATAGAGGTTGTTCACAGAGATCAATGGGGAACAATTGCAAAGTATACAAAGATTAAAAACTAAATCCAAAAGAATTTAAACCTCATGTAGAATTAAATAGCGATCCCTTCAATCTAAACCATTGTACTAATAGAGGTAATGAAGGAGCAATATGAGTAAGATAATATACAATTTTATTAGTGATAATAAATATAAACATGTACAAAATGTCAATACAATTGTGAATAAATCCTACATGGATATAGGGAATATACTAGTACTACCTATCACAAGGGAATGGCTGCAAATCATGGAAAAAGATCACACATCATAAAAATGCTCAAATAGCACTTGCATATGAAATATGGAAGCAAAAAATTTAACAATCACTGACTATTACTCATACAACTGCACCCTAATTCATGCAAGACAAGCAAATGTTGCACTGTCAGTGTAAATATGTAAAAAGGCATCCATTATAAAGGTACAATACCAATGTATGTCCCTAATATAAGATATATCAGCAATATTTTGCAGGTGCACAACTAGGGATTTTACTGCAAAAAAAGAGAACCTCTGCTAAATAACACACCATATTACTGTGACTCATATCAAAAATAGCCATGGATTACCTGCAGTCATATTGCAACACTGATGTGTGGTCCTGAGCCTCACCTCGACAAGCGTTTCACCACCTCTACAGTTTCGTCAGGAGGTAGGTAAGCACTGTGTCTGAGGGTGTTATATACTAGTCTTAATTATATGACTGTATACAGCTGTGCACGGCGCGTCCCCGCAATGTTGCATCATGGAGATGAGGGCAGTGCTCAAAGCGCGCATCAGCTGGCCACATAATCCGGTCATGTGACCGGACACGTAACAAAGCCTACTTTTCCATTACTGATACTTCAAACTCTTAATTTTCCGAAGTTAGACACACACTCTCAATTTTCTTAAGTAATTGATCAACTTTTCATGTTATTTCTTTTCCTCTGAACATATTTTTCTTCAGCTTGTCTTTCTGCCTTCTTTTTTGATTTTTAGTCCCAACCCCTCAGTGGGTAGAACAGGGAGCTTCTTGGCACCCTTTTTGAATTCTAAATATCTCCATGTTCCTGTGTGTGTTATCTGTTGGTTTCCAATACTTGATAAAGATGCCAGTATGGCATTGAAATTAACAGTGGATAATAAAAAACCTTATAAGAATACTGCTGCAAGAGACATCTGTCCAGCAGCGCTGCCAATTGCTACTACTAATGAAAACAAGTCCTCCCTTATCAGAGAGAAAAGTACTGCAATCATGTCAGGGACTGATGCTCAGGCATTGTGTAGCCCTGGTGTTAGGCACACGCAGTACCCTGGAGAATGTGTGGAGAGATAGCAGTTCAATGCTCAATACCCATTCACTCAACATACACTAGACACACCCTTAGGGTAGTGTAGTCACTTGTGAGGGAGTGGTCAGGGTGTATTCGTTGAGTGATTAGAGTAGTCAGTTTCCTGTCTTCGGACAGAGCAGACGTGTGGAGTCTAGCTGGGACCTGGAGGGAGGAAGCAGTCCAGCCTGGTTCTATCAGCAGTTCAGCAAGTGGAGGCCAGTAAGGGCGAGATATAGATCACCTCAGCCTGGTCAGAGCTGTACCTCACTTGAAGACATTGATAAAGAAAGAAGAGCTTAGTACAGAATTACTTCAGTCTCCTGTCCCAAGGACAGTGAAAGGTTCAGAGACGTGCTCCTGCCTAGTGGATTACTGAGAGTCTGTCAACTAACTCTGAAGGAAGGAAAAGAAGGGAGTGATTATATGACTTTTTGCAAGTGTGAGTGTTTATGCTACAAGCGCGGACAAGGCGAAAGGCACAGTGGAAAGGAATATTTGAAAAGTGCTTTTGGATTGAAGAAGTCCTGCACATTGTTACCGGTCACTGGGACCGAAGCATCACTAAAGCTTCACGCTTAGTGGTAAGAAAACCAGAGGCTTATCGGACCTTAGGTCGCGGCAAGCAGCCCCTAAATAGTCGGTACGTAACTGGGGTCAGGGGAGTGAAGACTTTGAGCCTGATCAGCAAGATAGGAATTCAGCTCTCTCACAGGAAGGCTCCGACCACAAAACTGACTGGGCAGTACAGCTATGGAATAGCTGGAGTTATAGAGGGAACTACGCTTCATGCTGGTTGTACTCATCGTTGTGAAAGTAAAGGAGGCCCCTAACTTGTCCAGCTGCTATCTCGAAATACATTCTCCTTGGATCAGCCTCCCTGGGACCTGCCTTACCATCTTACAAGTAAAGGTATGGAAAGACGCTGACCTGTGAGACTGAGTTATTTACTTGCATGCCTGCACAACCCTGCTTTAACTATCGACCTGAGGGAAGAGTCCTACCTGTAGGGGACCCGACATCTAGCTGCCTCACCATCCCCTCAGAGCTCTACAGCAGCGCTGGTAAAAATTACCAGAAGACTACAGGTGGCGTCACGAACTGTATATATATATATCCCCTGTAAATATACCCCCAACATACGCCTGACCGCCAGGGCCACAGACCGAGCCACCGCTACCTGTGACAACCCCATAGACTTCTACGGGCTCGGCTCTGAGTACCCCATTGCCCTGGTAACCCACAATTGTGGTGGCGGGTCGACACAGCATTACAGCTAAAGTATTTTGAACAATAACCTAATAAATTTGCTGGAAAGTGTTCTCTGCTTTTTAGGCTTTATTCACACATCAGTACTTTTGATCAGTATTTCATCAGCATTTGTATACTGAAACGAAGATTGTCTCCAAAACTCAACAGGTGTCAATCTTTCAATTACAGTTTTTTTCTGTAAGTTCCATTGTTTGATTTGGCATACATACACTCATGAAAAATACTGAACAAATACTAATGTTACAACAGCACTGTCACCCTGCATGTGTCCCATTCCTCTTACTTGAGGGAAGCCAGCTTGTTTACATACCCATCACTGCTCCCCCAGCATCTCTTTCCTCCCAGGGCTTGCACACTGCATGCAGGACTCCTGGGAGAATACTTGGGGCATGCACACGCTTCAGAAAAAGTCCCCAGCCAATGACTGTAAGACATTAGGTACAGTATTTAAGTCACCTTCCCCAAAGATGGGGAACATAACGTTAGGACCAGTGAGTTTCCTGCTGCCTAGTTGTAAGGTCCCTATATCAGTACTCTCTGTTTCTGACCCTATCTGCCCCTTTTACCTGACAAGGTCCACCCAGTCTACACTTGATCCTGTTCATCCTGCTGTACCTATACATGAACCCACCCTGTCTACGCCTGGCCCAGACCCTGACCCATCTGAACCAGCACCTGTGAACCTGCACCTGTTCTTCCATACCTGTGGCCGTCCCATTCTCCTGTGCCTATCCTATTGTGCCTGATCTCGCATCTGTCTACAATTCGCATACATCTTGCTAACCAGTTCCTGGACAGTCATGCTTCTCTGTCCCCTTTAGGGTCAGTTGCCTTGACTCCGGGGTCTATCCTGGAGTAGCACCTAAGCACACCATTAGGGGCTCTTGTGAAGAACTAGGTGTTTGCTTAGTTGCGCCTCTCCAGGTTCTACCCGGACAGTGGCTCCACAACCATGTTCGCAACAACTAACGTGTGAATAAGCCCTTACTGTTGGACCTGAAGCTGCCTCCGCTAGTCCTATATGAGGCATGAGTCTGCACTACAGCAACAGGATGAAAAGAAGTAGGAACAAACTGAGCTGTTTGGAGGCGAGAATAAATTCAGGGAGGTGGCCAACAGCTGTGTTAAATAGGCTAGTTCAATGTGAACTAACATCCACAGTAAGCAGAGACTCAAGAAATTCTCAGTTCCTCAAACCTCATGTGCATATTAATTTTCTTGAATTATTTCTCAGGAATGCAGCAACAGCTAGAAGGTATAAAAACATTGAATGTCAAAGACCTGCATGCCCATATTTGCGGTTTGAGGAGATAGATTTTATTGACAGATTCTCTTTATTGTAAACACTAACTCACAGTGACAGAAACCACTGGAACAATGACAATGTTTTGCAAAAATAAATTGGTCTAAATACATGACATATGTCACTTTACTTACATTGGTATATTTTGTGTTTCTGTTGTTTTTCACCATGGGTGGAAAGTCTAGCAACATTCATTAAGCTCCCAATTGAGTCATTATTAAATCCTCAAGAGAAAGAATTCTGCTGGATGAGGCTGCACACATTCAGCTTATTTTTAAATCAGGTCAGTGCACACTGAGATGCATAATGCATTACTTGACTGTTGGTCAGTGCATATTTTAAGATCAAACCTTGTCCTTTTTCCTGCTGTCCTGAAATGTCTATTTGGCCGGGGTCACACTAGCGTAGAACACGGACGAGTGCTATGCGGGAAAACATTGCATAGCACTCGGACTAGTCTTAATATATGGGGTAGCTAACATTACCGTTTTTTTTTCCTCTGGCGTATTCAGCGTGCGTGTTAAATCGCAGCATGTTGCAAATGGCACCGAGGCTCAGCCAAGTCTCGGCTCACTCGCATCCATATAAGTCTGTGGGTGCGAGTGACACAACACACATCACTCGGATATCAATGGAGGAGATGGAGAAATTAGTTTCTCTGCCTCCTCCGCCGCTGTGCGAGAGGCTGGAAGCACAGTAGCAGAACACTCGGCTCCCACTCGCAGCAGAGCAGGAACCGAGGGTCATTAGCATATGGCATGGGATGCTCTTGCATCGGATGCCATATGTTAGTGTGACCCTGGCCTTATGCTATTTGTGCACAATCCTTGAATCACATAGTGAGAGTGAAAACAAATGACAACCAGAGCAATTGCTCAGACAAGCACTCAAACCTAGCACTGTTAGTATTTGAGAACTAATGAGTAATGTACATTCTTGATAATATGCTAAACTTTCTAGCAAGACACTTATGAAGCTTTCTCTCAACCACCTAATTTCCATGACTGATACATCCTATGGATATTTAAGTTTTGAACAGTACTACATAGGTAATTTGGGATGTTATGTTTGAATAGAGACTAAATGTGAAGAATATTGGTAATACATACAAACTCCTTGCAGATGTTGTCCTCTGTTGGATTTGAACCTATGACCACAGTGCTGAAAAACAGCAGTGCTAACAACTGAGCCAACATGCTACCAGACTAACATTCTTCAAGTAACACAATGATAGGACTGCAGAGGAGTGGGGTAAAGTTATTTTCTCTGATAAAATCCTGAAAATGATTGTCTGTAGAAGTGTGAGCACTACCTTGAGTCCTGTCATGTCAACATTAAAGCATCCTGAGACCATTCATGTGCGGTGCTTCTTTTCATCCATGGGAATGGTGTCTCAATTTTGCCTAAAAACACTTCCATAAATAAAAAATCTAAAAATCCTCCCAAAGCAACCTCTCTTGATGAGTCAAGAGTAATTTGGAGATGAACAATGCTTTTTCAGCATGATAGAGAACCATGTCACAATTGATAACTGAATGGCGCAGTGAGCAAACCATTGAAATTTTGAGCTCATGGCCAGGAAACTTCCCAGTTCTAAAGCCCCATCTCACACAGCGATCTCGCTAGCGAGATCGCTGCTGAGTCACTAGTTTTGTGATGCAGCAGCGATCTCCGCAGCGATATCGCTGTGTGTGACATTCAGCGACGATCAGTCCCCCTGCCGGGTATCGCTGATGGTCGCTGAATGTCCTGGACATTTTTTTGATCGCTGGTCTCCCGCTGACAGGCACGCATCGCTGCGTGTGACAGGTGGGAGACCAGCGATCCGCTGGTAACCAAGGTACACAGCGGGTTTCCAGGCGCAGGGCTGTGCCTAGAAACCCGATGTGTACCTTGGATACCAGCGCCCTAATGCAGGGAGCTGGTAACCAAGGTACACAGCGGGTTTCCAGGCACTGCGCAGCGCCTGGAAACCCGATGTGTACCTTGGTTACCAGCTTCCTGCATCAGGGCGCTGGTATCCAAGGTACACTGCGGGTAAGTAAGCGATGTTACCCGCAGTGTCGCTGTGCTGATCGCTGCCCTGAGCTGCCTGTTTGGCAGCTCAGCAGCGATCATGTAGCGACACACCAGCGATCTTGACAAGTGCATATCGTTGTCGGGATCGCTGGTGTATCGCTATGTGAGACCCAGGCCTAAGTCCTCAAAAAGTAGATGGACAAACAAAAACACAGAAATTTTGATAAACCTCAGTCACTGATTAGATAAGAATGGACAGCCATCAGTCAGGATTGGCCCAGAAGCTGATATCCAGCTGCCAGAGCAAATTGCAGAAGACTAGAAATATAAGGGACAAAACAGTAAATTTTGAAATCTGGATATACTTGTCAATAAAAGCTTAAAAACTTGCGAAAACTTTGTGTCATTCTCAAAACTTTCGGCCATGACTGTTGATTAGTTAAAGAGCAGAAGCTCTTTAATGTGACAAAATGTACCAGCCTAAATTTGGATGGGGCAAATATTCTATGACTACCATGGTGATATCATTATGTCAATAATAGGAAAAAAAACTCTGTGCTGTTATATTTCCTTCTTTGAACTACAAATAAAGGGAATTGTTTGTATTGCAATCTCCCACCCTCCTCATCGAATTTGACAGATTTCCAATTCCCCACGGAGTAAGCCAGCTGTATTACAGAAAAAGAGATATTACAGATAGATTTACAGTGTCCTAACAATGTGCCTCTGAATACCACACTAAAATTGTTTTATAGATGTCAGCTTTGTAAAGTATCAAAACGACTTGTAAAAAAATCTATGAAGTGTTTATATTGGCAAAACGCTTTTATTCTCTTACAAGCATGTATTGTGCCCATTGATTATACAGAAAGACAACATTAAATAATTAGGGAAAAGCAAACGCAAACCGTAAAGTTTGGGGTTCGTACTGGAAACCTAATGTCTATTGACGAACCCCGAACACGGACTTTTTACTGTACATCTGGTTTACTGTTCTGGTTCACCAGTCTAATAAAGCTTGTTAAAAGGCTGCAGCACAGTGACTCAACAAGCTTTTAGACAGCTTATGGACACTTCTGGAGCCATCACAGCTGTAGTGGTTTGCCGGCACAGCACGTGATCCTGTATGAAGGCCGGATCATGAGTGACAATGTCATTATGCTCTCATTAGTGTAAGGATAGGATGCAGCTGGAGTGGGGGACAGATTCGGAGGATAAGACACAGCTGGAGTGAGGGACAGATTTGGACTTTGTATTCTGCAAAAAATGCGCTGGGCATACTCTGCAACTCATATCTGTGGGAGTACTGTGCTAAAAGTCACTGCGTGTACTCTGCTACTCATACATGTGGGATTACTGTGTCTTTAAGCTGCATTGTGTACTCTGCACACCCCCACCTGTGGGAGTACTATGCCTTTAAGCTTCTGTGTGTTCTGTTCTCCCTGTCTGTGGAAGTACTGCATCTTTAAGCTGCTGTGTATATTCTGTCCCCCGCCTGTGGGAGTACTGCATCTTTAAGCTGCTGTTTGCACTCTGCATCCCTCCGACTATGGGAGTACTGAGCCTTTAAGCCGCTGTGTGTACGCTGTACACCCCCTCCTGTGGGAGTACTGTGGATTTAGCCATTTTGTGTTTTTTAATAGTCTGGGAAATAAATAATTGGAATTAGCCATCTCATTACCATTTTTTGGCCAACCAAATAATTTTTCAGGACCTCTGTGTGTTTTCTAATAGGGTTCCAAATAAATAATTGGCATCAGCCATCTCGTTGCCATTTAAAGGCCAATGAAATCATTTTTCAGATCCCTGTTTGTTTTTTAGTAGTATAGCAAATTAGTAAGTGACATCAGCCATCTTTTTGCCATTACTAGGCCAAATAAATAATTTTTAGAAACCAGAGTGTGCTTTCTACTAGTCTGGAAAATAAATAACTAGCATCAGCCAGCTTGTTGCTATTTATAGGTCAAAGAAATATTTTTTCAGGACATCTATATGTTATCTAGTAGTGTTGCAAAGAAAAAATTGGCATCAGTCATCTCGTTGCCATTTGTAGGACAAACAAATAATTTTTCTGTAACACTGTCTTTTCTAGTATTGTGTCCAAGAAATAATTGGTGTCAGCCATCTTGTTGCCATTTCTAGGCCAAATAAATAATGTTCCTAAACCGGTGTGTGTTTTCTAGTAGTCATGGAAATAAGTAATTGGCATCATTCATCTTGCTGCTATTTATAGGCCAACAAAATAATTTTTCTAAACTGGTAAGTCTTTTATATTAGTCTGGAAAACACACAATTAATATTAAATAATTTTTTGTAAACCGGAGTGTGTTTTCTACTAGTCTCGGAAATACATTTCTAGCATCAGCTAGCTTGTTGCTATTTATGGATGAAATTGCACCTCCTATACTTAGAACAATATGACACAGACGGCGACAATCGTGGCACACGCTGCCAACACGTTTCCTGCAGCGGTGCTCCCGGTGCGCCGAACGTCTGTGGAGAAAATCTAATCTACCCGAAGAATTCATCCATTACAAGTTTATAATTCAAATATTTTGTTATACCAGCCTGATGAAGAGACGTAAGCAGTCTCGAAAGCTTGCCCTGTAATATCATTCACTATATTTTGTAAGCCACTAAAAGGTATCATACCCACAAGATTCCTATTTTGCTTCTCCCACTGAGAACACACTATAAGTTTATAATTAAAACGTACAACTCTGCTCTTCACCTCTCCAAACAAACCTATTTCAACAACGTCATCACCCCACTATCCAATAACCCCAAACGTCTCTTTGACACTTTTCACTCCCTTCTGAACCCAAAAGTGCAGGCTCCAACCACAGATCCCAACGCTGACGATCTGGCCAATTATTTCAAAGAAAAAATTGACCACATCCGACAGGAAATTATCTCCCAATCCCCTCATACCATTCACTATCCTCCCTCCCCCAATGCATCTAGCTCACTCTCTGAATTTGAACCTGTCACAGAAGAAAAAGTAATCAGGCTCCTTGCATCTTCCCACGCTACTACTTGCATCAGTGACCCCATTCTGTCACATCTCCTCCAGTCCCTTTACCCTGCTGTCACCTCTCACCTAACAAAAATATTCAACCTCTCTCTCTCTTGTGGTATCTTTCCCTCCTCATTTAACCCCTAAACGACCAAGCCATTTTGTAGGTTAAAGACCAGGCCAATTTTTACAATTCTGACCACTGTCTCTTTATGAGGTTATAACTCTGGAACGCTTCAACGGATCTTGGCAATTCTGAGTCTGTTTTCTCGTGACATATTGTACTTCATGATAGTGTTAAAATTTCTTCAATATAACTTGCGTTTATTTATGAAAAAAACGGAAATATGGCAAAAATTTTCAAACTTTTAATTTTTATGCCATTAAATCAGAGAGATATGTCACAAAAATTAGTTAATAAATAACATTTCCCACATGTCTACTTTACATCAGCACAATTTTGGAACCAAAATTTTTTTTTGTTAGGAAGTTATAAGTGTTAAAAGTTGACCAGCAATTTCTCATTTTTCCAACAAAATTTACAAAACCATTTTATTAGGGGCCACCTCACATTTGAAGTGAATTTGAGGGGTCAATATGACAGAAAATACCAAAAAGTGACACCATTCTAAAAACTGCACCCCTCAACGTGTTCAAAGCCACATTCAATTAGTTTATTAACCATTTAGGTACTTCACAAGAATTGAAGCAACGTGGAAGGAAAAAATGAACATTTAACTTTTTTTCCCAAAATTTTTCTTTCGACAATTTTTTTAAATTTTGTCAAGGGTATCAGTAGAAAATGAACACACAATATTTGTTGTACAATTTCTCCTGAGTACACCGATACCCCATGTGTGGGGGTAAACCACTATTTGGGCGCATGGCAGAGCTCGGAAGGGAAGCAGCGCCATTTGACTTTTTTGGCTGGAATTGAGATTGGACGCCATGTCGCATTTGGAGAGTCCCTGTGTGCCTAAACAGTGGAAACCCCCACAAGTGACCTCATTTTGGAAACTAGACCCCCCAAGGAACTTATCTAAATGTGTTGTGAGAGCTTTTAACCCCCAAGGGCTTCACAGAAGGTTATAACGTAGAGCCGTAAAATTAAAAAATCATATTTTTCCACAAAAATTATCTTTTCATCCCAATTTTTATTTTCCAAAGGATAAAAGGACCCCAAAAGTTATTGTGCAATTAGTTCTGAGTACGCTGATACCCCATATGTGGGGGTAAACCACTATTTGGGCGCATGGCAGAGCTCGGAAGGGAAGCAGCGCCATTTGACTTTTTTGGCTGGAATTGAGATTGGACGCCATGTCGTATTTGGAGAGCCCCTGTGTGCCTAAACAGTGGAAACCCCCCACAATTGACCACATTTTGGAAACTAGACCCCCCAAGGAACTTATCTAGATGTGTGGTGAGAGCTTTGAACCCCCAAGGGCTTCACAGAAGGTTATAACGTAGAGCTGTAAAATTAAAAAATATCTTTTCCACAAAAATGATCTTTCCACCCCCAATTTTTATTTTCCAAAGGGTAACAGGACCCAAAAGTTATTGTGCAATTTGTCCTGAGTACGCTGATACCCCATATGTGGGGGTAAACCACTATTTGGGCGCATGGCAGAGCTTGGAAGGGAAGCAGCGACATTTGACTTTTTTGGCTGGAATTGAGATTGGACGCCATGTCGCATTTGGAGAGTCCCTGTGTGCCTAAACAATGGAAACCCCCCACAAGTGACCCCATTTTGGAAACTAGACCCCCCAAGGAACTTATCTAGATGTGTGGTGAGAGCTTTGAACCCCCAAGGGCTTCACAGAAGGTTATAACGTAGAGCAGTAAAATTAAAAAATCATATTTTCCACATAAATGATCTTTTCACCCCCAATTGTTATTTTCCAAAGGGTAACAGGACCCCAAAAGTTATTGTGCAATTTGTCCTGAGTACGCTGATACCCCATATGTGGGGGTAAACCACTATTTTGACGCATGGCAGAACTCGAAAGGGAAGGAGCGCCTTTTTCAAATGCAGACTTTGATGGAATGATCTGCGGGTGTCATGTCACGTTTGGAGAGCCCCTGATGTGCCTAAACAGTAGAAACCCCCCACAAGTGACTCCATTTTGGAAAATAGACCCCCCAAGGAACTTATCTAGATGTGTGGTGAGCACTTTGAACCCCCAAGTGCTTCACAGAAGTTTATAACGTAGAGCCGTGAAAATAAAAAAATCATATTTTTTTCCACAAAAATAATCTTTTTGCCCCCAAATTTTTATTTTTATAAGGGTAACAGGAGAAATAGGACCCCAAAAGCTATTGTGCAATTTGTCCTGAGTACGCTGATATCCCATATGTGGGGGGGAACCACTATTTTGACGCATGGCAGAGCTCGGAAGGGAAGGAGCACCGTTTTTAAATGCAGACTTTGATGGAATGGTCTGCGGGTGTCATGTCGCGCTTGGAGAGCCCCTGATGTGCCTAAACAGTAGAAACCCCCCACAAATGACCCCATTTTGCAAACTAGACCCCCCAAGGAACTTATCTAGATGTGTGGTCAGCACTTTGAACCCCAAGGGCTTCCCAGAAGTTTATAACGTAGAGCCGTGAAAATAAAAAAATCATATTTTTTTCCACAAAAATGACCTTTTTGCCCCCAAATTTTTATTTTTATAAGGGTAACAGGAGAAATAGGGCCCCAAAAGTTGATGTGCATTTTGTCCTGAGTACGCTGATATCACATATGTGGGGGGGAACCACTGTGATCGCCTTACTGCGATCTTTGGAAGGCACAATGAACAAATCCACAAAAGGTGAAGAATTGGTTTTCTTTTTTGCGCCGTTCCTCGTGCGGTATTAGTAATTAGGCGACTTTATTCCTCGGGTCGGTGCGATTACGGTGATACCAGATTTATACCCTTTTTTCATGTTTAGCTTCTGTCACACACTAAAAGATGCTTTTTTTTGGAATAATTTTTTGTAAGAAATTTTTGCATCGCCGTATTTTGAGAGCTATAATTTTTCCATATTTCGGCCGACAGAGTTATCTGTGGGCTTATTTTTTGCGGGACGAGCTGACGTTTTTATTGGTACCATATTCGGGCACATAACGTTGTTAGATCGCTTCCTATTCCGATTTTTGTGGAAGCAGAATGAACAAAAACCAGCAATTCAGGAATTGTTTTTTTTTTTTCCTCCGTTCCGTGTGTGGTAAAATTGATAAAGCAGCTTTATTCTTCGGGTCACTGCGATTACAGAAATACCTCATTTATTTTTTTTTTATGTTTTGGCGTTTTTTACACAATAAAAAATTTTATAGAAAAAATAATTATTTTTGCATCAGTTTATTCCGCGAGCTATAACTTTTTTATTTTTCGCTGATGATGCTGTATAGCGGCTTGTTTTTTGCAGGACAAGATGACATTTTCAGCGGTACCATGATTATTTACATCTGACTTTTTGATCGCGTGTTATTGCACTTTTTCCAAGCGGTATGATGATATATATAATATATGTATATATGTTAAATTATATATAGTGTTATATATTATATATTATATATATGTATAATTTACTACTTTTTTGTGTTTTTTTTTACGGCTTTCACTGAAGGGGTTAACTAGGGTTACGCTTTTATAGATGGGATTTTTACGGACGTGGCGATACCAAACGTGTATTTTTTTGTTTTTTTATTTTTTTTATTACATAAAAATGTGTATTTTTTAGGGGATTTTTTTAAAATTATTTTTTAATATTTTTTTTACAATTTTTTTTAAAAAATGATTTTTTTTAACTTGTCCCTTTATGGAACTTTCACTTCTTTTACTTTTTATTGCAGTTACAATGCATTGCAATGCTCCAGCATTGCAATGCACTGTACCTATGATGAAAGCTGCTGTGAGCATGATCACAGCAGCTTTCCGTAGCTAGATGACCCGGAGGTTGTCATGACAACCCCCCGGGTCATCAAGGCAGAGATCGGGCCCTGCAAATACATTGCAGGTCGCCGATCTGAGGCAGAGGGAGCTCCCGACCCTCTGCCTCACCCCCTGAGTGCTGCGATCGCGCTCGATCGCAGCAGTCAGGGGGTTAACAGCCAGGGGCGGCGGGGGCGCCGCTCCTGGCTGTCAGTGCAGGAAGCTTGGCCACTACAGCGCAGGCTCCTGCACTGATCGCGCTGGAGAAGCTGAAATTTCAGATCAAAGGGATGACGTGCACAGTCCGTCCTGGTGCCGGAACTGACATCCTGCCATGACGGACTGTGCACGTCATTGGACATTAAGGGGTTAAGCATGCCATCATACATCCATTACTTAAAAAACCATCCCTCGACCAAAACTGTGCCGCTAACTATAGACCTGTCTCTAATCATCCCTTCATCTCTAAACTCCTGGAACGCCTGGTCCACACCCGTCTTATCCGATATTTCTCAGATAACTCTCTTCAATCTGGTTTCCGCTCTTTACACTCTACTGAAACTGCCCTCACTAAAGTCTCTAATGATCTACTGACTGCTAAATCTAATGGTCACTACTCCATGCTAATTCTCTTGGATCTCTCCGCGGCATTCGACACTGTGGACCATCAGCTCCTCCTCACTATGCTCCACTCCATCGGTCTCAAGGACACTTTTCTCTCCTGGTTCTCCTCCTATCTCTCTGACCGTTCCCTCCCTGTATCTTTTGCTGGTTACTCCTCTCATCTTCCCCTTACTGTTGGGGTTCCTCAAGGATCAGTCCTAGGCCCCCTCCTCTTCTCTTTGTACACCGCCCCTATTTGACAAACAATCAGTAGATTTGGTTTTCAGTACCATCTCTATGCTGATGACACCCAATTATATACTTCTTCTCCTGATATCAAGCCTGCCTTTTTAGAAAACACCAGTGATTGTCTTACCACTGTCTCTAACATCATGTCCTCCCCCTATCTGAAACTGAACCTGTCAAAAACGGAACTCCTCATGTTTCCTCCCTCTACTAACCTACCTTTGCCCGACATTACCATCTCCGTGTGTGGTTCCACCATTACTCTCCTACAACATGCCCACTGTCTTGCGGTCAAACTTGATTCCAAGCTTTCATTCACCCGCCACATCCAATCACTGGCTCGCTCTTGTTATCTCCATCTCAAAAACATCTCTAGAATTCGACCTTTTCTTACTTTCGACTCTGCAAAAACTCTTACTGTTTCTCTTATTCATTCTCGTCTGGACTATTGTAACTCTCTACTAATTGGTCTCCCTCTTACCAAACTCTCCCCTCTCCAATCTGTTTTGAATGCTGCAGCCAGAATCATATTCCTCACCAATCGTTATACCGATGCCTCTACCTTGTGCCAGTCATTACACTGGTTACCCATCCATTCCAGAATCCAGTACAAGCTTATTACCCTCACCCACAAAACACTCCATGGCTCAGCACCACACTACATCTCCTCCCTTGTCTCAGCCTACCATCCTACCCGTGCCCTCCGTTCTGCTAATGACCTGAGGTTAGCACCCTCAATAATCAGAACCTCCCACTACCATCTCCAAGACTTTTCACGTGCTGCGCCAATTCTTTGGAATGCACTACCCAGGTTAATACGATTAATCCCCAATCCTCACAGTTTTAAGCGTGCCCTAAAAACGCATTTGGTCACACTAGCATACCGCCTCAACGCATTAACCTAACTATCCCTGTGGGCCCATTCAAAAATTTTTCTACCATAATCAGGTACCTCGTATTATGTTCTCACCCGCTTTATGCATTTAATAGCCGTCTGTGTCTGTACTGTTGCATACTTTGGCTGTTAACTGGTTCATGCAGAATTACATGAACACCCGATTCGAACACCATGGCTGGTCCGAACAACGAAAGCAATTGTTACCATCCACCTTTCGTGTCTCCCCTTTTTCCTCATAGATTGTAAGCTTGCGAGCAGGGCCCTCATTCCTCTTGGTATCTACTTTGATCTATGTTTATTGTTATGCTGTAATGTCCATTGTCTGTACAAGTCACCTCTATAATGTAAAATGCTGCGGAATATGTTGGCGCTATAGAAATAAAATTATTATTATTTATAGGCCAAAGAAATATTTTTTCAGGACCGCTATATGTTATCTAGTAGTGTTGCAAAGAAATAATTGGCATCAGTCATCATTTTCCTAAAATGGTGTGTGTTTTATATTAGTCTGGTAAATAAATAGTTGCCATCAGCCTTCTTGTCGTCATTTATAGGCCAAGAAAATATTTTTTTTGTACCGCTGTCTTTTCTAGTAGTGTGGCAAATAAAAATAATAATCATCAGCCATCTTGTTGCTATTTCAAAGGAAAATAGGAAATAATTTTCCTAAAACAGTGTGTGTTTTCTAGGAGTATTGCAAAATAATAATTGTCATTTGCCTTCTTGTTGCCATTTATAGGCCAAATAAATAATTTTTCAGACCCTGTTTGTTTTTTAAGTGCTCTGGGAAATAAATAATTGACATCAGCCATCTTGTTGCCATTTCCAGGCCAAATAAATAATGTTTATAAACCGATGTGTGTTTTCTACTAGTCTGGGAAATAAACAATTGGTATTAGCCAGCTCGTTGCTATGTATAGGTCAAAGAAATAATTTTTCGAGACCGCTATATGTTTTTCTATTAGTTTTGCAAAGAGATAATTGGCATTAGTCTTCCCGTTGCTATTTGTAGGCCAAACAAATAATTTTTCTTTACCATTGTCTTTTCTAGTATTGTGTTAAAGAAATAATTGTTGCCATTTCTAGGCCAAATAAATAATTTTCCTAAACCAGTGTGTGTTTTCTAGTAATCAAGGAAATAAATAATTGGAATCAGTCTGCTATTTATAGGCCAAAGAAATAATTTTTCTAAACTGATTTGTGTTTTATCGCAGTCTGGAAAATAAGTAATTAGCATCAGCCATCTCCTTGCCATTTATAGGCCAGAGAAATAATTTCCTAAACCTGTGTGTGTTTTATATTAGTCTGGGAAATAAATAATTGGAATAAGCCAGCTAGTTGCCATTTATAGGCCAAATAAATAAATTTTTCTGTACCGCTGTCTTTTCTAGTTTTGTGGCTAACAAATAATTGTCCTCAGCCTTCTTGTTGCCATTTATAGGCCAAAGAATTTTTTTTTTTGTACAGTATTGTGTTTTAAATCAACTTGGCACTCAACAGGTGAAGCAATTTGAAAGTTTGTTTATTTGCATGCAGACAAACAGAAATTTGTTTGAATGTTTTCGGTCCTATATCGGACCTTCCTCAGAAAATTATTTTCATGGAAGGTTACTGAAACATATATACAGAAAACAAAAATATCATTTGTTAGAATTGATAATAAAATAAACATAGTAAATATATTAATGTCACAAGATGCTTAAAAAATTCCGTGCAAGTTATGAAAAAGGAAGTTGATGGGAGCTATAAGTGGACTAGAGAATCTGAAGTGAGTTCAGTGAGTCCCCGGTGATTCCGTGGGCCACGAGCAATTATCCGTGCTATGATGGTAGTTAAGGAAAACAAAGGATTGACTATATTGTATAATGAGAAAAAAACGAGTTAGCAGATAACGTGTGACAGAAAAAGGATATCACGAAATTCAAAATAGTTGGCATTCTGGGACATCAGCTACAGCAAACATAGAATGATTTCAAAGCATTTTCGTGTAGCAATATACCTAGAGAAGGAGCTGTGAAAGTACGCCCCTGTTCTAAAGGGTAAATAGTCCGTGGAGGATATCCTGTGATGCTGAAAAGAAAAGGAAGGTGAGTACAAGTAAAACGTTCCTAATATTGACTGGAAAGAATAGAGGATTGAGAGATACAATAAGGCAACCCTATCATACCTGGATGTGCTTGAATCAGTGTTATGGGCAATAATGCGTTTTAATACAACATGGTACATGGAAAGAAAGGACACTGCATGAAAAAGAGGTAAGTATGAGGTGAATCAAGTACTGGTAGTACATACGTGGTATGCCATAACTGGACTTAATGTTTTACCCATGAGGCAACCAAAGGAGAAGTAATCCCTTCCTAGATGCCTTGACACTGTAAACCTTGAAGCAGCGCGGATATAGATGGCAAAAGTATTGCAAGTGAATTGCGCTAGAAGGGAGGAGACTGAGTTTGTACTACTAGTACTTGATTCACCTCATACTTACCTCTTTTTCATGCAGTGTCCTTTCTTTCCGTGTGCCATGTTGTGGCATGAAAATGCTTTGAAGTCATTCTACATCTGCTGTAGCTGATGTCCCAGCATGCCACCTATTTTGAATTTTGTGATATCCTTTTTCTGTCACACGTTATCTGCTAACTCTCGTTTTTTTCTCATTACACAATATAGTCAGTCCTTTGTTTTCCTCACATACCATCACAGCACGGATAATTGCTCGTGGCCCACAGAATCACTGGGGACTCAATAAACTCACTTGGACCAGAACTCCTTCAGATTCTCTAGTCCACTTATAGCTCCCATCAACTTCCTTTTTCATAACTTGCACGGAATTTTTTAAGCATCTTGTGACATTAATATATTTACTATGTTTATTTTATTATCAATTCTAACAAATTATTTTTTTGTTTTCTGTATATATGTTTCAGTAACCTTCTATGAAAATAACTTTCTGAGGAAGGTCCGATATAGGACCGAAAACGTTCAAGACAAATTTCTGTTTGTCTGGATGCAAATAAAAAAACTTTCAAATTGCTTCACCTGTTGAGTGCCAAGTTGATTTAAAACACTTTATGTTTGGTTGGACACCTCCTGCTCTCTCTGAGTGCCGTGATTTAATTAAAACTACTATTTTTTTGTACAGCTATCTTTTCTAGTAGTGTGGCAAATAAATAATAATCATCAGCCACCTTGTTGCAATTTATAGGCTAAAGAAATATTTTTTCTGTATCGCTGTCTTTTCTAGTAGTGTGGCAAATAAATAATTGTCATCAGCCATCTTATTGCCATTTCAAGGCCAAGAAAACAATTTTCTTAAACCAGTGTTTGTATTTTAGTAGTCTAGGAAATAAATAATTGGCATCAACCATCTTGTAGGCCAATAAATAATTTTCCCAAACCAGTGTGTGTTTTATATTAGTTTGGGAAATAAATTAGCATCAGCCAGCTCATTGCCATTCACAGGCCAAAGAAATATTTTTTCAGGACCTTGTTGTGTTTTCAAGTAATGTTGCAAAGAAATAATTGGCATCAGCCATCTCGTTGCCATTTCAAGGCCAAATAAATACTATTCCTAAATGGGTGTGTGTTTTATAGTAGTCTGCGAAATAAATAATTGGCATCAGCCATCTCGTTGCCATTTCAAGGCCAAATAAATAATTTTCCTAAACCACAGAGCATTTTCTAGTAGTGTTGCAAATAAATAATTGACTACGGCCATCTTGTTGCCATTTATATACCAAATAAATATTTTTTCTGTACTGCTGTCTTTTCTGGCAGTATGGCTAATAAATAATTGTCATCAGCAATCTCGTGGCCATTTATAGGCCAAAGAAATAATTTTTCAGATCTGCTGTGTGTTTCCTAGCAGTGTTGCAAATTGGCATCAGTCACCTCACTGCCATTTATAGGCCTAATAAATAATTTTTGCTAAACCGATGTGTGTGTTCTAGTAGTGTTGCAAATAAGTAATTTGGCATCTGTCATCTTATTGCCATTTTTAGGCTAAAGAAATATTTTTTCTGTACTGCTTTCTTTTCTAGTCATCGGTCATCTCGTTACCATTTCTAAGCCAAAGAAACGATTTTCCTAAACCAGTGTGTGTTTTTCATCTGTCTGGGAAATAAATATTTGGTGTCAGCCATCTCGTTGGCATTTCTAGGGCAAATAAATATTTTTTCTGTACCGCTGTCTTTTCTAGTAGTGCGGCAAATAAATAATAATCATCAGCCATCTTGTTGCCATTACTAAGCCAAATAAAAAACTTCCATAAACCTGTGTATGTTTTCTAGTAGTGTTGTAAATAAATAAATCTACTCTTCCACCATCTCTTTGTGAGTAGTATTTAAAAAACACTTCCAAAAATGAGAAGATTATCAAATAGGCGACAAGGATATGGCAGTGATGGTGCTGACTTAGCTGCTGATGGTGGTGCAGCTGATGTAGGGAGAGGATATGTTCATTCTGTTCCTGCTTCATGCCCAAATACAACTCCTTTCTCTGGTGTACTCAGGTGACAGGATATTATGCTTCCTTTAGTAAGCCCAATTAGTGAGGCCACAAGATGTTGAAAAGGTGTTAGATTGGATGGCTGAGAATGGCTCTAGTTCTTTTGCACTACCTTACACCTGATCCACTGCAGAAAGTACACAGTTAGCACCTGAGAACCATGGTCATTCAGCTTACACCTCATTCATTTGCAAATCAGCCAAGCCAAGCAGTCTGAGCCCCAAGACATGCAGCAGTCTCTTCTGCTTTCTCATGACTCCACTGCCTGTAATTCTGTGGTCCATCCACTTGGCCCTGCCCCTGAAGTGGAGGAGACTGAGTGCACTGATGCCCAACCACTTGGTAGGTTGGAGGATGAGTATAAATAAATAAAGATTATTATTATTATTATTATGAGTATGCGGGAGGGCTAGTGCACAAGGTCAGATGATGGCAAAACTCAGTTACCAACTGCAGCATCTTCCTGCAGTGTGCAGACTGCCAAGAAGGGCAGGTTTGAGGAGTTGGTGGAAGATGATGAGGGGGCTGATGAGGTCCTTTGCTTCCTCCTCTTCCTCTAGGACCACCACATCCTCCCACAGAATATTCAAACTGTGCTGCAGCATTTAGATGACCGGAATAGTGATGCTGATAATGGCATCGCTAGCGCTAAACATCTTAGTAGCCATTTCTAAATTGTGCAGAAGTGTGCAGAGATCCTTTATCTGTGCCCACTCTGCAAGCATGATTTGAATCACATCCATACTGCATTGGCCCAGGCTGTACAATATGGCATACTGCACCAGGGCTCATGTGCAGAGTGGAATCAACTGGTTAACCGGTAGCCCGAAAGACCTCTGTAGCAATGCAAGTCGATGACCCACAGGGTGCGAACAGCAGAGGTGAGCACACATAGCTATCCATGCCGAGTTTGAGCAATGGCTGTCTCCACTGTCCACAACTCTTGAGCTGTGTGACTGCGATCTCCAAAGCATATTCATTTAAACACTGCCTGATTGCGGTGAGCCTTGGCTGCACAGTACGAAGGTGGGGGGATTGTCTCTGCACTGTTGGAACACGTCTCATTAGAGAGAGAGGTTTAGGGTGCAGGTGTAGGAGGCAGAAGCAGTGGAGGAAGTGTTAAACACAGAGATTTGTCCCACAAGCCTTGGGGATTTCAAGACTTGGTGTCTAGTGATATTTTAGTGTCCATTGTTTTAGTTCACCATCATTTTGTATGTAGTGCTTTAGTTCTCCAACACCTGTGATCTAGTAGTTTAGTTCTACATCTTTTGGTGTGTAGTGATTTAGTTCTCCATCCCTTGGTGTCTGGTGGTTTTGTTCAACATACCTTGGTGTGTAGTGGTTTAGTTCTCCAACCCTAGGTATTTAGTTCTCCAACCCGTTGTCTAGTAGTTTAGTTCTCCATCCTCTGGTGAGTAATTGTCTAGTTCTCTATCCCCAATCGCTCTGCAAGCCTTGGGGATTCCAAGGCTTGTGGAGAAAACCCTTGCCTACCTGACCAAAGCCATCAGATTCACTCAGTGCCCAGTTACCGAAATGTAACGCCCCTGGCCATACTTGCTCATCCAGGTGTCAGTGGTGAAATGCACCCTGGCAGACATAAATTCTTTGAAGGAATAGGTGATTTTGTCTGCAATATTCTGGTGTAGCACAGGCACATTTTTCTTAGAGTATTAATGGCAACTGGGCAACTTGTACTAGGAGACTGTGACGGCCATCAGCTTTCAGTAACTGTATGTATATACCAGGTGGAAAGGCACTGGAAAGGTAGCATTTCCACTGCCAACAGATTTGAGATGGTGAGGTTCATGCTCTTAGTTTTGGCATGTGTAGGAGGAACCATTCTTATATATGACTACAACTGTGGGATCGAGGGCTGCCTGCTTTGCTGAGAGAGGGTGGAGTAGGTTGAACATGACAAACTGCTGGACTATGAATGAGGTATAGGTGGAGATGCTATTGTGGATTGAGAAAGATGTGATGTGTTAGCTGTCTGAGATCTGTCAAAACAGCAAGCATGTTGACTTCCATAACAGCTGATGGGCTCTCACTCACCACGACTGCAGCGTGTCAACAAGTGGCGGTTCTGCGGCCAGAGATCTGTGTGAGATCACTTGCCACAGTTACATAGAAGTAAGAAGCAGCAGATGTGGTTTATGGGGCCACTAGTGATTGGCGAGGCCCACTAGTCTGTATTATAAAGCAGTGAGATTCCCAGACTAACGCATGTCAATCACACATGTGCTGGTTCATACATGCAGTAGTCAAATTATTGGAATTTTTGGCGCTAATGAGTTTTTTTTTACAAAGTTGGCAGATAACATGAGTTGGTTTCCTTTTGGTCTCAAAAAAGGCAAGGCTAGGCAATCCTTGCCACCCATGCAAACTGCAGACCCGCGATCATTGCTGCCCACAGCCAGAATTATGGCTGAGGATGCAGTGCTTGTTGTGGTTTCATCACTTTGTGCGGGAAGCCACAATGTGACCTCTTCATCTTCATCCTCTTCCACTTCGTCTGCTGAGATGCTCAGCTACGTGCCTCTGGGTTCACAAAAAGTGGGAGCTACAACCTTATCGTCATCTTCCCTGCTCTCCCACTCCTCACCCTCAGTTACCCTCTTCCTCTTCCTGCCCTGACAGCACAGTACAATCATCTGTGCCTCAGGTATCTGAGTCTCATCAGAATCACCTCCATCTCCGGGGTTAACATCTGGTGATGAGAGTCTGGATTCTGCTCGGACCCTACTTCGTCCAGCCCCAGATCCAATAAAAGAAAAATTTTGGTCATTGTTGCACATGCTTTCCTTCTCTTGAGTCTTTGAATCTTTGGAGCAGACCTTTGATGCCCATGAAATAGAATATCTAAACAGGTCTGCAGACTCGCCCATGTGTGGTTCCCACAGTCAGTTAGGTGGTTGGAGAGTTGTGAACCAATGGTAATTAGGGTGCCTCCTCTGAGGACTGCACTGTGTGTGATGTTAAGGTGGAGGAGAGGCCATTTGATGCAGCACTTGCCATTAACTGGAGCAGATGCTCTTTTCTGGCACTCATCTACAAGGTGTAGATGAGAGCGTCCCGCAAGCTTCGCTGCCTCAAGGTAACCTTGTTTTCTGATCTCTCCTTCACAACACATATCCATGCCCTTTCTACTTCCTGCTGACTACAACTCAAAAATATTTCCCGAATCCGTACACTCCTAATCAAGAATCTGCAAAATCCTTGTCCATGCACTTACTATCTCCGGCCTCGACTACTGCAACCTTCTGCTTTATGGCCTCTAACAGTCCTGCACCCCTCCAATCTATCCTCTTCTATGACAATCTATCTGTGACCTAGTTTCCTGGTACTTACCTGCAGGTAATCACCGATCCTCACAAGATCTCCTTCTCTACTCCCCCCTTATCTCCTCTTCCCACGATCGCATACTAAATGTCTCTCTTGCATCCCCTTTACAGCGTAACTTTCTACTCCAACATATCAGACTCTTACCTACCATGAAAATCTTCAAAAAGAACCTGAAGAACCACCTCTTCCAACAAGCCTACAACCTACATTAACCATCGTTCCACCATACCACTGAACGACCGGCTCTACCCTCACCTACAGTATCATCCTTACCCATCCCTTGTAGACTATGAGCCCTTATGTGTATGGTCCTGTCTCCTCATATACCAGTCAAGGATTTGTATTGTTTAAGACTATTGTACTTGTTTTTATTATATACACCCCTTTCCACATGTAAAGCGCAATTGAATAAATGGCTCTATAACAATAAATAATAATACCGCTGTGCGGCTGCCAAAGAAATGGAGTCAAGTAGCCAGTCCAGTAACAGAAGTTGTCCAAATGATGTTCAATTATACTATTCCTACTCAGGAGAAATTGTTGCCACTTTAATGGTGTGTGGCAATAATTATTTGAAATTTAGGGACTCCAAGTTGGGTCTCCATCTGGTAGGTTTCCTGGAGTTGAAGGGTTGTCAGAGCCCTATTATACTATTTCTACTCAGGGGAAATTGATGCCTCTTTAGTGCTGTCTGCCCCTAATTTTTGGAAATGTTTGGACTCCAAGTTGGGTCTCTTTCATGTTTGTTGCAGTAGGGCTCCCAGTCTGGCAGGCCTGAACTTATTTTCAGTCAACTACCTGTTTTATTATCCTGTTTTATTTTTGTACTAATAGTAGTCTATGAAACTGATGTTTGTGGCACTTAAGTGTGGTTGAGTAGAAAAGTAGTTTGAGCTGTTGCATGAGGTATCAGGGCTCCTAGCACAGCAGTCCTATACCGGTCCCTCACCCACCTCATCTTAATTTAAACTTAAATTCAAAGCTGTAAATGCTAGCCTAGACCCTGATACCTTATGCATGGCTTATGTCTGACTGCTGCTGTGCCATTATCAAATTTCTACTGTGGGTCAATTGATGCCACTTTTTCAGGTGTTTGCCCCTAATTTTTGGAAATGTTTGGACTCCAAGTTGTTTCTCCTTTATGTGTGTTGCATAAATTTTGTAGGGCTCTTAGAGCGCCAGGCCTACACCTGTCACTCATCCTCCTCTTACTAATCAACATTTAAGCTAGAAATCCTGGTCCAAGCCCTGTCCCAGGCCCTGTCCTATGCATTCATACTTCATACTGTGCAATTATACTATTTGTACTCTAAGTCAATTGTCTTCCCCTAATTTGAGGTGCTTTGGCAGCTTTTTGTGCCCCCTGTAGGTGTTGTCCATGCATTTAGTTTTGCAGCCCATTGAATTCAATGGGGTTCAGATATGTTTGGCCAACATCGGGATGTTCGCCGATCTGAACCGAACTAAACTTTTAAAGGTTTTCTCATCTCTAGTGGTAATAAGAATGAACAGTTGAAAATTCTGCCCATTTTTGATGGCAAATTAGATATGGAAATCTTTTAAACTTCCCCACTGTGTTCTTTCAGACATGCAGTGAAGACATATGGTCAGAGATTGTCACCTCCTTGTGGACTACAAGAAAATGGTCATCAGCCTTTTCTTCTAGTTCTTAAAGTACAGGGAGACCTCATCATTCTGATACATCAAGAGATGACATTAAAACCCATCTTGATAATATATGTGAATCTAATAAAAATGTAGAATCCCTGTGGGTGGAGATAAGGGGAGGGGGAAAAAACAATAAATTATTGATAGGAATTTGTTTTAAGTCTTCAAAAATAATGGAAGCAACAGAGAATATCCTTGTAAAGCAAATAGATGAAGGAGCGACTCAAGAAGTCATTATTATGGGGACTTCAACTACCCTGAAATACACTGGGGAACAGAAACCTGCAGTTCCATTAAAGGTAATAGGTTTTTGACAACTATGAGAGACAGTTACCTTTCACAACTAGTTCAGTACTGAACAAGAGGGGGGGGGGGCACTGCTAGATTTAATATTAACCAACAGGCCAGACCGCATATCAAATATAAGGGTTGGGGGTCACTTGGGTAATAGTGATCACAAAATGATAAGTTTTCATGTATCCTTCAGTAAGATGTGTAGTAGAGGGGTTACAAGGACACTAAACTTCAGGAAGGCAAATTTCCAACGGATGAGAGATGATCTTAGTGCAATAAACTGGGATGATATCCTGAGACATAAAAGTACACAATGAAAATGGGAGACGTTTATTAGCATCCTGAATAGGACCTGTGCACAGTATATACCCTATGGGAATAAACATGTTAGAAATAGGAGGAAGCCACTATGGCTATATAGAGCTGTAAGGGGAACAATATTTGACAAAAATAAAGCATTTTAAAAATTAAAGCAAGTAGGTAGTGATGAGGCATTAAATGAATACAGAAAATTAAATAAATTCTGTAAAATGCAAATCAAGGCAGCCAACATTAAGACTCATTGCCAAAGAGAGTCAAAATAATCCCAAAATATTCTTTAACTACATAAATAGTAAGAAACTAAAAATTGATAGTGTTGGACCCCTTAAAAACAGTCTGGGTGAAATGGTGGATGACGATGAGGAAAAAGCCAATATGCTATATCACTTTTTTGCAACAATATTTACACAAGAAAATCCCATGACGGAACTCATGATCAGTGTGAACAGGTGCTAAACCTAGAGTCACCAACTCATATACATACAAGAGAAAAAGGTAGCACACTGTAGCGCTATAGCTTGCAAACACGAAATACGAAAAATATGAAAAATGAATTGCATCATTACCCCAGAAATATGAAAAATTGAGAAGTCTTAGCGCATAAGATGGCCAAATTTTGTGAGCCTGATAGCCACATCAAGGCTCTTCTCGTATACCAGGTCCTAACTAATGCCTATCCTCGCTTAGAAAAGTCTGTCTGCATGGGAACGTATGAATCCTCTCTTCAGACTAAAATCTACATCTCTGTGGAGGGGTGATGAACCTGTTGTAATTAAAAAGCCTGTGACCACCAGGTGGAGTGCTCAGGTAGAAGGTAAATGAATACATATCAAAAAACTGACCGGCACATCCAAACATAGATTCAGTGTGAACAGGTGCTAAACCTAGAGTCACCAACTCATATACATACAAGAGAAAAAGGTAGCACACTGTAGCGCTATAGCTTGCAAACACGAAATACGAAAAATATGAAAAATGAATTGCATCATTACCCCAGAAATATGAAAAATTGAGAAGTCTTAGCGCATAAGATGGCCAAATTATGTGAGCCTGATAGCCACATCAAGGCTCTTCTCGTATACCAGGTCCTAACTAATGCCTATCCTCGCTTAGAAAAGTCTGTCTGCATGGGAACGTATGAATCCTCTCTTCAGACTAAAATCTACATCTCTGTGGAGGGGTGATGAACCTGTTGTAATTAAAAAGCCTGTGACCACCAGGTGGAGTGCTCAGGTAGAAGGTAAATGAATACATATCAAAAAACTGACCGGCACATCCAAACATAGATTCAGTGTGAACAGGTGCTAAACCTAGAGTCACCAACTCATATACGTACAAGAGAAAAAGGTAGCACACTGTAGCGCTATAGCTTGCAAACACGAAATACGAAAAATATGAAAAATGAATTGCATCATTACCCCAGAAATATGAAAAATTGATAAGTCTTAGCGCATAAGATGGCCAAATTATGTGAGCCTGATAGCCACGTCAAGGCTCTGCTCGTATATCAGGTCCTAACTAATGCCTATCCTCGCTTAGAAAAGTCTGTCTGCATGGGAACGTATGAATCCTCTCTTCAGACTAAAATCTACATCTCTGTGGAGGGGTGATGAACCTGTTGTAATTAAAAAGCCTGTGACCACCAGGTGGAGTGCTCAGGTAGAAGGTAAATGAATACATATCAAAAAACTGACCGGCACATCCAAACATAGATTCAGTGTGAACAGGTGCTAAACCTAGAGTCACCAACTCATGTACATACAAGAGAAAAAGGTAGCACACTGTAGCGCTATAGCTTGCAAACACGAAATACGAAAAATATGAAAAATGAATTGCATCATTACCCCAGAAATATGAAAAATTGAGAAGTCTTAGCGCATAAGATGGCCAAATTATGTGAGCCTGATAGCCACGTCAAGGCTCTGCTCGTATATCAGGTCCTAACTAATGCCTATCCTCGCTTAGAAAAGTCTGTCTGCATGGGAACGTATGAATCCTCTCTTCAGACTAAAATCTACATCTCTGTGGATGGGTGATGAACCTGTTGTAATTAAAAAGCCTGTGACCACCAGGTGGAGTGCTCAGGTAGAAGGTAAATGAATACATATCAAAAAACTGACCGGCACATCCAAACATAGATTCAGTGTGAACAGGTGCTAAACCTAGAGTCACCAACTCATATACATACAAGAGAAAAAGGTAGCACACTGTAGCGCTATAGCTTGCAAACACGAAATACGAAAAATATGAAAAATAAATTGCATCATTACCCCAGAAATATGAAAAATTGAGAAGTCTTAGCGCATAAGATGGCCAAATTATGTGAGCCTGATAGCCACGTCAAGGCTCTTCTCGTATATCAGGTCCTAACTAATGCCTATCCTCGCTTAGAAAAGTCTGTCTGCATGGGAACGTATGAATCCTCTCTTCAGACTAAAATCTACATCTCTTTGGAGGGTGATGAACCTGTTGTAATTAAAAAGCCTGAGACCACCAGGTGGAGTGCTCAGGTAGAAGGTAAATGAATACATATCAAAAAACTGACCGGCACATCCAAACATAGATTCAGTGTGAACAGGTGCTAAACCTAGAGTCACCAACTCATATACATACAAGAGAAAAAGGTAGCACACTGTAGCGCTATAGCTTGCAAACACGAAATACGAAAAATATGAAAAATGAATTGCATCATTACCCCAGAAATATGAAAAATTGAGAGTCTTAGCGCATAAGATGGCCAAATTATGTGAGCCTGATAGCCACGTCAAGGCTCTTCTCGTATATCAGGTCCTAACTAATGCCTATCCTCGCTTAGAAAAGTCTGTCTGCATGGGAACGTATGAATCCTCTCTTCAGACTAAAATCTACATCTCTGTGGATGGGTGATGAACCTGTTGTAATTAAAAAGCCTGTGACCACCAGGTGGAGTGCTCAGGTAGAAGGTAAATGAATACATATCAAAAAACTGACCGGCACATCCAAACATAGATTCAGTGTGAACAGGTGCTAAACCTAGAGTCACCAACTCATATACATACAAGAGAAAAAGGTAGCACACTGTAGCGCTATAGCTTGCAAACACGAAATACGAAAAATATGAAAAATGAATTGCATCATTACCCCAGAAATATGAAAAATTGAGAAGTCTTAGCGCATAAGATGGCCAAATTATGTGAGCCTGATAGCCACGTCAAGGCTCTTCTCGTATATCAGGTCCTAACTAATGCCTATCCTCGCTTAGAAAAGTCTGTCTGCATGGGAACGTATGAATCCTCTCTTCAGACTAAAATCTACATCTCTGTGGAGGGGTGATGAACCTGTTGTAATTAAAAAGCCTGTGACCACCAGGTGGAGTGCTCAGGTAGAAGGTAAATGAATACATATCAAAAAACTGACCGGCACATCCAAACATAGATTCAGTGTGAACAGGTGCTAAACCTAGAGTCACCAACTCATATACATACAAGAGAAAAAGGTAGCACACTGTAGCGCTATAGCTTGCAAACACGAAATACGAAAAAATATGAAAAATGAATTGCATCATTACCCCAGAAATATGAAAAATTGAGAAGTCTTAGCGCATAAGATGGCCAAATTATGTGAGCCTGATAGCCACGTCAAGGCTCTTCTCGTATATCAGGTCCTAACTAATGCCTATCCTCGCTTAGAAAAGTCTGTCTGCATGGGAACGTATGAATCCTCTCTTCAGACTAAAATCTACATCTCTGTGGAGGGGTGATGAACCTGTTAATTAAAAGCCTGTGACCACCAGGTGAGTGCTCAGGTAGAAGGTAAATGAATACATATCAAAAAACTGACGGCACATCCAAACATAGATTCAGTGTGAACAGGTGCTAAACCTAGAGTCACCAACTCATATACATACAAGAGAAAAAGGTAGCACACTGTAGCGCTATAGCTTGCAAACACGAAATACGAAAAATATGAAAAATGAATTGCATCATTACCCCAGAAATATGAAAAATTGAGAAGTCTTAGCGCATAAGATGGCCAAATTATGTGAGCCTGATAGCCACGTCAAGGCTCTTCTCGTATATCAGGTCCTAACTAATGCCTATCCTCGCTTAAAAAGTCTGTCTGCATGGGAACGTATGAATCCTCTCTTCAGACTAAAATCTAATCTCTGTGGAGGGGTGATGAACCTGTTGTAATTAAAAAGCCTGTGACCACAGGTGGAGTGCTCAGGTAGAAGGTAAATGAATACATATCAAAAAACTGACCGGCACATCCAAACATAGATTCAGTGTGAACAGGTGCTAAACCTAGAGTCACCAACTCATATACATACAAGAGAAAAAGGTAGCACACTGTAGCGCTATAGCTTGCAAACACGAAATACGAAAAATATGAAAAATGAATTGCATCATTACCCCGAAATATGAAAAATTGAGAAGTCTTAGCGCATAAGAGGCCATAGTTCCATAGCCACGACTTTCTCGAATAGGTCATAGTTCCTAACAAATGCCTATCCGCTTAATAATTGGTCTGCTGACGTAAGAACCTTCTCAATTATTAATCTTGTGGAGGTGGTGATGAATTTATTCAAACTTGCCCGTAGTGTCAGTATGAAGGTGTAATGATACTTATCATAAGAATGGACCGGCACATTTCCAACAAGATTCTGTGAAGTGCAAACTAATTCATCATTTACTCAGAAAAAGGTGCACACTGTAGCCTAAGTTCAACCGATCACGAAATATGATAATGAATTGCATTTAGTTGAAAAATTGAGAATCTTAGCCTAGACGTTCCATGCAGACAGACTTTTCTAAGCGAGGTTTCATTAGTTTGACTATATAGAGAGCCTGACGGGACGTACTAATGCCTCTATCGCTAAGATTCTCATTTTTATAGGGTGATGAATCATTTTTATATTTTTGTATTTCGTGTTTGCAAGCTATAGCGCTACAGTGTGTACCTTTTCTCTTGTACGTATATAGTTGGTGACTCTAGGTTAGCACCTGTTCACCTGAATCTATGTTTGGATGTGCGGTCAGTTTTTTGATATGTATTCATTTACTTCTACTGAGCACTCCACCTGGTGGTCACAGGCTTTTTAATTACAAGGTTCATCACCCCTCCACAGAGATGTAGATTTTATCTGAGAGAGGATTATACGTTCCCATGCAGACAGACTTTTCTAAGCGAGGATAGGCATTAGTTAGGACCTGATATACGAGAAGAGCCTTGACGTGGCTATCAGGCTCACATAATTTGGCCATCTTATGCGCTAAGACTTCTCAATTTTTCATATTTCTGGGGTAATGATGCAATTCATTTTCATATTTTTCGTATTTCGTGTTTGCAAGCTATAGCGCTACAGTGTGCTACCTTTTTCTCTTGTATGTATATGAGTTGGTGACTCTAGTTCAGCACCTGTTCACACTGAATCTATGTTTGGATGTGCGGTCAGTTTTTTGATATGTATTCATTTACCTTCTACCTGAGCACTCCACCTGGTGGTCACAGGCTTTTTAATTACAACAGGTTCATCACCCCTCCACAGAGATGTAGATTTTAGTCTGAAGAGAGGATTCATACGTTCCATGCAGACAGACTTTTCTAAGCGAGGATAGGCATTAGTTAGGACCTGATATACGAGAAGAGCTTGACGTGGCTATCAGGCTCACATAATTTGGCCATCTTATGCGCTAAGACTCTCAATTTTCATATTTCTGGGTAATGATGCAATTCATTTTCATATTTTTCGTATTTCGTGTTTGCAAGCTATAGCGCTACAGTGTGCTACCTTTTTGTGCATGAGTGGTGCTCTATTGACTTACACTGAATCATGTGGTGGGTAGTTTTTGATATGACATTACCTTCTACCGGCACTCACTGGTGGTCACATGGCTTTTTAATACAACAGGATTCACCTCCACAATTAGATTCAGTCTGAAAGGATCAATTCCCATGCAACAGACTTTTCAAACAGGATAGGCTATAGCTGGACCTGATATACGAAAGTACTGATAGACATAATTGGCATCTTATCCTAGACTTTAAATTGATTTCATGGTAAATGCAACATTTAATTGTAGTGCTGATAGCCACAGTGGCTACTTTCTCGTATATAGGTCTAACTAGGTGCCCTATCACTGAATAGAAAATGTCGTCTCTGGAGTATCAACTTCTATATCAGTGACAGATTTAATAACAGTTCTCCTGTGTAGTTGTCTAAGAGATCATAGTTCATAAAGCTGTTCTACAGGTGGCATTAGTAGGACTATAGGAAATGAGTGCATAGTCACATAATCTGGAAGGCGGATCCATATACGGGGAATGAGCATTCATTGTCATATTCTCGTAGTCGGTTTGCAGCATAGGACAGGTGCACCTTATGCCTTAGTTTGAACCATGATAGTATAACTAAATTCTCCATTAGTCAGCTCTGAACATGAGGAGTCGTGCGGCGCTAAGATGAAATATCGTAAGCTGAATATCCTGAGCTCTAATCAGTCAGATGGCTACAGCCTCTAGAAGTCTGCTGCGAACTATAATCAGTCATAGACCATTAATTCTTGAAGGTGTTGATGATCTCATTTTAATAAAAGAGCTGTGACCACAGGGATGGCTCATGCAATGGGTGTACATATTCAAAAGAAAAAACTCGGCACTCAACATAGATAGTGAGATAAGTTACCTATATAGTCACAGCTCATAACTACAGAAAAAAGTAAATGGTCCTATATCTTGGACCTATAGCAAGATACTATGGGAAGGGGGTTGATCATATAGGGAAAAAATGAAAGGGCTGGATATAGCCTTATTGGTGGGGTAGGATAGGAATAGGACAATGCCTCTATTGCACTAGTAACCTGTTGTGAAGGAGTCCGGCAGTGAGGATAGGTCTCTGCATTGGACGCGGTGTCCACCGCTAGTCTGAGCGCCATGAGGGTGGGACGAAGGGGTACTCGTAGGCCCCGTGGAATTCTCTGAACTCTAATATATTCAGTGAGAGTGGCACAGTGCAATTCTAGGTTTGTGCGGTGGCGTAATTCTCTCTCTAAATCGCGTCCACGGGTCTCCCGAGGGGGAGCCTTGAGGAAATCACTTGAAAGGGTGGTCTGAGCTAGGATGCTCGATGTCTCATCAGCATTATACGAAAAAGTGAGAGAGGATAGTGACATGACCAAAGATGGCGTGCTACACGTATGGGTATATCATATGAAAAAATAACCGTGTGCACAACCAAGAAGGTGCCAGAGTAGGTTCCCACACCGTATCTAATAGAAAATGAACTCGGCACTCAACTTTAGTATAGTGAGAATAAAGATTTTTATTCACAGTAGTAACACGAAACGTTTCGGTCCTATATCATGGACCTTCATCAGTCACAGATACTACTGGGAAGGGGGTTGATCCACATAGGGAAGAAAGAAAGGGCTGGATATAGCCTGTATTGGTGGGGTGAGATGAGGAAGAGGACAATGCCTCTATTGCACTAGTAACCTGTTGTGAAGGAGTCCGGCAGTGAGGATAGGTCTCTGCATTGGACGCGGTGTCCACCGCTAGTCTGAGCGCTCAGACTAGCGGTGGACACCGCGTCCAATGCAGAGACCTATCCTCACTGCCGGACTCCTTCACAACAGGTTACTAGTGCAATAGAGGCATTGTCCTCTTCCTCATCTCACCCCACCAATACAGGCTATATCCAGCCCTTTCTTTCTTCCCTATGTGGATCAACCCCCTTCCCAGTAGTATCTGTGACTGATGAAGGTCCATGATATAGGACCGAAACGTTTCGTGTTACTACTGTGAATAAAAATCTTTATTCTCACTATACTAAAGTTGAGTGCCGAGTTCATTTTCTATTAGATACGGTGTGGGAACCTACTCTGGCACCTTCTTGGTTGTGCACACGGTTATTTTTTCATATAATATTCAAAAAGGGGACAAAAACTGAACTTGGAAATTATAGGTCAGTGAGCTTAACCTCTACTGTGGGTAAAATCCTGGAGGGTTTTCTAAGAGAAGCTATACTGGAATATCTGAAGAAGAATATCCTCATGACCCAATATCAACATGGGTTTACAAAGGACCGTTCCTGCCAGGCTAATCTGATAAGCTTCTGTGAAGAGGCAAGTTCTGGACTGGACCAAGGAAATGCATTGGTCGTGGTGTACAGTATATGGAATTTGCAAGAGCTTTTGATATGGTGCCACACAAAAGGTTGATATATAAAATGAGAACAATGGTGATAGGGGAAAATTTGTCTAAGTGGGTTAAGAGCTGGCTCAGGGATGGGAAACAAAGGGTGGTTATTAATGGAGCACAGTCAGACTGGGTCATGGTTAGCAGTTGGGTACCGAAGGGGTCTGTGTTGGGCCCGCTTCTTTTTAACATACCGTATATACTCATGTATAAGCCGACCCCCTAATTTTGCCACAAAAAACTGGGAAAACTTATTGACTCGCGTATAAGCCTAGGGTGAAAAATGATTATGCCTCCATATGATGCTCCACAGATTATGCCCCCATATGTTGCACAGATTATGCCCAATATGCTCCACAGATTATGCCCCATATGCTCCAGATTATGCCTCCCATATGCTCCAGATTATGCCCAATATGCTTCAGAGATTATACCCCCATATGCTCCAGATTATGCCCAATATGCTTGAGATTATGCCCCCATATATTCCACAGATTATGCCTCCCATATGCTCCAGATTATGCCCAATATGCTTCAGAGATTATGCCCCCATATGCTCCAGATTATGCCCAATATGCTTGAGATTATGCCCCCATATGCTCCAGATTATGCCCCCATATATTCCACAGATTATGCCCCCATATGCTCCAGATTATGCCCCCATATGTTCCACAGATTATGCCCCCATATGCTCCATATTATGCCCCATATGTTCCACAGATTATGCCCCCATATGCTCCATATTATGCCCCCATATGTTCCACAGATTATGCCCCCATATGCTCCATATTATGCCCCCATATGTTCCACAGATTATGCCCCATATGCTCCATATTATGCCCCCATATGTTCCACAGATTATGTCCCATATGCTCCAGATTATGCCCCATATGTTCCAGATTATGCCCCATATGCTCCAGATTATGCCCCATATGTTCCACAGCTTATTCCCCATATGCTCCATATTATGCCCCCATATGATCCAGATTATGCCCCATATGCTCCAGATTATGCCCCCATATGTTCCACAGTTTATGCCCCCATATGCTCCAGATTATGCCCCCATATGTTCCACAGTTTATGCCCCATATGCTCCTTATTATGCCCCCATATGTTCCACAGCTTATGCCCCCATATGCTCCATATTATGCCCCCATATGCTCCTGATTATGCCCCCATATGCTCCAGATTATGCCCCCATATGCTGCACAATTATGCCCCATATGCTGCTGCAAAAAAAAAAACATACTCACCTCTCGTCGCTCGGGGCCAGGTGCCGGTGTCTTGAGCAGGTGGTGACACCGGCGCACTATGGGGGACAGGTGCCGGTGTCACCGCTCATTCAGGACCCCGGCACTTGATATTTACCTGTCCTCTCTGCACCGCTGTGTCCTCGTATGACTCCTCTGGCTGTGAATGATCTGGCAGGGGGCGGGGCGCTCACTAACGACGTCATCGCACTCTCTGCCTGATCATTCACAGCCAGAGGAGTCAGACGAGGTAGCAGCGCAGCGGTGGAACGGGACAGGTAAATATCGCTATACTCACCCCTCCGCCGGCGCGGTCTCTGCAGCCTCTCCTTTTCTCCCGGCGCTCTCTGCAGTGCTTCTTTCCTACAGTGGTCACATGGTACCGCTCATTAAAGTCATGAATATGTGCATATTCATGACTTTAATGAGCGGTACCATGTGACCGCTGCAGGAAGGAGCCGGAGATCGTGGGAGTAGAAGGGGGGATTCAGCGACCGCACCGGCGGAGGGGTGAGTATGATCCGACACCCCCGCCGACCCCCGTATATGACCCGCGTATAAGCCGAGAGGGGGACTTTCAGCCCTAAAAAATGGGCTGAAAATCTCAGCTTATACACGAGTATATACGGTATTTATTAATAACCTTGTATGGGGCATGTAGAGTAGAATTTCAATATTTGCTGATACAGTAAAGATGTATATATTTGTACAGTGTTAGCCAGTAGATAGAAAAATATTTAGAGTTGAGAGTCCTCAGTGGTTGATACCTTTTAATGGCTAACTGAAAAGATGGTAACAAATTGCAAGCTTGCAATTTGTTACCATCTTTTCAGTTAGCCATTAAAAGGTATCAACCACTGAGGACTCTCAACTCTAAATATTTTTCTAATATTTGCAGATGACATTAAACTCTACAGGGTAATCAACACAGAGGAGGACAATTTAATATTACAGGAAGATTTATGTAAACTAGAAGCTTTGGCTGATAAATGGCAAATTACCTTTAATGGGGATAAATGTAAGGTCATGCACTTGGGCAGAAGAAATAAGATGTATAATTATGGTCTTAATTGTAAAACACTGGGCAAAACTGTCACTGAAAAAGGCCTGGGTGTATGGGAGGATGAAAAAAATCACATTTAGTGGCCAGTGTCATTCAGCTGCTGCAAATGCAAATAAAATAATGGGATGCATTAAAAGAGGCATAGATGCTCATGAGGAGAACATAATTTTACCTCTATACAAGTCAATAGTGCGACCACACTTAGAATACTGTGTACAGTTCTGGTCTCCGGTGTATAAGAAAGACATAGCTGAACTAGAGCAGGTGCAGAGAAGAGCGAGCAAGGTTATTAGAGTACTGGGGGTCTGCAATACCAAGACAGGTTATTACTCTTGGGGTTATTTAGTTTGTAAAAACGAAGGCTTAGGGGTGATCTTATTTTAATGCATAAATATATGAGGGGACAGTACAAAGACCTTTCTAATGATCTTTTTACTCTGAGACCTGTGACGGGGACAAGGGGGCATCCTCTACGTCTGGAGGAAAGAAGGTTTAGTCATAATCACAGACGCAGATTCTTTACTGTAAGAATAAATACACCTATAATGTTGAAGAATCATTATAACACCAAAAAGAATACAATACAGCCACAAATAAAATGGCAAATATACTTTATTGGATAACGTAATCAAAGAAACAGACAAATGTTATCAACATATAAAAGCATATTAAAAATAAACCAGTGAGCACCACAAACAAAAAAAACAAAGTTGGCTCACCTGGACAATATAATACAGTATGTGTATATGACTAAGACACATTTATAATAAAGATGTGATAATTATCTCAACATAGTGATTTTTGTGTGTTGAGGCTAAAGCACATAATATAGAAATAGTTTTGGACATTGGTGTCAATAGAAACTGTATACCAAAGTAAATATACATATATATATATATATATATATATATATATATATATTTCAGAATACCAATAGGTGTCCTAAATGTGTCATTAAGTCACATAGCCCCATACCCTAAAACAAAGTAGTCATATACATTACCTAATGTGGTTAAAGTAGTCATTTTCCCACACTCAAGAGTTCACCCCGGGTCAGGCTGCGAGGCTGCGCAGCATCAGTGACATCACCGCTATTCACTGATGCAGTCCGCAGCTTCTCATTCATTCATCAGTGGTTTACAGCCAGGGCGGTCGCACTAGCACCGCTCCCGGTTGTAAACTGTGTATCCCCCAGATATGGATTAAGGCGTGGCACAGATCGCCGGACAGGTATGGTATATTGTTTTTTTTTAAAAATTTTTCTTTATTACAGGAGATCGAGGGCATCGTTTGGATTAGCAGAAGAATAAAGATGGCAAAACTGTGTCTTTTTGACATCTATCCATTACTAAGCCAGACTTAATGTGACCTTACAATACAAAGATGACATTAACCCCTTATTACCCCATATGCCACCACTACAGGGCAGTGGGAAGAGAGAGGCTAAGTGCCAGAATTGGCGCATCTTACAGATGCGCATTTTCTGGGGTGGCTAGGGCCAGATGTTTTTAGCCGAGGGGGGGCAATAACCATGGTCCCTTTCTAGGCTCTTAATATTTTCCCTCAGTCACTTGCTTTCCTTCACTAGAGCAGAAAATTGCGCAGGAGCCCACGCCATTTTTTTCCTGTTAAAACATTCTTTTTTTAAATACATACAGGTCCAAAATTTTACACACATACTACTAACAGTATTAGTGACTGACATATATAAATCTAACTGTTCTGCATGGGTTTACTGTGTGTATACAGTGTATATATATATATATATATTATATATATATATATATATATGTTTTGCCGAATATTTCAGGTCATGGATCAGTTAAATGTCCATTTTGCAAGTCTGCGAGAAAATAACAGCATACGCATGCCATACAGATACCATACGGATGTCACACGGATAGTTAGATGCAAGGAAATCGCATCCTCCCATTGCAAATGGCTTACACACGGATCACTGTTCAGGGAGCATTTGTGCGATTGTCGGCCGTCAAAATCGGACCAATTTTTTTATATGTTAAGTGTGACCCCAGCCTAACAAACCAGATTTCCTCCTTATAATAATTTAGAAGATGTATGCTAATGTCTGAGCTCCAGAGTTTTTTTAAAAGAAAAAAGTCAAATTGTGTCTAGATCTTGTTACATAAAACTTTCTGGTCCATACTGCACTGTAATTAAATTTAAAGTAGTAATCCATGGCATGTTCCATAAATGTCTGATTTTCACAGTCTCTGCAAAACCTCACAAGGAGAACAGGGGTGATATAGTGCCACATTTACAGATCAAATTGCCTGATTTTCTGTCAATTGTCTGTGTAATAACCCTGCTAGTATCACTGCTTGACTTCCCATTCACCACATACCAACTTGCTCACTGCTCTCGGTCATGCTGTGATTTCTGTCTGCGGCCGGCTCCATGTTCTGTGCCTCTTGCTTTCTGCTTGCTCTCTGCATGTCTCCTGGCAGCGTACATAGCTGCACCAGAAATCTCTGGTTCTTATGGAGTCAGGGTGCACCTGTTTAATATGTCCCTAACCAATTACCATTAGCCCTCTAGTATTTAGGGCAGCTCCACCCTGTGGATCTGGTCTGTGCAATGTGTTAACTCAGTTAGTATCTTGTTACTGAGCTGCCAGGTCTTGCTCTGTGTTCCTCCATCTTTGGAGGCTTCATTTCTAGCTTTGCCTTGTACTTGTCCTTTCCACCTTCCAGGAGGCAGAATATCCTGGTCCCTATGTCTGTGTCCCTGTTCCTTGTCTCGTGTCATTACCTTGTCTGAACTCTGTCCTACTTCTATCTCTTAGTCTCCTTGTCTGTGGTTTCCTTCCCTGCTGTGTCTTGCCTAGTGTTCTCTCTGAATCTTTTTCTGCCTCTTGTCCGCACTCCTGCGGTTCTGCTCCGTTCCACTCTGCTTTGCTTCTGCCGCTGCAGTAATGTCTTGCTGCAGCTCCTCTGCGCAAATCTTGCGGTTCCGCTCTGCTTCACTCCTGCAGCTGCAGAACCTCTTGCTGCAGCTTCTCTCCACATATCTTGCGGTTCCGCTCTGCTTCACTCCTGCAGCTGCAGAAACTCTTGCTGCAACTTCTCTCCGCACATCTTGCGGTTCTGCTCTGCTCCACTCCAAAACCAAAACGAAAAAATACAGTCAATAGGTCTATAAAAATACAAATTTTATTGAAACAAGTCTAAAATATGCTGACAAGGTGAAATGGCGCCAAAAGGGGAAAACCAACATCACAAAATACACATGATAAGTGGGCTACCATGGCAACAAAGCACTGCAGAAAAATATATGTAAATAATAAAGACTGTGTAATATAAAATATATACTCTCCATAGCCAGTGTTAAATTAACACCAACAGCGTGTGCTGAACGTTATAAACACACATGTCATTAACAGCAAGTGCTGAGCATTATAAGAGCAAAATGTCATAATAACAACAGAATGAACAGCATAGGTGGGACATATTTACCGAGGAAGTATAGAAATCTGCAGATGCTCGCCGCCAGACTGCCCTCCCCGATGCGCGTTTTGGAGTGACAACTCACTCCTTCCTCAGGGGGCGTGGAGTTGTCACTCCGAAACGCGCATCGGGGAGGGCAGTCTGGCGGCAAGCATCTGCAGATTTCTATACTTCCTCGGTAAATACGTCCCACCTAGGCTGTTCATTCTGTTGTTATTATGACATTTTGCTCTTATAATGCTCAGCACTTGCTGTTAATGACATGTGTGTTTATAACGTTCAGCACACGCTGTTGGTGTTAATTTAACACTGGCTATGGAGAGTATATATTTTATATTACACAGTCTTTATTATTTACATATATTTTTCTGCAGTGCTTTGTTGCCATGGTAGCCCACTTATCATGTGTATTTTGTGATGTTGGTTTTCCCCTTTTGGTGCCATTTCACCTTGTCAGCATATTTTAAACTTGTTTCAATAAAATTTGTATTTTTATAGACCTATTGACTGTATTTTTTCGTTTTGGTTTTGATATTATCTGTAGCAGTTGGTCGTATATGTCCATAGGCATCCATGTATTGGTAACCTTTCAGTGACCTACTAAACTGTGTTGTGTATATTACACCATTCATGTATTTTGCCAATATCACTATTGTTTTATTGCATCTGCTCCACTCCAGCAGCTGCAGAACCTTTTGCTGCAGCTCCTCTCCGCATACCTTACGGTTCCGCTTTGCTTTGTTCCTGCCGCTGCAGAACCTCTTGCTGCTCTACAGTCCTTCTCCGTAGCCTTGCGGTTTTCCTCCTGTGTGAACAGGTCTCTACTTGTTCCTCCATACTCCATTCCTTTCTGTCTGTACCAGTACCGGTACCTGCTGTGTGAACAGGTCTTTACCTGTTCCTCCATACACCATTCCTTCCAGTCAGTTCCAGTATCTGCATTTGCTGTGTGAACAAGGCCTGCCAGCGCTGTCTCCTTTGTGCCTGCCATCCCTGTGTCTCCTCCGTGCCTGCCATCCTGTGTCTCCTCCGTGCCTGCCTGCCAGTGTCTCATCCATGCCACCATCTCCTGCCTGTGCACAAGCCTAACCTCACCATCAGAGGCTCCAGTGAAAACCCAGGCAGATGTCCTAGTCACTCCCCTTTCAGGGTAGTCTGGTTTGTGGCACAGTGGGGCCACAACCCCTGACTCACGCCCACAAGTAAAGGGCATGAGCGTGACAGTATGCTAATGGACTTTTCTCCATTGAGCTCTATAGAAGCCATGGAAAGAGATGAGTGCCTTTTTCCAGAGGTAGGATCTACACCTAATTAACTTATATATCATATCATTTTAATACCAGTACTAGCTTGGCCCATGCGAAATTTTCGCACATTGGTCGCCGGGGGCGCAGGCAATTTTAGGAAAAGCAAGCTGTTCAAATGTAAATGTATTTCATGAGATGGTGAACACAGACAGGTATTATATATGTAGATTGGTAATACAATAAATTGGTTTGATAAGTAGAAGCCAAAAATGTCTTCCGGTTTAGTTGCCACCTGCAGGTCATTGCTTCTTTCTGCAGGTTTATGAAAATGAATGTTTAACCCCTTACTGTCCATTGACGTGCACAGTCCGTCATTGCCGGGTGTCAGTTCCGGCACCAGGATGGACTGTGCACGTCATCGCTTTGAACTACCACTGCGTGTAAACACGCAGTGGTAGTTCAGTGCTGTCAGCTGTCTATGACAGCTGACAGGCACGACAAGAGGTGCGGGGACTTTTGCAGTCGGTGCCCGCAAACACGGCAGCGATCGGGTAGGAGAGGCTGAAATTTCAGCTTCTCCTGCCCGATCAGTGCAGGAGCTCAGCACTGCAGTGGCCGAGCTTCCTGGCTGACAGACAGGAGCGGAGTCCGCGCCGCCCCTGGCTATTAACACAGCAATCGCAGCGTTCAGGGGGGAGGCAGAGGTCGGGAACTCCCTCTGCCTCAGATCGGCGTCCCCGCAATGTAATTGCAGGGCCCAATCGCTGCCTTGTAAAAAAAATAATGAAAAATAAAAAATTCACCTAATAAATACACATTTTTATGTAAAAAAAAAAACAAAAAACAAAAAAAGTGTAACCCTTCAGTGAAAGCCGTAAAAAAATCACAAAAAAGTAGTAAATTATGCTTTTTCCAAGCGGTATCATCATACCGCTTGGAAAAAGTGCAATAACACGTGATCAAAAAGACGGATATAAATAAACTTGGTACCGCTGAAAAAGTCATCTTCTCCTGCAAAAAACAAGCCACCATAAAGCATCATCAGAAAAAAATAAAAAAGTTATAGCTCACAGAATAAAGTGATGCAAAAATAATTTTTTTCTATAAAAGTTTTTATTGTGTAAAAAACGGCAAAACATAAAAAATATATAAATGAGGTATCGCTGTAATCGTAGTGACCTGAAGAATAAAGCTGACTTACCAATTTTACCACACGCGGAACGGAGGAAAAAAAAAACAAATTTCTGAATTCCTGGTTTTTGTCATTCTGCTTCCACAAAAATCATAATAGGAAGCGATCAAAAAACGTTATGTGCTCAAAAATGGTACCAATAAAAACGTCCGCTCATCCCGCAAAAAATAAGCCCACACATAACTCTGTTGGCTGAAATATGGAAAAATTATAGCTCTCAAAATACGGTGATGCAAAAATCTCTTACAAAAAATTCTTAGAAAAAAAGCGTCTTTTAGTGTGTGACAGAAGCTAAACATGAAAAAAGGGTATAAATCTGGTATCACTGTAATCGCACCGATCTGAAGAATAAAGTCGCCTAAACACTAACACCGCACGAGGAAGAGCATAAAAAATAAACCAATTCTTCACCTTTTGTGGATTTGTTCATTCTGCCTCCCAAAGATTGCAGTGGTTCCCCCCCACATATAGGGTATCAGCGTACTCAGGACAAATTGCACATCAACTTTTGGGGTCCTATTTCTCCTGTTACCCTTATAAAATAAAATTTTCTGGGGCAAAAATATCATTTTTGTGGAAAAAAATATGATTTTTTTATTTTCACGGCTCTACGTTATAAACTTCTGTGAAGCCCTCGGGGGTTCAAAGTGCTCACCACACATCTAGATAAGTTCCTTGGGGGGGTCTAGTTTCCAAAAGGGGGTCACTTGTGGGGGGTTTCACTGTTTAGGCACATCAGGGACTCTCCAAATGCGACATGGCGTCCAATCTCAATTCCAGCCAAAAATGTCAAATGGCGTTGCTTCCCTTCCGAGCTCTGCCATGCGCCCAAAGAGTGGTTTACCCCCACATATTGGGTATCAGCATACTCAGGACAAATTGTACAATAACTTTTGCGGTCCTGTTATCCTTTGGAAAATAAAAATTGGGGGTGAAAAGATCATTTTTGTGGAAAAAATATGATTTTTTAAATTTTACTGCTCTACGTTATAACCTTCTGTGAAGTCCTTGGGGGTTCAACGTGCTCACCACACATTTGGATAAGTTCCTTGGGGGGGTCTAGTTTCAAAAATGGGGTCACTTATGGGGGCTTCCACTGTTTAAGTACATCAGGGGCTCTCCAAACGCGACATGGTGTCCGCTCTTGATTCCTGCCAATTTGACATTCAAAATCTCAAATGATGCTCTTTCCCTTGCCATTTTGCTGGCAACCTATGTGACATCAGGGGAAGGTGGTACAAAATCCATTGAAACCCAGGCATTGTTCATTTTAATGAAGGTGAGATCACCTACATTTTGGGTCGACAGCCGGGTCCTTCTTTCTGTCAGGATTGATCCAGCAGCACTGAAGACTCTGTCTGATAGCACACTACCAGCAGGACAAGCGAGCTTCTGTAAGGCATATTGTGCCAATTCAGGCCAGGTGTCCAGTTTACAGGCCCAGTAGTCAAAGGGGAATGACCAGTGAGGAAGAATATCGATAGGGGAGGAGAGGTAATTTTGAACCATAGTTGACAACTGCTGTCTCCTGTCTGTTGCAGTATTACCAGTCGTGTGAGCGGTACTCGAGAAATCAGTCCACAACATGGTCATAAAACTCCTGTCTCCAATGCCACTTCGCTGTGTGCACCACGAACATCTCTTCCATGTTGCCCAGTACGGCTCGTGGTAGAACCTGCACCGCTGCTGTGTGCTGGGAATGCCTCTAACAAACGGTTTACCAGAGTTGCTTGTTTGTTCGCCAATATTAGCTCTAGGTTCTCCTGTGGCATGATGTTCTGTAATTTGCCTTTATAGCGTGGATCGAGGATGCTGGCTAACCAGTAGTCATCATCCTTCATCATTTTGGCAATGTGGGGGGTCCCTTTTTAGTATCTGCAAGACATAATCACACATGTGAGCCAATGTTCCAGGTGTCAATGACGCACTGCTAGTGGTGGGTGGAGGAGCACTTTCTGCCAAATCCACATCCCTCCAGTCACGCATAAACCCTGTGCCTGACCTTGGCAAGCCAACATTTTCTCTTGACCCTAGAGAAGCATCCTCCTCCCCAAAATAATCATCCCCCTCATCCTTCCCCTCCTCCTCTTCCTCTTCTTCCTCCACCTCATCCCAGACATTTCCCTGAGCAGACAATGGCTGACTGTCATCAAGGCTTCCCTCCTCCTCCACCTCTTCCTCCTCCGCTGCAGACACCTGATCCTTAATGTGCGTCAATGTTTGCATGAGTAGACGCATAAGTGGGATGCTCATGCTTATGATGGCGTCGTCTGCGCTTACCAGTCGTGGAGAAGGGCTGGTAACTCCGGATAATTATTTATGAAGCACTGCACCACCAGGTTCAAGGTGTGGCTCAAGATGTACACTGCCCAGCCATGACTCAGTTTCTCACTGCAAGTAGTCGGCCAGTACCTCCGCGGTGTGTCTGTTGTCGCCCAAAGAAATCATCTTTAAAACAGCCTGCTGACGCTTACCACTAGCTGTTCGATAGTGGGACACCTCGTGTGCAACACTGGCAGCTGAGGATGGCGTACTTGTGCGACTGCGCTCTGTCGACGAGCTTTCACTTGTGGAGGAGGAGGAATGTCGAATGCCTACAGCCAACTGTTGCCTATACCATAGGCTAGGCAGCACTGTCCCACCGCATCTTTCCCCTGTGGACCCTGCATCCACCACATTAACCCAGTGTGCAGTTATGGACACGTAACAGCTCTGGCCATACCTACTGGCCCATGCATCTATTTTGAGTTGCACCTTTCCACTGTCTGATTGTTTGAGTGCATGGACAATGCAGTCTTTCACATGCAGGTGGAGGGCAGGGATGGCTTTTCTAGAAAAGAAGTGGCGACTGAGTAGGTCATAGCGTGGGACAGCATAGGCCATGAGCTCTCGGAACTCATAGCTTTCAACCAAATGGAAGGGCATCAACTCTAATGAGATTAGTTTGGCAATGTAGGCGTTCAAAACCCGTGAGGTTTGGTAGTCCGTCCACCCTTGCAAGTGCATGGTGTTTATATGTCTAAGCATGCAACTGGTATTCAAATGTCCGAGATTTTTCCCTCAGCTAAAGGTCCTTCCGCACTTCTTACAGATAACCTTTGCCTCATCAATAGGATTTTTGTCAAAAAAGTGCCACACTGCACTGTTCCTACTATGGAAAAACGTGTGGAAAACACCAAAGGCCACCACTATAAATCATAATCATAAATGACACGTGAAATCAGGTAGCCAAAGTATAAGGACAGTGTGTGACACACTGTATATGAATACATATAGAAACTCACAAAAATTACAGTGCAAGATGTCCATATAATACACAAATCATTTTATTAGTTAAAACAGCAAACGGAACAAAGAATACAGATAATGGGAGACTAAAAAAGTGACTAGTGCAAAAAGAAGCCGCATGCCAAAAATGGCGGAGACTCAGGTAAGTGTCCAAATATAATAAAGGTATGGCCACAAATATACAAAGATGATCAACATTATAGGATTATATACATATGACTGATTCATCATACAGCATTATTTACAACCAGTGGACAAATATGTATAAATAAATCCCAATCAGTACAAAAGCACTTACTATCCACATAGATACACAAAAAGCACATATATATCAGAAGTCATAGGTAAGTAATGGACATACCAGATCGTAACTTACTGGACACCGCTGAGACCCCCACCACCCCAATGCGCGTTTCGGCCACGTGCCTTCCTCAGGGGGCATGCCATGTTGAGGATAGAGTGTCTATTTATAGCTGCCATAATGAGGATGCATCACAGAACCGCCGCCAGCTGATCCCCCGATTGGTTACGTCACATCCGCTGACGTCGGTACACACGGGCCCCATGTGACCGAACGTCAGACAGTGGGCGGAAACCAGAGGGATACAGACCGAACGGCCAACTGCGCATGCACCCAAGGTAACGGAGGACATTATGACTAAGGGCGTAAGCCCAAAATAGAACCAGGAACCAATAAACAAAATGAAAAAACGCAATTCCCTCATATACATAAATATATACAGGAACAATGGGAAAACGGCACAGAAACCCTTATGATAGATGGTGAAAAAGCGCATACGTATAAAGCCATATCGGCTATAGATGGTACACAGCGCATGCACCTAAAAATGACGATATTAAAGAACGGGAACTCAAAAAACTGCGCAATAATACACCATATGTAACAAACATCCATATATACATATATATATATATTTTGAGGAACAGATATATAAACATATAAACAGATTTATCTGCAACATATACAAAATGAAAATATATTGCAAAAAATATAATAGTAGAAATTATGGCAGCCACATAAAAGAGGAAGAAACGGAAATGAATACATATTCTGAAAAGGCCAACAAACAACCAATATAGAGATATATATATGTGCATTATCATAATCAACAGGCAAAATTGCAATACATATTATGCATCTATATACATATTATTAAGAGAACATACTCAAAATGAATAAGATTCCATAAATATCATTTATATTAACCAAGATCACAACAAATCAGAACATTATTCATTATCTGAAGGCTTGAACAGATGTGATGTTCAGAATATTCATTTCACCAATAAATGGCATCTTCATCCAATAGTCTCAACATGACAGGCAGGAGACATGACAAGTCACTAGAATCATAAAATAGACAAGTTAAAATCATAAAAAATAAACAAACATGCGGAAAAACACCAGACACTTGAAATAAAGCAACCAATCAAAGAAATGGGGCAAAAGAAATACATTCGTTCAGCCCAGAGGGATGGACTGTATTGAGTAGCCAAATCCATCTCGTCTCCAGTCTAGCTAATCTACTGGACAGGGCACCACCCTAATGTTGATGTATAGGGATTCAATACCACGCACACGTAATAAAGAACTATCACAGTTGTGAAATTCTTTAAAATGGCGCGGAAGTGTTTTAAGGGTGGATGCATCCGCGTGGCCCGATGCCGCCTGGATACCCAAAACATGCTCTCTCACTCGCACTTTGAGTTGGCGAGTGGTAAGTCCAATGTAAATCAAATTACATGGACACTGGGCATAATAGATCACGTATCTGGTCGTACATGTAATCCATTGTTTAATAGTGTACGACTTAGAGTTATCAGAGTTGTTAAACGTATCACAGCGATCAATATTGGGGCAGGCGACACACCTGCCACACGGCCTGCACCCACCCCCTGACCTCAAACCATCAAGAAATGTAGATGTACCCGTCCAGTATAATGACTGGAGACGAGATGGTCCCTTAGATTTTTTGCACGGCGAAAAGCCATAGAGGGATTTTTTGGAATAATTCCACTCAAAATAGGATCAATCCTCAATATTGGCCATGCCCTCTTCAGAATAGCACAAATTTTATTAGATTGAGAGCTGAATGAAGTAACAAATCTCAACATCCCTTCGCTAGATCCAGTTTTAGACTCGATATTGTATAAAAGTTGTTGTCTGGAGGCATGCTTAGCTCTATTATATGCCCTCTTTATCATCCTCCGGCTATAGCCACGTTCCATAAAACGCTGTTTTAATTCCTCCGCTCTATACTCAAAATCAGCGTCAGATGAACAAATGCGTCATAACCGGAGAAACTGACCAATTGGAACGCACTTAATCATATGTTGTGGGTGTCCAGAGGATGCATGTAAGAGGGTATTGGTGGCAGTTTTCTTTCTGAAGATATCAGTCTGCAAACCTCCCGAGGGGTCCCTCCTAATAGTCACATCCAAGAAGTCAAGAGAAACATCACTGTGTACAAATGTCAAATGGATATTACGGTCGTTGCTGTTAAGGGTATGGATGAGCTGCGCAAGGTCGACAGATGTGTCTTGCCAGATGAAGAAGATATCGTCGATGTAGCGTGTCCAAAACGGGACACGGTCCATCAACCCCTGTTCATCAGACAAGAATAGGTCCCTCTCCCCAGCCCCAGGAAGAGCCCCGCATAAGCCGGCGCAAAGGCCGCACCCATCGCGGTCCCCTGGAGCTGTAAATAGAAGGACCCCTTAAACACAAAAAGTTGTGAGTGAGTGCAAACTCCAGTAGTTCCAGCAGAAAGTCCCTCATAGCCAATGGCAAGGAGGAGTTGTTAAGAAAATATTGTACCGTCATAAGTCCATCCTTGTGTTTGATGTTAGTATAGAGGGACTCCACATCTGCTGAAACTAGTAGAGAATGATCCTCAATACACAATCCATCGACCCTGCGCAGCAAATCACCCGTATCCTGGAGGAAGGAAGGGAGGCCCGTGACCAAAGGTTGAAGATGAAAATCTATCCATTTATTAATATGCTCCAGGAAGTTCCCATTGCCAGCAATAATCGGTCTTCCAGGTGGCACGGAGGCATTCTTGTGAATTTTAGGAAGAAGGTACAAGGTTGAGATTGTGGGCTCCTGAATAACCAGAGATGAAGCTAATTCTTTGGAGATAATGCTGTCCTGAAGAGCACGCTTCAGAATCTTATCCAATTGCCCAGTATATGCAGAGAGGGGATTATAGGTCAGCTTTCTATAGTTGGTAGTATCATGAAGCTGACGATAAGCCTCCCTCTCATACATATCAACCGGCCACAGGACGACATTACCTCCTTTATCAGCTGGTTTAAAAATGACATCAGGAAGCTCACGGAGGTATCTCAACCTGCACCTCTCTTCACGGGTCAAATTATCATTCACAAATCTTTTAGAAACTTTATGTAATTCCTCCGTAACCACCTGGACAAACAAATCTATATTAGCACATGATGATAATGGAGGGAACCTCCTGGAGCGTGGGCGGATAGATGGAGGAATCTTACCTCCAGGGTTTGTATGTTCTGTGGCCAATTCCTCCAAAATTCTCAGGGCCTCCTGTTCCTCCTCTGTAGGAAAAAGAGAATGCAAGGAACGGGTGTTAAAGTACCTCTTAAACAGCAAGGACCTTGCAAATATATGCAAATCTTTCACAGTGGTAAAGATATCAATACTAGACGTGGGTGAAAAGGAGAGACCCCTACCAAGAAGACGCAGATCAACCTCAGAAAGAAAATGATGACTTAAATTAATCACCTTATTGTCACGTTGACTCAGAGCTGTAGATGCATTTCTCTTATATGGATGATAAGAATGATCCCTCAGCCTTGTACTCTCCATGGACCCAGTTGAAGTACCAGATACAGCTGATGCATCAGAACGATTACTCATAGATGATATTGAAATATTAGATGCACTCTTGTGGAGACTGCCCTGATTAGCACTTCTCCAGAGATAAACTCTCTTTGTTTGATAGTCTTTAAGATCCCTTGCATATTTTTTCATCTGAGTATCCTGAATTTTCTTGACTGTTGTATCAAGGGTCTTATCCAGACCCATATCAAATGACTGAATTTGCTCAGCAGAATAATTTGAACGCAGGTCAGACTGCAGTGAATCAATAGATACATCCAATTCCTTAATCTTACCAGAATTCAAATCAATGAGGAGATCCATAAGGGTAAAGGCACAATTATTGCATGCCTCCTCCCATTTATCAACAAATAAAGAGTCTTCAACAGGAAACGAAGGGATGACCTTCACCCTTAAACCCCTAGGGATCATTTTATTATTTTTATACTTCTCAAGGAACAATTTGTTCCACCATAACCTGGATCTTTTTTCAATCATATTAGACATAGTGGAACATTTTTCATCCCAGGAAGAATCCACTGGTTGCTGAGAATCGGAACACCCACTACCAAAAATTTTGTCCATTTGATTGAGCCACAGCTTCTCTCTGGCTCGAAAGTCCATTGTGTAAACCAAGTTACCTGTGCATAACACAGAAAGAATTAGCAAAACGTGTGGAAAACACCAAAGGCCACCACTATAAATCATAATCATAAATGACACGTGAAATCAGGTAGCCAAAGTATAAGGACAGTGTGGGACACACTGTATATGAATACATATAGAAACTCACAAAAATTACAGTGCAAGATGTCTATATGATACACAAATCATTTTATTAGTTAAAACAGCAAACGGAACAAAGAATACAGATAATGGGAGACTAAAAAAGTGACTAGTGCAAAAAGAAGCCGCATGCCAAAAATGGCGGAGACTCAGGTAAGTGTCCAAATATAATAAAGGTATGGCCACAAATATACAAAGATGATCAACATTATAGGATTATATACATATGACTGAATCATCATACAGCATTATGTACAACCAGTGGACAAATATGTATAAATAAATCCCAATCAGTACAAAAGCACTTACTATCCACATAGATACACAAAAAGCACATATATATCAGAAGTCATAGGTAAGTAATGGACATACCAGATCGTAACTTACTGGACACCGCTGAGACCCCCACCACCCCAACGCACGTTTCGGCCACGTGCCTTCCTCAGGGGGCATGCCATGTTGAGGATAGAGTGTCTATTTATAGCTGCCATAATGAGGATGTATCACAGAACCGCCGCCAGCTGATCCCCCGATTGGTTACGTCACATCCGCTGATGTCGGTACACACGGGCCCCATGTGACCGAACGTCAGATAGTGGGCGGAAACCAGAGGGATACAGACCGAACGGCCAACTGCGCATGCACCCAAGGTAACGGAGGACATTATGACTAAGGGCTTAAGCCCAAAATAGAACCAGGAACCAATAAACAAAATGAAAAAACGCAATCCCTCATATACATAAATATATACAGGAACAATGGGAAAACGGCACAGAAACCCTTACGATAGATGGTGAAAAAGCGCATACGTATAAAGCCATATCGGCTATAGATGGTACACAGCGCAATATAAAATATATCGTAAAAATGACGATATTAAAGAACGGGAACTCAAAAAACTGCGCAATAATACACCATATGTAACAAACATCCATATATACATATATATATATTTTGAGGAACAGATATATAAACATATAAACAGATTTATCTGCAACATATACAAAATGAAAATATATTGCAAAAAATATAATAGTAGAAATTATGGCAGCCACATAAAAGAGGAAGAAACGGAAATGAATACATATTCTGAAAAGGCCAACAAACAACCAATATAGATATATATATATGTGCATTATCATAATCAACAGGCAAAATTGCAATACATATTATGCATCTATATACATATTATTAAGAGAACATACCGTATATACTCGTGTATAAGCCGAGATTTTCAGCACCTTTTTTCGTGCTGAAAATGCCCCCTCGGCTTATACACGAGTCATAGGGCAGAAACCAGCGGGGGAGGGGATGCCGTGGCAGGAGCCGGTGGCTGGGATCATACTCACCCCTCCCCGTGCCATCGCTGAGCGTCCCTGCAATCCTGCAGCTCTCCCCGGCTTCTTCAGCTCTCCAGCTCTGAGCGGTGATGTAATACCCGCTCATTAAGGTCATGTAATATGGATGCGACGCCACTCCCATGGGCGTCGCCTCCATATTCATAGCCTTAATGAGCGGTATTACATCACCGCTCAGCGCTGGAGAGAGCTGCAGGAAGACGGGGAGAACGCTGGATTGCAGGCAAGTTCAGCGATGGCACGGGGAGGGGTGATTATGATGGAGGAGAGGACAAGGAGCATGAGCAGGACGGGGGGGAGAACGGTGGACGGGGGAAGCATGGAGGAGGACGGGGGAAGCTGGAGCAGGACGGGGGGGAGATCGGTGGACAAGGGAAGCTGGAGCAGGATGGGGGAAGCATGGAGCAGGAGGAGGGGGGGATCTGTGGACGGGGGAAGCTGGAGCAGGACGGGGGAAGCATGGAGCAGGAGGGGGGGGATCGGTGGACGGGGGAAGCATGGAGGAGGACAATGAGCACGGAGCAGGACGGGGGAGGATGGAGGGCACAGAGGAGCACGGAGCAGGAGGGGGGGCACAGGAGGACGGAGAAGGAATGGGGGAGCACAGCGGAGGACGGAGCAGGAGGGGGGAGCACAGAGCTGGATGGGGAGCAAGGAGCAGGACGGGGGCAGCACAGAGCAGGAGGGCAGTTTATACACTCGGCTTATACATGAGTCAATAATTTTTCCCAGTTTTTTGTGGCAAAACTAGGGGGTTCGGCTTATACACGGGTCGGCTTATACACGAGTATATGCGGTACTCAAAATGAATAAGATTCCATAAATATCATTTATATTAACCAAGATCACAACAAATCAGAACATTATTCATTATCTGAAGGCTTGAACAGATGTGATGTTCAGAATATTCATATCACCAATAAATGGCATCTTCATCCAATAGTCTCAACATGACAGGCAGGAGACATGACAAGTCACTAGAATCATAAAATAGACAAGTTAAAATCATAAAAAATAAACAAACATGCGGAAAAACACCAGACACTTGAAATAAAGCAACCAATCAAAGAAATGGGGCAAAAGAAATACATTCGTTCAGCCCAGAGGGATGGACTGTATTGAGTAGCCAAATCCATCTCGTCTCCAGTCTAGCTAATCTACTGGACAGGGCACCACCCCTAATGTTGATGTATAGGGATTCAATACCACGCACACGTAATAAAGAACTATCACAGTTCTTTACAAACCCAATTCTTCAATTATCAACCACTGAGGACTCTCAAGTCTAAATATTTTTCTATCTACTGGCTAACACGGTACGAAGATACACATCTTTCCTATATCACAGTTGTGAAATTCTTTAAAATGGCGCGGAAGTGTTTTAAGGGTGGATGCATCCGCGTGGCCCGATGCTGCCTGGATACCCAAAACATGCTGTCTCACTCGCACTTTGAGTTGGCGAGTGGTAAGTACAATGTAAATCAAATTACATGGACACTGGGCATAATAGATCATGTATCTGGTCGTACATGTAATCCATTGTTTAATAGTGTACGACTTAGAGTTATCAGAGTTGTTAAACGTATCACAGCGATCAATATTGGGGCAGGCGACACACCTGCCACACGGCCTGCACCCACCCCCTGACCTCAAACCATCAAGAAATGTAGATGTACCCCGTCCAGTATAATGACTGGAGACGAGATGGTCCCTTAGATTTTTTGCACGGCGAAAAGCCATAGAGGGATTTTTTGGAATAATTCCACTCAAAATAGGATCAATCCTCAATATTGGCCATGCCCTCTTCAGAATAGCACGAATTTTATTAGATTGAGAGCTGAATGAAGTAACAAATCTCAACATCCCTTCGCTAGATCCAGTTTTAGACTCGATATTGTATAAAAGTTGTTGTCTGGAGGCATGCTTAGCTCTATTATATGCCCTCTTTATCATCCTCGGCTATAGCCACGTTCCATAAAACGCTGTTTTAATTCCTCCGCTCTATACTCAAAATCAGCGTCAGATGAACAAATGCGTCGTAACCGGAGAAACTGACCAATTGGAACGCACTTAATCATATGTTGTGGGTGTCCAGAGGATGCATGTAAGAGGGTATTGGTGGCAGTTTTCTTTCTGAAGATATCAGTCTGCAAACCTCCCGAGGGGTCCCTCCTAATAGACCGGAGTGCTCGGTCAGTAATTTAACATTCAATGTAGAATGTTAGCTTACTGACCGAGCACTCGGCCCCCCACAAGGTGGTGGTTTTAATTACATCAGGTTCCTACTAACCCATAAATGCAGGCTTTACTGACAGAGGTGTCCACATTCACCCAGGAATTCAGATATCGGCCTAATAGAGGTATGTACACATAGGTCAGGGACCCATCAGACTTGAGACTACCTTGACAATGGTTGGTGGGCAAATAGTATTTGGCCAAATGTTATACTAAGCGTCTCAAATTTTTCCTTATACTCCAAAGCTGTAGTGCTATTCAAAATTTCACGTATTCCATATTGTCATGCTTTAGTATGATAGAGTGCAGCCTTTTTTCGTATGTTGTACATGGGGGTAGCTCCCCCTTTGGGTTTTCACCTATTCACTTTACTCTGGATGTGCCAGTCAGGTTTTTTTGTCTTGTCAATCCTCCAATGTGCCTGAAATAGACTGGGCAAGCTGGAAAGACCCCAAGGCAAATGTTTGTATTTTTTTTGTGATGTCTGTAAGCACCTTTGTGGTAGTGTGCTTTGGGATAGTGTGCTGCCACCTGCAGGTCATTGGACTTTTCAAATGGTGTATCATTTGTTTGTGTTGGTGGAGTGTGAACGGAGCAAGTGTGCAATTCAATAGGCAGTGCATGTTTACAAATATGTTTGCATATGTGACTCTCCTGCAGTGAAGTGTGCAATCCTCCAATTTGGCTGAATTAGGCTGGGCAAGCAGTTCGACAAGCTGGAAAGTCCCCAAGGCAAATGTTTGGATTTGTTTGTGATGTCTGTAAGCAGCATTGTGGTAGTGTGCTTTGGGGTAGTGTGGTGCCACCTGCAGGTAATTTTTCCTTACTGCAGGCTTATGAAAATTAATGTTTAAACTGCATTTTGTGATCAAATCGTGGATGTGTGGTTTGTTTGGCTATTTTCTTTCTGAGGGGGCAAGTTTACCTTTCAAATAATAATAATCTTTATTTTTTTTTTTTTTTTTATACAGCGCTAACATATTCCGCAGCGCTTTACAGTTTACACACGTTATCGTCGCTGTCCCCAAAGGGGCTCACAATCTAGATTCCCTATCTGTATGTTTTTAGAATGTGGGAGGAAACCGGAGAACCCGGAGGAAACCCATGCAAACACGGGGAGAACATACAAACTTCCTTGCAGATGTTGTCCTTGGTGGTATTTGAACCTAGGACTCCAGCGCTGCAAAGCAACAGTGCTAACCACTGAGCCACCGTGCTGCCCGGTGGTGTATCTTTTGTGTGTGTGGGTGTAGTATGAACGGAAATACAAAGTAATCACCAAAAAACAGTGTTTAGAAATAAAAGAATAGATTATAAATATAATAAGCATATAATAATTCTTGTTCTATGGTAAAGCTAGAAAATGAAAAATAGTAATAGCACCTAGAAAATATTAGCATCAGATGTACTTTTATTAATTCATGGCAACATTTCAACTCTTACTTGATCTTTTATCTATTAGCAAAGTTAGTACTTAATAATCTGCTAAACAATGTAAATTCTCATTACAATGACATTGCAACCACTTGATCAAGGATGTGTATCATCCTGGTGACAAAAGAAGTATATTAAATATTTCTCAATAAAAAATAATCTTTATTTCACAACTAAATGTTAAAACATTAGTTAAAAATCACACAATAAATAAATACAGAAAGGTGCTGGAAAAAAGGGAACAAATATCAACATTATGCTTAGTGTTTCCAGGCTGCTCAGGGTAGTGAATGGTATATGTTTACATGTAGATGGAAAGGGAGATGTCAACCATTTTTTGATGCTATTATTTGCATGCTTTTAGTTGTTACCCCTCCTTGCTCCTAACAAGACTGTATTAAATATATATTATTTTTTATTGAGAAATATTTAATATACTTCTTTTGTCACCAGGATGATACACATCCTTGATCAAGTGGTTGCACTGATCTTTTATCTAGTAGGATCCTAACTGTTGTGTTGGGTAAAAAAGGCCCTTTTCATCCTACAATTTTCTATATCCTTTTAAAATTGTCTTTTTCCTTAAAAAATGTATATAATCATAATACTGATAATTATGCAAAGTTGTATTTTTATAGGTTAATCCAAACCCTGGTGCAGCACTACATCTTGAATTGTGTGAATCAGTCTTATTTTTATTAAGCATTTAAATGAAACTGTATAACATTTCTAGACATACATATTAACTATAAAGAATTATATTATTATTCTATGTACTGCATATTAATGCAGTATAATTGCATTCCTTTATCAATGCTCTATTATCATTGTATTAGAAATTATGAATACAGTGATGTACTAAACATACACTCTGCAGGTATTTCTTTTAATTCTCGTTGTGTACTAGCTATACTTTTTTGAGGTCATTGTTTGCTGCTGATTCAAATGGCAATTTCAATTATTGCTATTCGATACATGTCCGCTTTCTGCTTAAATGACTTTATTCAGATGATTTCACTGTCTGCATAGCAATAGTCCTTAAGCAAACTGTTACTCGAGTCAAAGCCTGCTGTTTAAAGGCCTCATCGAGAACCTCTGATATCTCTTTTTGCTACTCTCCCTCAGGTAAAGCTATAAACCTTAAACAAACCCACAATGCTTAAATCATGTCAACTACAGTAGTAATGAAGACATAAGGAAATTTAATTTTGGAGAGTGGTTTCTATATTTTGATATCTTCTATATGCTGATAGGTTGCTAATCATTAAAACCCGATGTCTATAAAAATGAACACAAATCCTTCTAATTCTCTCAGTCTTTCCAATTTTATGTTAGAGTTGTTTCTTTATGCTTAGTAGCTTGGATCTCCTTATCTTCAAGGAGCTACTAATGGAAATGGACAACAGCACATTATCTTCATTATTTCACGCTTCACTCCTAGTCTCCATTCTTACACCTTAATAGGCATTAATACAGCTAGAAAGGAAGCAATGATAACTTCCCCTGCATGCTAAAGATAATTGAAAAGAATTATTTTATGAAAGTGTGATAGAAGTGTAAATTTCAATCTGAAGTTCATGATATATGTTTACCCAAGATATTTGATTTACTATTTTTGCTTTTCTTTATTTGTATGCACTTATCTGATGCAGGCTTACTGGCCTTTGGCATGCATATCTCAGGTTTATGACATAATTTTTTTTTTGCAGTACTAAAAATATGTATGTTAAAATTGTCCACACTGGAGGAAAACACTAGCAATAATATTTGTTAAAATATAGGGTTTCTTTTGTGTAACGAATGTCAACAATAGACATATCCAGATGGATGGCTGTACATTAGCACTGTGTGTATTTGGATTTGTCTAAACAAAGTACAGACAATAAAATAAGGATCTGTCAAAAAATAAGGAATTACATTACTGAAATATCTACTGCTGTAGGGAATAAATCTGCTTTGCACGTGGCTAAACTCATCATATCTGATAAATTACAAGCTTTACAGAATTCATATAAATCATCTCAATTATATCGCGAGATGATCTTTATTGCTTTTACATTTGCACATCTAGACCATGAAGATTAAAGACCATTGGGACATGTTTTAAGACTTTTTCATTGGTTATTTTATTAGTATCTAAGGCAAAAGATATGCCTTTTTCATAATGCTTAATAAAAATTATAGTCAAATAAAAATATTAGCAATGTGAAGGAATATGAAGAAATCAACTCAGATAGAGCTGGCTTGAGACAAGAAGCACACGTCTTCAAAAAGCAAATTGCAATATTATACTGAATGTTATACTATTACACTGTTCAATTTCTTCCATGGTGTAACACTAGGATGCTGGGATCAGCAAATGGTACTGTTACTTAGAAATCATGGCTCTTCCTTTACACCATTTGATTAAAGGAAAGTATTATTGTTATATAAAATTTATAGCAAAACAAGTTCATCAATAAAACAGTATGCCTAATAAATATACAGTTCATCTTTGAATGCATTTCTGGAAAGTTGACCCCTACTCCATACATGTATATAAACACATAAAGTAAATAAAACCACAACATATGTACCTAATTAACATTTTCCTATATTTCTTTCAATTGATATACACCCCATGCAAGATTATAGTTATAAACAGTTTGAAACCAAGAAAAAAACCAAAAAAGACAAAAAATGGGAGACAGTTGTATTTCAAACATACTGTTATTATTATTTATTTATATAGCACCATTGATTCCATGGTGCTGTACATGAGAAGGGGTTAAACACAAATTACAGATATCACTTACAGTAAACTAACTAACAATCACAGACTGATACAGAGGGAAGATGACCATGCCCTTGCAGGCTCACATTCTACAGGATGGGGAAGGAGACAGTAGGTTGAGGGGGTTGCAGCAGCTCTGGTGTTGGTGAGGTGGTAGCTCCGGTAGTGGTGAGGAGGCAGTGGCGTCATTGCAGGCTGTAAGCTTTCCTGAAGAGGTGGGTTTTTCAGTTCCGTCTGAAGGATCCGAATGTGGTTGATAGTCGGACGTGTTGGGGCAAAGAATTCCAGAGGATGGGGGACATTCAGGAGAAGTTTTGGAGGCAATTGGGTGAGGAGCAAATAAGTGTGGAGGAGAGAAGGAGGTCTTGAGAGGACCAGAGATTACGTGAGGTAAGATATCCAGAGATTAATTCAGAGATATATGGAGGAGACAGGTTATAGATGGCCTTGTAGGTCAGTATTAGTAACTTGAACTGGATATGCTGAGGGAATAGGAACCAGTGAAGAGGTTTGCAGAGGGGAGAAGCAGAGGAGTAGCAAGGAGAGAGATGAATTAGACGGGCAGCAGAGTTAAGGATGGACTGGAGAGATGTGAGGGTAATAGCATGGAGGCCACAGAAAAGGATGTTGCTGTAGTCGAGGCAGGAGATGATGAGGGCATGCACAAGCATTTTAGTAGATTGAGGTTGAGGAAAGGGCAGATTCTGGAAATATTTTTGAGCTGGAGGCCACAGGAGGTGGAAAGAGCTTGGATGTGCAGTTTGAAGGACAGGGCAGAGTCAAGGGTTACTCCAAGGCAGCAGAATTCCGGTAACGAGGAAAGTGTGATGTCGCTAATTGTGATGATAGGTCAGGTAAGGAAGATCTGTGAGATGGAGGAAAGATGATGAGTTCAGATTTGTCTATATTGAGTTTGAAGAAGCGAGAGGAGAAAAAGGAGGATATAGCTGACAGACACTCAGGGATTCTGGACAGCAGAGAGGTGACGTCTGGGCCAGAGAGGTAGATATCAGTGTCATCAGCATAAAGGTGGTTCTGGAATCCATGGGACTTTGAGTTGCCCCAGGCCAAGTGTATAGATTGAGAAGAGTAGGGGTCATAGAACAGAGCCTTGGGGGGACTCCAACAGAGAGACGATGGGATGAGGAGGTAGTATGGGAGTGAGAATGTGCGGTTGGAAAGGTATGAGGAGATCCAGGATAGGGCGAGGTCTTTTATGCCAACGGAGGAGAGGAGCTGTAGTAGGAGGCAGTGGTCAACTGTGTCGAAAGCAGAGGACAGGTCTAGAAGGAGGAGCATAAAGTATTGTCTGTTAGCTTTGGCTGTAATTAGATGGTTAGTAATTTTGGTCAGGGCTGTCTCATTGGGTGATGGTGGCGGAAACCAGATTGTAGATTGTCAAAGAGCAAGTTAGATGAGAGGTGGGAGGAAAGTTCAGCGTCGACATGCTGCTCCAGGAGTTTGGAAGCGAATGGGAGCAGCGATATTGGGCGATAGCTGAACATAGTGGTTGGGTCGAGGGTTGGCTTTTTAAGGATAGGTGTGATTGTGGCATTCTTGAAAGCAGATGGGAAGGTACCAGAAGTTAGTGATAGGTTGAATATGTGGGTTAGGAATGGGATAAGAGTGGTGGTGAGGTTGGGGAGGAGGTGGGATGGTATGGGGTCGAGTGCACAGGTGGTGAGGTGTAATTTGGAGAGGGGACAATTAAGCTCCCCTTCAGTGATGTTGGAGAGTGAGGTTATGGGGTTTGGACATTGGTCTGGTATACAAAGCGGTTGTGGTGATTGAACAATGAAGACTTGCCTTGTTTGGGCGATCTTATTTTTGAAGTGTGCGGCAAAGTCCTCAGCAGAGATGAGGGAGGTTGGAGGTGGCAGTGGTGGGTGGAGGAGGGCATTAAAAGTTTTGAATAACTGTTTGGGGTTGTAGGATAGGGAAGATACAAGGATTGTGAAGTAGGCCTGTTTAGCAGAGGTGAGGGCAGATTTGAAAGCGAGTGTTGCCTGTTTGAATGCAGTGAAGTTGTCTTGCGAATTTGTTTTCCTCCCACACTGCTCTGCAACCTGGACACTTGCCAGAGCATTTTAGTGGTGTTATTGTGCCAGGGTTGTCTGTTGATACGTCGCACTCTGCCATGAACGAGAGGGGCGACTGTGTCAATAGCTGATACGAGAGGGGCATTGAAGAAAGCAGTGGCACTGTCTGTGTCATGGAGTGAGGATATAGATGCCAGTGGTAGAATAGAGTTAGAGAGCGTGTGGGTGTCTTAGTGTGCGAGTTTCTGCAGGGATGCGCTTGTTGCTGGACATGGGTGACAGGTAAGGAGGACAGGGATGAGAAAATGAGTAGATGGTGGTCGGATAGAGGGAGAGGGGAGGTGGTGAAGTTAGATAAAGAGCAGAGACAGGTGAAGACCAGGTCTAATGTATGTCCGTCTGTGGGGTTGGCTGAGGAGGACCACTGAGCAAGTCCAAAAGATGAAGTAAGGGACAGGAGTTTGGAGGCTGTTGACTGAAGGGTATCAGTGGGGATATTGAGGTCACCCATGATGATAGTGGGGATGTTAATGGAAAGAAAGTGAAGAAGCCAGGCAGAGAATTGGTCAGTAAAGGCAGTGGCCGGACCCGGAGGTCAGTATATGACTGCCACTTGGAGGTTGGAGGGAGAGTAGATGTGGACAGAGTGGACTTCAAAAGAGGGGAAGATTAGGGAGGGAAGAGGTGGGATTGGGTTAAAGGTGCAGTTAGAAGAAAGGAGAATACCCACTTCTCCACCGTGTCTGTTGCCGTGGCAAGGAGTGTGGGTGAAATGGGTCCACCATAACACAGCGCAGCAGGGGGAGTGGTGTCAAAGGGTTTCAGCCATGTTTCTGTGAGGCCAAGGAAGGCAAGATTGTGAAGGAGAAATAGTTCATAAAAATAAAATAATGAGTCAATAAAAAAATAATATATTATAAATAGTATCTATTCAATATATTAAAGGGAACAGGACACAAGGACCATAAACCTCCAATCTACTAGAAGAAGAAAAAGGAGGAGAAGTAGAAGTAGAAGTAGATATTAATGAACTATCCATATTCCATAGATCATCAATATCAGATCGGTTGGAATCCAAAAACCCTGCTGGATATAAACACATTGAATGGAGCTTCTAAGGCAGTGGGGGATCCAGGACACATGAGAAGATAAAATCAATGTTTATTACAAAATTGTTAAAAATGTCTTCATTAATGTACAGTGGGTACGGAAAGTATAAGGACCCCTTTACACTAGTTTTTCTTTTTTAACAAATTTGCAAAAATTTCTACATTTCTGTTTTTTTTTTAGTCACGATGGGATGCAGAGTGTACATTAATGAGAAAAAAAAAGAACTTTTTTGAATTTACCAAATGGCTGCAATGAAACAAAGAGTGAAGAATGTAAAGGGATCTGAATACTTTCCATACTCAATGTACATTCCATTCCATAAAAAGATTAGGTAACAGGTCTATAAGTCATGGGCATTTTTACACATTTTGACTCTTTAAACTCCCTTGTTCTTAGTCATAACCAAACATAGTAGTAGAAAGTTTGTGATTTTATAGCATCCAGTGTATGAGTGTGGTGCAATAGCCTTAAGTATGTCAGATTGGGATATAATCCACTAGACTTGATAAGAAAGCAATTAAAAAGAAAAGGGTATTATAAGAGAAAAAATATATATACAGTTGTGCTCAAAAGTTTACATAACTCGGCAGAATTTTTGCTTTCTTGGCCTTTTTTCAGAGAATATGAATGATAACACCAATACTTTTTCTCCACTCATGGTTAGTGGTTGGGTGAAACCATTTATTGTCAAGCTACTGTGTTTTCTCTTTTTAAATCATAATGACAACATAAAACATTCAAATGACCCTGATCAAAAGTTTACATACCCCATTTCTTAATACCATTTATTGCCCCCTCTAGCATTAATAACAGCTTGAAGTCTTTTGTGGTCATTGCGGATGAAGTTCTTTATTTTCTCAGATGGTAAAGCTGCCCACTCTTCTTGGAAAAAAGTCTCCAGTTCCTGTAAATTCCTGGGCTGTCTGGCATGAACTGTGCGCTTTAGATCTCCCCAGAGTGGCTCAATGATATGGAGGTCAGGAGACTGAGATGGCCACTCCAGAACCTTCACTTTGTTCTGATGTAGCCAGTGACAGGTCGACTTGGCCTTGTGTTTTGGATCGTTGTTATGTTGAAACTTCCAAGTACGTCCCATGCGCAGCTTCCGGGATAATGATTGTATATTTGCCTCCAGTATTTGCTGATAACGTGCTGCATTCAACTTCCCCTCAACTTTGACCACGTTTCATGTGCCTTTATAGCTCACACATCCCCAAAACAGCAGTGATACACCTCCGTGCTTAACAGTAGGAATGGTGTTCCTTTCAACATAGACCTTGTTGACCTCTCTCCAAATTTAAAGTTTGCGGTTGTTGCTAAAAAGTTAAATTTTTGTTTTATCACTCCAAATTACCTTGTTCCAGAAGTTTTGAGGTTTGTCTCTGTGCTGTTTTGCGTATTGTAGGTGAGATACTTTGTGGCATTTGCGCAGTAATGGCTTTCTTCTGGCCACTCGACCGTGCAGCCCATTTTTCTTCAAGTGCCTCCTTATTGTGCATCTTGAAGCAGCCCACCACGAGTTTTCAGAGAGTCCAGCAATTCAGCTGATACTATTTGTGGGTTTTTCTTTGCATCCCGAACAATTTTCCTGGTAGTTGTGGACTATTTTTTTGCTGGCCTACCTGACCGTGATTTTGTTGTTACAGAGTCCCTGATTTTCCATTTGTTAATCACAGTTTGAACGCTGCTGGCTGGCATTATCAATTCCTTGGATATCTTGTATCCCTTTCCCGTTTTATACAGTTTCACTACCTTTTCCCGAAGATCCATTGACAATTCTTTTGCTTTCCCCATGACTCACAATCCAGAAACATCAGTGGCTGGATGAAAGATGCAAGAGTGTATCTGGATCCCAGAAACTTACTCAGCTTTTATGAACACACACTGATTACAAGCAAGCAAGTCATAGGTGAGGATGTTGCCTTTAGTAGCCATTCAAACCCATTTGTGTCAACTTCTGTGCATGTTATCAGGCTAAAATCACCAGGGTATTTGATCAGGGTCATATAGATGTTTTGGGTTGTCATTATGATTTAAAAAGAGAAAACACATGAGTTTGACAATAAATGTCTTCATCCAACCACTAACTATGAGTCTAGAAAAAGTTTTGGTGTCGTTATTCATATTCTCTGAAAAAGGCCAAGAAAGCAAAAATTCCACCTGGGTATGTAAACTTCTGAGCACAATTTTATATATATATATATATATATATATATATATATATATATATACATATATATATATATATATATATATATATATATATATATACATATATATATATATGTATATATATATATATATAATCATTTATTCATAATATCTGCTGATAGCCTTCAGTGTATACTATTTTGGACTGTCCTGAAGGAGTATCAAATATTGTTCAAATGGTAAATAATGGAAAACACAATTAAAACACAATATATCAATGTGGATGATGTTGAGCAGCATTTTGTTGTGCTGCAAAAGAAACACAACTATTGGCAGCCATTATCATGAAACCATTTCTCTTCCAAGAACTGGCTGTGATGCGGAGTCACTACTCATGGGCAAGCTGTGAGATGGGGTAGTCAGGAGGTCCAAAGTCAGATGACAGAAGCGCATGTATTAAATAAAGATAAGACAAGAGCATGGTCAGATAACAGTCTGGGGACAAATGCCAGCAGAGTACATCAAGACAAGGGAGTACAACAAATGGATAGTCAGAGGCCAAGTCTGGGATCAATCAGATACCTGAAGTCAAAGAGTGTCAAAAGCAGAAGGGATATCCTGGACAAATAGTCATGAAAAGTCCGAAGTTCAGCAACAAGATCAAACAGTCAAACACAGAGCAAGCAAACACACATAACGAATCTAAGCTACAACTGACAATGTACTGCTCACAGCAAGTCAGCTAAAAATCTTGCAAATGATTAAGTATGGGAGAATCCTGGGGAAACACCCACAGGCTAGATAAAATTAAGCAGCAGGGCTGTCAATCAAAATGCTGAGAGCCCAGCACGACCCAGATTGGATAACTGGACTGTCATTCATAAAACTGACAGGACAGCACTCTCCAGATTCCATTGGGAGGCTGAGCTGTCATTCACAGCGTCCCTGGGCTACAGTCAATGAAGAAACTGTAACAGTATGCCCCCTTCTAGGGGGGCCACTGGAGCCCTAGGCTTCCCAGGAAATCTGGCATTAAAGGTCCTGACCAGTCGATCGGCCTTCATGGATTGGGTTAGAACCCAGGATCTCTCCTCTGGTCCGTTTCCTTTCTAATTTATGAAGTACTGCAGGGAATTTCAGCTCCTGCGGGAATCCACAACTCTCTGTACCTAATATTCTAGACTGACATCAACAGCAATGGGAGGTGGTGAGGGCAAGGTTGACACCACTGAGGGAACAAATTCCTTCAGCAGGGATCTACAGTGGGTACGGAATGTATTCTGACTAGTGTTGAGCATTCCGATACCGCAAGTATCGGGTATCGGCCGATATTCGCGTTATCGGAATTCCGATACTTAATTCCGATACTTTTTCAATATCGTATACCGGAATCGGAAGTTCCCATAATTCTTTGAGAGGCAATGTGATTTTAGTCAGCCAATGAGGAATCCTACGAAGTGTGGGCACATCCTGTAATGATGCGGTCATCTTAACTAATGGCATGGCTGTGATTGGCTGCTGAAATGATGTCAGAATGCACTATAAAAGGCGCCGCAGCCATTTTAGCGTCACTGTGCTGTGAACTCAGTTAGGGACAGAACGCTGCTGTGCTGACTCTGAGGGACAGTTAGATATTGCGATTTTGTGTACTACTGTGCTTGAGGCAGGCTAGTTTACCAACCGCTGTGTAAAGCTTCATTTTGCCAGTGTTTTAACAGCTCTGTGCAAGGTGTGTGTGTGACAGTGCAGGTGACGCTGCAGTTTGCTCTGCATCCACCGCTGTTTGTAGGCATCTGCACGTGTCACTTTTTTTTTTTTTTTTTTTATTTTATTTAGTGGAATTGGTGCAGCTCCATTATATTAGAAAAAAATCAAATCTATTAGTGTGACGTGCTTCCATCCGTATACAATACATTGGTTGCAAACACTATAGAAGTACAGAAAGGAGCTTTTCACAGATTGTGGACAGTTGTGTTTCAGTGTTCACTTCAGTCTGTGTTTTTTACTTTTTTGAGTGCAGATCACGCTCCAGTTACTTGTTCAAGCACTGCTGCTTGTACTCTGCTGAGCGTGTCTCAGTGGCTCATCCTTTTCATTTATCTCCAATTGGTTCTGCTACATTCCATTTAAAATAAATCTAATCTATTAGTGTGACGCGCTTCCATCCGTATACAATACATTGGTTGCAAACACTATAGAAGTACAGAAAGGAGCTTTTCACAGATTGTGGACAGTTGTGTTTCAGTGTTCACTTCAGTCTGTGTTTTTTACTTTTTTGAGTGCAGATCACGCTCCAGTTACTTGTTCAAGCACTGCTGCTTGTACTCTGCTGAGCGTGTCTCAGTGGCTCATCCTTTTCATTTATCTCCAATTGGTTCTGCTACATTCCATTTAAAATAAATCTAATCTATTAGTGTGACGCGCTTCCATCCGTATACAATACATTGGTTGCAAACACTATAGAAGTACAGAAAGGAGCTTTTCACAGATTGTGGACAGTTGTGTTTCAGTGTTCACTTCAGTCTGTGTTTTTTACTTTTTTGAGTGCAGATCACGCTCCAGTTACTTGTTCAAGCACTGCTGCTTGTACTCTGCTGAGCGTGTCTCAGTGGCTCATCCTTTTCATTTATCTCCAATTGGTTCTGCTACATTCCATTTAAAATAAATCTAATCTATTAGTGTGACGCGCTTCCATCCGTATACAATACATTGGTTGCAAACACTATAGAAGTACAGAAAGGAGCTTTTCACAGATTGTGGACAGTTGTGTTTCAGTGTTCACTTCAGTCTGTGTTTTTTACTTTTTTGAGTGCAGATCACGCTCCAGTTACTTGTTCAAGCACTGCTGCTTGTACTCTGCTGAGCGTGTCTCAGTGGCTCATCCTTTTCATTTATCTCCAATTGGTTCTGCTACATTCCATTTAAAATAAATCTAATCTATTAGTGTGACGCGCTTCCATCCGTATACAATACATTGGTTGCAAACAATATAGAAGTACACAAACGGGCCTTTCACAGCTACTGAACATGGGTTTTTAATTTTTAACTAAAATATGTATTTTTTCAAATGACACAAATATAAGTAATGTTGAAGAGGAATAGTCCTACATCCATTGTTTGCACAATATTACAGGTGTACATCATGTCCCTTAATCAACAATGTATTATTATATTTACTTGTATGCTTTTATTTAAAAGCCAAGAACACAGAAGGATAACCTTCGCACTGCAGCTGTTGTCAAAGTTCAACCCACATTATGCACTTCCAACATTGCAGCATTTGAGGCATGATGTGAGTTGGATTGGTCAAAGTTATGGAGTGAGAAGGTTCACCATCAGTACCCTATAGCATAAGTATGCTTTTGTGTTAGCATTTGTGTTAGACATGTGGATATCTGCCATAATATGTCACAATTATTTAGTTACAGATTTGTTACCAACACTAATCATTGAATGGTTTTAAATTTGACGTTTCACTTGTTTACAGCTTAGAAATAAGGGTGTAGCCTGATATCTATGTGTAGCACTAGCCACTTTAACATGTCATGTTTTTTTAAACATGTGTAGCTAGGTAGCAGTAATTTTTGCCGGACACACAGCAGGGGAACAGCAGGCGTTACTGAACCCCACTATCACTATAGCTTGTGTATTGGTCTGTGGACACGACACTTCTGAGCAGCAACTGGCAGTGTTGTAGCCCAGGGAGTATAGCTCAGGTGGTAGAAAGATGAACATAACAGGAGACATGGAAAACGTTGCCAACCAGTTAGTTAATCTGAAACCGGACAGGCAAATTCAGGCGAGATCCATGCCTAGTTCATTTTCAGAAAAGTAAGCCGTTCTACATTATCGTAGGATAGTCGCATGCAACGGTCTGTTAGTACACCACCTGCAGCAGTAAAGACGCGCTCCGATAATACACTGGCAGCAGATCAAGCCAGCACCTCCAATGCATACTGGCTAAGCTCTGGCCATGTATCCAGCTTAGAGACACAAAACTTGAATGGGGAAGAGCCATCTGAGAGTACACTGAGAGGGCAAGACATGTAGTCTGTAACCATCTTACGGAAATGTTGCCTCCTGCTGACTGGAGCCGTCTCGGATGGTGTAGACATTGGTGGCGCTGCCACAAAACTTCGACACATTTGGAACATACTGTTCTTGCCCTGTGCAGAGGCGCTGCTTGTGCTCCCTCTTGTTGCAGAGCTGTCTCCACTGCCTCGACGCACAGAGCTGCTTTGTAAATCAGTAGCAGCAGCAGTGCTCTCGGCTGGAATGGAGAACATTATGGATTGCACCAGTGTGTCTTGGTACTTCCGCATTTTACGCTCCCGGTTCAACGGTGTGATGAGGCTTTGTAAGTTGTCCCGGTAGCGAGGGTCTAGGAGGGTGTACACCCAATAATCAGACGTGGTGTGAATGTGTTCGATGCGGCGGTCGTTTCTCAGCCACTGCAGCATGAAATCAACCATGTGCTGCAGACTCCCAACTGGCCAAGAAACGTTGTCCCCTGCAAGAGGCGTCATCTCCGCCTGCTGTGCATCACCCCACCCTTGGTCTACATACTGACTAGAGCATTGTCTACCTCCCTCTGGAGCGATGTCTTCCTCCTCCATTGACTCCTCCTCATCCTCCTCACAAAGTCCTTCAAATACATATAAATTTACAAAATTTAAAACTCAAAATTTAAAAACTTTGTATCATAATTCTGTAACATCAGTTTATGGAAACACAATAGCATTACAAAAGGATAGACAAAAAATGTACATTATGTGCTTTGTAAATACATTAAAAGTTTGTAATGGTTATGAAAATATAGACAGCGACTCTGGAGGTTCAATTGTTGATACAGCATGGTACTTTGAAAGTCCTCCAGCCCTTTGTGAGGAACCACGTTGCGCTGACTGTCCAGAAGGTGATGGAATTTGTGACTCCTCATCCTCCACCTCTTCCAAAACCTCATGCCTTAGTGCTTGCAGTGTTTTTTGAAGCAGGCAGATAAGGGGGACAGTCAGGCTGACTAGTGCATCATCTGCACTCGCCATCCGCGTTGACTCATCAAACGCACGCAAAACGTGGCAGATATCCTTCATAGAGTTATTCGCCACTCATTACACTGGCAGTGGCTGCCCATTCATTATAGGATCCAATTCTAATTACTGGTTCTCACCAACAAAGCTCTCCACAGCGCAGCACCCCCCTACATCTCCTCCCTTATTTATATTTATCGGCCTAACCGACTGCTGCACTCTGCAAACGACCTTCGACTAACCTCTGCACTAATCCGTACCTCCCACTCCCAACTCCAAGACTTCACCCGCGCTGCGCCAATCCTCTGGAATGCTCTACCCCAAGAAATTAGGACTATCCGCAATTTGGATGGTTTCAGGCGCTCCCTCAAAACACATTTGTTCACAGTGGCCTATCACATTCACTAATCAAAGTTATTCTATGTGTAATTCTGTGTGTGTAGCCCATTCACTATCTCCATGCATCCCTCACTTCCTTAAAATGGCTGGACCATCATTGTAAAAACACCATTGTATATAAACACCTGTACTTTGTATCTCCCACACCTCATTGTAGATTGTAAGCTTTCACCAGCAGGGCGGCTGATTTTGCTTTAATTATTGTATTGTTAACGTTGTTACTTATGACTCGTGTTTTGAAACTGTTAAACTGTAAAGCACTGCGGAATATTATGGCGCTATATAAATAAATAATATTATTATTCTTATTATAGAGGCCCACTCAGTAGTGGTGAAGTGTGAACGGCGCAAATTGCGAGTTGACTGCGCCTGATGCAGCTGATACTCCATTACTGTTGGCTGCTGCTCACACAACCGCTCCAACATATGTAACGAGGAATTCCACCTGGTGGGTACGTCACATATGATGCGATGTTCATGAAGGTGAAATCTGCGTTGCAGAGCTGCAATCAGCGATCTGGCCATGCTGGAACGTCGCAAGTGAGCGCACTCTAGGCGGACCTTGTGCAGCAGTGCATCAAGATCCGGATAGTCCCTCAAAAAACTCTGCACGACCAAGTTGAGCACATATGACAGACATGGTATGTGAGTGAGGTTGCCAAGGCCCAGAGCTGACACCAGATTTCGGCCATTGTCACACACTACCAAGCCTGCCTGTAGATTCTCTTCCAAAAACCACACGTCGCTCTCCTGCTTTATGGCATTACAGAGCTCCTGCGCTGTGTGGCTAAGATTCCCCATGGAAATTAATTTCAGGATGGCCTGTTGACATTTGGACACGGCTGTGCTCATATCGGTCGCAACAGGTAAACGTTCACGGGTCCATGTGGAGGTAGACCGTGACGGCTCCTGCAGCGATGATTCTGAGGAACTGGAATAGGAGGAGGAATCAATGTGTACAGACTTGATTCCTGCAATCCTTGGTGTTGGCAGAACACGTACAGCGCCACTCGCAAGATCAGTACCCGGCTGCACAACATTGACCCAATGGGCAGTGAGGGAAAGGTATTGTCCCTGGCCATGGGTGTTAGAACCCTCTTGTTAGGTTTTGTTTCAGTTTGCTGGTCACATGACCTTTTTTCCCTATTTAGTCTGGCTCCGCCCTTCTGGCTTTGCTTGACTTCATTGTATTATCTACTGTTAAGCTAGCCGGGTGCTTAGGTGCCTTAATCTGTCAGTTTTGCTTGATGTTAGGATCACAAAGTATTTATTTTTCTGTTTAATTATCCATGCTACAATTTATGTTAGGAGGTGTCCACCTTTTCTCACAGTCCCTAGATCTTGTAGGGATTACTCCTCGCAACTATAGGTCTTCGTTCACACTAGATGAGGACTTTAGCGGGTCTGGTCGCAGGATCAGGTTCCCCGTTACATTGTAGGGATTCAGCTTAGTTGTATTGTAGGGACAGAATTCCCTTCTTTCCTTACTGGTTGTAGCAGATCATAACAATGGGTACTGGTCCACGCATCGGTGGTCAGGTGGACCTTGCTACTGAGGGCTTTTAGTAGCGCATGTTTAATTTTTCCCTCAACATGCTTTTGCAGACCAGGGACGGCTTGCCTGCTGAAATGAAATCGGCTTGGCACATTGTATTGTGGGATTGACAATGATATTCAGTTACGGAAACTGTCTGTCTCCACCAGCCTGAATCACAGCATTTCAAGGGACAGGAGTTTTGCAATGCCAGCATTCAGAGCCTGTGCTCGTGCATGGTTTGCGGAGTATGGCCGTCTTTTATCCCATGCCTGTGCTACCGATGGCTGTTTTGTGGCCTGGGAGTGTGAGGATGACAGGGAACTTGCTGCTGTGTGTGGAATAAAAGTTTGTCTCTGGACAACAGTGGCCGAGGTTCTTCCATGGCGATCCTGTGAGGAAGCATAACCAGCTGTGTGTGAGCTCGATGAAGAGGCTTCAACACAACCTGAAGATGTAGGTGCTGCTGTAGGTTGGCCTACATCTCTAGTGTGTCTTTGTAACTCAACTACGTGCTTTGTCCGCACATGTTTCCACATATTTGTGGTATTGAGGTGACTGACACTTTTAGCTATTTTTAATTTTTAATTACACAGCTTGCATTTCACATAGCAAATATCATGTGCAAGTGTGTGAAAAAAGGACCACGCAGTGCAAGTCCTGGGAGCGCACGTTTTGACTTTTGGAAGACAACTGCTCCGAACAGGTGCCAAACTGGAGGCTACAGGCAACCGAGTCTGCAGCCTAACTCTCCCTCCTGTTTGTACCGTTGGGGCAATGTCTTCCTCTATCTTCCTTCTATCACTAACCATTTCTCTAGGCCTCTCCCAGCTTTCAACCAAAGTACTGGTTCTCACCCACAAAGCTCTCCACAGTGCAGCACCCCTCCTACATCTCCTCCCTCATTTCTATCTATCGGCCTAACCGACTGCTGCGCTCTGCAAACGACTTTCGACTAACCTCTGCACTAATACGTACCTCACACTCCCGACTCCAAGACTTCTCCTGCTCTATGCCAATCCTCTGGAATGCTGTACCCCAAGAAATTAGGACTATCCACAATTTGCATGGTTTCAGGCGCTCCCTCAAAACACATTTGTTCAGAGCGGCCTATCACATTCACTAATCAAAGTCATTCTATGTATTCTGTGTAAGTGTGTGTGTGTCTCTAGCCCATTCACTATCTCCATCCCTCAGTCCCTTAAGATGGCTGGAACATCATTGTAAATGCACCATTGTATATAAACACCTATACTTTGTATCTCCCACATCTCATTGTACATTGTAAGCTGTCACGAGCAGGGGCGACTTATTTAGCTTAAATTATTGTATTGTTAACGTTGTTACTTATGACTTGTGTTCTGAAACGGCTAAACTGTAAAGTGCTGCGGAATATGATGGCGCTATATAAATAAATATTATTATTATTCCTCTGAGCTGCTCCCACCACCTTCCTGTTCCTCATGCCATGTTGGGTCTTGGACCTCATCATCTCCACTACCCTCTTCCAACACCTGCTGTTGGGTGGTCTGGCCAGCACCATGCTCAACAGAAACTGGCACCTGGGTCTCATCATCATCAGATGCGTTCTGCGGTGTGCTGACCATCGGCACTGTCTCACCCGCCTCTTCAGATTCAGAGAGACACAGCTGTTGCGCATCACTGCATACTCCCTCTTCACATTACAGAATGCTGCTTGGCTGGGCCCCTGTTTGCAAGCCAATAGATTCTGAGAACAGAAGCAGACACTCAGCTGGCTCCTGTACAGAACTCTCTGACTGCCTGGGCAATTTGCCAGGCGGTGAAGAGACAGATGGTTGCCCAACAGTGCTGTGGTCCTGAGAGGAGGTGGAAGCAATTGAAGTCGATGCATTGGCTGACATCCAAACAACAACGGCTTCAATTTGTTCTTCCCGCAGCAGGGGGGTACTCCGAGCTCCTACAAAAGTGCGCATAAAGGAACGCTCACGGGGAAAACTGGTGGATGCTGTGTCACTGGGGGCCGCAGCAGCCACAGAATCCCCACGTCCTCTCCCTGAAGAAACTCCACGACCACGTGCCTTACTCCCTGCCTTCTTCATCTTGGTAGATTGATAAAGAAACTCTGAAAAGTTATAAGGTCTAAGTGTGGTTATTCCGCAGAGACTGCAGTGAACACTGCACACAACTGTTCACTACCCAATGCGTCTCAGCAGGAAGGCAGTCTGTGCGTCAAAACAAAGGCACAAGCATACATCCATGTACCCTGTTTATAAAGCTATATAAAAAAAATTATGTAGTAGTGACGCACACTTTATTGAGGTACAGTATTACATCGCCATTCACCATCTGTGGCTATGCAGTCTCATCTATATATACCTTATCTATCTGTTGTCATGCTTCCAAGTCGACAGTCACAGTCAGCCATAAATAGCAATTTTCACTATGCACTATGCACTTTTGAAAGGTTATGTTTGTTAATAAAAATGATTATTGCCACATATTATGAGTATTACATGATGGAAATTGTATAATTTTGTATAAAATATTTAGTGACATTATTCAGCAAATGGAACATTTTAGTAATATCACAGATAACTTGTAATGCTGATGATGTTTTGAAGTCAGACATTCATTGTCTATACAATAAAAATGGTGTACATACTGTTACTTATCCATCATTAATGGATTCAGATATGTACTTGTATGCTTTTATGTACAACCGTATAGCAGATTCCTTAACTAATTTATTTTGTGGTTTGCATTGCTGTTCAACATGTTAATGTATGTGTTTATGTTTGTCAATTCTTTATTTATCTAGATATTAGTTTAAATGAAATCATCATCTTATGGTAGTAAAGGTTATCTTTCTCTTGTTTGAAGTATAGACATTTAAAATTGACAGGTAACAAGGAAATTACTTGATCTAGTATTTAAACATCCTCCTTGACCCTGGGCTCCAACACCGCCAGTTGTTGCTCGGAAGTGCTGTTAGCACAGTCAACACTTGCTCCTGTGTTACTGGGGTTCAGTAAGTCAGCTGGTCCTCGGTTGTGCCATTGGCTCTTTTCCTTCTGCTGCCCCTCCGGGTTCCAGCACAGTCAGCTGGTCCTCGTTACTTGCATTGGCTCTTGTACCTTCTGCTACCCGTCCGGGTTCCAGTACCGTCAACTGGTTCTCCGCAGTGCCTTTGGCCTAGGTGCCTCCATCTCGGTATCCGAGTTCCAGCAACGTCTGCTGGTCCTTGGTAGTGCTTTGGAGCACAGGTACCTCCTGCTTAGTAACCGTGTCCCAGTAACGTCAGCTGGTCCTCGGTTGTGCCATTGGCTCTTTTCCTTCTGCTGCCCCTCCGGGTTCCAGTACCGTCAACTGGTTCTCCGCAGTGCCTTTGGCCTAGGTGCCTCCATCTCGGTATCCGAGTTCCAGCAACGTCTGCTGGTCCTTGGTAGTGCTTTGGAGCACAGGTACCTCCTGCTTAGTAACCGTGTCCCAGTAACATCAGCTGGTACAAGATTTGCTACAAATACAAGATACGGAACAAGAGACACAAGAACAATAAGCAGAAGATCTAAAAGCAGAAGAACATGAAGTATAAGACCAAAATGAAGAGCAAAATATATGCTCTAAATTCTAAGCAGAAGAAGACTAAGCAGTGTATGGGGGTGAGTCCGTTCCTCCTCGTGGTGCCCCTGGAAAATGCCTGCTGCTGCAGGCTAAACTGAACACGGACAAATACTGTTGTAATTTAAATCTTTTGTGACAGCAAGAACGGAAGGATGAAAAATTCATACTTTGACAGATTACAAGTACAGGATTCTCTGTCACAAATAAGAATATGATGAAGATGAAGCAGAATATGAATAAGAATAATAGTTTAATAAGAAGAATATGAGTAATGTTAACAAAGATGAATAGCAAGAAGTTTAAGAAGAAGATAAAGAAGGTGAAGATGAAGAATAATTTGATGAAAAAGATGATGCTGCAGAAGATTATGAAGGAGAAAGTGTGTGAAAAGTTAAAAAGGTGAAGATGAAGAGCATGGAAGTTGTGTAATATACATATTTGCCTAAATATAAAAAACGTTAACATTGTCAATTTCTTCGTCAATCCGAACATCTTTAAAAAAAAAATATTTATGCTATTCCATTTGATTGGGTTAAACATCTATGCCTTTAATGTCTCCTCAACCTTCCCCAATACATTCTACATTACTCTTTCTTGTTTTCCTTCATGTACAATTAACCAACAAGGCAAGAATGGGTTTTTTTTAATTTCGATATTTTGTTCCCATAGACTTACATGGGACTTCCGGTATCGGTATCGGGTATCGCCGATATTTTAGTGATATCGGCGATACCATTCCGATTCCGATACTTTAGGATATCGGAAAGTATCGCTCAACTCTAATTCTGACCCCTTTAAATTTTTCACTCTTTGTTTCATTGTATCCATTTGCTAAATTCAGAAAAGTTCATTTTTTTTCTCATTAATATACACTCTGCACGCCATCTTGACTAAAAAAACAGAAATGTAGAAATTTTTGCAAATTTATTAAAAAAAACAAAACTGAAATATCACATGGTCATAAGTATTCAGACCCTTTTGCTTACATAATTGCAGAAAATGGCAAAGTTCTAGTGGATTGATTGACCCGACTGTTAAAGGCGAATTTTGCAAGAGGTAGGAATGAGGACCAGTATTCCTGCAGAGCTGCAACAAAATACCTCAATTTGCTCCAAAGATTGATTTGTCCACTCTGTCTGACTGTTGATTTCAGGGTGGTAAGCAGAGGAAAAAGACAAGCCAATATCCAGTTTCTTACAAAAAGCTCTTCAGAATGTGGAGACAAATTACACTCCCCTATCAGACACAATGTTAAGAAGAATTCCATGCAACCACACCACATAACGAATAAACAAACTGGAGAGTGTTTATGCATTATGTAAGCCTGACAAATGAGCAGAATGAGCTTGTTTACTGAATCGGTCAAACCACAAAATAACTGTTTTTTCCATCATACAGAGGCAAATCCGTGATGAAATTCATGGACAAATGAGTCAATGGAGTTTCCAGAATTGGCAATGGAACCAATTCCCCTGTTGGTTATGAGAAACTTTAGTGCGTGCGCAGACTTCAAATGCAGATACAAAATCTTTAATATCATTACTCATAGATGGCCAACAAAAGAGTCTGGAAATAACTTTCTGTGTAGCTGTGACCCCAGGATAACCACTCAAGATGGAATCATAAAACTCCTATAACAGTCACAATCTTAAGTACACAAGAACAAATAACTTGGACCCTGCAGTGGCAGACGGGTCCAATGACTGAGTTTTGTGCATCTCTGCTTTCAATTTCGAGGATACCACAGACACCACAATGCCCTTAGTAAGAATGGAGGATGGAGGTTTTGGAGGTGAAACTGAATCAAGACTCCGTGACAAAGTGTCAGCCTTCACATTCTTTCACCCTGGTTTAAAAGTGATAAAGAACATAAATCTAGAGAAAAATAAGGACCACGTGTCCTGTCTAGGAGTTAGCCATTTAGCTGTTTCAACATAAGCTAAATTTTTATGGTCATAGACCACAGTGACTTAATGACCAGTCCCTGCCAAAAAATGCCTCCATTCCTCAAAGGCTATTTTAACAGCAAGTAACTGATGATTCCCAACATCATAATTTATTTCAGCAAACAAAAATGCCTTTGAGAAAAACGCACATGAACTCAAATTAGTCAGAGTTTTGGGCCCCTGAGAAAAAAACCTCCCATACCCCGACCTCTGAAGCATCTATCTCCACAATGAATGGGTCCTGAAGATTGGTTTGGATTAGAACAGGAGCAGACATAAAATACTTTTTCAATTTTTAAAAATCCCCAATAGCATCCGATGACTAAACCTTGAGGTCTGCCCCCTAACTTGTGAGGTTAAGAGGCTTTAAAAATCTGAGAAAATCCCTTAATGAGTTTCATACACTAGCAGTGAAGAGCTTCTTTTTCATGAAGCTGGCCACCTGGCCCTGCAACTTGGACTGTGAAGATTCAAATCTTTAGTGCTTTTCAGTCAGATCTTGAATCGCTAGAAATAGGTTCACAAAACGAATGGGATCCATGCTGGCGGGAAATAAAACTATATGGTCAGTTGTAATGTGACACTGAGTCACTAATAATGGCCAAGCCGTGAGACAGGGTAGTCAGGTGGTCTGAGGTCAGATATCAGGGGGCTCATAGTACAAAGTATAAGACAAGGGCATGGTTAGATAACAGGTCAAATGCCAGGAGTAGGGTTGAGCATTCCGATACTGCAAATATCGGGTATCGGCCGATATTGGCTGTATCGGAATTCCGATTCCGAGTTCCGATATTTTCGTCATATCGGATACCGGAATCGGAATGTCACTGTCACTGTCAGTGTCCGTCGGTCGGGTCTGTCAGGAGTCAGCGGCACTTACCCGGCAGAAGATCTCCGGCGGTCACATCCCGGACTGCTTGATGGCCGCCATCCTCTTCTCCCTGGCGGTCACATGCAGTTTCTCGCGATAACTGCAGTGACTGCTGGGTAATCGCGGCCGTAAAGCAGTCCGATGACGTCACCGCCAGAAAAGCAGGTAATCAGCTGTGCTGCGCCGGGATGTCAGGCTCTGCCTGGCATTCCGATGTAGCAGAGCTGGATCGTCGTGGGACAATCGTTACTATGGACTGCGTCGGACAGGTGGTATACTGTTGGTTTTTTTTTTTCTTTTTTTACAGGAGATCGATGGCGTCGCAGGAATGAGAGAGTAATAAAATAAATGAAAACTGTGTTGTCTCTTTTATTTCATTAAAAGACTTTTTTCTTGCTGTGTCTTTATTTTAAACATTTAAAAACTTTGGGATTAATAATGGATCGGTGTCTTATTGACGCCTCTCCATTATTAACCGGGCTTATTGTCACCGTGCAATCAACGGTGACATTAACCCCTTATTACCCCGCTTGCCACCGCTACAGGGCAAGTGGGAAGAGCCGGGTAAAGTGCCACAATTGGCACATCTTTTGATGCGCCAAATGTGGGGCTGCTGTAGCCTGGTATTATCAGGCTGTTGAGGGCCAAAATCCATGGGCTTTGACAGTCTTTTAATACCAGGCCGCAGCAGTCTGCATTTTACTTGGCTGGTTAACAAAAATAGGGGGGATCCCCACGCCGTTTTTTTTCGAGGGGATCCCCTATTTTTGTTAACCAGCCAAGCTAAGCAGACTGCTGTGGCCTGGTATTATCAGGCTGGCAAGGTCCATGGATATTGGATCCTTACCAGCCTGAAAAACCAGGCCTCAGCGGTCTGCTTCATCTGGCTGGTTAACAAAAATAGGTTGGACCCCACGCCAATTTTTTTCGAGGGGATCCCCTATTTTTGTTAATCAGCCAAGATATGCAGACTGCTGTGGCCTGGTATTATCAGGCTGGCAAGGTCCATGGATCTTGGCTCCTTAACAGCCTGAAAATCCAGGCCTCAGCGGTCTGCTTCATCTGGCTGGTTAACAAAAATGGGGGGGACCCCACGCCATTTTTTTTTCGAAGGGAACCCCTATTTTTGTTAATCAGTTCCCTCTGACGTCACTGATGGTGTCCCTGGCTGACCTGAAGTGAAAGTGGAAAGAAATCAATTAAGCTTTCCACTTCCTCTCCTGTCAGCCAGGAGAGGAGCTCATTCATTTGGGGGTTTACTGTGAGGCTGCAGCATTAGCTGCGGTCCCTGCAGTAAACATTAACCCTTTCTGAAGGATTACACCGTGGGACCTGACTGTGCATGGGATAGGTAAGAATAATTTTGCTTTATTATTTTATTTTTATTACAGGAAATGGTTTTAGCAGGTAAATAAAATATGGTCAAAAACTGTGTGATTATTTCATTAAACTTCTTTTTTATTAAAGTGTGTGTGTTTGATTTTTCTTTCATACAATAGGATTAATAATTGATAGTTGTCTAATTGACAGCTCTCAATTATTAACCTGGCTTAAAGTGACCTTTCAATTGCAAGGTCATTTTAACCCCTTATTAACCCATTCGCCACCGCTACAGGGCAATGGGAATAGACGGGCAAAGTGCCAGAAAGGGCAAATCTAATTAGAGATTTGCCCTTTCTGGGGTGTCTGGGGGCAGATGTTAGTAGCCGGGGGGGGCCAAAAATAATGGTCCCTCTCTGGGCTATTATTATCTGCCCCCACTCACTGGCTTTGTCTGTCTGGTTGTGAAAATAGGGCGGGAGCCCACGCATTTTTTTCAGCAATTTTACACCTCATATATATATATACATGTCATTGAGTTTGTGACACATATATATATATATTTAAAGTTCATACACTTCTACATAGTATAATAGCCACTAATTCAATTGCCGGCTTTTGTGAAAATGCAGAAACCCCACATGAAATGACACTTGGTTTACATAGAGTTAACCATGTCTTTTCATGTAGTTTGATATCTGATTTGCACAAACAATTACATGAGTGTAAGTGTGCAAAATTTCACACCTGTAGGGGTTAATTAAAGGTGTAAATTCGTAGCAAAAAAGTCCGTTTTTTTTACAACGAATTTACACCTTTAATTAACCCCTACAGGTGTGAAATTTTGCACACTTACACTCATGTAATTGTTTGTGCAAATCAGATATCAAACTACATGAAAAGACATGGTTAACTCTATGTAAACCAAGTGTCATTTCATGTCGGGTGCTTCTGTCTTTTCACAAAAGCCAGCTTTACCCGGCAATTGAATCAGAGGCTATTTTACTATGTAGAAGTGTATAAACTATAAATATATGTATATATATATGTCACAATGACATGTATATATATATATATATATATATATATATATATATATATGTATTCTATGTGTGTATATTTAGTGTTTACAAGGAAAGAAAGAGGTTTTTTTAGTTACGATATTTTGTTCCCATAGACTTACATTGGATTTCCGGTATCGGTATCGGGTATCGCCGATATTTTAATGGTATCGGCGATACCATTCCGATTCCGATACTTTTGGATATCGGAAAGTATCGCTCAACACTAGCCAGGAGGGTACAAGACAAGGGAGTACAACAAACAGATATTCAGAGACCAAGTCCAAAGTCCAATACCTGAAGTCAGAGAGCATCAAAAGCAGAAGGGATAATCCACATGAATAGTCACGACAAGTCCGAGGTCCAGCAACAAGATCAAAAAGTCAGACACAGCAATAAACAAATCAAACCAAGCTAAGCTACATGTGACAATGTGCTGCTCAAAAGCAGGCAAATCATTTAGGTGGGACACAACAGGGAAAATGCCGCCAGGCTAGACCAGATTGAGCAGGGCTGTCAATTTAAATTATGACAGCCCAGCACACTGCAGGATCAGATTGGATGACTGGACTGTCACTCTCTAAACTAACAGTCCAGCACACTCCAGATCCCATAGGGCACTCTGTCATGAAGGCCATTTTTGGCCAGTCTCTTTCTTATGGTGCAGTCATGAACACTGACCTTAACTGGATAAATAAGACACTCCAAGGTTTAATAAGAATAAAACAAAGGGCATTCAGAATCTTTAAGGCCAAGGATACAGAAATAGCATTTCAAGAGTATAAAGATCTAAATAAGAAATGTAAAAAAGAAATTAAGCTGGCAAAGTTATCCACAGATAAACAAATCACCAACGACATTAAATAAATCCTCCAAATTTTTATAAATACATCAATGCTAAAAAGAAAAAAAGATGGTATAGGCCCCTTAACCCCTTCATGACCCAGCCTATTTTGACCTTAAAGACCTTGCCATTTTTTGCAATTCTGACCAGTGTGCCTTTATGAGGTACTAAATCAGGAACGCTTCAACCGATCCTAGCGATTCTGAGAGTATTTTTTCGTGACATATTGGGCTTCATGTTAGTGGTAAATGTAGGTCAATATTTTTTGCGTTTATTTGTGAAAAAAATGGAAATTTCACGAAAATTTTGAAAATTTTGCAATTTTCAAATTTTGAATTTTTATTCTGTTAAACCAGAGAGTTATGTGACACAAAATAGTTAATAAATAACATTTCCCACTTGGCTAATTTACATCAGCACAATTTTGGAAACAACATTTTTTATTTGTTAGGAAGTTATAAGGGTTAAAAGTTGACCAGCGATTTCTCATTTTTACAACAAAATTTGCAAAGCCATTTTTTTTGGAACTACCTCACATTTGAAGTCACTTTGAGGTGTCTATTTGGCAGAAAATACCCAAAAGTGACACCATTATAAAAACTTCACCCTCAAGCTACTCAAAACTACATTCAAGAAGATTATTAACCCTTCAGGTGCTTCACAGGAACTAAAGCAACGTGAAATGGAAAAAATGGACATTTTAATTTTTCCAACAAAAATTTTATTTTAGCATCAATTTTTTCATTTTTAGATGGGCAACAGGATAAAATAGATCCTAAAATTTGTTGAGCAATTTCTCCTGAGTACACTGATACCTCATATGTGGTCATAAACCACTGTTTGGGCGCACGGCAGGGCTCAGAACGGAAGGAGCGCCATTTGACTTTTTGAATGGAAAATTAGCTCCAATCGTTAGCGGACACCATGACGCGTTTGGAGAGGCCCCTGTGTGCCTAAACAGTGAAAAAAAACACATGTTACACCATTTTGGAAACTAGACCCCTTATGGAACTTATCTAGATGTGTTATGAGCACTCTGAATCCCCAAGTGCTTCACAGAAGTTTATAACGCAGAGCAGTGAAAATAAAAAATAATTTTTTTCCTCAAAAATGATTTTTTAGCTCGCTATTTTTTATTTTCACAAGGGTAACAGGAGAGACTGGACCACAAAAGTTGTTGTGAAATTTGTCCTGAGTCCAACAATACCCCATATGTGGGGGGGAACCACTGTTTTGGCGCATGGGAGAGCTCAGAAGGGAAGGAGCGCCATTTTGGAATGCAGACTTGATGGAATATTCTGCGGGCGTCATGTTGCGTTTGCAGAGACCCTGATGTGCCTAAACAGTAGAAACCCCCCACAAGTGACCCCATTTTGGAAACTAGACGCCCCAAGGAGCTTATCTAGATGTGTCATGAGCACTTTGAACCCCCAAGTGCTTCACAGAAGTTTATAAACGCAGAGCAGTGAAAATAAAAAAATAATTTTTGTTCCTCAAAAATCATTTTTTAGCCCGCTATTTTTATTTTCCCAAGGGTAACAGGATAAATTGAACCCCAAAAGTTGTTAATCAGTTTTCCTGAGTAAGCTGGTGCCCCATATGTGGGGGGGAACCACTTTTTGGGTGCACGGCAGGGCTCAGAAGGGAAGCAGCGCCATTTGACTTTTTTAATGGAAAATTAGTTCCAATCGTTAGTGGACACCATGTCGTGTTTGGAGAGCCCCTGTGTGCCTACATTTTGGAGCTCCCCCACAAATGACCCCATTTTGGAAACTAGACCCCCTAAGGAACTTATCTAGATGCACAGTGAGCACTTTGAACCCTCAGGTGCTTCACAGAAGTTTATAAAGCAGAGCCGTGAAAATAAAAAATCTTTTTTTTTCTCAAAAAATCATTTTTTAGCCCCCTATTTTTTATTTTCACAATGGTTACAAGAGAAATTGAACCCCAAAAGTTGTTGTGCTGTTTGTCCTGAGTACGCTGGTACCCCATATGTGGGGGGGAACCACTGTTTGGGCACATGTCATGGCTCGGAAGGGATGTAGTGATGCTTTGAAATGCCGACTTGATGGAATGGTCTGCAGGCATCTTGTTACGTTTGCAGAGCCCCTGATGTGCCTAAACAGTAGAAACCCCCCACAAGTGACCCAATTTTGGAAATTAGACCCCCTAAGGAACTTATCCAGATGTGTGGTGAGCACCTTGAACCTCCACGTGCTTCACAGAAGTTTATAATGCAGAGCAGTGAAAATAAAAAATCATTTTTTTCCTCAAAAACTGATTTTTATAACCCGCAATTTTTTATTTTCACAAGGGTAACAGGAGAAATTGGACCCCAAAAGTTATTGTACAGCTTGTCCTGAGTACACTGGTACCCCATATGTGGAGGGGAACCACTGTTCGGGCACACATTGGGGCTCAGAAGAGAAGTAGTGACGTTTTGAAATGCCGACTTTGATGGAATGGTCTGCAGGTGTCATGTTACGTTTGCAGAGCCCCTGATGTGCCTAAACAGTAGAAACTCCCCACAAGTGACCCCATTTTGGAAACTAGACCATGCAAGGAACTTATCTAGATGTGTGGTGAGCACTTTGAGCCCCCAAGGGCTACACAGAAGTTTATAACGCCCGGGCATGAAAATAAAAAAAATCATATTTTTTCCACAAACATGATCTTTTAGTCCCTATTTTTTTTATTTTCCCAAGGGTAACAGGAGGAATTAGACCCCAAAAGTTGTTGTCCAATTTGTCCTGAGTACGCTGATTTCCCATATGTGGGAGAAAACTACTGTATGGGCACACGTCGGGGCTCGGAAGGGAAGTAGTGACGTTTAGAAATGCCGACTTGATGGAATGGTCTGCGGGTGTCATGTTACATTTGCAGAGACCCTGATGTGCCTAAACTGTGGAAACCCCCCAAAGTGACCCCATTTTGGAAACTAGACCACCCAAGGATCTTATCTAGATGTGTAGAGAGCACTTTGAACTCCCAAGTGCTTCACAGAAGTTTATAAACCAGAGCATGAAAATAAAAAAATCATTTTTTTCCTCAAAAAATGATTTTTTTGCCCACAATTTTTTATTTTCTCAAGGGTAACAGGAGAAATTGGACCCCAAAAGTTGTTGTCCTGTTTATCCTGAGTATGGTGGTGCCCCATATGTGGGGGGAACCACTGCTTTGGCACACGTCGGGGCTCGGAAGGGAAGTAGTGACGTTTTGTAATGCCGACTTCATGGAATGGTCTGCGGGCGTCATGTTACGTTTGCAGAGCCCATGATGTACCTAAACAGTAGAAACCACCCCCAAGTGACCCCATTTTGGAAAATAGATCCCCCAAAGAACTCCTCTAGATGTGTGGTGAGTAGGGTTGAGCGATACTTTCCGATATCAAGAAGTATCGGATCGGAATGGGTATCGCCGATACCCCAAAAGTATCGGCGATACCCGATTCCGATACCGGAAATCCAATGCAAGTCTATGGGACAGAAATATCGTAACTAAAAAAACCTCTTTCTTTCCTTGTAAACACTAAATATACACACATAGAATACATATATATATATATATATATATATATATATACATGTCATTGTGACATATATATATATATATATATACATATATTTATAGTTTATACACTTCTACATAGTAAAATAGCCTCTGATTCAATTGCCGGGTAAAGCCGGCTTTTGTGAAAAGACAGAAGCACCCGACATGAAATGACACTTGGTTTACATAGAGTTAACCATGTCTTTTCATGTAGTTTGATATCTGATTTGCACAAAAAATTACATGAGTGTATGTGTGCAAAATTTCACACCTGTAGGGGTTAATTAAAGGTGTAAATTCGTTGTAAAAAAACGGACTTTTTTGCTACGAATTTACACCTTTAATTAACCCCTACAGGTGTGAAATTTTGCACACATACACTCATGTAATTGTTATTGAAAACAATAGATCAAACAACTTGAAATGATATGGTTAACTCTATATAAACCATGTGTCATTTCATGTCGGGTTCTGCATTTTCACAAAAGCCGGCAATTGAATTAGCGGCTATTATACTATGTAGAAGTGTATGAACTATAAATATAAATATATATATATATGTGTCACAAATTCAATGACATGTATATATATATATATATGAGGTGTAAAATTGTTGAAAAAAAATGCGTGGGCTCCCGCCCTATTTTTGCAACCAGACAAAGCCAGCGAGTGGGGGCAGATAATAATAGCCCAGAGAGGGACCATTATTTTTGGCCCCCCCTTGGCTACTAACATCTGCCCCCAGACACCCCAGAAAAGACAAATCTATAATTAGATTCGCCCTTTCTGGCACTTTGCCCGTCTATTCCCATTGCCCTGTAGCGGTGGCGAATGGGTTAATATGGGGTTAAAGTCACCTTGCTATTGAAAGGTGACCTTAAGCCAGGTTAGGTTAATAATTGAGAGCTGTCAATTAGACAACTATCAATTATTAATCCTATTGCATGAAATAAAAATAAAACACACACACTTTAATTAAAAATCATTTTAATGAAATAAAGACACATGTTTTTGACCATCTTTTATTTTACTGCAAAAACCATTTCCTGTAATAAAAATAAAATAAAAAAGCAAAATTATTCTTACCAATCCGATGCACAGTCAGGTCCCACGGTGTAATCCTTCAGAAAGGGTTAATGTTTATTGCAGGGACCGCAGCTAATGCTGCAGCCTCACAGTAAACCCCCAAATGAATGAGTTCCTCTACTGGCTGACAGGAGAGGAAGTGGAAAGCTTAATTGATTGCTTTCCACTTTCACTTCAGGTCAGCCAGGGACACAATCAGTGACGTCAGAGGGAACTGATTAACAAAAATAGGGGTTCCCTTCGAAAAAAAAATGGTGTGGGGTCCCCCCTATTTTTGTTAACCAGCCTGATGAAGCAGACTGCTGAGGCATGGTATTTAAGGCTGTTAAGGAGCCAATATCCATGGACCTTGCCAGCAGCGTCGGACTGGAGTACCTTGGGCCCACCAGAGAAAAATTATTCTTGGGGCCCACCATCATACTTCCCAACCTTTGAAGAAGGGAAAGAGGGACAAAGGCTGTGGCACGCTGTGCCTGCTCCAGCAAATTTTAGGCCATGCCACGTTGCACCACAGACTGTCCAGGAGTTGTTGGATGCTTTAGTCCAGGTGTGGGAGGAGATCCCTCAGGAGAACATCCGTCGCGCTCATCAGGAGCATGCCCAGAAGTTGTAGGGAGGTCATACAGCATACCCAGGGCCGGCGTCAGCACCCGGCACACCCGGGCAAGTGCCGGGGCCCTGAGCAGGCGGGGGGGCCCACTCGCAGTCTGGCACCCCCGCGCCCGTTAGCGGAGGAGAGCGGTGTCAGCGCCGCCACTGGGCCCCCCCCGCTTGCTCAGGGCCCCGGCATCAGCTGGCACAATACTTACCTCTCCCGTGCCTCCGCTGCCGCAGCTCCGGGCTCCAGGGGGCACCAGCGCTTCCTCTCACAGCAGCGCCGCTGAATGACGTCATCATTCAGCGGCCGGCTGTGGCAGAGAGCGCGGGGACGCTGGACAGTTAAGACGTGTGTGTGTGTCTCTGTGTGTGTCTGTGTGTATGTAGTGCGGTGCTTTGTGTGTGTATGTGTGTGTGTGTGTATGTGTGTGTGTATGTATGTGAGAGAGTGCTTGTGTGCTGTTGTGCTGTCTATGTGTGATGATGGGCAGGCATTGCTGATAATGGGGAGGCATTGATGATAATGGGCAGGCATTGATGATGGGGAGAAGATGATGATGGGCAGGCATTGCTGATAATGGGGAGGCATTGCTGATAATGGGGAGGCATTAATGATGATGGGGAGAAGATGATGATGGGCAGGCATTGATGATGGTGGGGAGGAGATGATGATGGGCAGGCATTGCTGATAATGGGGAGGCATTGATGATGATGGGGAGAAGATGATGATAATGGGCAGGCATTGATGATAATGGGGAGAAGATGATGATGGGGAGGAGATGATGATGATGGGCAGGCATTGATGATAATGGGGAGGCCATGATGATGATGGGGAGGCAATGATGATGATAAGGAGGAAATGATGATGATGGGGAGACAATCATGATGATAATGGGGAGTCTTTCCACAGCGCCCGTTCCTGAGCCGTAACAGTGCAGAACGCAGTACAGCGCAGAGGAGAGCTCCATATTTTGTATGGAGCATTATATGGGGACCAGTATCCTGTATGGAGCATTATATGGGGACCAGTATCCTGTATGGAGCATTATATTGGGTCCAGTATTCTGTATGGAGCATTATTTTGGGTCCAGTATTCTGTATGGAGCATTATATGGGGGGTGACATCCTGCATGGGGTATTATATGGGTGATTAGGGGGAGACTGTGGTGCCCATAATATTGTATGGAGGACTGTACTGTCCAGTCTGTTCTGTGCGCTGTGAGGATTTGGCGGTTTTTGAGCTATTGTACAATTTACAATAGATATCACTCATGTAATGGAAGAAGTGAAGTATTTGGCATTGTACTGTACCTATATTTCTCTGCTGTATCTGTGCATCATGAATCGTGGTCTGTGTTAAAGGGGCCCACTGAGGCTCTTTCGCCCGGGGCCCATAAAAACCTGGAGCCGGCCCTGAGCATAACTCCAAAATTTTGAAGATAGGAAAGAGGGCTAAAGGCTGCGGCGCGCATAGCGCGCCGCTGCAAATTTTAGGCCACGTCCCGACCACACCCATTTCACAACTAATCACACCCATATCCTCGCCCCAAGCGTACCCATTTAGCACTGCTGATCACACTGACTGGTAATGAGGGCACAGTGGCTGGTACTGAGGAAAAGAAAGAAAGAGCAGCGAGAGAGAAAGAACAAACAGAGAAAGAAAGAGAGGAAAGAAAGAAAAGAGAGAAAGAAAGAACAGAGAGAAAAAGAACAGAGAGCGAGAAAGAAAGAACAGAGAGCGAGAGACTAGTGAGAGAAAGAAAGACTAGAGAGAGAAAGAAAGACTAGAGAGAGAGCCAGAGGCGTAGCTAGGGTTTTGGTTTAGTGGGGGTGAAACTTCTGAGTGGGCCCCTAATCAGAGAACCTCAGCAAATGACCGCGCTGTTGCCAAAAATAATCTATATATAAAAAGACCAATACTGATATTACCGCCATATGGTCTGTGGTAAATAATACCAGTCCTACAGAACATATAATAGATTACAGCACAGGTACAGATAATGACTTACCGCTGATGTTCTTTCTAATGGAATTGTTCACTTTTCATGTCTTTTCCATCTGGCCCAGACCGACATGACGACTTCTCCAGCCAGGACTCGACTGCAGAGATTACAACAAAGACACATTTCACTTCTCATATTTTTAGCACTGTCACGGTCACCAATTGGACTATTCTCAACCTGCACAAACTCCTCATCCTGCTGATACCCCAATACTGAGCCGCTGCTGCCATATGTGTCCCTATTTCTGCACCTGATACCCCTATACTGAGCCGCTGCTGCCATATGTGTCCCTATTTCTGCACCTGATACCCCAATACTGAGCTGCTGCTGCCGTATGTGTCCCTATTACTGCACCTGATACCCCAATACTGAGCTGCTGCTGCTGCTGCCGTATGTGTCCCTATTACTGCACCTGCTGTGTGGTTCTGTGTGACCTCTAAATTCTAAAGCACCCCTCTAGAATATAGTAATGCCGGGTGCAAGTGCCCTAGAAAACAGTGTCCACATTTTGTCCCCTAGACTGTAATAATGCCCTGTGTGCCCCTTTGACAGTCACAGTAACCCGAGTTCCCCTATAACAATAAGTGTCCACTTTACATTTAATAATGTCCCAAGTAGTGTTGAGCATTCCGATACCGCAAGTATCGGGTATCGGCCGATATTCGCGTTATCGGAATTCCGATACTTAATTCCGATACTTTTTCAATATCGTATACCGGAATCGGAAGTTCCCATAATTCTTTGAGAGGCAATGTGATTTTAGTCAGCCAATGAGGAATCCTACGAAGTGTGGGCACATCCTGTAATGCTGCGGTCATCTTAACTAATGGCATGGCTGTGATTGGCTGCTGAAATGATGTCAGAATGCACTATAAAAGGCGCCGCAGCCATTTTAGCGTCACTGTGCTGTGAACTCAGTAAGGGACAGAACGCTGCTGTGCTGACTCTGAGGGACAGTTAGATATTGCGATTTTGTGTACTACTGTGCTTGAGGCAGGCTAGTTTACCAACCGCTGTGTAAAGCTTCATTTTGCCAGTGTTGTTTTAACAGCTCTGTGCAAGGTGTGTGTGTGACAGTGCAGGTGACGCTGCAGTTTGCTCTGCATCCACCGCTGTTTGTAGGCATCTGCACGTGTCACTGACTCTTTTTTTTTTTAATTTTATTTAGTGGAATTGGTGCAGCTCCATTATATTAGAAAAAAATCAAATCTATTAGTGTGACGTGCTTCCATCCGTATACAATACATTGGTTGCAAACACTATAGAAGTACAGAAAGGAGCTTTTCACAGATAGTGAATAGTTGTGTTTCAGTGTTCACTGCAGTCTGTGAGGTTTTGATTTTTTGAGTGCAGATCACGCTCCAGTTAGTTCTTCAACCACTGCTGGTTGTAGTCTGCTGAGCGTGTGTCACTGCCTCATCCTTCACATTTTTCTCTAATTGGTGCTGCTCCATTTTAGTGGAAAAAAAATCTAATCTATTAGTGTGACGCGCTTCCATCCGTATACAATACATTGGTTGCAAACACTATAGAAGTACAGAAAGGAGCTTTTCACAGATAGTGAATAGTTGTGTTTCAGTGTTCACTGCAGTCTGTGAGGTTTTGATTTTTTGAGTGCAGATCACGCTCCAGTTAGTTCTTCAACCACTGCTGGTTGTAGTCTGCTGAGCGTGTGTCACTGCCTCATCCTTCACATTTTTCTCTAATTGGTGCTGCTCCATTTTAGTGGAAAAAAATCTAATCTATTAGTGTGACGCGCTTCCATCCGTATACAATACATTGGTTGCAAACACTATAGAAGTACACAAAGGGGCCTTTAACAGCTACAGAACAGTTGTGTTTCAGTGTTCACTGTAGTCTGTGAGCTTTTCATTTTGTGAGTGCAGATTACGCTCCAGTTTGTTCTTCAACCACTGCCGGTTGTAGTCTGCTGAGCGTGTGTCACTGCCTCATCCTTCACATTTTTCTCTAATTGGTGCTGCTCCATTTTAGTGGAAAAAAATCTAATCTATTAGTGTGACGCGCTTCCATCCGTTATACAATACATTGGTTGCAAACACTATAGAAGTACACAAAGGGCCTTTAACAGCTACAGAACAGTTGTGTTTCAGTGTTCACTGTAGTCTGTGAGCTTTTCATTTTGTGAGTGCAGATTACGCTCCAGTTTGTTCTTCAACCACTGCCGGTTGTAGTCTGCTGAGCGTGTGTCACTGCCTCATCCTTCACATTTTTCTCTAATTGGTGCTGCTCCATTTTAGTGGAAAAAAATCTAATCTATTAGTGTGACGCGCTTCCATCCGTATACAATACATTGGTTGCAAACACTATAGAAGTACACAAAGGGGCCTTTAACAGCTACAGAACAGTTGTGTTTCAGTGTTCACTGTAGTCTGTGAGCTTTTCATTTTGTGAGTGCAGATTACGCTCCAGTTTGTTCTTCAACCACTGCCGGTTGTAGTCTGCTGAGCGTGTGTCACTGCCTCATCCTTCACATTTTTCTCTAATTGGTGCTGCTCCATTTTAGTGGAAAAAAATCTAATCTATTAGTGTGACGCGCTTCCATCCGTATACAATACATTGGTTGCAAACACTATAGAAGTACACAAAGGGGCCTTTAACAGCTACAGAACAGTTGTGTTTCAGTGTTCACTGTAGTCTGTGAGCTTTTCATTTTGTGAGTGCAGATTACGCTCCAGTTTGTTCTTCAACCACTGCCGGTTGTAGTCTGCTGAGCGTGTGTCACTGCCTCATCCTTCACATTTTTCTCTAATTGGTGCTGCTCCATTTTAGTGGAAAAAAATCTAATCTATTAGTGTGACGCGCTTCCATCCGTATACAATACATTGGTTGCAAACACTATAGAAGTACACAAAGGGGCCTTTAACAGCTACAGAACAGTTGTGTTTCAGTGTTCACTGTAGTCTGTGAGCTTTTCATTTTGTGAGTGCAGATTACGCTCCAGTTTGTTCTTCAACCACTGCCGGTTGTAGTCTGCTGAGCGTGTGTCACTGCCTCATCCTTCACATTTTTCTCTAATTGGTGCTGCTCCATTTTAGTGGAAAAAAATCTAATCTATTAGTGTGACGCGCTTCCATCCGTATACAATACATTGGTTGCAAACACTATAGAAGTACACAAAGGGGCCTTTCACAGATACTGAACAGTTGTCTGCAGGGTTCACTGTAGTCTGTGAGGAATAACCACACTTAGGCCTTAACTTTTCTGACTTTCTTTATCAATCTACCAAGATGAAGAAGTCAGTGAGTAAGGCACGTGGTCGTGGTCGAGGCCGTGGATTTGCAGCAGGGAGAGGACGTGGGGATTCTGTGGCTGCTGCCGCACCCAGTGACACAGCATCCACCAGTTTTCCCCGTGAGCGTTCCTTTATGCGCACTTTTGTAGGAGCTCAGCGTACCCCCCTGCTGCGTGAAGAACAAATTGAAGCCGTTGTTGGTTGGATGGCAGCCAATGCATCGACTTCAATAGCTTCCACCTCCTCTCAGGACCACAGCACTGTTGAACAACCATCAGTCTCTTCACCGCCTGCCAAATTGCCCAGGCAGTCAGAGAGCTCTGTACAGGAGCCAGCTGAGTCTCTGCTTCTGTTCTCAGAATCTGTTGGCTTGGAAACAGGGGCCCAGCCAAGCAGCATTCTGGAATGTGAAGAAGAGGCAGTATGCAGTGATGCGCAACAGCTGTGTCTCTCTGAATCTGAAGAGGCGGGTGAGCCAGTGCCGATGGTCAGCACACCGCAGAACGCATCTGATGATGATGAGACTCAGTTGCCAGTTTCTGTTGAGCATGGTGCTGGCCAGACCACCCAACAACAGCAGGTGTTGGAAGAGGGTAGTGGTGGAGATGATGAGGTCCAAGACCCAACATGGCGTGAGGAACAGGAAGGTGGTGGGAGCAGCTCTGAGGAAGAGATTGCACCAACGGTCCAAACAGTAGGGAGAGGTAGGCTGCAGACTCGCTTGCCTGTAGCCTCCAGTTTGGCACCCGTTCGGAGCAGTTCTCTTCCAACAGCCAAACCGGGCGCTCCCAGGACTTGCTCTGCGTGGTCCTTTTTTGATACAGTTGCAGATGATATTTGCTATGTAAAATGCAAGCTGTGTAATCAAAAAATTAAAAGAGGTAAAAGTGTCAGTAACCTTAATACAACAAATATGTGGAAACATGTGCGGTCAAAGCACTTTGTTGAGTTACAAAGACACACTGGAGATGTAGGCCAACCTACAGCAGCACCTACATCTTCAGCTCGTGTTGGAGCCTCTTCCTCCAGTTCACACACAGCTGGTTCGGCTTCCTCAAAGGATCGCCATGGAAGAACCTCTGTCACTGTTGTCCAGAGACACAGTGTTATTCCACCCACAGCTGCAAGTTCCCTGTCATCCTCACACACCCAGGCCACAAAACAGCCATCGGTAGCACAGGCATGGGATAAAAGACGGCCATACTCGGCAAACCATCCACGAGCACAGGCTCTGAATGCTGGCATTGCAAAACTCCTGTCCCTTGAAATGCTGTCATTCAGGCTGGTGGAGACTGACAGTTTCCGTGAATTAATGGCATTGGCAGTCCCACAATACAATGTGCCCAGCCGATTTTATTTCAGCAGGCAAGCCGTCCCTGGTCTGCAAAAGCATGTTGAGGCAAAAATTAAACATGCGCTACTAAACGCCGTCAGTAGCAAGGTCCACCTGACCACCAATGCGTGGACCAGTACCCATGGCCAGGGACGATACCTTTCACTCACTGCCCATTGGGTGAATGTTGTGGAACCGGGTACAGATCTTGCGAGTGGCGCTGTACGTGTTCTGCCAACTCCAAGGATTGCCGGAATCAAGTCTGTCCACATTGACTCCTCCTCCTACTCCAGTTCCTCAGAATCATCGCTGCAGGAGCCGTCACGGTCTACCTCCACATGGACCCGTGGACGCTTACCTGATGCGACCGATATGAGCACAGCCGTGGCCAAACGGCAACAGGCCGTTCTGAAATTAATTCCCATGGGGAATCGAAGCCACACAGCGCAGGAGGTCTGGAATGCCATCAAGCAGGAGAGCGACGTGTGGTTTTTGCCAGCGAATCTCCAGCCAGGCTTGGTAGTGTGTGACAATGGCCGAAATCTGGTGGCAGCTCTGGGCCTTGGCAACCTCACTCACATACCATGTCTGGCACATGTGCTCAACTTGGTCGTGCAGAGTTTTTTGAGGGACTATCCGGATCTTGATGCACTGCTGCACAAGGTCCGCCTAGAGTGCGCTCACTTGCGACGTTCCAGCATGGCCAGATCGCGCATTGCAGCTCTGCAACGCAGATTGCGCCTTCCTGAACATCGCATCATATGTGACGTATCCACCAGGTGGAATTCAACGTTACATATGTTGGAGCGGTTGTGTGAGCAGCAGCCAGCAGTTATGGAGTATCAGCTGCATCAGGCGCAATCAACACGCAATTTGCGCCGTCCACACTTCACCATTAATGAGTGGGCCACTATGAAGGACATGTGCCACGTTTTGCGTGCGTTTGATGAGTCAACGCGGATGGCGAGTGCAGATGATGCACTAGTCAGCCTGACTGTCCCCCTTATCTGCCTGCTTCAAAAAACACTGCAAGCAATAAGGGATGAGGTTTTGGAAGAGGTGGAGGATGAGGAGTCACAAATTCCATCACCTTCTGGAAAGTCAGCGCAACGTGGTTCCTCACAAAGGGCTGGGCAGGGCTCACTTTGTGAGGAGGATGAGGAGGAGGAGTCAATGGAGGAGGAAGACATCGCTCCAGAGGGAGGTACACAACGCTCTAGTCAGTATGTAGAGCGAGGGTGGGGTGATGCAGAGCAGGCAGAGATAACGCCTCTTGCAGAGGACAGCGTTTCTTTGCCAGTTGGGAGTCTGAAGCACATGGTTGATTTCATGCTGCAGTGCCTAAGAAACGACCGCCGCATCGCCCACATTCTCACGACGTCTGATTATTGGGTGTACACCCTCCTAGACCCTCGCTACCGGGACAACGTCAAAAGCCTCATCACACCGTTGAACCGGGAGCGTAAAATGCGGGAGTACCAAGACACACTGGTGCAATCCCTAATGTTCTACCTTACTGCCGAGAGCACTGCTGCTGCTACTGCTTTACAAAGCAGCTCTGTGCGTCGAGGCAGTGTAGAGAGCTCTGCAACAAGAGGGAGCACACGCAGTGCCTCTGCACAGGGAAAGACCAGTATGTTAAAAATGTGGCAAAGTTTTGTGGCAGCGCCACAAATGTCTACACCATCCGAGAGGGCTCCAGTCAGCGGGAGGCAACGTATCCGTCAGATGGTGACAGACTACTTGGCTTTGCCTCTCAGTGTACTCCCAGATGGCTCTTCCCCATTCAAGTTTTGGGTCTCTAAGCTGGATACATGGCCAGAGCTTAGCCAGTATGCATTGGAGGTGCTGGCTTGCCCTGCTGCCAGTGTATTATCGGAGCGCGTCTTTAGTGCTGCAGGTGGTGTACTAACAGACCGTCGCATGCGACTATCCTCCGATAATGTAGACCGGCTTACTTTTCTGAAAATGAACAAGGCATGGATCTCGCCAGAATTTGTCTGTCCGTTTTCAGATTAAATAACTGGTTCGCAACGTTATCCATGTCTCCTGTTATGTTCATCTTTCTACCACCTGAACTCTACTCCCTGGGCTCCAACACTGCCAGTTGCTGCTCAGAAGTGTCGTGTCCACAGAACAAAACACAAGCTCTACTGTTAGTGGGGTTCAGTAACGCCAGCTGTTCCCCTGCTGTGTCAATGGCAAGAAGTCTCCTGTTCCCGACACATGGACAGAAAAACACATGACCAACATGCTCCAAATAGGGAAGAGCCGTCACCCTGCTTGTTATGCTGAAAACATGAAATTGTGAAGTTTTGCAGGCCTAGAATGATAAATTTTTATGACAAATATGGACAAATAATAATTTGTCATCACAGCGCATATCTGCACATGTCTATTAGAAATGGTAACAAAAAATAAAACATAGTCTACTCTTCACATTTTGAAATTAATGCATAAAAGTACATTTCAGACTTATGAATTAATGCTTTTTAAGGAACTTTATCTGTACCTGTAAGATAATGCAGTCAATGGATGTACGAATCATTAAATCCTCATCATCATCATCACGAGTTTTATTTATGACAGACATTATAAAATACACATACTGATGCCAACTGTAACTTCAAACACCATATATGAAATGGCCAGCATGTAAACATGGTAATAATGTCCAATAATAAATTATTACATCTAGAAAGTGCATCATGCATACTGACAATAGGTAGTTATACCTGCAAGTGCTGTTGAAACAACCGCAAGAGATATAAATTAATACTGGTATATAGGTATCACAGTGCATAGTTACTCATGGACAATGTTGATGTAATACTGTATCTCAATTAAGTCAGCGTCAACCATTAGGCTTGTTAGTCTTGTACATTGTTAAAGAGGGAACGTAATTTTTTTGTTTGTCATAGGTGGAGTATTACACATTAAATTATTACTGCTGTATTTTTTTTTGCGTCCCTAGTGCGCAATAACGCAGCCTAACCTCACATTTGATAGTCAGCTAATTGCCACACGCTACCCTACCCTACGCGTGACAGTAGGAAGGTAGTGTTGACGGATAAAGCTTTGCGCAACCAGACATTCTTTTACCCTCTTCAACACTCTACAAGCAAAAAATGCATGATTTCAGCCGCAGACTTTATTGACGTACAGTATAACATCGGCATTACCCATCAGAGGCTGTCCACTGTCTGATACAGACATAGAATATACCTTTGCTATCCGTAGCCTTTGTTTCACCTACACTTGCAGGCACACACTTAAATTGTGACAAACAATGCCTAATGTTTTTTTAAATGGTTATTTTTTATTGTACATTATTGTGTCATCAATCACATTGATGAGTCCATGCTGGACATGTCATACATGCTATAGAAAGTTACGATTTTATGAACTTAAATAATTGAAATGTCTGTGACTGTCACATAAAATGTGCGATGATGATGATGAGTGACTATTACAAAATCCATTGTCTTCACTATGTTATGGTTTAACATAGCGTTCCTTAAGCATTATTCATAAAAAAAAAATGGACTTTTATTCTTAAATTTACAACACTATATTTTGTTACCAATTTTTTGGGTGTTGTGTTGTTCCATTTATTTTTGGCATGTGCATATATGCGTTTATATTTGTATTTTCTTTATTTTTCCTTCTTGAAATTAGAAAACATGTGTATCTTTGTACCGTGTTAGCCAGTAGATAGAAAAATATTTAGACTTCAGAGTCAGCAGTGGTTGATACCTTTTAATGGATAACTGAAAAGATGGAAACAAATTGCAAGCTTTCAAGGCTACTCACGTCTCTTCATCAGGGAAAGACTAACTAAAAAAATTAAGCATCACATATTTCTATACACAACAGGACACAGGAATAGTGCAATAGGTAAGACAAGTAAGTGACGTGTATCAGAACTGTCATTATCTCACAGGGATGAACATAAATATTGGAACAGTTCCTAGATAAGGATAGAAAGTTTGATTGCCCTCTCATTGGCGTATTTTTTTGGGTTTTCATGACCCTGGAAGGGCATAGACGCAGATTCCTTAATTGATATAGAATGACATAAATCCATGTGATCTATTCATTCCATCACTAACAGTGTCAAAGGTCATGATGAGCTTATATTCTGAAACCTTTGTACGTTTCTCATATTTGAAGTTATATTTTAATACCAGTAATTCCATATCCATGATGCTATGACCGGGCATACAAAAGTCTTTTGCCACAGGCAAATTCATTAATTTATCTGTGATTGTGTGGCGCTGATAATTCATCCTTGTTCTCCTTTTTGTTGCCGGTCTCCCCTCACTTGTCCCTCCCTCACTTGTCTTAGCTATTCCTGTGTCCTGTTGTGTGTAGAAATATGTGATTCTTCATTTTTGGCTTTACTCTTAGCCTGATGAAGACACCTGAGTAGTCTCGAAAGCTTTGAATTTGTTACCATATTTTCAGTTAGCCATTAAACGTTATCAACCACAGAGGACTGTCAAGTATAAATATTTTTCTATTCTTGTAATTGAAATTTATCATTTTATTGTTGTAGTAAAAGTTCATTTATTCTTGTTTGAAGTACATACATTTGCAATGGCCACGTAACAAGGCAATAACTCAATATTTTGTGCCTACACCCTCCTTGACCCTGGGCTTCAACAGCGCCAGTTGCTGCTCAGAAGTGTTAGATGCACAGATGAAAACAATCGCTGATGTGTTTGTGGGTTCAGTAACGCCTGCTGTTCCCCTGCTGTGTGTCTGGCAAAAATTACTGCTGCTAACTACAACTTCAACTTCAAACGTCTCATACTAGGCCTCTGCCTACACCCTCCTTGACCCTGGGCTTCAACAGCGCCAGTTGCTGCTCAGAAGTGTTAGATGCACAGATGAAAACAATCGCTGATGTGTTTGTGGGGTTCAGTAACGCCTGCTGTTCCCCTGCTGTGTGTCTGGCAAAAATTACTGCTGCTAACTACAACTTCAACTTCAAACGTCTCATACTAGGCCTCTGCCTACACCCTCCTTGACCCTGGGCTTCAACAGCGCCCGTTGCTGCTCAGAAGTGTTAGATGCACAGATGAAAACAATCGCTGATGTGTTTGTGGGGTTCAGTAATGCCTGCTGTTCCCCTGCTGTGTGTCTGGCAAAAATTACTGCTGCTAACTACAACTTCAACTTCAAACGTCTCATACTAGGCCTCTGCCTACACCCTCCTTGACCCTGGGCTTCAACAGCGCCAGTTGCTGCTCAGAAGTGTTAGATGCACAGATGAAAACAATCGCTGATGTGTTTGTGGGGTTCAGTAACGCCTGCTGTTCCCCTGCTGTGTGTCTGGCAAAAATTACTGCTGCTAACTACAACTTCAACTTCAAACGTCTCATACTAGGCCTCTGCCTACACCCCCTTGACCCTGGGCTTCAACAGCGCCAGTTGCTGCTCAGAAGTGTTAGATGCACAGATGAAAACAATCGTGATGTGTTTGTGGGGTTCAGTAACGCCTGCTGTTCCCCTGCTGTGTGTCTGGCAAAAATTACTGCTGCTAACTACAACTTCAACTTCAAACGTCTCATACTAGGCCTCTGCCTACACCCTCCTTGACCCTGGGCTTCAACAGCGCCAGTTGCTGCTCAGAAGTGTTAGATGCACAGATGAAAACAATCGCTGATGTGTTTGTGGGGTTCAGTAACGCCTGCTGTTCCCCTGCTGTGTGTCTGGCAAAAATTACTGCTGCTAACTACAACTTCAACTTCAAACGTCTCATACTAGGCCTCTGCCTACACCCTCCTTGACCCTGGGCTTCAACAGCGCCAGTTGCTGCTCAGAAGTGTTAGATGCACAGATGAAAACAATCGCTGATGTGTTTGTGGGGTTCAGTAACGCCTGCTGTTCCCCTGCTGTGTGTCCGGCAAAAATTACTGCTAGCTACCTAATCATGGTGAAAAAAACATGACATCTCAAAGTGTCTAGTGCTACACATAGATATGAGGCTACACCATGATTTCTAAGCTGTAAACATTTGAAACGTCAACTTTCAAACCATAAAATAATTTGTCTTTGTCACAAATCTGTAACAAAATAATTGTGACATATTATTACAGATATGCACATGTCGAAAACAAATGCAAACACAAAAGCCTACTTATGCTATAGGATACTGATGGTCAACCTTGTCACTCCATAGCTTAGACAAATCCAACTCACATCATGATGACTCAAATACTGCAATGTTGGAAGTGCATAATGTGGGTTGAACTTTGACAACTGCTGCAGTGCGAAGGTTATACTTCAGTGTTCTTGCCTTTGAAATAAAAGCATACAAGTAAATATAATATCCAATGTTGATTAAGGGACGTGATGTACACCTGTAATATTGTGCAAACAATGCATGTAGGAATAGTCCTCTTCAACATTACTTATATTTGTGTCATTTTAAAAAATACATATTTGATTAGAAAGTTAACAGCCCATATCATAAAGGTCCTTCATGTAAACATGATAATCGCTAACAAAAATCATGCATTACCTTGGTAAAGTCAATAGTGCATAGTCACAATAGCAAAATATATACCTGTAAGTGGTGCTGAAAGAACGACAACTGATAGAATAGGTGAATGATATCTATTTATCAGACTGAATAGCGACACCTGTACAATGTCGATATAATACTGTACCTTAACAAAACAGCTGTGTCACACCTCACACGCATTTTTCTTGTAGCTTGTTATGTAATAGGGCACATGCGTGTATGTTTCATCATAGGTGCATGTTTACTGAGTAAAGCAGTCATGACAACGCCTTTGTGTTGTCGGTACGCTTGCGATGATGAACGATGCGCACCGTGAATGTTAGTCTGCGTCATAAGACGCACAGACGCTCCAATACCCAACGCGTCACAGCAGGAAGCCAGTCTGTGCGTCCAAACAAAGGCGCAAGCATACATGCACGTACCCTTTTATAAAGCTATATAAAAAATAGGATGTAGTAGTAACGCACACTTTATTGAGGTACAGTATTTACATCGCCATTCACCATCTGTGGCTATGCAGTCTCATCTATATATACCTTATCTATCCGTTGTCATGCTTGCAAGTCCACAGTCAGGCATAAATAGCTGTTTTCACTATGCACTTTTTAAAGGTTTTTTTTGTTAATATAAATGATTGTCACATATTATCAGTATTACATGATGGAAATTTTAGATATTTTTAAAAACTTTTTAGTGATATTATTCAGCAAATGAAAATGTGTGTACATACTGTTACTTATCCATCATTAATGGATTCTGATATGTACTTGTATGCTTTTATTTAAAACCGTATAGCAGATTATTTAACCGATTTTTTATTGTGGTTTGCATTGCTTTTCAACATGTTAATGTATGCGTTTATGTTTGTCAATTATTAATTTACATATATTTTTTAAAGTAAAATCATCATCTTATGGTACTAAAGGTTATATTTCTCTTGTTTGGAGTATAGACATTTTTAATTGACACGTAACAAGGAAAATACTTGATCTAGTATTTAAACATCCTCCTTGACCCTGGGCTCCAACACGCCAGTTGTTGCTTGGAAGTGCTGTTAGCACAGTCACACTTGCTCCCGTGTTACTGGGGTTCAGTAATGTCAGCTGTTCCCCTGCTGTGTGAACGGCAAACAGTCCTGCTGCCTCCACCATGTTCTCTTCTCATCCCTGGGTTACAACACCGCCAGTTGTTTCTCGGAAGTGCTGTTAGCACAGTCTACACTTGCTCCTGTGTTACTGGGGTTCAGTAATGTCAGCTGTTCCCCTGCTGTGTGAACGGCAAAAAGTCCTGCTGCCTCCACCCTGTTCTCTTCTCATCCCTGGGTTACAACACCGCCAGTTGTTTCTCGGAAGTGCTGTTAGCACAGTCTACACTTGCTCCTGTGTTACTGGGGTTCAGTAATGTCAGCTGTTCCCCTGCTGTGTGAACGGCAAAAAGTCCTGCTGCTCCACCCTGTTCTCTTCTCATCCCTGGGTTACAACACGCCAGTTGTTTCTCGGAAGTGCTGTTAGCACAGTCTACACTTGCCCTGTGTTACTGGGGTTCAGTAATGTCAGCTGTTCCCCTGCTGTGTGAACGGCAAAAAGTCCTGCTGCCTCCACCCTGTTCTCTTCTCATCCTGGGTTACAACACCGCCAGTTGTTTCTCGGAAGTGCTGTTAGCACAGTCTACACTTGCTCCTGTGTTACTGGGGTTCAGTAATGTCAGCTGTTTCCCTGCTCTGTGAACGGCAAAAAGTCCTGCTGCCTCCACCTGTTCTCTTCTCATCCCTGGGTTACAACACCGCCAGTTGTTTTCTCGGAAGTGCTGTTAGCACAGTCTACACTTGCTCCTGTGTTACTGGGGTTCAGTAATGTCAGCTGTTCCCCTGCTGTGTGAACGGCAAAAAGTCCTGCTGCCTCCACCCTGTTCTCTTCTCATCCCTGGGTTACAACACGGCCAGTTGTTTCTCGGAAGTGCTGTTAGCACAGTCTACACTTGCTCCTGTGTTACTGGGGTTCAGTAATGTCAGCTGTTCCCCTGCTGTGTGAACGGCAAACAGTCCTGCTGCCTCCACCATGTTCTCTTCTCATCCCTGGGTACAACACCCGCCAGTTGTTTCTCGGAAGTGCTGTTAGCACAGTCTACACTTGCTCCCATGTTACTGGGTTCAGTAATGTCAGCTGTTCCCCTGCTGTGTGAACGGCAAACAGTCCTGCTGCCTCCACCATGTTCTCTTCTCATCCCTGGGTTACAACACCGCCAGTTGTTTCTCGGAAGTGCTGTTAGCACAGTCTACACTTGCTCCTGTGTTACTGGGGTTCAGTAATGTCAGCTGTTCCCCTGCTGTGTGAACGGCAAAAAGTCCTGCTGCCTCCACCCTGTTCTCTTCTCATCCCTGGGTTACAACACCGCCAGTTGTTTCTCGGAAGTGCTGTTAGCACAGTCTACACTTGCTCCTGTGTTACTGGGGTTCAGTAATGTCAGCTGTTCCCCTGCTGTGTGAACGGCAAAAAGTCCTGCTGCCTCCACCCTGTTCTCTTCTCATCCCTGGGTTACAACACCGCCAGTTGTTTCTCGGAAGTGCTGTTAGCACAGTCTACACTTGCTCCTGTGTTACTGGGGTTCAGTAATGTCAGCTGTTCCCCTGCTGTGTGAACGGCAAAAAGTCCTGCTGCCTCCACCCTGTTCTCTTCTCATCCCTGGGTTACAACACCGCCAGTTGTTTCTCGGAAGTGCTGTTAGCACAGTTCTACACTTGCTCCTGTGTTACTGGGGTTCAGTAATGTCAGCTGTTCCCCTGCTGTGTGAACGGCAAAAAGTCCTGCTGCCTCCACCCTGTTCTCTTCTCATCCCTGGGTTACAACACCGCCAGTTGTTTCTCGGAAGTGCTGTTAGCACAGTCTACACTTGCTCCTGTGTTACTGGGGTTCAGTAATGTCAGCTGTTCCCTGCTGTGTGAACGGCAAAAAGTCCTGCTGCCTCCACCCTGTTCTCTTCTCATCCCTGGGTTACAACACCGCCAGTTGTTTCTTGGAAGTGCTGTTAGCACAGTCTACACTTGCTCCTGTGTTACTGGGGTTCAGTAATGTCAGCTGTTCCCTGCTGTGTGAACGGCAAAAAAAGTCCTGCTGCCTCCACCTGTTCTCTTCTCATCCCTGGGTTACAACACCGCCAGTTGTTTCTTGGAAGTGCTGTTAGCACAGTCTACACTTGCTCCTGTGTTACTGGGGTTCAGTAATGTCAGCTGTTCCCCGCTGTGTGAACGGCAAAAGTCCTGCTGCCTCCACCCTGTTCTCTTCTCATCCCTGGGTTACAACACCGCAGTTGTTTCTCGGAAGTGCTGTTAGCACAGTCTACACTTGCTCCGTGTTACTGGGTTCAGTAATGTCAGCTGTTCCCTGCTGTGTGAACGGCAAAAAGTCCTGCTGCCTCCACCTGTTCTCTTCTCATCCCTGGGTTACAACACCGCAGTTGTTTCTCGGAAGTGCTGTTAGCACAGTCTACACTTGTCCTGTGTTACTGGGTTCAGTAATGTCAGCTGTTTCCCCCGCTGTGTGAACGGCAAAAAGTCCTGCTGCCTCCACCTGTTCTCTTCTCATCCCTGGGTTACAACACCGCCAGTTGTTTCTCGGAAGTGCTGTTAGCACAGTCTTTCACTTGCTCCTGTGTTACTGGGGGTTTAGTAATGTCGCTGTTCCCTGCTGTGTGAACGCAAAAAGCCCCGCGCCTCCACCATTTCTCTTTCATCCCTGGGCTACAAACCCCAGTTGTTTCTCGGAAGTGCTGTTAGCACAGTCTACACTTGCTCCTGTGTTAACGGGGTTCAGTAATGTCAGCTGTTCCCCTCTGTGTGAACGGCAAACATCCTGCTGCCTCAACTTTATTTTCCATGGTACCTTCTGCTACCCATCCGGGTTCCAGTTCCGTAGCTGGTTCTCCGCGTCCTTTTTTGGCTAGGTGCCCCAATTCGTATCCGTTTCAGCAACGTCTTGGTCCTTGGTAGTGCTTTGGAGCCGGGTACCTCCTGCTTAGTAACCGTGCCCCAGTAACGTCAGCCTGGTTCCCGGTTGTCCCAAATTTGGCTTTTTTCCTTCTGCTGACCTCGGGTTTCCCAGCACAGTCAGCGGTCCTCATACTTTCATTGGCTCTTTACCTTTTGCTCCCCACCCGGGGTTTCCCAGTACCGCAGGGGTTCTCCCAGTGCCTTTGGCCATAGGGCCTCCTTTCGGTTCGGTTCAGCAACTTGCTGTTCCTTGGAAGTGCTTTGGAGCACAGGTACCTCCTGTTAGTAACATGTCCCAGTACGTCGCGGTCTGGGTGTGCCATTGGCTTTTTCCTTCTGCTGACCCTCCGGGTTCCAGCACGTCAGCTGGTCCTCTTCTTTCATTGGCTTTTTTTACCTTCTGCTAACCCATCGGGTTCCAGTACTCATGTTTTCCGCAGTGCCTTTGGCCTAGGTGCCCCATGTCGGTATCCGAGTTCCAGAACGTCTGCTGGTCCTTTTTAGTGCTTTGGAGCTCCAACCTCCTGCTTAGAACCTGTCCAGTAACGTCAGCTGGTCCTCGGTTGTGCCTTTGGGCTCTTTTCCTTTTCTCGACCCTCCGGGTTCAGCACGTCAGCGGTCCTCTTACTTTCATTGGCTCTTTTACCTTTGCTACCCACCCGGGTTCCAGTACCGTCAGGGTTCCCCCGCGTGCCTTTGGCCTAGGTGCCTCCATGTCGGTATCCGATTCCGCAACGTCTCGGGTCCTTGGTAGTGCTTTGGAGCAAGTCCTCCTGTTAGTAACCCGTCCCCAGAACGTCGTGTCCTCGGTTTGCCATTGCTTTTTTCCCTTCTGCTGACCCTCCGGTTCCAGCACAGTAGCTGTCCTCGTTATTCCATTTGCTTTTGTCCCATCACCAACAGGACAAAGAAGGTTAAGACAAACTACAAGAACAGAACAAAAGACAGAAGAACAATAAGCAAAATCAAAAAGCGAAGAACATTAAGTATAAGACCAAAATAAGAGCAAATATATGCTCTAAATTTAAGCAGAAGAAGATAAGCATGTATGGGGGTGAGTCCGTTCCTCCTCGTGGTGCCCCTGGAAAATGCCTGATGCTGCTGCAGGCTAAATGAACGCGGACAAATACTGTTGAAATAAAATCTTTGTGACAGCAAGAACGGAAGGATGAAAATTCAGAGTTTTACAGATTACAAGTACAGGATGTCTGCAAAAAAATAAGAATATGATGAAAGGATGAATAGGAAGAAGATAAGAAGTAAATTGAAGAATAATAATGTTTAATAAGAACAATAAAGTAATTTTTTACAAAAAGATGAATAGCAAGAAGTTTTAGAAGATTAAGAAGGTGAAGATGAAGAAATTTGATGAGAAAGATGAGCTGTGAAGATTATGAAGGAGAAAGTGTGTGGAAAAGTTAAAAAGGTGAAGACCATGGATGTTTTGAAAAGAATATTTGACAAAATAGAAAAAAGGTTAAAACATTGTTTAATTTCTTGTCAAACGAACGTATTTCCCAAAAAAAAAAATTAATGCTATTCCATTGGATTGGGTTAAACATCTATGCTTTAATGTCTCCCAACCTCCCCCCAAAACTTTACATTACTTTTGTTTGTTTTCCTTCTGTACAATTAACCTACAAGGCAAGAATGGGTTTTTTTTATTTCATATTTTGTTCCCATAGACTTACTGGGACTTCCGGTATCGGTATCGGGTATCGCCGATATTTTTTGTGTTTTTCGGCTTACCATTCCGATTCCGTTTCTTTTGGTATCGGAAAGTATCGCTCAAAACTAGTCCCCCAAACTTCCCCCCATACATCTCCCCTTAAAAATAAGCCCCTCATGGTATATACTGACCCCCCTTAAAATTTTCCCAAACAAATTTTAAAGGGTCCAACACGTTTTGGGGCCCCAGATAGCATCCAAAGTAATACCCAATTTCCCCCAAAATAGTAAAATGCACCCCCCAAGGCAGCCACTAAAATTTTAATGCACCCCATAGGGGGCCTCTGTATATAATGCTCCCCCCGGGGTCTTGTAGTAAAATGACCCCAATATGGGCCTCTTTTTATAATGACCCCCCCTTTTGCCTCTGTAGTATAAAACACCCCCCCTTAAAAAAAAAAAAAACAATACCACCTCCCGGGGCCTGTGCGTCAAGTTCTCCCTCTACGTTGACCCGGGGGCGAGATACCTGCCGGGCCCGCTGTCAACCTGAGATGCCGATACGCTGGATGCCAACGTGACCCCCGATGAGGGGGGGGGCCCCTGCTGGCAAGGGCCCCCCCCCCCTGTTCAGGGGCCCCTAGCTTTGGGGGCAGAGCAAGGGAAACGATTCTCCTGCTCTGCCGGAATGTAACTGTATCGGGTGCGTGCCAGGCCCCCGCAGCTGCATATCTTGGCTGGTTAACAAAAATTTGGGGGGTCCCCTCGAAAAAAATTGGCGTGGGGTCCCCCCTATTTTGTTAACCAGTCAAGAAGCAGACTGCTGAGGCCTGGTTTTAGGTGGTAAGGTCCATATCCATGGACCCCTTCCAGCCGATAAAAAAGGGCCCGCAGTCTGTTGCTTGGTGGTTAACAAAAATAGGGATCCCCCCAAAAAAAAATGGGTGGGGGTCCCCCCTTTTTTTAACCGCCAAAAAAAAACAGACGCCGGCCTGGTATTAAAAAAAATGTCAAGGCCCATGGGTTTTGGGGCCCCCAACAGCCCGATAAAAACCCGGGTACGCAGCCCCACATTTGGCGCATCAAAAAAATGTGCCCCTTGTGGCACTTTACCCGGCTCTTCCCCCTTGCCCCCGTGGTGGCAAGGGGGGAATAAGGGGGTTAAAAGTCACCCTTGATTGCACAATGAAATTTGGTGAAATTTTTACAATCCCGCCCTGACGATGCTGCAATAGCAAGAAAAAAGTTTTTAAAATTTAAATAAAAAAGACAACACAGTTTTCATTAATTTTATTACTTCTCATTCCTGCGACGCCACGATCCGTTAAAAAAATAAAAAAAAAAACCAACTTACCACTGTCCGGTCCAAGTAAAAGGGGCCCCA
>JARQOD010000001.1:173814144-173826340 GCA_033576555.1 Oophaga sylvatica | reverse complement strand
TTTTTTTGGAAATTTTTTTAGTTCTTTTCTCTCACATTTGAAGTGTCCCTAGATAAAAAAACAGACCTTTTATTCTATTTTGGTGGGGAAAATTGAAAAATCTTCAGTGTAAAAAAACAAATTTCCCCCACAGTTTATCACAAAGATGTTTGGGTTGTGAATTTTTGGAGATGATTTCCCAGGTTGAAGCTCCCTCTGGTGGTTGTGAGGGTATTAAACCTATGTTAACAAAAGGGGCCCTCCCCCTCCAGTTAAGAGGGATGTCGGGTGGTATTTTCCCGGCCCTGATAAAAGTGAGTGACCCCCCATGATCCTCCCCGGTGATCAATTTTTTTCCCTGGTCTAGGTTGGAATTCAGTTGTTTTCCCTTTGCGGGTCCCCTGCTTGCTTTCGATAAGTTTTTCCCTTTTTTTTTTTTTACTGTGGTTTGAATTCCTTGCTTTTTTCCCTTGCATTGCTTTTTGTCTTCGCCGGGCCCCTTTGGGGGACTTTGGCTGGTCCCCGGCTTTTTTTTGTATTTGTTCTTTTGTTTCAGTTTTGTTGATATTTTTGCTGGGTTGCTACGTGCCCCCCAAAAAGAGTTTCTGATATAGGTGGTCGGACTGTGTGGTCTCAGTTTTTTTGGGGATTCGGGAAGTGTTGGAGTTTTCCCCAGGGTTTTTTGGGGGTTTCAGAAGTATTTTCTCCTTTGCTGTCCTATCTAGACAGTTTTGGGCCCCAGCGTTTGCTCAATCTATTTTCTGTCTGTGTTCGTATTTTCATCTTGTCTAACCGTCATTATATGTCTGGGGGCTTCCTATTCTTTTGTGGTCTACTCCGGGGCAGTTAGCTTTCCTCTTTCCATCTTCAGGGATAGCTATTCTCCGACTGTGACGAGGCGTCTAGGGCACTGTAGGAACGTCCCACGGCTATTTCTAGTTGTGCGGTTAGTTTAGAGGTCTGCAACCTATTAGTTTCCAACCTCTCTGGTGTTTGGCTGCCTATGCGGTTTTTTACTCCTGCCTCCTCAGCTACCTAAACATAACAGCTTCCCAGAACATGGAATAGTGTACAGTATAGGGTAAGAAATGTGAACAAACAAGCAAAATTTTCAAATACTTTTTTCTACTGTAATATACAACCAAAATGTGACAGAAAGCACGCAATACTGTATGGATAAGTAGTCTAATCCTGAAACATTTTTATACGCTTTTTGTAAGTTTTATAAGCCACCGTAATTCAACGATAACTGTGATAACCTGCATGGATGAGTCATTGAATCCATAAAAAATTTGTAACGAAAATATTTTTAAAGTGTAGTTGATATACTTATACAGTCATAAAGGCTTTGAAGAAAGTGCAACGTTAGCCAGAAATTATAAGAAGAGTCATCCATAGACACCTGAAAGGTAACAACTTGCAGGTCTCTTTCAATTATTGAATATTACAAACACGTTATATTCTGCTGTCATCTGGTGGTGTGGCAAAGTGTGGGCTAATCCAGGTATTGTTCATTTTTATGAGTATGAGCCTGTCTGCATTCTCAGTTGACAGGTGAAAGCACCAGTCTGTTATGATTCCCCCAAGCGGCACTAAACACCCGCTCAGACAAAACGCTTGCCGCAGAGCAGCACAACACCTCTGATGCATAGATTCACAGCTCATGCAAAGTGTCAAGCTGGTGAAAGTCACAGAGACAATAGTGTTATGATTTGGTAGCTGAGGAGGACAGGAGCAAAAAACAGCCAAGGCAGCCGAACACCAGAGAGGTTGGGAACTAAAAGGTTGCAGACCCCTAAACTAATCACACAACTAGAAGCAGCCGTGGGACGTACCTACGCAGACCTAGATGCCTCGACACAGCGGAGAGATTAGCTACACCTGAAGAGGGAAAGAGGAAAGCTAACTGCCCTGGAGTAGAGCCCCAAAGGAATAGGCAGCCCCCCACACATACAGTATAATGGCGGTTAGACAAGATGAAATACAAACGCAGGTAGAAAATAGAGTAAGCAAACGCAGGGGCCAAAAGCTATCTAGACAGGACAGGATAGGAAAGAATACTGTCTGCAACCCAGCAAAACTCTAGGAAAAATTCCAACACTTCTGATTCCAAAAATGCTGAGACCACACTATCTCGCCCCCACTTAATCAGATCTCTGGTGTGAACACGCTGCTACCCATCAGCACTGAAACAACAGGAACAGAGCAAAAGAACAGAAACAAATGAGAACCAGAGACCCGCACAGGCCCCTGTAGGGGACACAGCTGACCTCACAAAGCAGGGCAGCAAAAACAAAGAAAATCTAACCACAGAAAAAAAAGCAGAAAGTAACTTATCTTAATGTTCGCAGGAGACAGCAGAAAACCAGCTGACTTCCAAACTAGACCAGAAAGAGGAAACTAATCACCGGCAAGGATCATGGGAGGGCAGCTCACTTATATCAGCCCAGTCCGTCTTCCCTGATTGCCAATCCTCGCTTCCAGGTGATAAAGCCTTGTCATTCAATACAGCTTCAATACCATCAGCAACCACAAGAGGGAGCCTCAGCTCAGAAGTAATTTCCAACATGTTCACAACACAATAGGGGGTATGCTGATTTGGTCGGCCAGGTATTATTTGACGATCTTTAAAAACTTTCCCATCCTTGTCAAAATTACCTGGTCATCAGGCCCTGGGAGCTTGGCTGGTGTCATGAAATTTCCCCACCTTTGACAGTGTACCCTGATTCTGCTGTGTGTCTCCCTGGCCTCTCCTCCTTGGTTGGGCAAGAAAGCTTGCTCCCTGCAGCTAGTGTAGTCCGATGTGAATTTTTTCAACATATATTCCACTATGGCCTTCTGATATAGGGCAATTAAGAAAACTTCTCCACCTCAGGAAGAAGAGATGCAAAGTTCTCCTTGTAGCGTGGGTACAACAGGGTGAACAACCAGTACTTTTTTTTGGCCAACATGAATGTAACGCGAGAGTCACGGGAAAGGCAGCGGTACATGAAGTAACCAATATGTGCCAAGATATATACTCTACATCAAGCTCTTTCCTATCTCCAGCATGATGCCTCTCTGCCTCTCCACGTCCCTCTCTTCCTCCTCATTCCCATCCATGTAGGAGAGACTGGACAAAGGTTGTGTGGCTACTAACCTCTGTTGCACTAGCCACAAGTTCCTGTTCCTCCTCCTTGGCATCCACCTCCTCATTGTTACCCAATCTGCGTTGAGCAGATGAGATGAGGCTGGACCATGCCTGATTAGAGATTCAGCATTAAAAAAACAGAGATCTGTCTGGTCCACTATTCCTTTAAGTAACTCTGCCATGGTGTGTGGTTTGTCTCCTGGACAAATTAGCTCCAGTAGAGCCTGTTGCCACTTCGATGAGACAGCGCTGCAGAGCTTATAGCTTCCGGATGATGTGAACGATGTGCTTTGCGATACCACATCAGAGATGGAGGATGAGGCGGAGCAGCAGGGGGTGCAGAAACTGCTGTAGGAGGTGGAGAAAACCCTGATAGAAGTGGGGACACAAGCACTTGTCCACATGTGGGTTAAGTGAACAATGCCAGTAAGTGCGTTGGTAAGGGCATGGATGATGTTCTTCGACAAGTGCTGGTACAAGGAGGGGATGCCACACTGGGCGAAAAAGTGGCAGCTGGAGACCGAGTACCGGGGGACGACTGCTGCCGTGAGTCAGCAGAAATCCTCCATGTCTATCAGCCTAAGTGGCAACATTTCCATGGCAAGCAGTCTGGAAATGTGCCTGTTTAGTATTTGGACTTGCATGTGGGTGGCTGGGTTTTTTCTTTTTCATTCCTGGTAGGGACGGCTGATCTCTGGGCTGGGACAAAGATTTGGAAGTGTCTGATGATGGTAAGCCACAATGTTCAAGAATAGGTGCAGGGAAGGAGGCATCTGCACCAGTATTTTGGACAGGGAATTGGGAAGCACCTATCACAGAGGAAGAGGCAGTGATGTTACCCGATGGCACCAATCATGGATCCAGGCGTTCGACCCACCGAGACATGTGCTTAGATGACATGTGCCTGATCAGGCTGATGGTGGTTAGGTTCTTAGTGGTCAGGCCCATGCTGATCTTGTCATGGCACAGGTTGAAAATTGCCATTTTGTTTGTCTCAGAACTCTTTTTGAAAAATTTCCAGACTGAGGAACACCTAACTCTTTGACAGAGAAATTCAGGACTATCGGTGCTCTGTGGAACAGTTGCCTGCCTTCTCCCTCTGGTCAGCCCCCTTTCTTCCTGTCTGTTTCAGTGCTGCCTATCTCTCCACCTAAGCGCTGCTGGCCTTGCTCTGCATGCCAACTTCACAGGTTGCGTTGGTGACTTCATCATCCACCACCTCATCTGGCCAGAGGGCATTTTCAGAGTATTTCCCAGACTAGTCTAAATATTATTTTGCAAACTTTAAATTTGCTTTAACAAGCCTTTTGTTTGGCAACGAAGTCTTTCGTGGTGAGCGTGCATATTTGAAACACAAAAGAGGTTGGAAGATGAGTGCATTACTGATTGTTTCTTTGATGTGAATACTTTTCCATCCAATGATGACAAAAGTATTCTCAGAGTGATACCTTTATTGGCTAACCAGAAAATAATTGTTTGCAAGCTTTCAGAGCACAGAGGCTCCTTCTTCAGGCAAGATTACAATACGATTATTTAATTAAAATCATTTCAGGTCCAATTTTTTTTATTATCCCAAGGGTAACAGGAGAAATTAGACCCCAAAAGTTATTGTGCAATTTGTCCTGAGTACACACGGAAGGGAAGGAGTGCCGTTTGACTTTTTCAACGCAAAATTGGCTGGAATTGAGATCGGATGCCATTCGCGTTTGGATAGTCCCTGATGTGCCTAAACTGTGGAAACCCCCCCAATTCTAACTCCAACCCTAACCCCAACACACCCCTAACCCTAATCCCAACCCTAACTCTAATCCTAACCCTAACCCAAATCCCAACCCTAACCCTAACCCTAATGGGAAAATGGAATTAAATATATATTTTTAATTTTATTATTTTTCCCTAACTAAGGAGGTGATAAAGGGGGCGATTGATTTAATATTTAAAGTGGGTTTTTATAGCGAGTTTATATGATTGGCAGCTGTCACATGCAAAAAGATGCTTTTTATTGCAAAAAATAGTTTTTGCATCACCACATTTTGAGAGCTATAATTTTTCCATATTTTGTCTCACAGATACATGTGAGGTCTTATTTTTTGTGGGATGAGTTGACGTTTTTATTGATGCCATTTTCGGGCACATGACATTTTTTGATCGCTTTTTATTACGATTTTTGGGAGGCAGAATGAACAAAAACCAGCAATTCAGGAATTTCTTTTGGGTGGGCCTTTATACGGTTCTGCCTGTGGTAAACTGATAAAGCAATTTTATTCTTCGGGTCAGTACGATTACAGCGATACCTCATTTGTATTTTTTTTATGTTTTGGCGCTATTATACACTAAAAACAATTCTACATAAAAAATAATTATTTTTGCATCGCTTTATTCTGCGAGCTATAACTTTTTTATTTTTTCGCTGATGATGCTGTATGACAGCTTGTTTTTTGTGGGACAAGATAACGTTATCAGCGGTACCATGTTTATTTATATCCGTCTTTTTGATCGCGTGTTATTCCACTTTTTGTTCAGCGGTGTGATGATAAAGCATTGTTTTTTTGTTTTTTTTAAGGGGTTCACTAAAGTTAACTAGTGGGACAGTTTTATAGGGCAGGTCGTTACGGATGCGGTGATGCTAAATATGTGTACTTCTATTGTTTTGTTTTTTTTATTTACATAAAGAAATTAATTTATTGGGGCATATTTTTTTTCTTTATTTAGGAATTTTTATAAAATTATTTTTACACATGTTTATTTTATTTATTTTTTTAAATATTTTTACATTGTGCCAGGGTGGGACATCACTGTATAGTGTCAGATCGCAGATCTGACAGGCTGTGCAGGAGGCTTCTCAGGCCCTCGGAACAGCGTGATACCATTGCGCTATTCTGAGGGTCTCAGGGAAGCACGCAGGGAGCACCCTCCCTGCGATCATGTTTGATCGCAGTGTGCTGGGGGTTAATGTTCCGGGAGCGGTCCGTGACCGCTCCTGGCACATAGTGCTGGTTGTCATATGTGATAATTAGGCTTGAGCATTCCGATACTGTATCGGAATTCCGATTCCGAGTTCCGATATTTTCGTCATATCGGATACCGGAATCGGGATTGTCACTGTCACTGTCAGTGTCCGTCGGTCGGGTCTGTCAGGAGTCAGCGGCACTTACCTGGCAGAAGATCTCCGGCGGTCACGGGCTGGACTGCTTCATGGCCGCAATTTTCTTTCCCCGGCGGTCACATGCAGTTTCTCGCGATAACTGCAGTGACTGCTGGGTAATCCCGGCCGTAAAGCAGTCAGTCCGATGACGTCACCGCCGGGGAAGCAGGTAATCAGCTGTGCTGCGTCGCGATGACAGGCTCTGCCTGTCATTGCGATGTAGCAGAGCTGGATCGTCGTGGGACTGTCGTTATGGACTGCGTCGGACAGGTGGTATACTGTTGGTTTTTTTTTTTTCTTTTTTTACAGGAGATCGATGGCGTCGCAGGAATGAGAGTATAATAAAATTTATGAAAACTGTGTTGTCTCTTTTATTTCATTAAAAGACTTTTTTCTTGCTTTGTCTTTTTTTTAAACATTTAAAAACTTTGGGATTAATAATGGATCGGTGTCTTATTGACACCTCTCCATTATTAACCGGGCTTATTGTCACCGTGCAATCAACGGTGACATTAACCCCTTATTACCCCGCTTGCCACCGCTACAGGGCAAGTGGGAAGAGCCGGGTAAAGTGCCACAATTGGCACATCTTTTGATGCGCCAAATGTGGGGCTGCTGTAGCCTGGTATTATCAGGCTGTTGAGGGCCAAAATCCATGGGCCTTGACAGTCTTTTAATACCAGGCCGCAGCAGTCTGCATTTTACTTGGCTGGTTAACAAAAATAGGGGGGATCCCAAGCCGTTTTTTTTTCGAGGGGATCCCCTATTTTTGTTAACCAGCCAAGCTAAGCAGACTGCTGTGGCCTGGTATTATCAGGCTGGCAAGGTCCATGGATATTGGATCCTTACCAGCCTGAAAAACCAGGCCTCAGCGGTCTGCTTCATCTGGCTGGTTAACAAAAATAGGGGGGACCCCACGCCAATTTTTTTCGAGGGGATCCCCTATTTTTGTTAATCAGCCAAGATATGCAGACTGCTGTGGCCTGGTATTATCAGGCTGGCAAGGTCCATGGATCTTGGCTCCTTAACAGCCTGAAAATCCAGGCCTCAGCGGTCTGCTTCATCTGGCTGGTTAACAAAAATAGGGGGGACCCCACGCCAATTTTTTTCGAGGGGATCCCCTATTTTTGTTAATCAGCCAAGATATGCAGACTGCTGTGGCCTAGTATTATCAGGCTGGCAAGGTCCATGGATCTTGGCTCCTTAACAGCCTGAAAATCCAGGCCTCAGCGGTCTGCTTCATCTGGCTGGTTAACAAAAATAGGGGGGACCCACGCCATTTTTTTTTCGAAGGGAACCCTATTTTTGTTAATCAGTTCCCTCTGACGTCACTGATTGTGTCCCTGGCTGACCTGAAGTGAAAGTGGAAAGCAATCAATTAAGCTTTCCACTTAAGGGCCCGTCTCACATAGCGATATCGCTACCGAGATCGCTGCTGAGTCACTAGTTTTGTGACGCAGCAGCGAGCTCACCAGCGATATCGCTGTGTGTGACATTCAGCGACGATCAGCCCCCCTGCCGGGTATCGCTGATCGTCGCTGAAATGTCAGGACCTTTTTTTGATCGCTGGTTTCCCGCTGACAGGCACACATCGCTGCGTGTGACAGGCGGGAGACCAGCGATCCGCTGGTAACCAAGGTACACAGCGGGTTTCCAGGCACGGGGCTGTGCCTAGAAACCCACTGTGTACCTTGGATACCAGCGCCCTGATGCAGGGAGCTGGTATCCAAGGTACACAGCGGGTTTCCAAGCGCTGCGCGGTGCCTGGAAACCCGCTGTGTACCTTGGTTACCAGCGGATCGCTGGTCTCCCGCCTGTCACACGCAGCGATGTGTGCCTGTCAGAGGGAAACCAGCGATCAAAAAAAGGTCCTGACATTTCTGCGACGATCAGCGATACCCGGCAGGGGGGCTGATCGTCGCTGAATGTCACACACAGCGATATCGCTGGTGAGCTCGCTGCTGCGTCACAAAACTAGTGACTCAGCAGCGATCTCGGTAGCGATATCGCTATGTGAGACGGGCCCTTAAGCGATGTTACCCGCAGTGTCGCTGTCCCAGATCGCTGCCTGAGCTGCCTGTTTGACAGCTCAGCAGCGATCATGTAGCGATACACCAGCGATCCTGACAAGTGCATATCGTTGTCGGGATCGCTGGTGTATCGTTATGTGACACCCAGCCTTTACTCTCCTGTCAGGCAGGAGAGGAACTCATTCATTTGGGGTTTACTGTGAGGCTGCAGCATTAGCTGCGGTCCCTGCAGTAAACATTAACCCTTTCTGAAGGATTACACCGTGGGACCTGACTGTGCATGGGATAGGTAAGAATAATTTTGCTTTTTTATTTTATTTTTATTACAGGAAATGGTTTTTGCAGTAAAATAAAAGATGGTCAAAAACATGTGTCTTTATTTCATTAAAATGATTTTTAATTAAAGTGTGTGTGTTTTATTTTTATTTCATGCAATAGGATTAATAATTGATAGTTGTCTAATTGACAGCTCTCAATTATTAACCTGGCTTAAGGTCACCTTTCAATAGCAAGGTGGCTTTAACCCCATATTAACCCATTCGCCACCGCTACAGGGCAATGGGAATAGACGGGCAAAGTGCCAGAAAGGGCGAATCTAATTATAGATTTGTCTTTCCTGGGGTGTCTGGGGGCAGATGTTAGTAGCCGGGGGGGGGCCAAAAATAATGGTCCCTCTCTGGGCTATTATTATCTGCCCCCACTCACTGGCTTTGTCTGTCTGGTTGCGAAAATAGGGCGGGAGCCCACGCATTTTTTTTCAGCAATTTTACACCTCATATATATATATATACATGTCATTGAATTTGTGACACTTTATATATATATATTTATATTTGTAGGTCATACACTTCTACATAGTATAATAGCCGCTAATTCAATTGCCGGCTTTTGTGAAAATGCAGAACCCGACATGAAATGACACTTGGTGTACATAGGGTTAACCATGTCTTTTCATGTCCTTTGCTATCTAATTTGCACAAACAATTAAATCAGTCTATGTGTGCAAAATTTCACACCTGTAGGGGTTAATTAAAGGTGTAAATTCGTAGCAAAAAAGTCAGTTTTTTTTACAACGAATTTACACCTTTAATTAACCCCTACAGGTGTGAATTTTTGCACACATAGACTGATTTAATTGTTTGTGCAAATCAGATAGCAAACGACATGAAAAGACATGGTTAACCCTATGTACACCAAGTGTCATTTCATGTCGGGTGCTTCTGTCTTTTCACTGAAGCCGGCTTTTCCCGGCAATTGAATCAGGATATTTTACTATGTAGAAGTGTATAAACTATACATATATGTATATATATGTCACAATGACATGTATATATATATATGTATTCTATGTGTGTATATTTAGTGTTTACAAGGAAAGAAAGAGGTTTTTTTAGTTGCGATATTTTGTTCCCATAGACTTACATGGGACTTCCGGTATCGGTATCGGGTATCGCCGATATTTTAGTGATATCGGCGATACCATTCCGATTCCGATACTTTAGGATATCGGAAAGTATCGCTCAACTCTAGTGATAATCAGCTGACACCCGGCCACGATCAGAAGTGCTCCCCCACGAGCGCAGCTGATCGCAATGACGTACTATCCCGTCCACGGTCATACGGGCCCAGGTTCCGTGGATGGGATAGTATGTCAGATGTCAGAAAGGGGTTAAAAAAAGTTCATCTCAATATTTTGTTATATATCTTTTGTTGCACAATTAGTGGCTGACTAAATACTTTTTTCCCCACTGTACATTTACAGGTTGAAAAAAGACTTAGGTCCATCAAGTTTAACCTTTCTCCAACGAATTGTTCATTTTGTCAATAAATTAACTATAACTCGCTATGTTATGTGTATTGAGGAAAACATCCAGCCCTTTTTTAAAAGCTGTTAAAGTGTCTGCCATTACTTTCCCTTGTGGTAGGGCATTCCACATTCTGATTGATCTAACTGTAAAGAACCTTTTCCGATTTAGCTGTTGGAATTGCCATTCTTCCATCTGTAATGAGTGCCTCCTGGTCCTTGGAAGGAATAAGTAATGTTCCAGTCCTTTGTACTGACCACACATGTATACAGGGTGGGCTATTTATATGGATATACCTAAATAAAATGAGAATGGTTGGTGATATCAACTTCCTGTTTGTGGCACATTAGTATATGGGAAGGGGAAAACTTTTCAAGATGGGTTGTGACCATGGCGGCCATTTTGAAGTCGGCCATTTTGGATCCAACTTTATCTTTTCCAATGGGAAGAGGGTCATGTGACACAACAAACTTATTGAGAATTTCACAAGAAAAACAATGGGTGCTTGGTTTTAGCGTAACTTTATTCTTTCATGAGTTATTTACAAGTTTATGACCACTTATCAAATGTGTTCAAAGTGCTGCTCATTGTGTTGGATTGTCAATGCAACCCTCTTCTACCACTCTTGACACACTGATAGCAACACCGCAGAAAAAATGCAAGCACAGGCTTCCAGTATCCATTGTTTCAGATGCTGCACATCTCGTATCTTCACAGAATAGACAATTGCCTTCAGATAGTTAGACACAACCTATCTTTCATGAATCCATGCTGGTTGGCAGTTATTGTATTATTCTTTGCAATATATTTATGCAGGTCATCTCTTATAATCCCATCAAATATTTTGCACACTACTGATGTCAGTCTTACTGGACGGTAGTTGCCTGGCTGCATCTTCTTACCTTTCTTAAATATTGGTACCACATCAGCCACCCTCCAATCCTGTGGCCCCACCCCTTTTACAAGAATATAACATACAGCGGTCTGTCAATTACTGAGCTCAATTCCTTCAGTATCCGCCGATGAATTAATATTTCAGCCTTTTCTTTGTATTTTATTATTATCTTGTTATTATCATCTTTTAAACCCTTCCCGACCCATGACGCCTACGCCGGCATCATGAAAACCTGTGCCATCCCGACCCATGACGCCGATGTAGGCGTCATTGTATAAATCTCGTTCCTGCGGGTCGGGTGACCGGGGTCACTGAAAGGTCACCCGACCCGCAGGCACAAGACTCTTTGTGCTTCACCACAGGGGGGTTGGCTTAACCCCCACGTGGCTTACGATCACTCTGATTGGCTGTTAAAAGTGAAACAGCCAATCAGAGCGATTTGTAATATTTCACCAATGAAATTTGGTGAATTATTACAATCCAGCCATGACCGATGCTGCAATAGCATCTGCCATGGCTGGACACCGAGATCCGACCCCCCCCTTCGAGGGACAGTAGCGATCGGCCGCCGCCACCGATTGATAACGGTGATCGGTCACTGCCGTCACTATCTGCTCCCCTCTGCTCCGGTCTGCTCCCCCGCCTTCTGATCCCCCCTCACCTCTCCCGGGACCTGCGATGTCCCTGTGGCCGTCCCGGTGTCCTTCCGGGATTCTTCATGGGCGCCGCCATCTTGGAAAATGGCAGGCGCATGCGCGCATGCGCAGTGTGCCCGCCAGCCGGCAGATTCCATACATTTATTTTTATCACTGTGATAAACTCTCACAGTGATCAAAATAAAAAAAAAGTAAATAAATGCCCCCTTTATCACCCCCATAGGTAGGGACAAATAATAAAATAAAGAAAATATATATTTTTTATTTTTCTATTAGGGTTAGGGTTAGAATTAGGGTTTGGGTTAGAACTAGGATTAAGGTTAGCCTTAGGGTTAGGGATAGGGTTAAGGTTAGCATTAGGGTTAGAATTAGGGTTAGGGTTAGAATTAGGGTTAGGGTTGGAATTTGGGTTAGGGTTGGAATTAAGGTTACGGTTAGAATTAGGGTTAGGGTTGGAATTAGGGTTAGGGTTGGGATTAGGGTTAGGGTTGTGGTTAGGGTTAGAGTTAGGATTAGTGTTAGGGGTGTTTTGGGGTTAGGGTTGGTATTAGGTTTG
>JARQOD010000001.1:173747955-173814044 GCA_033576555.1 Oophaga sylvatica | reverse complement strand
CCCGCGTTTCCTGACAGTGACATTCAGGTCAGAGAGTGCGATGATGTCACGTCTGTGCGCCCTCTGCCTGAGCAGTCACAGTGCAAGGAGCTGGAAGATGCCGACGCTGAGGAGTCCAGAGTAGAGCAGTGCCCAGCGAGGAGAGGTATTTCATTTTTTTTAATGTTTGGAGCAATATATGGGAGCATTATACACTGGAGAATTATATATAGCATCATCCATGGGGCACATCATATACTGGAGCATCATATGGGGCCCATTATATATGGCGCATCATATGGGGCACATTATATATGGAGCATCACATGGAGACCATTATATATGGAGCATTATATATGGGGACCATTATATTTGGAGCATTATATGGGACTCATCACACACTGGAGCATCATATATGGGGCCCATCATACACTAGAGCATCATATGGGATTCATTATTTATGGGGCCTTTTATATATGGAGCACATATTATGCCTATTCTGTATGGAGCTCATTATTCTGTATAGAGCAATATATGGGCTGATTATTCTGTATGGCCCACTATGAGGTGGCCATAATAATGTATGGAGGAATATACTGTCAGTTTTTTGAGCTATTGTAGAATTTAAAATAGATATCAGTCATGTAATGTATGAAGTATTTGGCATTATACTACACCTATATGTTAGGGTTCGAGTTCCCGCTGCTGCACAAGGGGAGTCTCGAACCAGTCCCGCTGCGGTCCCCCATCCATCTCCGGCCGCAGTGGAGCCTGCTCAGCAAAGACATTGGTCCCCGCGTCTCGCCCGGTCTAATACTGGGCAGAGACTTGCTTCTGCCTCTCCAGGTTCTGCTATTGTAGCCAGTACTGGTCAGTGGCGAGCAGACTTCTTCAGGACTAAGTCCTGCGTTTCCCCTTCTGAGCATGCCCAGGGTAAGAGCTCTCATTGGAGATCAGGGGTCACATGCTCAGTTACTGCAGCAGCTCCTATTGGTCCGCCAGGAAGGTCCTGAAACTACATGTTTTTCTGAACAGTTTTCTCATTGGTCCTTTTCTGGCAGGCCCTGTAGTTGCTTCTATAAAAGGGTTGTATGGCCATGCGGCCATGCGCTAGTATCAATTGCATTATGTGCTTTGCACCAGTGTGATCATGCACGCATGTGGTTAGGGCTCAGCTGAAATAAGCCCCTAGAATACCGGCACCTCCGGTGAGGAGATTCGTATGCACGTGTTCAGGGCTTGGCTGAAATAAGCCCCTAGAATACCGGCTTCACCGGTGAGGAGTTGTTTGTTTGTGTTGCTGACTGCATGACCACGGACTGCTATCCGCACAGCAGTTAACTGTGTACCTGGACACAGTAGGGTTTCTCAGCGGCTCTGTGACGCAACAGGGTTCGCTTTAAAACGCTAGTCAGCGCCCTAGCGTTTTACTTTGATGCTCACTGAAGCTAAGTGAGTTTGCCCTTATCACCATATAGCGCTGTGGCATTCCCGCTAGCTGCTCTGTGGATTAACAGAGTTCGCACTAACTGCCACAGCGCGCTACGGCGTTTATTTTAGCGACTCTGCGGATAACAGAGTTCGCTACTTACGCCATCTTACTAGCAGCAGGCTCTGCCTGCATGGTGGACCCCGGGCTGCGAACGCACCTCTCTACATTATTTATTAGTGCGTTCCGCAGACCCTAACACCTATATTTCTCTACCATATCGGAGCATCATGAATTGTGGTACATGTTAAAGGGCCCACTGAGACTCTTTCACGCAGGGCACACGAAAACCTGGAGCCAGCCCTGCCCCCCCCACAACTTTAGCCAAATAACCCGCAGTTTTCAGTGCGTTACTATTATTATAAAGTAAATTAAGGTTGACAAGCTTAAGTAATAAGAATTGATGTCGTTGGCATTGAAATGGGCACTGTAGGTGTTTACTGTCCTCCTCTCCCTGCCGACTTTTATTCCCCATTGACTTGCATTGGGATCGGGTTTTCGACTCCGACCCGACCTTTTCCGTTAGTTGGCCGATTTAGTTCGACTCGACTTTTGAGAAAGTTGGGTTTCACGAAACCCGACTCGGACCCTAAAAAAGGCAAAGTCGCTCATCTCTACCTATCAGGTGTAGAGAAGGCTATCTTCTCCTTGTGACTTTGGGAGAAGAGGGTGTGCCAGCATCTTTTTCTCAGATCTAGGGTGTTGATGCATCTGGCTGACTTTTGCCTCTAAATAATTTCATTGATGCGGGGCATCAAATATGCTTCAAATTTGGACACCTTATTGAGTTTCCTGTAGTCATTACAGAAACGCCATTCTCTATTAGGCTTCGGCACAAGGACAATGAGGCGGGGCCCACCGCTCTTTGACTCCTCGATGATGCCTAGTTTCAACATTCTCCTCACCTCCTTTGAAATCACCTTGCAGTGGCTTCTATGCGGCTTATGGTTCACTCGCACATGTGGTTCTGTCAGGATTTCATGCTCTACAACATGTGTACGTCCTGGCAACACCAAAAACATGTCCCGATCCTCTGAAGCAGCTTTCGGCACTGTTGTTTCTGGGACAATGACAGTGTCCCTGCCACTGTGACAACTTTGACCATGGCTTCCGTATTGGCCCCCAGGTACATAGCTTCCACTGGTTCTCTGTCTCGCTACGATTTAAGCAGGTTGATGTGGTACACCTGATACAGTTTTCTTATCCCAGGCTGGTGGACCTTCTAGTTGATGCCACTCAGCTTCTCGAATACCTTGTATGGCCCCTGCCACTTGGCCAGAAATTTACTTTTAACCATGAGAAATAACATCAACATCTGGTCTCCAGAGCCAATTTGTCTCAGCCTCACCGATCGATTGTAGACCCTTGCCTGGTCCTCTTGTGCTTGAGGCTATCCTTCACAATAGGTATCAACTTCACTATCCTGTTCTGCATCTGGGCAACATGCTAGATGACAATTTTCCAGGGTGTAACCTCTGTTTCCTAGGTCTCCTTTAAGATATCCAGAAGCCTTACATAACTCTCTTATTATCTTGGAAATGGTGTTCCTTGGTCCGTCAGATCTCCTTTGGCAGGTCTGTCCTGGTGAAAATAGGAATTAGCTCACAGGCTATGCTCCTGGCAGAGGAGTTTCTCAGCGGTACCTCCTCCACGTACTTTTCTGTTTCTGCTTCATAGTCCATTACCACCAGGATATATTGGTGCCCTCTGGCAGATTTAATTTGGGCTCGACAAGCTCCATGACAATCTGGTAAAATGGGACATCTATAATGGGTACTGGCCCTAGGGACTGCGAAACTTCAAGATGGGAACAGTTAACTGACAGGTAAGACAGGACTGGCAATAATTAACAATCTCTCGGTTACTCCCGGGCCAGTTGAATCTTTGAAGTACCATTCTTGGATTTTGTCTATGCCCATATGCCCACCCAAGACATAAGAAGGGGCCAGGTCTAGTACCCTACACCTATACAGTCCCAGTACTAATGGCTGCTCTAATACTTCCCTTCTCAGTTTAGTGAATTCTATATAGCAAATACTCATATACAGCAAAATATGGTAACCTGGTGTCGGGCCCTGACTCTTGGGCAACCCCATTTATCACAGCAACATTTTTCCAAGCCCCTTTTAATCTAAGCAGTTGCAAAATTCTGCCATAGAAACACCCAACTCAGGAATCTGGACCACATGGATCACCGTCTCGTCCTTGTCACCAGCAAGGACACACAGGGGGAACTCATCAGCCTTCAACTATGATGGGGATTCTTCATGGGTGAAACAGCTCTTATGTGAGTAACTTGGCATTAGAACTGAGCGAATGTTTCAATGTTTGGTTTGGCTTACGATTGCCAAATTTGCAATATTCACCTATTTAATCATCGATAAAATCGCTGAATATAGCCAACCATACACAGCACAAAAGCCAGTGTTTCCCATGCTGTGTGACAGTCAGAGAGCCGCGGTTCCCATGCTGTCAGAAGACAGCGTGAGCACTCAGCTGTGAACAGATGTATAAAGTTTACCTCCGGTCACTGGTATCAGCTGATGGGACTACATTTCCCATCATCCGACACCTGCTGCCACAAGTAACAGTGAAAGCAGGAGCGGCAGATGGGAAATAAATAATTTTAAAAAAAAAAGCAGGAACGCTGTAAATAAATAATTAAAAAAAAACCTACATTGGTTCCCCTGTATTTTTGATAACCAACCAGGCAAAACTCACAGCTGGGTGCTGCAACCCTCAGCTGTCAGCTTCAGCAAGGTTGCTTATCAATAATAGAGGGGTCCCCACGCTGTATTTTTAATTATTTAAATAAATAATTTTAAAAAATAGCATGGGGTCCCCCCCTTTTTTGACAACAAGCCTTGCTAAAGCAGACAGCTGGGGGCTGGTATTCTCAGGCTGATAAGGGGCCATGGATATTGGCCCCCAGCCTCAAAATAGCAGCCCACAGCTGCCCAGAAAAGGCATATCTATAAGATGCGCCAATTCTGGCGCTTTGCCCGGCTCTTCCCATTTGCCCTGTAGTGGTGGCAAGTGGGGTTCATATTTGTTGATGTCACCTTTGTATTCTCAGTGACAACAAGCCCAAGGCTTAGTAATGGAGAGGTGTCTATCAGACATCTATTCATTGCTAATCCTATAGTTTAATGGTAAATAAAGACACAGCCAGAATAAAGTCTTTTATTAGAAATAAGACTAAACACAATTTTCCATTTTATTTAAAAATAACAAACTCAGTTACACTCACCTAACGCCTAATTCCATCGAAGCCCTCGTTCTCCTGTAATAAAACTAAAATGAAAAAACAACAATATACCATACCTGTCTGTCGTTCTGTCCCACGCCGTAATCCATGTCTGGGGGATTAATAGTTTTCAACCTGGATGGTGCCAAGATGCAACAGTCCAGGCTGAGAATTACTGGGGAATGAACTGCTGTGAGCGCAACCTCAGTGACTAGCACTGACATCATCAAGGTTACCTTCGGTCACTGAGGCTGCGTTCCCAACTGGACTGAACTGCTGTGACCTCAGTGAGATCCTTTCTAGCACCATGGGAAAAAGTCACTGAGTTCACTGCAGTTCAAGCTCAGTGGCTTCACAGCAGATCACCATGAGAATTTCTCACCGTGATCTGCGGTGAAGTCACTGAGATTGAACTGCAGTGACCTCATCACTGACTTTTTCCCATGGTGCTGAGGTCACAGCTAGAGTTGAGCGAAACAGCTTTCGTCAAAGTCGGATTTCGCCGATCGAAACCCGACCATAGCGTGAAGTCGGCCATGCGGTCGTCGACCCGAGCGCAATAGTCAGTTATCCCAGAATGCTTTCAGGCACCTTTTTTCAGCCAATGAGCAAGGACGTACACTGTGGGCAATGAGATGACATGGGCAGCAGCCACCACCATCTCAAAGAATGGCATTGCAGTGATTGGCTTGCTTTGGGGGGCGTCATAGTGTCTATAAAAGCCCCTGACCGCCGACCGCCATTTTACTTCTGCCGATCTTAACAGTAGAGAGAGGTTGCTGTTTATCAGTAGGGAGAGAGTTAGAGCTGTAAAGATAGAAGAAGTTCTTATGTGCTTGTGCTGATAGCAATTGTGCTGTACAGTTAGTGTGCAGTGACAGGGGATGATTTTCTTGTGTGCAGCAGCGCTGGTTATTAGGCTGCCTGCTAGCTGTATTGCTGTGTGTACACTTCTGTGCAGACTGCTTTTTACACAGCATGAATACTTTTATTCTTTTTTTCTGCACAGTTACCGACCGTTAATTTTTTCCCACACCGTATAGAGCTGTACGCTCCTCACACACTACCGTGTACCGGCTGGTATCAGGGACAAATACATGCTGATTATCTGTGTGTAACTCCGGAAATATATACGGAGATTTCAATTTTCCCCTACACTATACAGTAAAGATGTATATCTTTGTACCATGTTAGCCAGTAGATAGAAAAATATTTAGAGTTGAGAGTCCTCAGTGGTTGATACCTTTTAATGGCTAACTGAAAAGATGGTAACAAATTGCAAGCTTTCGAGACTACTCAGGTCTCTTCATCAGGCATAGACTAATACAACATCTGAAGAATCACAAATTTATACACAAAATAGCACAGAAAAAATGCAATAGGTAAGACAAGTGACGTGAAGCAGAATAGTCATTATGGCAGAGGGATGAGCATAAATATTGGAACAGTTCATAGATAAGGAGTGTGAAAGTTTTATTACCCTTTGATTGGGGTCTGGTAATGTTTTGTGATGTTTTCACAGGGTATTTGGAGTAAATTCCTTAATTGATGTAATAGGCCATAAATCCATGTGATAGGTTCATTCCAGCATTAAGAGTGTCAAAGGTCACCATCAATTTGTATTCGCAAATTCTTCTTTGTCTCAGAGATGTGAAATTGCCTCTGAGTACAAGTATTTTCATATCTAACAAGCTATGATCAGGGGAGCAAAAATGTTTTGCCACAGGTAGATCCATTCTTTTTTCTCTTATTGTGTGGCGATGAGAATTCATCCTTGTTCTCAGTTTTTGCCCGGTCTCCCCCACATACAGACCCCCAGTTGGACATTTAGTACATATAATTAGGTACACCACATTAGATGTGATGCAGCTGAAAGTACCTGGTATCTTGTAGTCCCGATGGGAGTTGGGGATCTTTATCTTGTCCGTGGTCATTATAAATGGACAAGTTTTGCATTTCTTCTGGTTGCAAGGAGAGGTTCCTGCAGCTGTTGGGGAGGACAGGGAACTTCTGACAATGATGTTTCTTAGATTTGGGGGCTGCCTAAAACACAGTAGAGGGGGATCTGGAAATATGGATTGTAATCGGGCATCTTTTTGTAGTAAAGGTTGTAGTTTCCGTGCAGCTCCCCTTAGCACCTCCAGATTTGGATTGTAGGTGACCACTAGAGCCTTAGAAAGAACTTTTTAAATCAGGGCTACCATCCAAGAACAATTGAAAACCAAATTACAAGAGCCACCAGAATATCAAGGAATCACCTGCTACATTACAAAGCTAAAGAAGAAAATAACCGGGTGCCTCTAGTGGTCACCTACAATCCAAATCTGGAGGTGCTAAGGGGAGCTGCACGGAAACTACAACCTTTACTACAAAAAGATGCCCGATTACAATCCATATTTCCAGATCCCCCTCTACTGTGTTTTAGGCAGCCCCCAAATCTAAGAAGCATCATTGTCAGAAATTCCCTGTCCTCCCCAACAGCTGCAGGAACCTCTCCTTGCAACAAGAAGAAATGCAAAACTTGTCCATTTATAATGACCACGGACAAGATAAAGATCCCCAACTCCCATCGGGACTACAAGATACCAGGTACTTTCAGCTGCATCACATCTAATGTGGTGTACCTAATTATATGTACTAAATGTCCAACTGGGGGTCTGTATGTGGGGGAGACCGGGCAAAAACTGAGAACAAGGATGAATTCTCATCGCCACACAATAAGAGAAAAAAGAATGGATCTACCTGTGGCAAAACATTTTTGCTCCCCTGATCATAGCTTGTTAGATATGAAAATACTTGTACTCAGAGGCAATTTCACATCTCTGAGACAAAGAAGAATTTGCGAATACAAATTGATGGTGACCTTTGACACTCTTAATGCTGGAATGAACCTATCACATGGATTTATGGCCTATTACATCAATTAAGGAATTTACTCCAAATACCCTGTGAAAACATCACAAAACATTACCAGACCCCAATCAGAGGGTAATAAAACTTTCACGCTCCTTATCTATGAACTGTTCCAATATTTATGCTCATCCCTCTGCCATAATGACTATTCTGCTTCACGTCACTTGTCTTACCTATTGCATTTTTTCTGTGCTATTTTGTGTATAAATATGTGATTCTTCAGATGTTGTATTAGTCTATGCCTGATGAAGAGACCTGAGTAGTCTCGAAAGCTTGCAATTTGTTACCATCTTTTCAGTTAGCCATTAAAAGGTATCAACCACTGAGGACTCTCAACTCTAAATATTTTCCCCTACACTATATACACCTGTTATCTTCAGATACAGTACCCTTTTTCTGCTTTTTATATTCTGGTCTAATCCATACTGATCCTGTGAGGATCTGTGTGTGACACCAGAAATATATACGAAGATTTACAATTACCCCTACACTGTATACAACTGTACGCTTCTGATACAGTACCATTTTTCTGCTTTTTATATTCTGTTCTAATGCATACTGACTGAGCGTCTGTGTGTGACTCTCCGGAAATATATACGGAGATATCAATTTTCCCCTACACAGTATACACCTGGTATCTTCTGATACAGTACCTTTTTTCAGCTTTTTGTATTCTGGTCAAATCCATTCTGAGTGAGTGTCTGTGTGTGACTCCGGAAATATATACGGGGATTTCAATTTTCCCCTACACTATATAGAATCATAGAATCATAGAATGGTAGAGTTGGAAGGGACCTCCTGGGCCATCTGGTTCAACCCCCTGCTCAAAGCAGAATTCTCTAAATGATCCCAGACAGATGTCTGTCCAGCCTCTGTTTGAAGACTTCCATTGAAGGAGAACTCACCACCTCTCGTGGCAGCCTGTTCCACTCATTGATCACCCTAACTGTCAAAAAGTTTTTTATAATATCTAATCTGTGTCTCCTCCCATTCAGTTTCATCCCATTGCTTCTAGTCTTTCCTTGTGCAAAGAAAATAAAGATGATCCTTCTACAATGTGACAACCCTTGAGATATTTGTAGACAGCTATTAAGTCTACTCTCAGTCTTCTTTTTTGCAAGCTAAACATTCCCAAATCCTGCAACCGTTCCTCATAGGACATGGTTTGCAGACCGGTCACCATTCTGGTGGCTCTTCTCTGAACTTGCTCCAGTTTGTTGATGTCTTTTTTAAAATGTGGTGCCCAAAACTGGACACAGTATTCCAGATGGGGTCTGACCAAAGAGGAGTAGAGGGCAATAATGACTTCACTTGATCTAGACTTTATGCTTCTGTTAATACATCCCAGAATTGTATTTGCCTTTTTTGCTGCTGCATCACACTGTTGACTCATGTTCAGGCTGTGATCTATTAGTATACCCAAGTCTTTTTCACATGTGCTGTTGCTTAGCCCTACTCCTCCCATTTTGTATATGCTTTTTTCATTTTTATTGCCCAGATGTAGTACTTTGCATTTTTCGCTGTTAAAAACCATTCTGTTAGTTGCTGCCCACTGCTCAGTTTATTTATATCTTTTTGAATCCTCTCTCTCTCTTCTCTAGTATTAGCTACCCCTCCTAGCTTCGTGTCATCAGCAAATTTGATCAGTTTACCCTCAATTCCTTCATCTAAATCATTGATAAAGGTGTTGAACAATACAGGGCCCAAAACAGAGCCTTGTGGTATCCCACTTGAGACATTCTTCCAACTGGATGTGCAGCCATTTACGACCACTCTTTGGGTCCGATCACTAAGCCAGTTATGAATCCACCTAACAGTTGCCTTGTCCATTCCATACTTAGTCATTTTTTCAATAAGGATTGTGTAAGATACTTTGTCAAATGCTTTGCTGAAGTCAAGATATACTATATCTACAGCATTTCCCTGATCCACCCAGTCAGTGATTCTATCATAGAAGGAAATTAAGTTAGTCTGACATAGCTTATTAGTTACAAACCCATGCTGACTCTGCTTACTCACTTCATTCCTATCCAGGTACTTACATACATGTTGTTTAATAATTTGTTCAAAGATATTTCCTGGTATAGAAGTCAGACTCACCGGCCTGTAGTTCCCTGGGTCCACCTTCTTCCCCTTTTTGATATACACCTGGTATCTTCTGATACAGTACCTTTTTTCAGCTTTTTGTATTCTGGTCAAATCCATACTGAGTGAGCATCTGTGTTAGGGGTCGAGTTCCCGCTTCTGCACAAGGGAATCTCGAGCCATCCCAGCTGCGGTCTCCCATTTGTCTCCGGCCGCAGTGGACTCTGCTCAGCTTAGACGTCGGTCCCAGCGTCTCGCCCAGTCTAACAGTGTGCAGAGAATTACTGTTGCATCTCCAGGCTCTGATATTGTGGCCAGTACCGGTTAGCGCGAGCAGACGTCTTTAGGACAAAGTCCTTGTTTTCCCCTTCTGAGCATGCCCAGGGTGAGATCTCTCATTGGAGATCAGGGGTCACATGCTCAGGTACTGCAGCGGCTCCTATTGGTCCGCCAGGAAGGTCCTGTGACTACTGGTGTTCTGGAACAGTTTCATTGGTCCTTGTTTCTGGCAGGTCCTGTAGCTGTTACTATAAAAGGGTGGCATGCCTGGGCCGCCATGCGCTAGTGTCAACCATTATATGCTTAGCGCCAGTGTGGTCATGCGTGTGTGTGGTTAGGGCCCGGCTGAAATAAGCCCCTAGAATACCGACTTAATCGGTGAGGAGTTTGGTATGCTAGCTGGTCAGGGTCGGTGTCCTAGATGCCCTAGATTACCGGCATAACCGGTGAGGAGTTTGATTGCCGTATTCAGGGTCTGGCGTTCAGACGCCATAGATTGCGGGTGATTCCCGCGAGGACATTAGCGCATGATCACGTTCTATGTTCGCTTAGCAGTTAACTGTGTACCTGGGTGCCTGACAGGACACAGAAGTTTGTCTCAGCGGCTCTGTGACATAACAGGGTTCGCTTTCAACGCTAGACAGCGCCCTAGTGTGTTTATTTTGCAACTCAGTTGTGTTAAGTGAGTTCGCACACATCGCCATATAGCGCAGCGGCACTCCTAGCAGCTCTGTGGGATTAACAGAGTTCGCACATATTGCCACAGCGCGTTACGGCGTTTATTTTGGCGACTCTGCGGGATAACAAAGTTTGCTTCTTGCGCCATTTTACTAGCAGCAGGCTCCGCCTGCACAGTGGACCCCGGGCTGCGAACGCACCTCTCCACATCATATATTTGGTGCGTTCCGCAGACCCTAACAATCTGTGTGTGACTCCGGAAATATATACGGAGATTTAAATTTTTCCCTATACTATATACAGTCATGGCCAAAAGTTTTGAGAATGACACAAATATTAATTTTTACAAAGTCTACTGCTTCACTTTTTCTAATGGCAATTTGCATATACTCCAGAATGTTATAAACAGTGATCAGCTTAACAGCAATTACTTGCAAAGTCAATATTTGGCTAGAAAATGAACTTTATCCCCAAAACACATTTCAACATCATTGCAGCCTTGCCTTAAAAGGACCAGCTAACCTCTTTTCAGTGATTGCTCCATTAACACAGGTGTGGGTGTTGATGAGGACATGGCTGGAGATCAATCTGTCATTATTAAATTAGAATGACACCACTGGACACTTTAAAAGGAGGCTGGTGCTTGGCATCATTGTTTCTCTTCTGTTAACCATGGTTATCTCTAAAGAAACATGTGCAGTCATCATTGCAATGCACAAAAATGGCCTAACAGGGAAGAGTATCGCAGCTAGAAAGATTGCACCTCAGTCAACAATCTATCGCATCATCAAGAACTTCAAGGAGAGAGGTTCCATTGTTGCCAAAAAGGCTTCAGGGCGCCCAAGAAAGACCAGAAAGCGCCAGGACCGTCTCTTAAAAGTGTTTCAGCTGCGGGATTGGGCTACCAGCAGTGCAGAGCTTGCTCAGGAATGGCAGCAGGCAGGTGTGAGTGCATCTGCACGCACTGTGAGGCGGAGACTCTTGGAGCAAAGCCTGGTCTCAAGGAGGGCAGCAAAGAAGCCACTTCTCTCCAGAAAAAACATCATGGACAGACTGATATTCTGCAAAAGGTACAGGCAGTGGACTGCTGAGGACTGGGGTAAAGTTATTTCTCTGATTAATCCCCTTTTCGATTGTTTGGGACATCAGGAAAATGCCTCATTCGGAGAAGACAAGGTGAGCGCTACCACCAGTCTTGTCTCATGCCAACTGTTAAGCATCCTGAAACCATTCATGTGTGGGGTTGCTTCTCAGCCAAGCGAATCGGCTCTCTCACAGTCTTGCCTAAAAACACAGCCATGAATAAAGAATGGTACCAGAATGTCCTCCAAGAGCAACTTCTCCCAACCCTCCAAGAGCAGTTTGGCGATCAACAATGCCTTTTCCAGCATGATGGAGCACCTTGCCATAAAGCAAAGATGATAACTAAATGGCTCAGGGAACAAAACATAGAGATTTTGGGTCCATGGCCTGGAAACTCCCCAGATCTTAATCCCATTGAGAACTTGTGGTCAATCATCAAGAGACGGGTGGACAAACAAAAACCTAAAAATTCTGACAAAGTGAAAGCATTGATTGTGCAAGAATGGACTGCTACCAGTCAGGATTTGGTCCAGAAGTTTATTGAGAGCATGCCAGGGAGAATTGCAGAGGTCCTGAAGAAGAAGAGTCAACACTGCAAATATTGACTTGCTGCATTAACTCATTCTAACTGTCAATATAAGCTTTTGTTACTCATATGTTTCAAATTATTATATTTCTGTCTGTGATAAAAACATCTGTCAAACACACATAAAAACCACAGGGCAGCAGATCATGTGAAAATATAATATTTGTGTCATTCTCAAAACTTTTGGCCATGACTGTACACATGATATCTTCTGATACAGTACCTTTTTTCAGCTTTTTGTATTCTGGTCAAATCCATACTGAGTGAGCGTCTGTGTATGACTCCGGAAATATATACGGAGATTTAACTTTTACCCTATACTATATACACCTGGTATCTTCTGATACAGTACTGTGACGTCCGCTCACTGCAGGTCTGAACTGCAGGTAGGACAGCACCCCGAGAAACCCCGAGACCCTTTACCCCTATACAGGGATCTGGAATTACAGCGAAGCCCAGGAGGTAGCTGCCTATGAGAGCAGTGGACCGGAGTAGGATGGACGCTAGGAACGGAATAAAAAGCGAGCCCAATTGCGAAGTCAGAAGTCCAAAGATCAAAACCAGGAGGGCGGCAAAGGTACAAAATCGGCAGGCAGAAGAAGGGTCAGAAATTCAGGCTAAAGTTAAAGTCAAAACCAGGTGGGCAGCAAAGGTACAAAATCGGCAGGCAGTAGAACAGTCAGAAATCCAGGCAAAGGTCAGAAATACAATAGCAAAACAAACTAGCACACTGGAGAAACCAAGACTATATCTGGCGGCTTGCAAGCCAGCTTCCAAGGCATTTGAAGGCATGGCTACCTCTCACAGGCTCACAGTCTGATGACCTCATCTGGACCGCCCCCAGAACCAGGCCAGATGGTGATGCATGACTGACACCAACCACTTCACCTCTGACAGCAGAGCGAAGCCTACGCCCACCAGCGGCCGAGGCAGGAACACCAGCCACTGAATCCAACGGCGACGTGACAAGTACATTTTTTCTGCCTTTTGTATTATGGTCAAATCCATACTGAGAGAGCGTCTGTGTGTGACTCTGGAAATATATAAGGAGTTTTACAATTTACTCCACACTGTATCCAGCTGTATGCTTGTGATACAGTACCCTTTTTCTACTTTTTATATTCTGGTCTAATCCAAACTGAGCCTGTGAGCGTCTGTGTGTGACTCCGGAAATATATACGGAGATTTACAATTACCCCTACACTGTATACAGCTGTACGCTTCTGATACAGTACCTTTTTTCAGCTTTTTGTATTCTGGTCAAATCCATACTGAGTGAGCGTCTGTGTGTGACTCCGGAAATATATACGGAGATTTACAATTTGCTCTTCACCGTATACAGCTACACGCTTCTGAAACAGTACCATATATCTGTTGGTATTTTTGGTACATTTTCCCAAACATGAGGAAGTATGGTGGAAGAGGCCGCGGACGTGGGCAGGGGGGCCAGCTGGTACTGATGGTGGTGGTGATGCGTCTGCTGGTAGTGCCAAAAGCACAATAGCACCTAAGGCTGAAGGTGTTGGCCTGAGTCATCGTCTGGCTCCAGAAGGCCTGGAAGGCTCCCTTTCTGGGAGTAGGTAAACCACTTTTAAAGTCGGAGCATCAGGAACAGGTTTTGGCTTATATTGCCGAAACAGCCTCAGCTCTATCGCCCCCTCGTCTGAAGTTTCAAAAAATGCAAGCACTGAGTCGTCAGTGCAGGCTCCTGGTCAGGAACAACACCTTGTGTCCTTCACCATCACCAAAAGTGAAGGATGCGGCAGGCCACACTTCAGATTACTCCATGGAGCTCTTTTCACATACCATGCCTGGGTTAGCAAGTCAAATCCTGATTTCCCCAGTCCAAGATGAATCTGACATGGAGTGCACTGATGCACAGCCACTGCTATATGATTCTGATGGTACATTCACCCAGAGCACTACATTGCCCTCGCAGTCTACTGAGCCAGAATCTGACCCTGATGAAACTCAGGTGCCCTTTCCCGCATACTATACCACCTTACACGGTGACACAGAGGAAGGTGCAGATGAAATTGAAGAGGAGGTGATGGATGACCTAGTTGTTGACCCGGATTGGCATCCATTGGGGAAGAGGGTGCCACTGGCAATAGCTCAGAAGAGGAGGAGGATACGCAGCTGGCATCGACATCACAGCTGCGGTTATCTGGCAGGCCTGTAGCAGTCCAAAAACGTGTTAAAAAAATAAAAAGAGTTGCAAGGCAGCTTGGCCAGATGGTCAAATTAGCACAGCGTGCAAGCCCTGAAAATTTATCCCATAGTAGGAAGAGTGCAGTGTGGCACTTTTTTGACCAAAATCATATTGATGAGGCAAAAGTTATCTGTAAGAAGTGCGGAAGGACCTTTAGCGGAGGGAAAAATCTCAGAAATTTGAATACCAGTTGCATGCTTAGACATTTAAACACCATGCACTTGCAAGCGTGGATGGACTATAATACGTCAGGTAGCACATGTGCACCTGCTCCGACTGAAGGTAGCCAGCAATGCTACATCGCTTCCCCCACTGTAAGCCCACGGTTAGCACACCACCTGTGAAAAATGTTGATGTGTCGTCGCGAGGCCAAAGCAGTCAGGGAATCACAATGTTTTTGCAACCAAAGACTGAATCTAGGTCATCACCACCACCACCATCACCATAACCAACCCCCTCTCAGTCCACCATGTCCACCGCTATTTCTCCCATATGCAGCTCTCAAGTCCAGCTCACTCTAGCAGACATTCTGAGTAGGACAAGAAAGTACTTATCCTCTCATCCGTGTACACTGGCTTTGAACGCATACATTGCCAAACTGAGCTCATTGAAATGATGCCCTTCCATTTGGTTGAAAGCGCAGCGTCCCGAGAGCTTATGTCCTATGCTGTCCCACGCTATGACCTACCCAGTCGACACTTCTTTTCTAGAAAAGCCATCCCTGCCCTCCACCTCCATGTGAAAGACGGCATTGTCCATGCACTCAAACATTCAGTGAGTGGAAAGATGCACCTCACAACAGATGCACGGGTCAGTAGGCATGGCCAGGGCCATTACGTGTCCATCACTGCGCACTGATTTAATGTGGTGGATGCAGGGTCCACAGGGGACAGTGGTGGTGGGACAGTGCTGCCTAGCCCACGGTATAGGCAACAGTTGGCTGTAGGCGTTCGACCCTCCTTCTCCTCCTCCTCCAGAAGCAAAAGCTCGTCGACAGAGCGCAGTCGCATGAGCACTCCATCCGCAGCTGCCAGTGTTGCACAAGAGGTGTCCCACTATTGAACAGCTAGTGGTAAGCGTCAGCAGGCTGTTTTAAAGATGATGTCTTTGGGCGACAATAGACACACCGCGGAGGTACTGGCCGACTACTTGCAGCGAGAAACTGAGTCATGGCTGGGCAGTCTACATTTTGAGCCAGGCAAGGTAGTCAGTGATAACGGCCGTAATTTTGTGGCGGCCATAGCCCTGGCAAAACTCAGACACAAACCTTGCCTGGCTCACACCTTGAACCTGGTGGTGCAGTGCTTCATAAATAAGTATCCGGAGTTACCAGCGCTGCTCCATAAGGTGTGAAGACTGTGCTCGCACATCCGTCGCTCGCCCGTAGACTCCAGTCGTATGCAGAGGCTGCAGTGATCGCTCCACCTCCCCAAGCACCGCCTAATCATAGACGTTGCAACAAGGTGGAACTCCACCATGCACATGGTTGAGAGTCTGTGCGAACAGAGGCAGGCTGTAATGCATTTGTGGGAGGATACACGGGCAGGCAGTTTGAGGGCAGACATGGAGATGTCAGGTGTGCAGTGGTCAAAGCTGAAAGACCTCTGTAAAGTCCTTCAGTGTTTTGAGGAATGCACACGGTTGGTAAGCGCAGACGACGCCATCATAAGCATGAGCATCCCACTTATGCGTCTGCTCATGCAAACTTTGACGCACATTAAGGATCAGGCGTCTGCAGCTGAGGAGAAGGAGGGAAGCCTTGATGACAGTCAGGCATTGTCTACTCAGGGAACTGTCCTGGATGAGGTGGAGAAAGAAGAGGAAGAGGAGGAGGAGGATGAGGGGGATGATTATTTTGAGGAAGAGGATTCTTCTCAGGGAGCAAGAGAAAATGTTGGCTTGCCAAGGTCAGGTACAGGGTTTGTGCGTGACTGGAGGGATGTGGATTTGGCAGAAAGTGCTCCTCTACCCACCACTTGCAGTGCATCATTGACACCTGGAACGTTGGCCCACATGTGTGATTATGTCTTGCGGATCCTAAAAAGGGACCCCCGCATTGCCAAAATTATGAAGGATGACGACTACTGGTTGGCCAGCATCCTCGATCCACGCTATAAAGGCAAATTACAGAACATAATCCCACAGGAGAACCTAGAGCTAATATTGGCGAACAAACAAGCAACTCTGGTAAACCGTTTGTTAGAGGCATTCCCAGCACACAGCAGCGGTACAGGTTCTACCACGAGCCGTACTGGGCAACATGGAAGAGGTGTTCATGGTACACACAGCTGAAGTGGCGTTGGAGACAGGGGTTGCATGAATATGTTGTTGACTGATTTCTCGAGTACTGCTCACACAACTGTTAATACTGATTCGATTACAACAGACAGGAGGCAGCAGTTGTCAACTATGGTTCAAAATTACCTCTCCTCCCCTATCGATGTTCTCCCTCACAGTTCATTCACCTGGCCTGAATTGGCACAATATGCCTTACAGGAGCTTGCTTGCCCTGCTGATAGTGTGCTATCAGAAAGAGTCTTCAGTGCTGCTGGATCAATCCTGACAGAAAGAAGGACCCGGCTGTCGACCCAAAATGTAGGTGATCTCACCTTCATTAACATGAACCATGCCTTGGTTTCAAAGGATTTTGTACCACCTTCCCCTGATGAAACATAGGTTGCCAGCAAAATTGTTCGCTTTGTTTTCCTCTTCCTCCGACTTCTCCAATTCCTCCATTTGCAGCTGCTGAACGTCCAGCCTACACCTCAACATATGCCAGTTTTCCACCTCCCTAACTGGGATGTCCCCCCCCAGGGCCAGCGTCAGCACCTGGCGCACCCGTGCAAGTGCCGGGGCCCTGAGCAGGTGGGGGGGCCCACTCGCCATCAAAGACACTGGCATACTATGAGGGGCCCGGTGCCAGTGCCGGAGGCCACGATTGGCCCCCCTGCTTGCTCAGGACCCCAGTACTTGCAATACTTACCTCTCCCTGCTCCACTGCTGTGAAGTCTTCCACGTTTCCTGACAGTGTGACAGTGACATTCAGGTCAGAGAGCGCGATGACGTCACATTTGTACGCCCTCTGCCTGAGCAGTCACAGTGCAGAGAGCTGGAAGGTGGCGACGCTGAGGAATCCAGAGGAGAGCAGTGCCCAGCGAGGAAAGGTATTTCATTTTTTTAAATGTTTGGAGCAATATATGAGGAGCATTATACACTGGAGCATTATAAATGGGGCCCATCATACACTGGAGCATCATATACGGGGCCCATTATACACTGGAGCATTATAAATGGGGCCCATTATATATGGAGCATTATATAGGCCCATTATACACTGGTGCATCATCCATGGGGCCCATCATACACTGGAGCATTATAAATGGGGCCCATCATACACTGGAGCATCATCCATGGGGCCCATTATACACTGGATTATCATATGGGACCCATTATATATGGAGCATTATATAGGCCCATCATACACTGGAGCATCATCTATGGGGTCCATCATATACTGGAGCATCATATGGGGCCCATTATATATGGAGCATTATATAGGCCCATCATACACTGGAGCATCATCCATTGGGCCCATCATATGGGGTTCATTATTTATGGGGCATCATATAGGGTATGGAGCATCATATGGAGCACATATGGGGCCTCATCTGTATGGAGGATTATATGGAGCCCATTCTGTATGGAGCAATATATGGGGCCCATCATATACTGTATGGAGCTTTATATGCGACTCATTATACTGTACTATGGAGCAATATGTGGGGCTCATTATACTCTATGGAAACCGTCCAATACTGTTTGGCACATTATATGGGGACCATCATATACTGTAGCATTATGTGGAGCTCATCATATACTGTATGGAACATTATATGGGACAAATTACTTATGGAGCAATATATGGGGTCTCATTATTCTGTATGGCTCACTATGTAGTGGCCATAATACTGTATGGAGGATTATACTGTCCGGTTTTTGAGCTATTGTAGAATTTAAAATAGATATCACTCATGTAATGTAAGAAGTGAAGTATTTGTCATTGTGCTATACCTATATTTCTGTGCTGTATCGGAGCATCATGAATTGTGGTATGCGCTAAAGGGGCCTACTGAGACTATTTGGCCTGGGCCCACGAAAACCTGGAGCCAGCCCTGCCCCACCCACAACTTTAGCCAAATAACCCCCAGTTATCAATGCATATCTATTACTATAAAGTAAATTAAGGTTGACAAGCTTAAGTAATAAGAATTGATGTCGTTGGCATTGAAATGGGCACTGTAGGTGTGTTTACTGTCCTCCACTCCCTGACAACTTTTCTTCCCTATTGACTTGCATTGGGTTTCGATCGAGTTTAAGTCGGACCTTCGACTTTTTCAGATAGTCAGCTAATTTCCTTCAACTTGACTTTTGAGAAAGTCGGGTGGTCCGAAACCCGACTCGACCCTCCTGGAGGGAAAGTCGCTCATCTCTAGTCACGGCAATTCAGCCCTGCTAGGAATGGAGCCTCAGTGACTGGAGGTAACCTCAATGATGTCACTGCTAGTCACTGAGGCTGCACTCGCAGCAGTTCATTCCTCAGAGGCTCTCAGCCTGGACGGTCACATTTTGGCCATAGTACAATGGATGGCTATATTTCTAGAACCGTGATATCTCCAACAAACTAAGTCCTTTCCAATGGTCCTTTGGCAACCCCTCAGTGACCCCTTGGGACCTCGGTCTCTCCCCAGTTGTGCCTCTATATACCCTTCTTTCGAGAGTCAAGCTCCTTGTTGGTACCCCAGTATGAGGATGGAACATCGCCCGGTTTCCTTAAAGATTTGTTGACCACCTGGTACCTTTCCACTAGGCCAACCAGATTGTCCTCATTACAGGGGTCTTTCTGAGCAACCCAGGTATGCATCAGTCTAGGAAGGGAGTAGATGAATCTGTCCATAACAACTCGCTTGACCATCTGGGCTGGGATGGAGGACTTCAGTTGCAGTGACTTCTGCACCAGGTGTAGTAAGTTGAACATTTGGGAGTGAGGGGGTTTCATAGAAACATAGAAAGGTAGAGTTGGAAAGGACCTCCTGGGTCATCTGGCCAACCCCCTGCTCAAAGCAGGATTCACTAAATCAACCCAGACAGATGTTTGTCCAGCCTCTGTTTGAAGACTTCCATTGAAGGAGAACTCACCACCTCTCGTGGCAGCCTGTTCCACTCATTGATCATCCTGTCAAATAGTTTTTTTTAATATTTAATCTGTGTCTCCTCCTATTCAGTTTCATCCCATTGCTTCTAGTCTTTCCTTGTGCAACTGAGACTAAATATGATCCTTCTACAATGTGATAGCCCTTGAGAATTTTGTAGACAGCTATTAAGTCTCCTCTCAGTCTTCCTTTTTGCAAGCTAAACATTACCAAATCCTGCAACCGTTTCTCATAGGACATGGTTTGCAGACCGATCACCATTCTGGTGGCTCTTCTCTGAACTTGCTCCAGGTTGTTGATGTCTTTTTAAAATGTGGTGCCCAAAACTGGACACAGTATTCCAGATGGGGTCTGACCAAAGAGGAGTAGAGGGCAATAATGACTTCACTTGATCTAGACTGTATGCTTCTGTTAATACATCCCAGAATTGTATTTGCCTTTTTTTGCTGCTGCATCACTCTGTTGACTCATATTCAGGCTGTGATCTATTAGTATACCCAAGTATTTTTCACATGTACTGTTGCTTAGCCCTATTCCTCCCATTCTGTATATGCTTTTTTCATTTTTATTGCCCAGATGTAGTACTTTGCATTCTTCCCTGTTTAAAACCATTCTGTTAGTTGCTGCCCACTGCTCCAGTTTATTTATATCTTTTTGAATCCGCTCTCTCTTCTCTCTTTTCTAGTTTTAGCTGTCCCTCCTAGCTTTGTGTCAGCAAATCAGTTTACGCTCAATTCGTTCATCTAAATCATTGATAAAGATGTTGAACAATACAGGGCCCAGGACAGAGCCCTGTGGTTCCCCACTTGAGACATTCTTCCAACTGGATATGCAGCCATTTATAACCACTCCTAGGGTTCCATCACTAAGCAGTTATGAATCCACCTATCTTTAACATTATGTATGCAGCGACATGTGTTGTATGCGGTGGGTCTGCATGCGTTGTTTTGACGTTCCCGCCGAACGCAACATGTTGCATTTCTGTGCATTCAGCGGGCACGTCAAAACGATGCACTTGGATGCATCCACATACAACGCATGTCCCTGCATACATAATGTTAAAGATAGGTGCGCAGGACGCATGCGGAAATAGGTGGAGCTTAAGGAAATAAGTAAGCAGCACGGTGCTGTGCACTGGAATGCAAATGTGAACTTAGCCTTAGTCATTTTTTCAATAAGGATTGTGTGAGATACTCTGGCAAAAGTCAAGATATACTATATCTACAGCATTTCCCTGATCCACCAAGTCAGTGATTCTGTCATAGAAGAAAATTAAGTTAGTCTGACATGACTTATTAGTTACAAACCCATGCTGACTCTGATTAATCACTTCATTCTTATCCAGGTGCTTACATAAATGTTGTTTAATAATCTGTAAAACTCACCAGCCTATAGTTCCTTGGGTTCACCTTCTTCCCCTTTTTGAAGATAGGAACAACATTTGCTCTTCTCCAGTCTTCTTGGACTTCTCCTGTTCTTCAAGAATTTTCAAAGATTGTGGAGAGTGGTTCAAAAATTTCTTCTGCTATCTCCTTCAGCACTCTGGGGTGTAATTCATGTGGACCTGGAGACTTGAATTCATTTATGTTAACGAAGTGTTTCCTCACTATCTTTTTGTTTATAGAGATCCTTGATTCTTCTATTCCTTTAATAGGAAAGTGAAGATCAGTTGATGTTACATTTCCTTTCTGAGAGAAAACAAAAGCAAAATAGGAATTTAAAAGGTCGGCCTTCCCAACATTTTCTTACCATTTCATCATTTTCATCCTGTAAAAATCCTATAGCATCTTTGACTTTTCTTTTGACATATCCCCAAAATCCTTTTTTATTGTTTTTGATGTCTCTTGCAAGCCTTAATTCATTGATAGCTTTAGATAATCTGATTCATGCCCTGCAGGTTATGCAGACAGTATGATATTCTTCTTTAGATATGCCTCCCTCTTTCCATTTGATAAACATTTCTTTCTTCCTTTTTAGAATGTGTTTAAGTTCTGGGTTCATCCATCCTGGTTTCCTTAAATGCTTCCTATTCTTCCCTCTTTTCAGAATCAGGTTTGTTATAGCAATACGCCCAGTGGTGGATGCTTTGAGCTCTAACAGACATAGTCACTCCTGAGCATGCCAGTATCTCAGTTTTTAATTTGGCACACTCCTGTGTTTCCTGTAAGGCCAGGTCATAATAAGGCTTTTGGGGTTCACCAGTTAAATAGGGGACCAGCACCTCCGCCCTGTTCTCCAGCGGCAGCTTCTCCAGCTCTGCTATACTCAACATCATCATCTGGGGTCATCTTTTGCATGGCTTGTCTTACCGCCTTCCAGATGTAAAAGTAATCACCTGAACTTAGTTTCTTTGCTGCAGGCATTCCCTGCCAGAAGTTCCATCTGCTGTTGCAGCTGTTGAAACTGGTGTTGCAGCTGGAGCTGCTAGTGCTGCTGGCTTAGGATCAGGTGCCTGATCAGCTCCTTAATTTTGTCTGATGCTGTTCCATCTCTATAGCTGCCTTCTTCCGGGACATGCATTTTGTCCACAGCTGTCACACTTGATTCCTGGGGATCTTACCCACACTTCTAGCACCAGCTGTAGTAGATCGGCTCACTCGGCTGCTCATAGAGGTAAATACCGGAACTATGTCTCTTTAAATTTTCCACTGGTTTATTATGGTACAGCATATACCAAAGCACAGTTAGCAACATAAACAAGGTCTTTCTGGCCTAACAAGAAAACAAAGCAAAAACAAATGGCACGATCCGTGTTGCTGCTCAGATCCGCCCGCTCAGGAAAGAAAAGTAAAAAATGGTTCAACTTTCCTAATCCTCAAACACAGCTTTGGAGCTCCCAACTCCAGGCACACCCAACTCTGAATGAGCCAGATGGCTGTGTATTCATCCTGTGGACTCCACCCTGTGGTAGAAATATGGTAAACAGCCTGCCTTCACTCTTAGCTGTTCACTAAACTTAACCCTAAACATGGCAGATTAGCCCCTCTCAGCACCTAATGTACTGGAGCTTTTTTTCTAGAATCATATCACTGATGCAAATAAGAGGGTAGGCCCCCTGACACCAGCAGTTATTTTTAGCTGGATAATGTATTTCAGCTGAAATTTATTGCGGCGCTCAGACCTGTTAGGTCCCTGTACTGCAATATATGCTACCAGGCAATCAAAGGTCCACAGATGATGTTGGTGTGCAAGTCACGGCACATGGCAGTGATGTTATGTACTACCCATCACTTGCACACTGAAGTCAGCTGCTGGGTCCTGCCAGAATGCTGCTCTTTCTGGGAGTGGGGGAAGGTGAGTAGAATCATTTTTTTTTCTGTATTTGGTGAAGAGCTGCAGAACAGGGTTATTAATACTGGAAGAAGCAGGACAGGGCACATTATATCAGGATACAGTACATATATTGCTGGAAGGAGCCCATAGTGAAGCACATTATACCATGATGGGGGACATATATTACTGGAAGGGACCCAGGATGGGGGACAAATATTACAGAAAGAGGCCCAGGATGGGGGCATTATACCAGGTTGGGGACATACTGAATATTACTGGAAGAGTCCCATGATGGGAGATATTATACAAGGAAAGGACATCGGATGGAGGACATTACACCAGGAGAAGGTGACATTATACCAGGAATAGGTCCAGGATGGAGGATATTATTCCAGTAAATGTTGACATTATACCAGCAAAAGGCCCAGAATGGAGACATAAAATCAGGATGGGGAAAATTACTACTGGAAGGGGCCCAGGATGGTAGAAATTATACGAAGAAAAGGTCCAGGATGGAGGACATTATACCTGGCAGGGGTCCAGGATGGAGGTCATTATTAAAGGAAGGGGTTAGTATGGGGGACTGTATTAGAGAAAGTGGCCCGGATAGGAGACATTATAAAAGGGGCACAGAAAAGGATAAATTATTACAGGAAAGGGGCAAAAGATGGGGCACATTATTACAGGAAGGGGCCAGTATCATAGATATTATTACAGGATGGGGACATTGTTACATGAAAGGACGAACACGTATGTCTTCACAGGATCTGGAACGCTACAAAGGCCCATATATCTGACTAACATGCAGGTGAGGGCCAAGGCACAAAATGTCTACTATGATTTGGCCTTACAGGATGCCAAACGATATGAGAAACTGAAGACAGAACTTTTGGCGCTCTTGGGGGTGCCAATGTCTGTCAGAACACAAGGGGTCCACCTTTGGGCATATCACCATGACAAACCTCCCAAATGTTTGATCTGCTGCACCTCATGCAAAAGTGGTTACAACTGGAGTACCCAGCGTAGATGGTAGAGCGAGTTGTAATGTAGCGGTTCATGCACTCCTTTCCGAGCTAAATGCAGACTTGGGTTGCCTAGGGTGATCCCTGGAATTACGAAGATTTGGTGGGACTGGTCAGAAATAATCAGAGGGTTGACGGTAACTTGAGGAGGCAACCAGCTCCATACTGGGGGGGATGTTAAAAAAGGAGGGGCATCGAAAATCCATGAGAGTGGCGAAGGTCATACCGAGGGCCTCATCAGAGGATGTAATTTACTGGAAGTTTTATGGCCCAGGTCATATAGCTACTTTTTGTCCCCTGACCACCAAGCAAATGAACTATAGCATGGGATACTGGTGTTCATGCTATGCATATCCATCTTGCAGTGTGGATTGTTCACCCAGCGAGGGACTCCAAGCTTGAATGGGTCTTTATGGACACAGCAATACCAAATTTGTGTACTTTTATTGTTTATTTTTTTTACATAAATAAATGTACAATATTTATTGGAAAAATATTTGTTTCTTTATTTGTTCTTTATTTGAGGATTTTTTAAAAATATTTTTACACTTTTTAATAATTTTTTTTTAACTTTTTTACATTGCCCAGGATGGGACATCCCTGTACAGTATCAGATTGCTGATATGATACTCTGCAATACTTCTGCACTGCAGGACATCAGACCAGCATCTGACAGGCAGGGAAGGAGGTGTCTCAGGTCCTGCTCTGAGCCCACACTGACATGCCAACTTCCCTGAAATACCCCATTGGCTATCTTGCGACTGGGGGTTTCCATGGAAACCATGTCACTGTCACTACTGACAGAGGCATCAGAGGTGTTAAATGCCTATGATCGGTGCTAGCACTGATCGTGGGTGTTGCTGCAGGGTGTCAGCTCTCACACAGAGCATGTTTTTAGAGCATGAGTTAAGTAGTGTAGACCTTTCCATAGTTTGAGCATCTTGACAGGCTTGATGTACCAGTGCTCTGGGATAGCCACGATCATAGAACCTTTTTTTAGATCCTTGGCTTTATTGTGGTAATCAGTACCCAGGAACTGTTCCTTCTCAATCTCAGAAACTGCCCCTTGGGTATGCCACATTTGAGAGGAGCAGGATGGTGGCTTTCCCACCTAAGCAGACTGTTTGCTGCTGTGGGTTTCCGATGTAGTGTAGTTCTTAGAGACCCGTTGTTTTCCATTGAAATCATGACATCCAAAAAGACTATATTGGTGCCACCCACCTCATATGTAAAGCTTAGGCCCAATTGATTATCATTTAGATAATCCATAAATTCACCAAGGGCACAGTCCCCCTGTCCAGAGGATGAGGATGCCATCTATAAAATGGCCCCAAAATTGAATGTGGGGGCCCCAGGCGGCATCCTCGTCCCCAAACACCACCTTATCATCCCACCAGCCCAGGAGCAGGTTAGCATAAGTGGGAGCACAGGGGCTCTGTGCCCCTGAGCGGGAGGTAGAATTTCCCATTAAACAGGAAAAAATTATGTAGCAGGATGTACTCAAGTAATTCCAACACAAAATTGTTGTGTGGAAAAGATGTCTTCCCCTTGTGTTGAGGAAGAATTCAACGGCCTTGATGCCTGCTTTATGATGTATACTTGAGTACGGGGCCTCTACATCTGTTGACAACAGGATGGTGTTTGTATCCACCTTTATTCCATCAAGTTTGGTTAGAAGATCAGTGGTGTCTCTTAGATATGAGGGTAATGCCATAACGACCAATATCGGGTCAAGGTAGACACTGCTGTTCTGGGCCAGAGCGTCTATCCCAGACACAATCGGTCTCCTTTTAGTGGGGGGTAACCTTTATTGATCTTGGGGATCGCATAAAACGTTGCAATCACAGGATGTCTTGGTAGAAGATAGTTATATTCAGGGAGTTGGAAGTTTCGCACCCGGCAGTTCGCCCCCAGCAGTTCGCCCCCAGCATTTCGCCCCCAGCAGTTCGCCCCCAGGTACACGTCGCCCCCGAACATTTCGCCCCCAGCATTTCGCACCCAGGATGTTTCGTCCCCGCACATTTCGCCCCCGAACATTTCGCCCCGGCAGTTCACCCCCGAACATTTCGCCCCCGAACATTTCGCCCCCGCAGTTCGCCCCCGAACATTTCGCCCCCGAACATTTCGCCCCCGGCAGTTCGCCCTCGAACATTTCGCCCCCGGCATTTCGCCCCCGAACATTTCGCCCCCGGCAGTTCGCCCCCGAACATTTCGCCCCCGAACATTTCGCCCCCGGCAGTTCGCCCCCAAACATTTCGCCCCTGGCAGTTCGCCCCCGAACATTTCGCCCCCGGCAGTTCGCCCCCGAACATTTCGCCCCCGGCAGTTCGCCCCCGAACATTTCGCCCCCGGCAGTTCGCCCCCGAACATTTCGCCCCCAGCATTTCACCCCCAGGATGTTTCGCCCCCGAACATTTCGCCCCTACCAGTTCGCCCCCGGATGTTTCGCCCCCAGCTTTTTGCCCCCAGATGTTTCGGCCCCAAATTAGGCAGGGAATTTCGTCCTTGTGTTATAGCCCTACAACCTCTTTCATAGTAGGCACTTTCCCAAGTGCTAAGCACTGGAAAATCGCTAAGAAGATTGCCACTGTTGAATATGTAAGTCAATGGCTGGCAAAGCGAGGTGTTGTTTCGGCCAGCTCTTTTTATTTTATTACAGGAGCTATTTTTGAGCACTTAGCGTTCATCAATAGCCTGTATCTTATGGGTCATTACCGAGAGCGCTCACAAAAGCGCTCTCAAAAATGCTAGTAAACACGTGCTTTGGAGTTCTAAAACAGTGGCAGCATAAGGGTGCTTTCACACTTCCGCTACATATGCACTACAGGCCGCCTGTTCGCTTCTGTAATGCCGCCATTCCGCTAACCTGCAGCGGAATGAAAAGAAGAAAATGCTTTTCTTTTTGTTCTGACACTGATAGCGGAATGCGGTATTACAAAAGCGAACGGGCGACTGCAGATCGCGGAACCCAGCGGTTCACTTCTATGGGCAATGCAAGCAGAATGCCAGCATTTCGCCAGCATTGCCCCGGGGTCAGCTGGATGTCAGATCCAGAGCGGATCGACCTGTGGCGGCCCCAAACACAAGTGTGAAAGCACTTTTAAAATTACAGTGTGCAAGAGGCCTAAAATCAAAACAATTTTGAACTTTTACCTGACCCAGCACTGACCAGCTTTGTTGCAAGTTTTGTTGCAGATGTAACAAGTAGCAGGTCAGATGTCCTGCAAGTTACATTACTACTTTTAGTCCATCTGTACATCAGAATATAGCAGTGTCTGAAATCTCCACAAAGAGAGAAGTGTACTGCCACAAAAAATCAGTCAGCTTCCACAGCAATTCACTTTCTACAACTATGAATTCAGTTCTGTCCAAACGTGGAAGGAGGAAGTTGGTCCATGAGAATCACATTTACTTATGATGTCCATTCCATATGGGTATGTGAAAAACGGTTGATTTGCAAGGGACGTGTTTGGACCAATGAAGAATCTGGCGAACTTGTGAAAGTAGTCAATCTTCACAGTCACGCAGCACAATCTGCAAGACCTGAAGCAATCCGACTTGTTAATGAGGCAGTCACCAGGGCAAGGACAACACAGGAGACACCACAACAGATTCTCACAGACGTCGTTTCAGGAGCCCATTCTAATGTTGTAGCACTTCTCCCAAGGAAAGCATCACTGAAGAGAACAATACGATTAGCAAGGCAACTTGGCAATATCCCAAGGTTACCTCAAACCCTTGGTCAACTTGTTATCCCCCAGGAGTTTCAGGAGATCAGTATTGATGGTGTCCAGCAGCAATTCCTTCTGCATGACTCTGGTAAGCTACTTAACTACCGTATTTTTCGGACTATAAGACGCACCGGACTATAAGACGCACCCAGGTTTTAGAGGTGGAAAATAGGGAAAAATATAATTGAAGCAAAAAATCTGGTAAAATATTTAATAACATAAATAACATACTATTATATGTGGTGTTATTATATATAATAGTATGTTATTATGTTGGAAGCTACGGGTAGGAGATGCTGCTGCGGGACCAGTGTGGTGTCTATAAAGTACTATGTGAAGATGCTGGAGGGTGAGTATATGAATGGGGGCACGGGGCTTATATTTAAAGCACCACTCCAGCACTGAAAAATAACACTGGAGTGCTGCTTTAAGATCCCATGGGAGAACTATAACTCTCAGCATGTCCTGCAGATCCTATGGCATGCTGGGAGTTATAGTCCACCACAGGATGGCAGAGTGATTTTTTTATGTGCTGTCATTACTAACCTTTTAATTAATTCTCTGTTGTAGAGTGTGTGTGCAGGACCTGTGATGACATCATGAAGAGGCAGGGCTTTGTGTGGTCATGTGATGCTCCAGCCCGCCCTCTTCATGACCTCATCACAGGTCCTCCACAGGAGCATTCAGCATCGCATCAGCACAGCCCCTGTGCTGTCAGGTATGCGATCCCTCCTGCTGCACTCTGCTCCTTTCGCCTCCTTCTCCTTCCAACACACATCTCCCGGCTGCTGCAGGAATCAGGCGCTGGGGAACCATGTAGCTCTTTCATTTGCTGCTCCCCGCTCACTGCTCAGCTGATAGGTGGACGGGGAAGCGGCTAATGAATATTCACTGCACTTAAGTATCAGGACCAGTGGTTTCCCCAGCGCTGGATTCCTGCAGCGGAGGGGACATTTTCCTGCCTCCTGCGATCCCACTCCACAGCTGAACCCTGCCCTTCTCCCCACGTTACATTCCAACCATAAGACGCACCTACACTTTCCTCCCAAATTTGGAGTAAAAAAGTGCGTCTTATGGTCCAAAAAATATGGTATTTAACATTGTATTAAAACAATTCCATTAATTTTTTAAATAAATAATTTTATTTTTTTTTTAAACAAAAATATATATTTTTCCAATGGGACAATATATGTTGTAAAAAAGTATTGGTTGGCCCTTTACACTAGATTTTGCTTCAGTTTTTTTTATTATGAAATCAGAAAATCTGGAGCAAAATGTGAGTTTTTAATGTGAGATATGAACAGAGGCTTCTGATTAGGATATTTTTTTTTAATTCATCCCAAAATTATCTGTCTGATGCTTGTTACACTTTTTCTGTTATTTCCTCTAGTAATACTTTCATTTTAAATTAGGAAATGGACACAGCCGTATGTTGATATTTGGAACAAGAGACAATCTCCATCTACTGGCACAAAGTAAAGAGTGGTTTGCTGATGGCATGTTTTTCACTACACCAGCCTTGTTTAAGCAGCTTTACACAATCCATGTAGTCCATAGCGGCCTTGTTGTTCCGCTAGTGTATACCTTGCTGACAGACAAGAGCCGTTCTACATACCAGAGGTTGCTGCAAGAGCTGAAGAACTTGCAGCCTGGACTGCAGCCAGACAACCTGATGTTGGATTTTGAACTAGCTGCAATACAGGCATTTGAAAGTGAATTCCCCAACCTTGAGAAGACGTTTGGCGTAAAGTTCAAAATGAAGGACTCAAGATGCAATACCAAGGTGACCATGAATTTGGCCCGTTGGATACGCATGATACCTGCCCTGGCCTTTATACCACCACAGAATGTTGTGCAATCATTTGAAGAATTGGTGGAAGATCCTGACTTTCCACAAGAAGCAATACCTATTGCCAACTATTTTGAAGACAGCTATATCGGTCGAATGAATTGCAGAGGGCGTCAAGCACCTTTGTTTCAAGTTCAACTCTGGAATGTGTATGAACGAACATTGAATGATCAACAGCGAACAAATAATGATGTCGAAGGATGGCACCGTAGCTTTCGAGAAACATGTGGTACTCTTTTCCAAAATATATACCGGTTCATTAACTGTCTGAAACATCAGCAAGAGCTCCATAGTTTTGAAATTATTCAGATAATAGCAGGAAATCCCATCGCTGCAAGAAACAAAAAGTATGCTGCAATTTCAGCAAGGGTTAAATGTATCGTGCAAGATTTCAATAATAGAAGCTTGATGGATTATCTGAGAGGCATTGCCTACAGCTTTGAATTTTAGTTCATGGTCACATATTGCATGTTTGAGAGCAGTGTTTTTAGCTGTAAAATCATTCAAGCATTATAACCTGTAATTTGTCTTTTCTCTTTTTCTCTAATCCTTCCCCTCTATACCTTTTTATGTTTCTTGTTACAACAGTTTTGATATATACAGTTAAAGCATAACTCTACAAAAAACATAAGTTATTTTACAGTACCCCTTGCCCATGATATTCATTTATTCATTTCCAAAGGAGACCTTCCAGCAGCTTCACTTCTGTGTGAAAAGTCTCATCCAAGTTAAAGCTCCATGTGCTGCAGGATTTCAGTGGTTGCTAAGGAGGTTGTTTCTCCTTAGTAGCAGTACTTGTGGATGGATTCTAGAGGCCGTGGCTGCACAGGAGCATGCAACTACCATAACAATATATTCCCTATGATGATAAAGGGCTGCTGGTTTACAGCCTTCTGCAAAGCCCCCCCCTATGTGTTCCGTCCTGTAACAGCTTTACACAGGCGGGGGAGCCCTCCTCTTGTCCAGGACAGAGCACATGAGCGGAGAGTGAAGGGAGCTTTGCAGAGGGCTGTGAACAAGCAGCCCTGAATGTATCACGGGGCCAGGATCCTTTCTGCTACCAAGGGGGCACGACCTCCTTAGTAAACAATGAAATCTTACTATTTTCCTGTCTGTTTGTAAGATGACTTATCTAGAAAACAATGTTTTAGAATTAAAAAAACTAATTTGATCAGAATTGTTATTTTAGACTCATATGGTGTATTATTAGTGATAAGCGAACGTTCAGTTCAGGCAGGTCTTTAATTGCTAGAGGCAAAACATCCTGGGGGTGAAATGCTGGGGGCGAAATGTTCGGGGCGAACTGCCGGGGGCGAAATGTTTGGGGGCGAACTGCCGGGGGCGAAATGTTGGGGGGCGAAATGGTCGGGGGTGAACTGCCGGGGGCGAAACATTCTGGGGGCGAAATGCTAGAGGTGAAATTTTCGGGGGCGAACTGCCGGGGGCAAAATGTTCGGCGGTGAACTGCCGGGGCGAAATGTTCGGGGGCAAACTGCCGGGGGCGAAATGTTCGGGGGCGAAACATAATGGGGCGAAATGCTGGGGCGAAATGTTCGGGGGCGAACTGCTGGGGGCGAAATGTTCGGGGGCGAAATGTTCGGGGGCGAAATGTTCGGGGGCGAACTGCTGGGACGAAATGTTCGGGGGCGAACTGCCGCGGGCGAAATGTTCGGGGGGAACTGCCGGGGTGAAACATCCTGGGGCGAAATGTTCGGGGGCGAAATGTTCGGGGGCGAACTGCCGGGGGCAAAATGTTCGGGGGCGAAATGTTCGGGGGCGAACTGCCGGGGGCGAAATGTTCGGGGGCGAACTGCCGGGGGCGAAAAAGTTCGGGGGCGAACTGCCGGGGGCAAAACATCCTGGGGCGAAATGTTCGGGGGCAAAATGTTCGGGGGCGAACTGCCGGGGGCAAAATGTTCGGGGGCGAAATGTTCGGGGGCGAACTGCCGGGGGCGAAATGTTCAGGGGCGAAATGCTCGGGGGCGAACTGCTGGGGGAAATGTTCGGGGCGAAATGTTCGGGGGCGAACTGCTGGGGATGAAATGTTTGGGGGCGAACTGCCGGGGGCGAAATGTTCGGGGGCGAACTGCCGGGGCAAAACATCCTGGGGCGAAATGTTCGGGGGCGAAATGTTCGGGGCGAACTGCCGGGGGCAAAATATTCGGGGGCGAAATGTTCGGAGGCGAACTGCCGGGGGCGAAATGTTCAGGGGCGAAATGCTCGGGGGCGAACTGCCGGGGGCGAAATGTTCGGGGGCGAAATGTGCGGGGACGAAACATCCTGGGGGCGAAATGCTGGGGGCGAAATGTTCGGGGGCGACGTGTACCTGGGGGCAAACTGCTGGGGGCGAAATGCACGGGGTGAAATGCTGGGGTCTAACTGCTGGGGGCGAAACTTCCTAGAACCTATATTCATTACTTGAAATTAGGTTAGCCGTTTTGGCTCTGGCCAAAATACTGTTCAATTCCTTTTTATATTCAAGGGAGGGATCCTGACTAGTGTTGAGCGATACGATACTGCAAATATCGGGTATCGGCCGATATTAGCTGTATCGGGCTTTCGATTCCGAGTACCGATATTTTCGTCATATCGGATACCGGAATCGGGATTGTCACTGTCACTGTCAGTGTCCGTCGGTCGGGTCTGTCAGGAGTCAGCGGCACTTACCTGGCAGAAGATCTCCGGCGGTCACGGGCTGGACTGCTTCATGGCCGCCATCATCTTTCCCCGGCGGTCACATGCAGTTTCTCGCGATAACTGCAGTGACTGCTGGGTAATCCCGGCCGTAAAGCAGTCAGTCCGATGACGTCACCGCCGGGGAAGCAGGTAATCAGCTGTGCTGCGTCGCGATGACAGGCTCTGCCTGTCATTGCGATGTAGCAGAGCTGGATCGTCGTGGGACTGTCGTTACTATGGACTGCGTCGGACAGGTGGTATACTGTTGGTTTGTTTTTTTTCTTTTTTACAGGAGATCGATGGTGTCGCAGGAATGAGTGTATAATAAAATTAATGAAAACTGTGTTGTCTCTTTTATTTTATTAAAATACTTTTTTCTTGCTTTGTCTTTTTTTTATACATTTAATAACTTTGGGATTAATAATGGATCGGTGTCTTATTGACACCTCTCCATTATTAACCGGGCTTATTGTCACCGTGCAATCAACAGTGACATTAACCCCTTATTACCCCACTTGCCACCGCTACAGGGCAGTGGGAAGAGCCGGGTAAAGTGCCACAATTGGCACATCTTTTGATGCGCCAAATGTGGGGCTGCTGTAGCCTGGTATTATCAGGCTGTTGAGGGCCAAAATCCATGGGCCTTGACAGTCTTTTAAATACCAGGCCGCAGCAGTCTGCATTTTACTTGGCTGGTTAACAAAAATAGGGGGACCCCTACGCCATTTTTTTTCGAGGGGATCCCCTATTTTTGTTAATCAGTTCCCTCTGACGTCACTGATTGTGTCCCTGGCTGACCTGAAGTGAAAGTGGAAAGCAATCAATTAAGCTTTCCACTTCCTCTCCTGTCAGCCATGAGAGGAACTCATTCATTTGGGGGTTTACTGTGAGGCTGCAGCATTAGCTGCGGTCCCTGCAGTAAACATTAACCCTTTCTGAAGGATTACACCGTGGGACCTGACTGTGCATGGGATAGGTAAGAATAATTTTGCTTTTTTATTTTATTTTTATTACAGGAAATGGTTTTTGCAGTCAAATAAAAGATGGTCAAAAACATGTGTCTTTATTTCATTAAAATGATTTTTAATTAAAGTGTGTGTTTTATTTTTATTTCATGCAATAGGATTAATAATTGATAGTTGTCTAATTGACAGCTCTCAATTATTAACCTGGCTTAAGGTCACCTTTCAATTGCAATGTGGCTTTAACCCCATATTAACCCATTCGCCACCGCTACAGGGCAATGGGAATAGACGGGCAAAGTGCCAGAAAGGGCGAATCTAATTATAGATTTGTCTTTTCTGGGGTGTCTGGGGGCAGATGTTAGTAGCCAGGGGGGGCCAAAAGTAATGGTCCCTCTCTGGGCTATTATTATCTGCCCCCATTCGCTGGCTTTGTATGTCTGGTTGCGAAAATAGGGCGGGAGCCCAAGCATTTTTTTTTAAAATTTTACACCTCATATATATATATATATATATACATGTCATTGAATTTGTGACACATATATATATATTTATATTTATAGTTCATACACTTCTACATAGTATAATAGCCGCTAAGTCAATTGACGGCTTTTGTGAAAATGCAGAACCCGACATGAAATGACACTTGGTGTACATAGGGTTAACCATGTCTTTTCATGTCCTTTGCTATCTGATTTGCACAAACAATTACATCAGTCTATGTGTGCAAAATTTCACACCTGTAGGGGTTAATTAAAGGTGTAAATTCGTAGCAAAAAAAAGTCCGTTTTTTTTACAACGAATTTACACCTTTAATTGACCCCTACAGGTGTGAAATTTTGCACACATAGACTGATGTAATTGTTTGTGCAAATCAGATTGCAAACGACATGAAAAGACATGGTTAACCCTATGTACACCAAGTGTCATTTCATGTCGGGTGCTTCTGTCTTTTCACAGAAGCCGGCTTTACCCGGCAATTGAATCAGAGGATATTTTACTATGTAGAAGTGTATAAACTATACATATATGTATATATATATGTCACAATGACATGTATATATATATATATATGTATTCTATGTGTGTATATTTAGTGTTTACAAGGAAATAAAGGTTTTTTTTAGTTGCGATATTTTGTTCCCATAGACTTACATGGGACTTCCGGTATCGGAATCGGATATCGCCGATATTTAGTGATATCGGCGATACCATTCCGATCCGATATTTTTAGATATCGAGCAGTATCGCTCAACACTAATCCTGACGTAAGATCTCATAGGTTGTGATGTCTGATAGAATATCCATACACATTACCACATATTGTTCTCTATTAATCAGAATCATGTTTCCCCTTTATCAGAAGGTTTAATTACCAATGATGTAGGTGAATAAAAACTCTCTAGGGCTCTTTTTTCCTCAGGTGTTATATTAGGAGGGGTGGGTGTATGTTTCGGTTTGATTCTTTTAATGTCGTCCGTGACTAACTTAAGGAAAATATCAATAGTATTTTGGTCTCCAGTTGGCAGCATTTTAGTGCTCCTTGGTCTAAGATATGTAAAGGGACCTTCCCCTATACCCCTGGAACCTTCTTCCGCCATGTCTGTCAGAAGACGTACATCAGCTAGTTCATATAATGATATTCCCAGCTGTTGACATTTGTTCCGGTCGTTGTGGGTGAAGAAGTTCCTCCACCTGAGTTTCGTCAGGAACAGGTTAATGTCCTTCACCCACACGAACGGGTCAAATCTGGTTTGTCCCCTGAAAAAAGCATTGTTTTTTGCCTTACTTTTTTTATGGTGTTCATTGAAGGGATTAACTTGTGGGACAGTTTTTTAGAAAGTGTCATTAAGGATGCGGCAATACCAAATATGTGTGCTTTTATTGCTTTTTTTACATAAATAAATGTATTTATTAGAAAAATATTTGTTTCTTTATTTGTTCCTTTTTTGAGGATTTTTAAAAAAATATTTTTACACTTTTAATAATTTTTTAAAAGTTTTTTACATTGTCCCAGGATAGGACATCCATGTACAGTAGTTATATTCAATACTTCTGCACTGCAGGGCATCAGACCAGCATCTGACAGGCAGGGAAGGAGGTGTCTCAGGTCCTGCTCTGAGCAGGCACTGACACACCACCTTCCCTGAATGACCCGTGGCCAACTTGTGTCTGAAGGTCTCCATGGAAACCATCAGGACAATGCGATCGCATTGCATTGTCCTGATGGAAGCGCTGAGGGAACCCATTCCCTGTGCAATGCTCCTCGATGTCGCTGTCACTACTGACATCAGCATCAGAGCAGTTAAATGCCTATAATTGGTGCTAGCACTGATTGTGGGTGTTGCTGGAGGGTGTCAGCTCTCACACAGAGCTGACACCTGCATCTGATCGCCGCGAGATCGTGCTGCCATACATATACTGCTGTCTGTGGGAAAGCAGCTCCCGCAGAGCAGTATATGTACGGAGCATGTCAGGAAGGGGTTAATATTTTTTTACTTTTCACTTGCTTCAGTAGTCTCCCTGGGAAACTAGAAGCTGCGATCTACTGATCGCCTCTGCTTCACACAGGCAATGACCAGATCGTCAATGTGTAGCACAAATGCTCACTTGCTATGAGTGCTGACAGCTGGGTGGCTCTCATAATAATCTGACAATGACAAACACAGGGGTCTGCTGCAGACCCCGGGTTATCATGCTAACCCATCAGCGAAACACGCGGTCATGTGACACGCGATACCGACATAATCACATTAAATGCCGCTATCAGAAATTGACAGCAGCATTTAACAGGTTTAGGGGCACATGTCAGCTGTTCAAAACATCTGACAGGTGCCATGAAAGATGTGGGCTCAGCGTCAGAGCCCACATCAAAGGGAGAGACACAACATGCGCCGTACATGTATGGCGCATGTCGTGAAGGGGTTAAATACATTTTAAATTTTTTCTTGTGTACAAGTCATTATACAAGAAAGAATGTTTCTTAACATTTTTTATTTTCCTTGCACTGTGTGCAGAGCTTTTAGGAGTGTAGGAGTACCATAACTACACTTTGTTCACAATATTTGAATGAGGCCCTACAGTTGTTTCCTTCAAGGGTTTATGGACAGGGCTGCCACTAGGAATTTTGGGGCCCCATACTAGCAAAATTTTCGGGGCCCCCTTGAGACTCTGCCCAGGCTCCACCCCAGCCCCGCCTCCACCCCTCGAACTGTCCACAGTCAAAAGATTTTTTAAGCCGCCACCACGACAAGGTAGACTCTTTTGGCCGGGCCCTACTCTACTCTAACCTATTAAACATTTGTTAAAATATCCAAAACAATTTAGGTATATTTTAATTTATTTTTACATTTTTAAAATGACCAATAATATCACATACAGGGGACAAATACCACCACACCATGACCAGACACCATATTACCACCACATAGTGACCAAATAATGGCACATACAAGGAACAAATACCACCACACCATGTTCAGACCACATATTACCACCATATGATGACCAATAATACCACATGCAAGGAACAAATACCACGACATCATGTCCAGATCACATATTAACACCACATGATGACCAAAAATACCACATACAAGGAACAAATACCATCACACCATGACCAGACCACATTTTACCGCCACATAGTGACCAAATAATAGCACATACAGTACAAGGAACAAATACCGGCGCACCATAGACGGACAACATATTACCACCACATAGTGACTGAATACTACAATACTGATCAGTAAAAAACCCCAAAATACTAATATCACCATAAGTGCCATTATACACAGGAGATCTGTACTTAGTATGCAGTGTCTGTATACAGGTAATACAGTGATCACTGGTGACATTGTACACAGGACCACTGTATATAATATACAATTTCCCCTGACTATACCCTGAAGAAGGTGTACTGAAACGTACGTCGGGGATTTGGTCTCCTGTGCCAACCACCTTTTAAGCCATGATGGGTAATTATTGATGTGGCTATTCATTATGAGCTGCAAGTTATACGTGGATTAATGGTTTGTCTGGTCAGCTATTTTTCTTAATCATGGCTTAGACATGCATGTCTTAATTGCTGTGATTTACTTGACCTCATGTTTTATGCAAATTTCAGCTTACACTTTGAGCCTTTGCATTTAGCAGTTGAATGTCAGCGAACATTATGTTGGCCACAGCATACATGCATTTCTTATAGCCTTCAGCTGTATCAGCTCCTTAAACTGCTCATGCTGGCATCAAACTTATGCCCTCATCTCTTTACTCCAGCTGCTTTGGTTGTGGAATCAGGAAATCTATGCTACTGCTTTTTGGATTTAAAGGTCATTTTATGATCCTCAATTATTTATCTCATAATGTGTATGCTCACTTAATTTGTTCTTTGTTGTTGCACAATTTTGATATGAACTTTGATACAAATAATTTTTTAATGAATGATTATAAAAATGGCAAGTTTTATAATTAGCGTTGACTCAAGGTCTCTCTTTATCTAATTTGCTATTTCATGAGTCGTAGCAGTTATGCAATATCTTTAGGTGGATTTTTCACCGTATCTATATTCTTTGATCTATTATGATTTGGAGGTATATTTTGTTAATAGTATACAATGTGTAGTGTCAGTGTTCAGGTAACACACTGACTCTTCAGTAACATCTCTAGGTGAAGTCCTTCATCTTCGCTTTTAATCTTCATCCAGCACAGACCGCCGTCACTTCTTCCAGCCAGGGCTCATCTCTGCAGGAAATAACACAGTTATCTAGAACACTGCTTGCAGAACACATTACTTTTTTCCCAAATTCTAAACTACACGAGATGAAGAAAAAAAGTTCACAGTGTTGCTCTGCACAGTAACAGGATCGCCTCCCCCATTTAAAACAGTATCCTCAAAAAATAAAATAAATACATCACTGCAGTAATAATATCCTTTAATTAGCCCCTATGCTAACTATATCCCCCATCTTGGCCCCCATGTGTCTCATTCCTGGCTCCAGCCATATGTTCTCCCATACTGCCCCCTGTGATGTCCCATCTTGCCCCATATGATCTCTCCATCCTGCTCCATCTGTCCCATGATCCTGCCCCATCTGTCCCCATTGTATCTATCCTGCCCCATGATCCTGCACATCTGTCTTAATCCTGCCCCATGATCCTGCACCATCTGTCTCCATCCTGCCCCATCTGTCTCCATCTTGCCCCATCTGTCTCCATCCTGACCTATGCTCCTGCACCATCTGTCTCTATAATGCCCATGATCCTGCACCATCTGTCTCCATCCTGCCTCATCTGTCTCTATCCTGCTCCATCTGTCTCCATCTTGCACCATCTGTTTCCATTCTGCCCCATGATCCTGCATCATCTGTCTCCATCCTGCCCCATATTCCTGCCCCATCTGTTTCCATCCTGCCCCATGATCCTGCACCTTCTGTCTCCATCCTGCCCCATCTGTCTCTATCCTGCCCCATCTGTCTCCATCCTGCCCATCTGTCTCCATCCTGAACCATCTGTCTCTATCCTGCTCCATATGTCTCCATCCTGCACCATCTGTTTCCATCCTGCTCCATGATCCTGCACCATCTGTTTCCATCCTGCCCCATGATTCTGCACCATCTGTCTCCATCCTGCCCCCTATTCCTGCACCATCTTTTTCCATCCTGCCCCATGATTCTGCACCATCTGTCTCCATCCTGCCCCCTATTCCTGCACCATCTGTTTCCATCCTGCCCCATGATCCTGCCCCATCAGTCTCCATCCTGCCCCATATTCTGCCCCATCTGTCTCCATCCAGCACCATCTGTCTCCATTCTGCCCCATGATCCTGCACCAACTGTCTCCATCCTGCCCCATCTGTCTCCATCCTGAACCATCTGTCTCTATCCTGCTCCATATGTCTCCATCCTGCACCATCTGTTTCCATCCTGCTCCATGATCCTGCACCATCTGTTTCCATCCTGCCCCATGATTCTGCACCATCTGTCTCCATCCTGGCCCCTATTCCTGCACCATCTGTCTCCATCCTGCCCCATGATCCTGCACCATCTGTCTCCATCTTGCCCCATATTCCTGCCCAATCTGTCTCCATTCTGCTCCATGATTATGCCCCATCTGTCCCATGATCCTGCACAATCTGTCTCCATCATATCCATCCTGCCCCATGATCCTGCACATCTGTCTCTATCCTGCCTCATGATCCTGCACCATCTGTCTCCATCCTGCCCCATATTCATACCCCATCTGTCTCCATCCTGCCCCATCTGTCTCTATCCTGCCCCATGATCCTGCACCATCTGTATCCATCTTGCCCCATCTGTCTCTATCCTGCCCCATCTGTCTCCATCCTGCCCCATGATCTTGCACCATCAGTCTCCATCCTGCCCCATGATCAAGCACCATCTGTCTCCATCCTGCCCCATATTCCTGCCCCATCTGTCTCCATCCTGCCCCATGATCCTGCCCCATCTGTCCCATGATCCTGCCCCATCTGTCTCCATCATATCCATCCTGCCCCATGATCCTGCCCATTTATCTCCATCCTGCCCCATGATACTGCACCATCTGTCTCTATCCTGCCCCATCTGTCTCCATGATACCCAATCTGCCTCCATCCTGCCCCATCTGTCTCCATCCTGCCCCATGATCCTGCACTATCTGTCTCTATCCTGCACCATGATCCTGCACCATCTGTCTCCATCCTGCCCAACCTGTCTCTATCCTGCCCCATCTGTCTCAATCCTGCCCCATCTGTCTCCTTCCTGCCCCATGATCCTGCACCAATTGTCTCCATCCTGCCCCATATTCCTGCCCCATCTGTCTCCATCCTGCCCCATATTCCCCATATTCCTGCCCCATCTGTCTCCATCCTGCCCCATGTCTCCATCCTGCCCCATTGTCTCCATCTTGCCCCTTTGTCTCCATTCTGCCCCCGTGACTCCATTCTGCCTCCGTGACTCCATCCGGCCCCCGTGTCTCCATCCTTCCCCCTGTGTCTCCATCCTTCCCCGTGTCTCCATACTGCCTCATGACTCCATCCTGCTACCGTGACTCCATCCTGCCCCATGACTCCATCCTGCCCCCGTGTTTCCATCCTGCCCCCGTGACTCCATCCTGCCTCCCTGTCTCCATCCTGCCCCATGATCCTGCACCATCTGTCTCTATCCTGCCCCATGATCCTGCACTATCTGTATACATCCTGCCACATCTGTCTCTATCCTGCCCATTCTGTCTCCATCCTGCACCATCTGTCTCCATCCTGCCCCATATTCCTGCCTCATCTGTCTCCATCCTGCCCCATGATCCTGCCTATTTGTCTCCATCCTGCCCCATGATCCTGCACCATCTGTCTCCATCCTGCCCCATCTGTCTCCATGATACCCCATCTGCCTCCATCCTGCCCCATCTGTCTCCATCCTGCCTCATGATCCTGCACTATCTGTCTCTATCCTGCCCCATGATCCTGCACCATCTGTCTCCATCCTGCCCAACCTGACTCTATCCTGCCCCATCTGTCTCCATCCTGCCCCATCTGTCTCAGTCCTGCCACATGATCCTTCACCAACTGTCTCCAACCTGCCCCATATTCCTGCCCCATCTGTCTCCTTCCTGCCTCATATTCCCCATATTCCTGCCCCATCTGTCTCCATCCTGCCCCATGTCTCCATCCTGCCCCCATGTCTCCATCATGCCTCTGTGTTTCCATCCTGCCCTGGTGATTCCATTCTGCCCTGTGACTCCATTCTGCTTCTGTGACTCCATCCGGCCCCCGTGTCTCCATCCTGCCCCCGTGACTCCATCCATCCCCCGTGTCTCCATCCTGCCCCCATGACTCCATCCTGCCCCAGTGACTGCATCCTGCCCCATGACTACTTCCTGACTCGGTGACTCCATCCAGACCCCAAGACTCCATCCTGCCCCATGACTCCATCCTGCCCCCGTGACTTGATCTGGTCCCCGTGTCTCCATCCTGCCCCACGACTCCATCCTGCCCCCATGACTCCATCATGCCCCATGACTCCATACTGCCCCGTGACTCCATCCTGAACCCATGTCTCAATCCTGCCTCATGTCTCCATCCTGCCCCCGTGACTCCATCCTGCTACCGGGACTCCATCCTGCCCCTATGTCTCCATCCTTCCCCCGTGACTCCATCCTGGCCTGTGACTCCATCCTGCCCCTGTGTCTCCATCCTGCCCTGTATCTCCATCCTGCCCCCCGTGACTCCATCCTGCCCCGTGTTTCCATCCTTCCCTCGTGACTCCATCATGCTTCCTTGTCTCCATCCTGCCCCCGTGTTTTCATCCTGCCCCGAAACTCCATCCTTCGCCCGTTAATAGAAAGAAGTAACAGCATCCCATCCAGGTGATTCAAAATTTTCAAAAAGCTTTATTCTGCCAAGATGCAACGTTTTGACCTATACAGGTCTTTGTCAAGCATCCTGATTCCATCCTACCACGTGACTCCATCCTGCCCTGTGTCTCCCATCCTGCCCCGAGTCTCCATCCTGCCCCTGTGACTCCATCCTGCCCGGTGCCTCCATTCTGCCCCCGTGTCTCCATCCTGCCCCATGACTTCTACCTGCCCCCATGTCTCCATCCTGCCCCCGTGTCTCCATCCTGCCCCCGTGACTCCATCCTGCCCTGTGTCTCCATCCTGCCCCTGTGTTTCCATCCTGCCCCGTGTCTCCATCCTGCCCCGGTGTCTCCATCCTGACCCATGTCTCCATCCTGCCACCATGACTCCATCCGGCCCCCATGTCTCCATCCTGCCCCCGTGTCTCCATCCTGCCCCGTGTCTCCATCCTGAACCCGTGACTCCATCCTGCCTCCGTGTCCCATCCTGCCCCCGTGTTTTTATCCTGCCCCGAGACTCCATCCTTCCCCCATAAATAGGAAGAAGTAACAGCATCCCATCCAGGTGATTCAAACAACTTTATTCTGTCAAGATGCAACGTATTGACCTGTACAGGTCTTTTTTCAAGCATCCTGATTCAATCCTACCCCATGACTCCATTCTGTCACGTGTTTCCCATCCTGCCCCGAGTCTCCATCCTGCCCCCGTGACTCCATCCTGCCCCGTGTCTCCATTCTGCCCCGTGACTCCATTCTGCCCCGTGACTTCTACCTGCCCCCATGTTTCCATCCTGCCCCGTGACTCCATCCTGCCCTGTGTCTCCATCCTGTCCCCATGTCTCTATCTTGCACTTTGTCTCAATACTGCCCCCGTGTCTCCATCCTGCCCTGTGACTCCATCCTGCCCCGTGTCTCCAACCTGCCTCCCTCTCCCATCCTACCCCTGTGTCTCCATCATGCCCCGTGTCTCCATTCTGCCCCATGACTCCATCCTGTCCCTGTGATACCATCCTTCCCCCATGACTCCATCCTGCCCTGTGTCTCCATCCTGCCACGTGTTTTCATCCTGCCCTGAGACTCCATCCTTCCCCCGTAAATAGGAAGAAGTAACAGCATCCCATCCAGGTGATTAGAAATTTTCAAAAAGCTTTATTCTTCCAAGATGCAACGTTTTGACCTGTACAGGTCTTTTTTCAAGCTTCCTGATTCCATCCTACCACGTGACTCCATTCTGTCACGTGTCTCCCATCCTGCCCCGAGTCTCCATCCTGCCCCGTGTCTCCATTCTGCCCCGTGATTCCATTCTGCCCCGTGACTTCTACCTGCCCCCATGTCTCCATCCTGCCCCCGTGACTCCATCCTGCCCTGTGTCTCCATCCTGTCCCCATGTCTCCATCTTGCACTTTGTCTCAATACTGCCTCCGTGTCTCCATCCTGCCCCGTGACTCCATCCTGCCCCGTCTCTCCAACCTGCCCCCTCTCCCATCCTGCCCCGTGTCTCCATCATGCCCCCGTGTCTCCATCCTGCCCCATGACTCCATACTGCCCCGTGACTCCATCCTGCCCCATGTCTCCCATCCTGCCCCCGTGACTCCATCCTGCCCCGTGACTCCATCCTGTCCCTGTGATTCCATCCTGCCCCCGTGACTCCATCATGCCCTGTGTCTCCATCCTGCCTCATGACTCAATCCTGCCACTGTGACTCCATCCTGCCCCCGTGTCTCCAATCCTGCCCCGTGTCTCCATCCTGCCCATGTGTCTCCATCTTGCCCCCGTGACTCCATCCTGCCCCTGTGTCTCCATCCTGCCCCCGTTAATAGAAAGAAGTAACAGCATCCCATCCAGGTGATTCGAAATTTTCAAAAAGCTTTATTCTGCCAAGATGCAACGTTTTGACCTATACAGGTCTTTGTCAAGCATCCTGATTCCATCCTACCCCGTGACTGCGTCCTGTCCCGAGTCTCTCATCCTGCCCCGAGTCTCCATCCTGCCCCTGTGACTCCATCCTGCCCCGTGTCTCCATTCTGCCCCATGTCTCCATCCTGCCCCGTGACTTCTACCTGCTCCATGTCTCCATCCTGCCCCGTGACTCCATCCTGCCCTGTGTCTCCATCCTGCCCCTGTGTCTCCATCCTGCCCCATGTCTCCATCCTGCCTCTGTGTCTCCATCCTGCCTCCGTGATTCCACCCTGCTCCTGTGACTCCATCCTGCCCCGAGTCTCCATCCTGCCCCATGTCTCCATCCTACCCCATGACTCCATCCTGCCCTGTGTCTCTATCCTGTCCCCATGTCTCCATCTTGCACTTTGTCTCCATACTGCCCTGTGTCTCCATCCTGCCCCCGTGACTCCATCCTGCCCGTGTCTCCATATTGCCGCTGTCTCCATCCTGCCCTGTGACTGCATCCTGCCCCTGTGTCTCCATCCTGCCCCCGTGTCTCCATCCTGCCCCGTGTCTCCATCCTGCCTCCGTGTCTCCATCTTGCCCCCGTGACTCCATCCTGCCCCGTGACTCCATCCTGCCCCCATGTCTCCATCCTGCCACCGTGACTCCATCCTGCCCCATGTCTCCAACCTACCCCATCTCCATCCTGCCCCCGTGACTCCATCCTGCCCCTGTGTCTCCATCCTGCTCCAGTCTACATCCTGCCACCGTGACTCCATCCTGCCCCCTGTCTCCATCCTGCCCCCTGTCTCCATCCTGCCCACGTGACTCCATCCTGCCCCCGTGACTCCATCCTGCCACTGTGACTCCATCCAGCCCCCGTGTCTCCCATTTTGCCCCATGACTTCATCCTGCCCCATGTCTCCATCCTGCCCCGTGTCTGCATCTTGCCCCGTGACTCCATCCTGCCCCGTGTCTCCATCCTGCCCCCATGTCTCCATCCTGCAATTGTGACTCCATCCTGCCCCCATGTCTCCATCCTGCCCCCTGTCTCCATCCTGCCCACGTGACTCCATCTTGCCCCCGTGACTCCATCCTGCCCCATGTCTCCATCCTGCCCCCATGACTCCATTCTGCCCCAGTGACTCCATCCTGCCACCATGACTCCATCCAGCCCCGGTGTCTCCATCCTGCTCTGTGTCTCCATCCTGCCCCGGTGACTCCATCCTGCCCTGTGTCTCCATCCTGCCGGTGAAACATATTGCCACTTTCAATAAAAATAAAAAAAATAAAAACTTTCTCCTTACCTGGCCGCGCTCCTGCGGCGATGATCTCTCCCAGCATTTCAAGCGTGCACATGCCTGTGAATGACAATGACGTCATGTGCCAGCAACGTGCGCGCTGACGTCAATGCCAGCCTCTGATTGGCTGGCAGCCTTAACTATTGCTGTGCGGGCCCACATGGGCCTGCAAGGCAATAGAGTAACTGAGCCTGCGTCTCGGATGCAGGTTCAGTTACCGCACTGACAGAATCCTGCAGCTGGGGCCCGATGTGGGCCCCCCTGCTGATCGGGCCCCAAACGTCAGTCAGGGCAGTAATGCCCTGATGGCAGCCCTGTGTATGGATGATTCTGCTTGTAATATTTTGTCCGGCTCTGCAATTAATGCATAGCTTTTATGAGTCTAGTCGTACCAATACTTGACAGTTTGAACAGAATGTATATGAAGCCCTCCTTTATGTTTAATAGGGGTCTGACCACTGGCACTCAACTTCCTTGGGCAAATCACTTTTATCCCCATTAGAAAGGCGTTGTGGTGTGCATGCTTGACTGCTACTGAATTTATTCCCTATGGGGCTTCTGAGGGCTGAATTTCCAGCAGCCCCATTGAGGATGAATAGAATGGCAGTCAGGTATCTGATTCATTGCTCTAACTTGTAATAAGGATAAAAGAACTCCATCAGAGATAAAAGTTTCCCATTCTGCTGGGGCCCTCGAGATTGGACATCTACATCACAGAGGTATTACCTATCCTATTGTCAAGATTCAACTGACTAGTGACCTGGGGCCAGGGGGCACCTTTCCTGGCCCTAAGACTAGGGGGCACCCTAGCTCGCCCTGTTCTCCAGGATACTTCAGATGGTGAAGATGCCGGGGCCTCCACCCTTGTCTTATCTCCTACAACAGCCCTTCGTCTGTCCCCTTCCCTCACCCAGGGAAGAGAGGTGCTACTGTGTACTGCAGTACACCAACCCGACAGACAGGATGACACAGACAAGGGCAAAATGATAACTCCACACACAAAATATATGCTCACATATAACAGAGGTATTCACCAGAGTGTGTAAGGAGAGAGAAGAAAGTAAAACAGGGAAGGATAAGGAATTTCCAAGCGTACAAACCAGCCAACAGTCGCTAATAAATTCCTCCAGCATTCCTTCACAACACCAACTTCTCCCACTCCAAGATCATGCAGCAAATTGCTAACACTGATGATGACTTGGTAATCGAGCCCAGATTTTATAGGGAAAAGGAGTGGCTAACCAAGCACAGATGAATGTAGGAGCTTTCCAGTATGGCCGACTAACCCCTGTTTTGCTGGAAGAAATAAACATGTTTAATACACTGGAGATTTGCTTCTTCTCAGCGTAGTAGGGGCGACCAGACGTTGCGGTCTTCTGGCTCTGCTCCGTTACGGTATCCCCGTGACACCTATAGAGAGGTGATTGCTTGTTTTTACTAGACAACCCCATTTTAGCCTGAATTATAGGAAAGTCTATCTTTAAATAAAAGTCTGTACGTTTTTAGTACTGGCCTTTTGTTTAAAGTTTTCATTATTTTTTTATAGGAAAGATGTGTATCTTCGTACCTTGTTAGCCAGTAGATAGAAAAATATTTAGACTTGAGAGTGAGTTTACTCACTTGTGAAGTACAAATGTAGACAAAAAAGTTTATATTTTCCTTTATTGTTCAATATTTTGTTCAATAATACATGTTACATAATCAAAATTTAAGCTAAGTAAAGTTACAAGAAAATAATAAAAATAATGCTGACAAAAGGTCTGAATAAAGGTGATAAAGTTTCTAATAATGATTGATAGCTAACACCATGGGTCATCAAATACCAATAAACAATGATGTCACTGCCTGAGGTACTTCAGCTCATTCAGATGGAAACAAGTGGTGAAAACAAAGCTATATGTTTTGAACTGTGCATGCAACTCATTTACAGAATGATGGATTATGTATAACAGACCTTTAACCTGCCCAGTCTCAGTTCATTTTATCATTGTCAGCTAATGTCAAGCATTTGGTGCACAATATTCAGACCACCCAAAGTTACAGATTTTTTCCACTATCTCTTGGACATATCTTTCGGAGACATATATTACCTTTTCTTTAAAGGTAATAAATTATGAGCAGTAAGATTTTTTGCTCACTCTTGAACATACTGAGCAGCGTGAATCACAAGTTAGGGATCAATCAACTAAGATAATATTCTCATAATCATAGATCAGTAAAAATGCTTGTATTTAAAATCCTTGCTACACGAAGTCTACAACATCTTGTACTTCACTATCTAGAATATAACGGAAGAGCATCACATAGTTCAGAGGGGTTATGATCTTTACTTTTGACTCTCATAGTATCTAGCATATATTAAAATATATGCATCTCAAATTTGAAACAGAATACCAGGAACTGACTTCCACCTTCAAAATGAGCTGTCAATTCTGGGTGAAATCTTTATAGTTTAGCAAAAATATTCAGGCTTGCTGCTAGCTATGATGAATGACTATTAGCAGTTTCATGGTATGCCTTTTTTACTTGGAATATTAAATTTCACCCACAATCTTTTCCTTTAGACTATGTTAAAACTTTTGAATTTGCTGCTGATTTCTCCCACCCATGGGAAGACTCCCAGGGTCCACAGTGCTCAGGTTGACAGACCCTTTTTACTTGCAATTTAACTTCGTTTTGCATTGTGAGCATTCGCATTGCAGTGCATTCAATAAAGGATTACGTCCTGACACTGGCTAGTGCCAACATCAGGATGTTCTTTGTGGGTGCAGTTAGCGTACAATGCTCTCCTGTCCCACCGGTGAAGGAAAAGGGCTGCCACTGTTGATACCTTTTAACCCCTTCACCCCCAAGGGTGGTTTGCACGTTAATGACCGGGCCAATTTTTACAATTCTGACCACTGTCTCTTTATGAGGTTATAACTCTGGAACGCTTCAACAGATCTGTGCGATTCTGAGATTGTTTTCTCATGACATATTGTACTTCACGTTATTGGTAAAATTTCTTCGATATAACTTGCGTTTATTTTTGAAAAAAATTTATATATGGCGAAAATTTTGAAAATTTTGAAATTTTCAAACTTTGAATTTTTATTCCCTTAAAACAGAGAAATATGTCACACAAAATAGTTAAGAAATAACATTTCCCACATGTCTACTTTACATCAGCACAATTTTGGAATCAAAATTTTTTTTTCTTAGGAAATTATAAGGGTTAAAAGTTGACCAGTGATTTCTCATTTTTACAACAAAATTTTCAAAGCCATTTTTTTTAGGGACCTCCTCATATTTGAAGTCACTTTGAGGGGTCTTATATATCAGAAAATACCCAAAAGTGACACTATTCTAAAAACTGCACCCCTCAAGGTACTCAAAACCACATTCAATAAGTTTATTAACCCTTCAGGTGCTTCACAGGAGCTGAAGCAACGTGGAAGGAAAAAATTAATATTTAAATTTTTAGCCACAAAAATGATCTTTTACAAACTTTTTTTTTATTTTCACAAGGGTTAAAAAGGAAAATGGACAGATAAAGTTGTTGTTCAATTTCTCCTGAGTAAGCCAATACCCCATAAGTGGGGGAAAACCACTGTCTGTGCGCACAGCAGAGCTCATAAGGGAAGGAGCGCCGTTTGACTTTTTCAAACTAAAATTGAGATTGGATGCCATGTCGCGTTTGGAGAGCCCCTGATGCGCCTAAACAGTGGAAACCCCCCACAAGTGACACCATTTTGGAAACTAGACCCCCTAAGGAACTTATCTAGATCTGTTGTGAGCACTTTGAACCCCCAAGTGTTTCACAAAAGTTTATAATGCCTGGGTGTGAAAAAAAAAAGAAACAATTTTCCACAAAAATGATTTTTTAGTCTCAAATTTTTGATTTTTCCCAAGGAAATTGGACCCCAAAAGTTGTTGGCCAATTTGTCCTGAGTACGCTGATACCCAATATGTGGGGGGGGAAACTGTTTGGGCGCACGGCAGGGCTTGGAAAGGAAGTAGTAACGTTTTGGAATGCATACGTTGATGGGGGTCATGTTCCGTTTGCAGTGCCCCAGATGAGCCTAAACAGTAGAAACCCCCCACAAGTGACCACATTTTGGAAACTAGACCCCCTAAGGAACTTATCTAGAGCTTTGGTGAGCACTTTGAACCCCCAAGTGCTTCACACAAGTTTATAATGCCCGGGCATGAAAATAAAAAATCCTATTTTTTTCCCACAAAAATTATTTTTAGTCACTAATTTTGTATTTTCCCAAGGGTAACAGGAGAAATTGGACCACAAAAGTTGTTGTCCAATTTGTCCTGAGTAAGCTGATACCTGATATGTGGGGGGGAACCACTGTTTGGGCGCACGGCAGAGCTCGGAATGGAAGGAGCACCATTTGACTTTTTCCAACCAAAATTGGCTGGAATTGAGATTGGATGCCATGTTGCATTTGGAGAGCCCCTGATGTGCCTAAACAGTGGAAACCCCCCACAAATGACCCCATTTGGGAAACTAGACCCCCTAAGGAACTTATCTAGATCTTTGGTGAGCAATTTGAACCCCCAAGTGCTTCACACAAGTTTATAACGTAGAGCCGTAAAATTAAAAAATCAAATATTTTCCACAAAAATGATCTTTTCACCCCAATTTTTATTTTCCCAAGGGTAACAAGACTCCAAAAGTTATTGTGCAATTTGTCCTGAGTACGCTGATACCCCATATGCGGGGGTAAACCACTGTTTGGGTGTATGGCAGAGTTTGGAAGGGAAGGAGCACCGCTTGACTTTTTTAACGCAGAATTGGCTGGATGCCATGTCGTGTTTGGAGAGCTCCTGATCTGCCTAAACAGTGGAAACCCCCAACAAATGACACCATTTTGGAAACTAGACCCCTCAAGGAACTTATCTAGATGTAAGGTGAGCACTTTGAACCCCCAAGTGCTTCACAGAAGTTTATAACGTACAGCCGTAAAATAACAATTTTTTTTTTTTTTTACAAAAATGATTTTTTCGTCCCCAATATTTTATTTTCACAAGGGTAACAGGAGAAATTGGACCCCAAAAGTTGTTGTCCAATTTGTCCTGAGTATGCTGATACCCAATATGTGGGAGAAAACTACTGTATGGGTACACGTTGGGGCTCGGAAGGGAAGTAGTGACGTTTTGAATTGCAGACTTTGATGGAATGCTCTGGGGGCGTCATGTCGCATTTGGAGAGCCCTGATGCACCTAAACAGTGGAAACCCCCTACAAGTGACCCCATTTTGGAAAATAGACCCCACAAGGAACTTATCTAGATGTGTGGTGAGCACTTTGAACCCCGAAGTGCTTCACAGAAGTTTATAATGTACAGCCGTAAAAATAAAAAATATTTTTTTTTTTTTACAAAAAATATTTTTTCGCCCCCAATATTTTATTTTCCCAAGGGTAACAGGAGAAATTGGACCCCAAAAGTTGTTGTCCAATTTGTCCTGAGTACGCGGATACCCAATATGTGGGAGAAAACTACTGTATGGGTACACGTTGGGGCTCGGAAGGGAAGTACTGACGTTTTGGATTGCAGACTTTGATGGAATGGTCTGGGGGCGTCATGTCGCATTTGGAGAGCCCCTGATGCGCCTAAACAGTGGAAACCCCCCACAAGTGACCCCATTTTGGAATATAGACCCCACAAGGAACTTATCTAGATGTGTGGTGAGCGCTATGAAGCCCCAAGTGCTTCACAGAAGTTTATAACGTACAGCCGTAAAAAACAAAAAAAATCATTTTTTTTTTTAAAAAAATGATATTTTTGCCCCCAGTTTTTTATTTTCCCAAGGGTAACAGAAGAAATAGGACAAATTGCACAATAACTCTTAGGGTCCAGAGTACGCTAATACCCCATGTGGAAGTAAACTACTGTTTGGGCGCATGGCAGAGCTCAGAAGGAAAGGAGCACCGTTTGACTTTTTCAACGCAGAATTGGCTGGAATTGAGATCAGACGCCATGTCACATTTGGAGAGCCCCTGATGCGCCTAAACAGCGGAAACCCCCAATTCTAACTCCAACCCTAACCCCAACACACCCCTAACCCTAGTCCCAACCCTAACCACAAACCTAACCCTAACACACCCCTATCCCTAATCCCAACCATAACCCTAATACTAACTTTAGCGCCAACCCTAACCCTAACTTTAGCCGCAACCCTAACCTTAACCATAACCCTAATGGGAAAATGGAAATAAATAAATTTTTTTAATTTTATTATTTTTCCCTAACTAAGGGGGTGATAAAGGGGGGTTTGATTTACTATTTATAGCGGGTTTTTATGATTTGCAGCTGTCACGCTAAAAGACGCTTTTTATTGCAAAAAATTGTTTTTTGCATCGCCACATTTTGAGAGCTATAATTTTTGCATATTTTGGCCCACAGAGTCATGTGAGGTCTTATTTTTTGCGGTACGAGTTGACGTTTTTATTGGTACCATTTTTGAGCACGTGACATTTTTGATCGCTTTTTATTTCGATTTTTGGGAGGTTAGAATGAACAAAAATCAGCAATACATGAATTTCTTTTGGGGGAGGCGCTTATACCGTTCTGCGTGTGGTAAAATTGATAAAGCAGTTTTATTCTTCAGGTCAGTACGATTATGGCGATACCTCATTTATATAATTTTTTTATGTTTTGGCGTTTTTATAGAATAAAAACCATTTTACATAAAAAAAATTTATTTTTGCATCGCTTTATTCTGCGAGCTATAACTTTTTTTTTTTTTCACTGATGATGCTGTATGGTGGCTCATTTTTTGCGGGACAAGATGACATTTTCAGCGGTACCATGTTTATTTATATCGGTCTTTTTGATCGCGTGTTATTCCACTTTTTGTTCAGCGGTATGATGATAAAGCACTGATTTATTTTTTTAAGGGGTTCACAAAAGGGGTTAACTAGTGGGAAAGTTTTATAGGGGGGGTCGTTACGAACGTGGCGATACCAAATATGTGTACTTTTATTGTTTTTATTTTTTTTATTTACACGAAGAAATTTATTGGGGAATATTTTTTTTTTTTTATTTATTTTGGAATTTTTTTTTACACATGCTTATTTTTATTTTTTTTACTTTTTTACATTGTCCCAGGGTGGGACATCACTGTAAAATGTCAGATCGCTGGTCTCACAGTCTGCACAGCACTCTGTGAGACCAGCGATCTCACAGGCAGCGCTGCAGGCTTCTGAGGAAGCCGCCTCCCTCCAGGACTCCGGCGCCATCTTGGATCTGGGTCCTGGGAGGGAGGAAGCCCTCAGAACAGCGCGATCACATCGTGCTGTTCTGAGGGTCTCAGGGGAGCTCGCAGGGAGCCCCCTCCCTGCGCGATGCTCCCCTGTGCCCCCGGTACACCACGATCATGTTTGATCGCGGTGTGCAAGGGGTTAATGTGCCGGGAGCGGTCCGTGACCACTCCTGGCACACAGTCCTGGGTGTCAGCTGTGATAATCAGCTGACACCCGGCGGCGATTAGCTGCGCTCCCCGCGGGAGCACAGCTGATCGCTATGATGTACTATCCCGTCCATGGTCAGATTGTCACGGGTTTTATGGACGGGATAGTACGTCAGATGTCAGAGAGGGGTTAATGGCTAACTGAAACAATGGGAACAAATTGAAAGCTTTCGAGACTACTCAGGTCTCTTCATCAGGCAAAGACTAATACAAATCTGAAGAATCACAATGCAATAGATAAGCCAAGTGACATGAAGCAGAACTGTCATTATGGGAAGAGATAAACATAAATATTGGAACATTTTATTGTTTCTGTGCTGTGTTGTGCATAAATATGTGATTCTTCAGATTTTGTATTAGTCTTTGCCTCTTTGCCTGATGAAGAGACCTGAGTAGTCTAGAAAGCTTGCAATTTATTACCATCTTTTCAGTTAGCCATTAAAAGGTATCAACCACTGAGGACTCTCAATTCTAAATATTTTTCTATCTACTGGCTAACACGGTACAAAAATATACTTCTTTCCTGTATCAGATCACCAAACAAATTTAAATATTAGAAAAAGATAACAAGTAAACACAAAATGCAGTTTCTAAATGTTTAATGAAATGTATTAAAGGAAAAATAAATGCAAACCTACATGGCCTTGTGTGAAAAAGTGATTGCCCCCTATACCTAATAACTGGTTGAGACATCCTTATCAGCAGCAAATGCAATCAAGTGTTTGCGATAACTGGCAATCATTCTTTTAAAATGTTCTGCAGAATTGGCGTAATTCAGCCATATTGGATTTTTTCAGAGCATGAACTGCCTTTTTAAGGTCATGCCACAGCATCTCAATCAGATTAAGGTCAGGACTTAGACTAGGCCACTCCAAAGTAAATTTTTTCTTAAGCTATACAGAGTTGGACTTGCTGGTCCGTTTTCAAAGATTGTATATATTTATAGTTAATACACTTCTACATAGTATAATAGCCGATAATTCAATTGCCGGCTTTTGTGAAATTACAGAACCACCCGACATAAAATGACACATGGTTTACATACAGTTAACCATGTCATTTCATGTAGTTTGGTATATGGTTTTCACTAACAATTACATGAGTGTATGTGTGCAAAATTTCATACATGTAGGGGTTAATTAAAGGTGTAAATTCATTGAAAACAAATGCTTGGGCTCCCGCGGTATTTTCTACAACAGACAGGGAAAGCCAGTGTGTGGGGGCAGATAATAATAGCCTAGGGAGTGTGCATTTATTTTGTGCTCCCCCTGGCTACTAACATCTGCCCCCAGCCACCCCAGAAAAGGCAAATCTATAATTAGATTCGCCCTTTCTGGCACTTAGCCCGTCTATTCCCATTGCCCTGTAGCGGTGGCGAATGGGTTAATAATGGGTTAAAGCCACCTTGCTATTGAAAGGTGACTTTAAGCCTGGTTATTCATTGAGAGCTGTCAATTAGACAACTATCAATTATTAATCCTATTGTATGAAATAAAAATAAAACACACACACTTTAATTAAAAATCATTTTAATGAAATAATCACACAGTTTTTGATCATATTTTATTTTACAGGTAATCCGTGCGAAGCCCTTGTTCTCCTGTTAAAAAGAAAAAATAATAAAGCAACATTATTCTTACCTATCCGGTGCACAGTCAGGTCCCACGCTGTAATCCTTAACAAAGGGTTAACTGGCTTACAGCTGACAGCACAGCTAATGCTGGCTGCTCAGCTGTAAGCTCCCGAGTGAATGAGTTCCTCTCCCCAGCAACAGGAGAGGAAGTGATTAGTGTGGGAAGCTTAATTGATTGCTTCCCACAGTAATCAGTTCACTTCAGGTCAGCTAGGACTCCCTCTGACCTCACTGATGCTGTGCGGTGTCACCAGCAAAGCACCCCCACACCATCACACCTCCTCCTCCATGCTTCATGGTGGGAACCAGGCATGTAGAATCCATCCGTTCACCTTTTCTGCATGCAAAGCAGTAATCAAAGCAAAAGGTGGCTACTTTGAAGAACCTAGAATATAAGACATATTTTCAGTTGTTTCACACTTTTTTGTAAAGTGTAATGTATAATTCCACATGTGTTAATTCATAGTTTTGATGCCTTCAGTGTGATTCTACAATTTTCATAGCCATGAAAATACAGAAAAATCTTTGAATGAGAAGGTGTGTCCAAACTTTTGGTCTGTACTGTATATATATGTGTCACAATGACATGTGTATATATATATATATATATATATATATATGTATCTATTTTATGTGTATATATCTAGTGTTTTGTGAGCTGTCAGTGTGATTTTACAGTATTGACTATGTATAGTATTATGTATGGGAACTTCCGATTCGATATGCAAAAAGTATCGGAATTCAGTGTCGGAATTCCGATACCGCGAATATCGGCCGATACCCGATATTTGCAGTATCGGAATGCTCAACACTAGTGCTGAACTGTCGGTGCTTTGATTGACAGCTTGGTTGACCTACCTGACTCGAAGGTACAGAGATTTCCACAGGCACTCCATGTTCTTGGTAATTGCCCTGCTATTTAGGTGAGCTGTCTGGCTCAGATCATTGCCAGTCAAAATCTTGTTCTAAGCATGTGCTCTCTGGTGTGTTACCCTGTATCATGTGCTGTAAGTTCTGATCTTCTGCTGCTGACCTTTGGACCGTGTTCAGACTACCCATTTTTTATTGCCCCTTTGCATCTGATATTCCGCTGCTGACCTTTGGACTGTGTTCAGTCTACCCGTTTGTTATTGCCCCTTGGCATCTGATATTCTGCTGCTGACCTTTGGACTGTGTTCAAACTACCAGTTTGTTATTGCCCCTTTTGCTTATCCGCTATTTCTCTGGCATTCTGACCTTGGCATGTGAACTGACTTCATATTTCCCTTGGTTTGCTACGTGATCTTTTGATATTGACCCCGGAATGTCTGACTGCACTGATTCACGGCCTAGCCATTGGTTGTGACTAGCGTCACATTTTGACTGGCCATAAAAGTACTTTTTTTTCCTTCACCAATGGATTCTATTCGTGCACTCTGTGATCAGGTGGCGAATCTGACCCAGATGATTCAGTATCTCGCAAGGGAGCACCAGAAACTAGAATCTACACAGTCCTAGCTGCAGAGTTAGTTTTCTAGAAATATGGATGCTTACCAAAGCTCTTCACCTTTGACTGTAGTAATGACTGCTTTACCTTCTGACATGCAGTTGGTCTCTCTTGAACTTGTAGTTGCTCTACCTGACAAATTCTAGGGGGAGAAGGATCACTTTAGGGTGTTTAGGGAGAGCTGCAAACTATTTTTTACCTTTTGACCCCAGTCTTCAGAGGATGAGTCCCAGTGGGTGGGAATAATCACGTCCTTATTGCGATGGGGTACTCAGACTTGGGCATTCTCTATGTCCTCACTAGCCAAAGAACGGTATTCCATTGATGCCTTTTTTTACACCTTTAGGATGATCTATGCCCAGCTAAGATCATGAACCTGACGCAGGGGGTCCGCACTGCAGAGGACTATAGCTCTGAGTTCCAGCAATGGTCCTCTGAGGTTTTATGGAATGATGCGGCTATCAGGTGTCTGTTTCACCGTGGCCTTTCTAATACTCTAAAGGGCACTCTAGCTTTGCATACTCCACCCTGTTCCCTGGGGGAGGCCATGACCCAGGCCATTCGAATGGATCACCGAATTCATGGGAGACATGGTGAATGACAGTGGGTTTCGATCATCCTGCCCATGTCTGTTCACTTGCCTGAGACGCAACCAATGGAGGTTGGAACAGCCTGCTCTCGGGTCATGGAGAGGAGGCGTCGGTGTGATCTTGGACTTTACCTTTATTGTGGTTGTGCTGGACATTTCCTCAAAGACTGCTCCATTTGCTCTCAAGTCAGCAAGCCATTGGGAAACGTCTAAGTCTGGGTGATATTCAAGGTGGTCACTCAGACTTCCAGGTACCCTTTTACTCCTCAGATAAAGTATTGCTGAATGTGGAACGTTGTTTTCAGAACCTGTGGTTATCTGCTCTTGCTTTCACTGACTGTGTATCTGCCGCCAATTTAATTGATTCTGGACTGGTTCTTAAATTAGGATTAGGACAGTTAGATTGGAAAGACCTATTCAAATTGTCGCCATTGATAGGACGCCGTTACTTCAGAACTTAGTCCAGCTGTTAACGGTGGAATTCACACTTAGAGTGGAAACTCTTCACTCTGAGTCCATCTCCTGCTATGTGTTGGATAATTTACCTGTGGAGTTGGTGTCGAGATTTCCATGGCTGCAAATCCATAATCCTGTTATTGATTAGTGTCGGAAGGATATTGTTAAATGGAGTTCTTACTGTCATAAGAAATGTCTTAGCTCTGTACAAATTTGCTCCGCTAGTTTGGAGGGTCTGCCGGCTTACCTGAAAGACTTCGGAGATGTGTTCTCGGAGAAAGAGGCTGAGATATTACCGCCTCATCATCCTTATGATTGTGCTATAAATCTTTTTCCTAATACCAAATTGCCTAAAGCTCGGCTGTATAATTTGTCGGTACCTGTGTGAGCAGGTTGCGGGATGCAGTGACGGACAGGAGGCAGAGCAAGAGTTAACAATTTTACTTAACAGGGGAATACTCCACGCAGGGAGGTAAACAGTTAAATGAGGAAATAAACAGTTCAATTGCAAAGGATATGCAGAGTTAATGAACAAAGTAATGACAGTTCTTTTGTACACTTATCGTGTCAGCAGTTCCTCTGACTGTAGATGCTGCTTGAAAGTCAGTAGAGCCAACAACAGCTGGTGCGGTGCTTGTCCAAGAAGGTTCTGTTGATAACGGTGGTCTATCTTCTGGAGGAAGTGGTCGATGGCCTATATCTTCTACTGGGCCCCTAGTTCATTATCTGAGGAGGCTGATGCAGATGAGTCCAAAGCACTATCCGGGTCTTCTGTAGACCACAGGCAAACATATACTGGCAGCCCAGGGAGTAAACGTCTCGGTCTCTCTTAGGTGGCACGTGCGCTGTACTCACGGACACGAAGCGTATGGCCTCTTGCTCTCTAGTAGTCTCCGGGGGCACTTTATCTCTTCCCTTCAAGTCCCCGCTGGTGGCGGCGGCCAACACAGGCAAGGCCGCAATACTGTCAGGCTTCTGGTAGATTGGTGTGGCAACGTCTGTCACGGGGGGCAGCAGTGAACAGTCCTGCACCCTGCCCTGGTTCTTAAGCCTATGTGCAGCGCTCAGCTGAACAGGGTTCCAGTCTCTCTTCCTGTCACTGCAGCAGGCTCCAGCAGCATCCTGGCGCAGGTCCGGCCATGTCTCGTCTCGGCCAGGCTGCGCATTTCGCGGAGCACCCTGCGCCCGCACCCTGCCCCTCTCTCAGCTGGTGGGAAACTGCCCGATGCTGTGCGCTTTCACTTTTCACCGCAGCCCCAGCTTCCAGGTCAGATCACCGGTCCAGTCCCTTATTTCTTCCCCCTGGAAACATGGGATGCTGCCTTAGCAGTTCTGGACCCGGCTCAATACAGGTACTTGCAGCCTGGTCTTCCTCCTTACACCTGAACCACTATGAAGGAAAATGTAAATGAAAGTTTATGGAAGGATCATATCCATCCTTCCTCCTCACCTGGAGGTGCGGGTTTCTTTTTTGTGAAAAAGAAAGACTGTGGCCTCCATCCTTTCCTCGATTTCCATGAACAGAACAAAATTACAGTTAAGAATACTTACCTGCTCTTCCACTTATCCCCGACCTATATAATCAGCTTACGGGGGCAAAATGGTTTTCTAAGCTTGACCTTAGAGGGGCATATAATCTGATACGTATCCGGGATTGTGATGAGTGGAAAATCGCATTTTTAACGGAGATTTATTTGAAAATCTTGTCATGCCTTTTGGGTTAACCAATGCACCTGCTGTCTTTCAGAACTTTATGAATGACATTTTTTCAGATATTATTGGAAGGTTTATTGTGGTATACCTGGATGCAGCGGCGTAGCTAGGGTTTCAGCTTAGGGGGGCAAAAAATCTGAGTGGACCCCTAACCACGTAATCCTGACTACAGCTATGTGGTGCACCTAATTGTGAGTATAGGGAAACATCAGCAGATGACTGCATTGTGGCTGAAAGTAAATCTATATACAAAAACAAACACTGAAATTACTATATGGAGACCATATAGTGGTAGATACCAGTCCTGCAGACCATATAAGAGATCACAGTAGAGTTATTGATGGTGATTTACAGCTGCTATTCATTTACTTTTCCCATCTTTTCCATTTGGCCCAGACCAATATGACAACTTCTCCAATCAGGACTCGTCAGCAGAGATTACAACAAAGATACATTTGACTTCTCACATTCCCTACACCATCCACATCTATACCCAACCTGTGCAAACTACTCATTCTGCTGATACTCCAATACTGAGCTGCTGCTGCCGAATGTGTCCTACAGCACCTGCTATGTGGTACAATAACGGCTCTTCTTACTGCCCCACATAATAATGCCACCACTCTGCCTGATACATAGTAATAATGCCACCTTTGTGCTCTCTAGATAGTAAAATTCCCCCCTGAAAATATTAATGCCCTCTTCTAGTGCCCTCCACATTTTGTCCCTAAAAAGTAATAATACCCCATATGCAACTTTGATGGTCACAATACTCTGAGTATCCCTATAACAATTATGCTTAAGTGCCCACTTAACATTTAATAATGTCCCGAGTTCCCCCATGTACAGTAACAATCATATGACGACTAGATTCTTTCAACTTCTCTCAATTCTCTTCTATTGAGAGAAATCAAACTTTTCTAGTGGACACGTGCACATAGCAAACATGGGGTCGCATGACTGCCTGATAACGCCAGTGATATTGGGCACTCATGCAGCAGATGCTTACTGTCATGATTTGGCACATAAATTGACTATAGACATTTATTCCAAGCCGTGATTAACTTTATAATAATAAATTTCTTATTATTAAAGCACCACTCCAGCGTTTTTTTTTTTCTCACCACTAGAGTTGTGCTTTAAGCACAAGTCTCCTGCCCTAGTCATATACTCATCCGCCGCCATATTCACCGGTTTTTGGCACCTCTCCAGTTCCACGGCTTAAACTTGTGAGCGCAGCTTCTGAAGGCCAGAAGTTAGAAGCTACGTCACAAGTACTCAATGTAAGTCTATGAAAGACAGAACATGGCCAGAAAGAGGCTCTCATAGACTTTAATTGATTATAGACCTCTGCACTGCTCCATGAAACACTGGGCAGTGGACAGGTTACAAACTGCAGGAGATGGAGCTAAGCGGAGGCGAAAACAGTTGCAAATGCCAGAAGGTGAGTATCAGATGGTCGGTAGAGGTCTTGAATCTTAAGGTGCCTTTCTCCAGCTGTGAAAAAAAAGAAGACACATGAGTGGTGCTTTAAAGGGAATCTGTCACCCCGGGACATGTATGACCTATTAATATGGGCATACAGGTGATAGAAATGTTACACTGGTCCAACCTGTATGCTTCATATTAATGGAGTTGTTGCTGAGAAATGTTATATTCTGTCTGTATGCTAATGATTTCTCCCAGGCTCCGTGGCATGCGGTGCGGTAAGAAATCCCTGCCTCCTGTCCTCATTATAATACCACCCCCCTCCCATGTGTGTCAGTTATGGCACCGGAATCCTGCGCCTGCACCCTGCGAGTCACAACAATCTGAACCTCTTCCTCTCTTCTCTGAGCACTGCATTCATTGATCTTCTGCACAGGCGTCAGCAAATCACTGTGAACTCTGGTGTGCGGGCCAATAAGATGCTCTCCCCACCTCCTCCCTGCATAGTCATCGCTAGGAACAATGTTTACATGACGAGGACTATGCAGGGAGGAAGTGGGGAGAGCACCTTATTGGCGCACACACTGGAGGTCACTGTAGCAGAAGTCGCCAGCGCCTGAGGAGAAGCTCACTGAATACAGTGCCCACAGAAGGAAGGATGAGGTATGTATTTCTGAAGGAGTGCAGGCGCAGGATTCCGGGGCAGTAACTGACATACATGGGAGAGGGGTAGTATTACAATGAGGGCAGGATTAAGGGATTTCACCCAGGCACCGCACGCCACAGAGCATGGAAGAAATCATTAGCATACAGACAGAATATAACATTTCTCAACAACAAGACCGTTAATATGGGGCATGCAGGTAGGACTAGTGTAACATTTATATTACCTGTATGTCCATATTAATAGGTCATATACGTTCTGGGGAAGACAGATTCCCTTTAAATGTGATGCAGCTCATGGTTACTATATGGGGGCTTGTTATGCTAATACTCCTAAAAGACCCAGCTGGTAAGTGTCAAAAGCCCCTGACCTTCCCATCTCCAGCCCCCCAGACAGCAACTATTACATGTAATAGAGTGCATATAATCTCCTAACAAAACAGTATAATAATCAGCCCCCCAGTGCCCTGTTACCCCTCACCTACCTCAGCCCTCACAATACCCTTATCCTCTCACACTCACCCCACAGAGTGCCCTAACCCCCCTCCCCCACTAAAGCCCACACAATACCCTCATCCTATCACACTCACCCCCCAGTGCCCTGTCACCCCTCCCCCACAATACCCCATCATCTCACATTCACCCCCCAGTGCCCCATTCCCCCTCCCCCTTTTCAGATCCCACAAAACCCAATCCTCTCACATTCACCCCCCCAGTGCCCTGTCCCTCCTCCCCCACAATATCCCCATCCTCTCACATTCACCCCCAGTGCCTTGTCCCCCCTCTTCAGTTCACCACAATACCTCATCCTCTCACATTCACCTCCATTGCCCTGTCCACCCTTCTCCACTTTAGCCCTCACAATACCCCCATCCTCTCACATTCACTCCCAAGTGACCATGACATGCCTCTTAACAAGTCTGCAGACAGTGAGGCAAGACCAGGAAGTGTCTGAGAGAAATGCAAGGTGGGCACTAGGACCCAGCGTGCCTGAGGCAATCCGAGCATGCACCAAACTGCAACCCGGAAGAAGCTCTTCAGGTCAGAAAAACCTGCTGAAAGAAATGTGGGGAATCACAAGCTGCTCGCGGTCAAATTAGCTTTTGAAGAATGCAGACATTTTTTGGAGGGATCAATTCATCCTTTTACTGTGGTGACAGATCATAAAAATTTAGCCTATATTGAATCTGCTAAACGTTTAACCTCTAGACAGGCCAGATGGTCCTTATTTTTCTCTAGATTCAATTTTCCCATCACGTTCAGACCGGGTCTAAGAATGTTAGGGCTGACGCTTTGTCACGCAGCCTTGATTCTGTTTCTCCTCCAGAACCTCCATCCTCCATTCTTCCTCTTGGAATTGTGATTTCTATGGTATCCTCAGAATTGGAAGCTGAAATTTGTGAGGTCCAGTTGTTGGCCCCATCCGCTGCTCCTGAATTTAAATTATTTGTGCCTGTGTATCTTAGATTACTTCTATTGCAGGAATTCCATGACTCCGTCTTAAAGGGAATCTGTCACCCCTTTTTTGTGATATCAGGCAAAGATATCACTCAATTGTGCGTCCCATAAGTAATCTATTCATACCTTTCATAGCCCCTGACACCCCAGCTTTGATGCAAAAATACCTTTTTAATCTGCCTTTCTCTGTATGCAAATCGCAGCTGTCCGGTCCGATGGGCGGGCTTATTCTCCTTCTTCACCCCCCACCTCGACTTTCTGTACGTATCTTGATCTGTGAATATCACAGATGCTGTAATGTTTCCGCGTGTGCGCATTGTAAAGGGCCCTCACGCGTGCGCAGTATGCTTTGCCCAACATTGGGCAAAGCATAAAATAAGTATAGCGCATGCATCATTATTTTTCAAAACTTCTATGACCCGGAAGTCTTCCAAGGCAAGCGTTCTGTTCCTGGACGCAGGAAATCTTACTGAAGCCCTTCACATTACACCAGAAGCTTCAGATAACAAACCTCTGTCTGGAAACTTTTTATCCGAAGCTTCCGGTGTAATGTGCAGGGCTTCAGTATGATTTCCGGCGTCCAGTAAGAGAAAGCTTGCCTTGAAAGACTTCCGGGGCATAGATAGTGAGTCAAAATACTGGCGAATGCGCAATACTGATATTATGCTTTGCCCACAGTTTAGCAAAGCATACTGCACATGCGCAAGGGCCCTTTTCAATGTGCACGCTAGGAAAACCCTACGTGAACACAGTAAACAGATGAAACAAGTGCGTAGGGCCGGAGAAATGGCTCCATTGCCTATTCCAGAAAGACCATGGACTCATTTGTTAATGGACTTCATTACGGATTGGCCTTTATCTGGTGTAAAAAACGGTAATTTGGGTGATGGTTGACACATTCAGTAAACAAGCTCACTTTGTTCCATTATCAGGGTTACCTAATGCTGAAACACTTTCCAGGTTATTTATCAATCATGTGTGAGATTGCATGGCATTCTTTTAAAGATTGTATCTGATGGGGGTGCAATTTGTCTTTAAATTCTGGAGGGCATTTTATAGGAAGTTGGGATTGATTTGTCTTTTTCCTCTGCTTATCACCCGGAGACAAACGGGCAGACAGAGAGGACGAATCAATCGCTAGAACAAATTTTAAGATGATTTGTGGCTGCTCAGCAGGAGGACTGGTCCTCATTTTTGCCTCTTGTTGAATTTGCCTTTAACAGTCAGGTCAATCAGTCCACTGGAACCTCTCCTTTATTTTGTAATTATGGTTTTTAACCTCATTTTGGTGAATTCACTAGGATGAGTTCTGGATACCCTGGAGTGGAAGTCATTATTCAGAAACTTGGGGATGTTTGGAGGGAGATTCAGGGGAATGTTGGGGAGGCTCAGTTTCGGCAAAAAAGTAAGGCCGATCGGAAACGTTCTGCGGGTTTCAATTTCAAAGTTGGGGATAAAGTTTGGTTATCGTCCAAGAATATAAGGTTAAAAGTACCTTCGGCAAAGTTGGGCCCGAAATTCAATCGCTCATATGAGATTTTGGAGGTAGCAAATCCAGTTGCCTTTACTGTAAATTAAAACTTCCACAGTCTCTTTGTGTCCCCAATAGTGTTGAGCGATACGATAATGCAAATATCGGCTATCGGCCGATATTAGCTCTATCGGCCTTTCGATAATTCGTTTCGATATTTTCGTATTATCGAATACCGTAATCGGAAGTTCCCATAATTCCTTGCGAGGCAATGTGATTTTAGTCAGCCAATGAGGAATCCTAAGAAGTGTGGGCACATCCTGTACTGCTGCGGTCATGTTAACTAATGGCATGGCTGTGATTGGATGCTGAAATGATGTCAGAATGCACTATAAAAGGCGCCGCCGCCATTTTAGCGTCACTGTGCTGTGAATTCAGTAAGGGACAGAATGCTACTGTGCTGACTCTGAGGGACAGTTAGAGATTGCGATTTAGTGTACTGTGCTGTAGGCAGGCTAGCACCAACCGCTGTGTAAAGCTTCCTTTTGCCTGCAGTTTTGTTTTAACAGCTCTGCAAGGTGTGCGTGAGTGCAGGTGACGCTGCAGTTTGCTTTGTATGCAACGCTGTCTGTAGGCATCTGCACGTGTCACTCACAGACTCTTTTTTTTTTTTCTTCAGTGTATAAAAGGCGCCGCCACCATTTTAGCGTCACTGTGCTGTGAATTCAGTAAGGGACAGAACACTACTGTGCTGACTCTGAGGGACAGTTAGAGATTGCGATTTAGTGTACTGTGCTGTAGGCAGGCTAGCACCAACCGCTGTGTAAAGCTTCCTTTTGCCTGCAGTGTTGTTTTAACAGCTCTGCAAGGTGTGTGTGAGTGCAGGTGACGCTGCAGTTTGCACTGCATGCAACGCTGTCTGTAGGCATCTGCACCTGTCACTCACAGACTATTTTTTTTTTCCTTCAGTGTAATTCTTGCAGCTCCATGCAATTTAACTATTAGTGTGACGCGCTTCCATCCGTATCCAATACATTGGTTGCAAACACTATAGAAGTAGACAAAGGAGTAGCCTTTCACAGATTGTGAACAGTTGTGTTTCAGTGTTCACTTCAGTCTGTGTTTTTTATTTTTTGAGCTAATTATGCAAATTGTCTCTTCAGAGAGGAAGAGAGCTAGAACTCTAGTGCCACCTTTTGGAAGGTAGCAATCCTACAAGTCAATGTCGACCCTTTAACGAGCCTTATCACATGACCTAGGATAATAGCCAAACCAGAATCTCAATTTGCAGACACTGTGTTTCGGGGTTCAGCCCCTCATCAGTGCAAAGCGGAGATCTGGTTTGGCTGTGTGAGAGGCGTCAGACCATTGTCCAAGAAATATCGTCACTCCTTGCGGAGATCAACATGCTAAGCATGCAGATGAGGAGACTTAAAGCCGCAATGCTCCTCTGGGAAATATGCTAATTATGCAAATTGTCTCTTCAGAGAGGAAGAGAGCTAGAACTCTAGTGCCACCTTTTGGAAGGTAGCAATCCTACAAGTCAATGTCGACCCTTTAAACGAGCCTTATCACATGACCTAGGATAATAGCCAAACCAGAATCTCAATTTGCAGACACTGTGTTTCGGGGTTCAGCCCCTCGTCAGTGCAAAGCGGAGATCTGGTTTGGCTGTGTGAGAGGCGTCAGACCATTGTCCAAGAAATATCGTCACTCCTAGAGTTCTAGCTCTCTTCCTCTCTGAAGAGACAATTTGCATAATTAGCATATTTCCCAGAGGAGCATTGCGGCTTTAAGTCTCCTCATCTGCATGCTTAGCATGTTGATCTCCGCAAGGAGTGACGATATTTCTTGGACAATGGTCTGACGCCTCTCACACAGCCAAACCAGATCTCCGCTTTGCACTGACGAGGGGCTGAACCCCGAAACACAGTGTCTGCAAATTGAGATTCTGGTTTGGCTATTATCCTAGGTCATGTGATAAGGCTCGTTAAAGGGTCGACATTGACTTGTAGGATTGCTACCTTCCAAAAGGTGGCACTAGAGTTCTAGCTCTCTTCCTCTCTGAAGAGACAATTTGCATAATTAGCATATTTCCCAGAGGAGCATTGCGGCTTTAAGTCTCCTCATCTGCATGCTTAGCATGTTGATCTCCGCAAGGAGTGACGATATTTCTTGGACAATGGTCTGACGCCTCTCACACAGCCAAACCAGATCTCCGCTTTGCACTGACGAGGGGCTGAACCCCGAAACACAGTGTCTGCAAATTGAGATTCTGGTTTGGCTATTTCCCGGTCATGTGATAAAGGTCGTTAAAAGGGCGACTTTTACTTTTGGGTTTCTACCCTTTCCCAAAAGGGGCACAAGTTCTGCCTTTTTCCCCCTGAAGAGCAATTGCTAATTAGCAATTTTCCCCCGGGGGCATTGCGGCTTAATCCCCCATCTGCATGCTTTGCATGTTTGTCTCCCCAAAGGGGTGACGTTTTTCTTGGACAATGGTCTGAGCCTCTCACAAGCCAAACAGATTCCGCTTGCACTGACGAGGGGCCCGAACCCCGAAAACAGTGCTTTCAAATTGGATTCGGTTTGGCTTTATCCTAGGTCTGTGAAAGGGTCGTTAAGGGTCGACATTGACTTGTAGGATGCTACCTTTCCAAAAGGGGCACTAGAGTTCTAGCTTTCCCTTTCCCTTTGAAAAAGGACAATTTGCATAAATTTCATATTTCCCAGAGGGCATTGCGGTTTAAGTCCCCCCTTGCTCTTAGCAGTTTATTTCCCAAGGGGCGATATTCTTGGGGAATATTTTTTGAGTCACACCGCTCCGTTACTTTTTCAAGCATGTGCTTTTACTCTGCTGGCGGTCCAGGGTCTTTCCCTTTCATTTATTCCCCAAATTTGGTTTTTTGCTCCCTTCCA
>JARQOD010000001.1:173715226-173747855 GCA_033576555.1 Oophaga sylvatica | reverse complement strand
CTGTTGGGGAGGACAGGGAGCTTCTGACAATGATGCTTCTTAGATTTGGGGGCTGCCTAAAACACAGTAGTGGGGGGTCGCCTCAGAAAGACTTTTTTGAACCAGGGATACCATCCAAGAACAATTGAAAACCAAATTTCAAGAGCCAACAGAATATCAAGGAATCACCTGCTACATTACAAAGGTAAAGAAGAAAATAACCAGGTGCCTCTAGTGGTCACCTACAATCTAAATCTGGAGGTGCTAAGGGGAGCTACACGGAAACTACAACCTTTACTACAAAAAGATGCCCGATATTACAATCCATATTTCCAGACCCCCCACTACTGTGTTTTAGGCAGCCCCCAAATGTAAGAAGCATCATTGTCAGAAGCTCCCTGTCCTCCCAACAGCTGCAGGAACCTTTCCTTGCAACAAGAAGAAATGTAAAACCTGTGCATCTATAATGACCACGGACCAGATAAAGATCCCCAACTCCCATCACGACTACAAGATCCCAGCTACTTTCAGCTGCATCACATCTAATGTGGTGTACCTAATTATATGTACTAAATGTCCAAATGGGGGTCTGTATGTGGGGGAGACCGGCCAAAAACTGAGAACAAGGATGAATATCATCGCCACACAATAAGAGAAAAAATAATGGATTTACCTGTGGCAAAAAACTTTGGTATGCCCGGTCATAGCATGATGGATATGGAATTACTGGTATTAAAATGTAACTTCAAATCTGAGAAAGATAGAAAGGTTTCGGAATATAAGCTCATCATGACCTTTGACACTCTTAGTGCTTGAATGAATAGATCACACGGATTCATGTCATTGTATATCAATTAAGGAATCTGCGTCTCTGCCCTTCCAGGGGCATGAAAACACAAAACCAGACCCCAATCAGAGGGCAATAAAACTTTCTATCCTTATCTAGGAACTGTTCCAATATTTATGTTCATCCCTCTGGCATAATGACAGTTCTGCTGCACGTCATTTGTCTTACCTATTGCACTATTCCTGTGTCCTGTTGTGTATAGAAATATGTGATTCTTCATTTTTTGTTTTAGTCTTTGCCTGATGAAGAGACGTGAGTAGCCTCGAAAGCTTGCAATTTGTTACCATCTTTTCAGTTATCCATTAAAAGGTATCAACCACTGAGGACTCTCAAGTCTAAATATTTTTCTATCTACTGGCTAAGACGGTACGAAGATACACATCTTTCCTAATTTCAAGAATAAAAATAAAGACCCTGCAAATATAAATGCATATATGCACATGGCAACAAGAAATGGAACAACACACCACCCAAAAATTAGTTTACAAAATATAGTGTTGTAAATTTAAGAATAAAAGTCCATTTTTGTATTTATGAATAATGCTTAAGGAACGCTATGTTAAACCATAACATAGTGAAGACAATGGATTTTGTAATAGTCACTCATCATCATCATTGCAATTTATATGTGACAGTCACAGACATTTCAATTATTTAAGTTAATAAAATCGATACTTTGTACAGCATGTATGACATGTCCAGCATGGACTCATCAATGTGATGACGCAATAATGTACGATAAAAAATAACCATTTAAAAAAACATTATGCATTGTCACAATTTAAGTGTGTGCCTGCAAGTGTAGGTGAAACAAAGGCTACGGATAGCAAAGGTATATTCTATGTCTGTATCAGACAGTGGACAGCCTCTGATGGGTAATGGCGATGTTATACTGTACGTCAATAAAGTCTGCGGCTGCAATCATGCATTTTTTGCTTGTACAGTGTTGAAGAGGGTAAAAGCATGTCTGGTTGCGCAAGGCTTTATCCGTCAACACTACCTTCCTACTGTCACGCATAGGGTAGGGTAGCGTGTGTCTATTAGATGACTCTCTATAAAATGTGACCTTACGCAGCGTTATTCTGCCCTAGGACGCCAAAAATACGACAGCAGTAATCATTTACTGTCTAATACTCCACCTATGACCAACAAAAAAAGCACGTTCCCTCTTTAACAATCTACAAGACTAACAAGCATAATGGTTGACGCTGACTTTATTGAGGTACAGTATTACATCGACATTGTCCATGAGTAACTATGCACTGTGATACCTATATACCATTATTAATTTATATCTTTTGTGGTTGTTTCAACAGCACTTGCAGGTATAACTACCTATTGTCAGTATGCATGATGCACTTTCTAGATGTAATAATTTATTATTGCACATTATTACCAGGTTTAGATGCTGGCCATTTCATATATGGTGTGTGAAGTTACAGTTGGCATCAGTATGTGTATTTTATAATGTCTGTCATAAATATAACTCGTGATGATGATGATGAGGATGTTTATGATTCGTACATCCATTGACTGCATTATCTTACAGGTACAGATAAAGTTCCTTAAAAAGCATTAATTGATAAGTATGAAATGTACTTTTATGCATTAATTTCAAAAAGTGAACACTATGTTTTAGTTTTTGTTACCGTTTCTAATAGACATGTGCAGATATGCGCTGTGATGACAAATTATTATTTGTCCATATTTGTTATAAAAATTTATCATTCTAGGCCTGGAAAACTTCACAATTTCCTGTTTTAAGCATAACAATCAGGGTGACGGCTCTTCCCTATTTGGAGCATGTTCGACATGGGTTTTTCTGTGCATGTGTAGGGAACAGGAGACTTCTTGCTGGACACACAGCAGGAGAACAGCTGACGTTACTGAACCCCACTAACACTATAGCTTGTGTATTGGTCTGTGGACACGACACTTCTGAGCAGCAACTGGCAGTGTTGTAGCCCAGGGAGTAGAGTTCAGGTGGTAGAAAGATGAACATAACAGGAGACATGGATAACGTTGCGAACCAGTTATTTAATCTGAAAATGGACAGACAAAATCAGGCGAGATCCATGCCTTGTTCATTTTCAGAAAAGTAAGCCGGTCTACATTATCGGAGGATAGTCGCATGCGACGGTCTGTTAGTACACCACCTGCAGCACTAAAGACGCTCTCCGATAATACACTGGCAGCAGGGCAAGCCAGCACCTCCAATGCATACTGGCTAAGCTCTGGCCATGTATCCAGCTTAGAGACCCAAAACTTGAATGGGGAAGAGCCATATGGGAGTACACTGAGAGGGAAAGACATGTAGTCTGTCACCATCTTACGGAAACGTTGCCTCCTGCTGACTGGAGCCGTCTCGGATGGTGTAGACATTTGTGGCGCTGCCACAAAACTTCGCCACATTTGGAACATACTGGTCTTGCCTGTGCAGAGGCGCTGCTTGTGCTCCCTCTTGTTGCAGAGCTGTCTCCACTGCCTCGACGCACAGAGCTGCTTTGTAAAGCAGTAGCAGCAGCAGTGCTCTCGACTGGAATGGAGAACATTATGGATTGCACCAGTGTGTCTTGGTACTCCCGCATTTTACGCTCCCGGTTCAACGGTGTGATGAGGCTTTGTAAGTTGTCCCGGTAGCGAGGGTCTAGGAGGGTGTACACCCAATAATCAGACGTGGTGAGAATGTGGGCGATGCGGCGGTCGTTTCTCAGGCACTGCAGCATGAAATCAACCATGTGGTGCAGACTCCCAACTGGCCAAGAAACGCTGTCCCCTGCAAGAGGCGTCATCTCTGCCTGCTCTGCATCACCCCACCCTCGCTCTACATACTGACTAGAGCGTTGTGTACCTCCCTGTGGAGCGATGTCTTCCTCCTCCATTGACTCCTCCTCATCCTCCTCACAAAGTGAGCCCTGCCCAGCCCTTTGTGAGGAACCACGTTGCGCTGACTGTCCAGAAGGTGATGGAATTTGTGACTCCTCATCCTCCACCTCTTCCAAAACCTCATCCCTTAGTGCTTGCAGTGTTTTTTGAAGCAGGCAGATAAGGGGGACAGTCAGGCTGACTAGTGCATCATCTGCACTCGCCATCCGCGTTGACTCATCAAACGCACGCAAAATGTGGCAGATGTCCTTCATAGAGGCCCACTCAGTAGTGGTGAAGTGTGAACGGCGCAAATTGCGAGTTGATTGCGCCTGATGCAGCTGATACTCCATTACTGCTGGCTGCTGCTCACACAACCGCTCCAACATATGTAACGTGGAATTCCACCTGGTGGGTACGTCACATATGATGCGATGTTCAGGAAGGCGAAATCTGCGTTGCAGAGCTGCAATGCACGATCTGGCCATGCTGGAACGTCGCAAGTGAGCGCTCTCTAGGCGGACCTTGTGCAGCAGTGCATCAAGATCCGGATAGTCCCTCAAAAAACTCTGCACGACCAAGTTGAGCACATGTGCCAGACATGGTATGTGAGTGAGGTTGCCAAGGCCCAGAGCTGCCACCAGATTTCGGCCATTGTCACACACTACCAAGCCTGGCTGGAGATTCGCTGGCAAAAACCACACGTCGCTCTCCTGCTTGATGGCATTCCAGAGCTCCTGCGCTGTGTGGCTTCGATTCCCCATGGAAATTAATTTCAGGACGGCCTGTTGACGTTTGGCCACGGCTGTGCTCATATCGGTCGCAACAGGTAAGCGTTCACGGGTCCATGTGGAGGTAGACCGTGACGGCTCCTGCAGCGATGATTCTGAGGAACTGGAGTAGGAGGAGGAGTCAATGTGGACAGACTGGATTCCTGCAATCCTTGTAGTTGGCAGAACACGTACAGCGCCACTCGCAAGAATTGTACCCGGCTCCACAACATTGACCCAATGGGCAGTCAGGGAAAGGTATCGTCCCTGGCCATGGGTACTGGTCCACGCATCGGTGGTCAGGTGGACCTTGCTACTGACGGCGTTTAGTAGCGCATGTTTAATTTTTCCCTCAACATGCTTTTGCAGACCAGGGACGGCTTGCCTGCTGAAATAAAATCGGCTGGGCACATTGTATTGTGGGACTGCCAATGCCATTAAGTTACGGAAACTGTCAGTCTCCACCAGTCTGAATGACAGCATTTCAAGGGACAGGAGTTTTGCAATGCCAGCATTCAGAGCCTGTGCTCGTGGATGGTTTGCCGAGTATGGCCGTCTTTTATCCCATGCCTGTGCTACCGATGGCTGTTTTGTGGCCTAGGAGTGTGAGGATGACAGGGAACTTGCAGCTGTGGGTGGAATAACACTGGGTCTCTGGACAACAGTGACAGAGGTTCTTCCATGGCGATCCTGTGAGGAAGCCGAACCAGCTGTGTGTGAGCTGGAGGAAGAGGCTCCAACACGAGCTGAAGATGTAGGTGCTGCTGTAGGTTGGCCTACATCTCCAGTGTGTCTTTGTAACTCAACCACGTGCTTTGTCCGCACATGTTTCCACATATTTGTGGTATTAAGGTTACTGACACTTTTACCTCTTTTTACTTTTGATTGCACAGCTTGCATTTGACATAGCAAATATCATCTGCAAGTGTGTCAAAAAAGGACCACGCAGTGCAAGTCCTGGGAGCGCCCTTTTGGCTGTTGTAAGAGAACTGCTACGAACGGGTGCCAAACTGGAGGCTACAGGCAACCGAGTCTGCAGCCTACCTCTCCCTACTGTTTGGACCGTTGGGGCAATCTCTTCCTCAGAGCTGCTCCCACCACCTTCCTGTTCCTCACGCCATGTTGGGTCTTGGACCTCATCATCTCCACTACCCTCTTCCAACACCTGCTGCTGTTGGGTGGTCTGGCCAGCACCATGCTCAACAGAAACTGGCACCTGAGTCTCATCATCATCAGATGCGTTCTGCGGTGTGCTGACCATCGGCACTGGCTCACCCGCCTCTTCAGATTCAGAGAGACACAGCTGTTGCGCATCAGTGCATACTCCCTCTTCTTCACATTCCAGAATGCTGCTTGGCTGGGCCCCTGTTTGCAAGCCAACAGATTCTGAGAACAGAAGCAGAGACTCAGCTGGCTCCTTTACAGAGCTCTCTGACTGCCTTGGCAATTTGGCAGGCGGTGAAGAGACAGATGGTTGTTCAACAGTGCTGTGGTCCTGAGAGGAGGTGGAAGCAATTGAAGTCGATGCATTGGCTGCCATCCAACCAACAACGGCTTCAGTTTGTTCTTCCCGCAGCAGGGGAGTACGCCGAGCTCCTACAAAAGTGCGCATAAAGGAACGCTCACGGGGAAAACTGGTGGATGCTGTGTCACTGGGTGGGGCAGCAGCCACAGAATCCCCACGTCCTCTCCCTGCTGAAACTCCACGGCCACGACCACGTGCCTTACTCCCTGCCTTCTTCATCTTGGTAGATTGATAAAGAAAGTCAGAAAAGTTATAAGGCCTAAGTGTGGTTATTCCTCAGAGACTGCAGTGAACACTGCAGACAACTGTTCACTAGCTGTGAAAGGCCCCTTTGTGTACTTCTATAGTGTTTGCAACCAATGTATTGTATACGGATGGAAGCGCGTCACACTAATAGATTATATTTTTTTAAAATAGAATGGAGCAGCACCAATTAGAGAAAAATGTGAAGGATGAGGCAGTGACACACGCTCAGCAGACTACAACCAGCAGTGGTTGAAGAACTAACTGGAGCGTAATCTGCACTCAAAAAATGAAAAGCTCACAGACTACAGTGAACACTGCAGACAACTGTTCAGTAGCTGTAAAAGGCCCCTTTGTGTACTTCTATAGTGTTTGCAACCAATGTATTGTATACGGATGGAAGCGCGTCACACTAATAGATTATATTTTTTTAAATAGAATGGAGCAGCACCAATTAGAGAAAAATGTGAAGGATGAGGCAGTGACACACGCTCAGCAGACTACAACCAGCAGTGGTTGAAGAACTAACTGGAGCGTAATCTGCACTCAAAAAATGAAAAGCTCACAGACTACAGTGAACACTGCAGACAACTGTTCAGTAGCTGTAAAAGGCCCCTTTGTGTACTTCTATAGTGTTTGCAACCAATGTATTGTATACGGATGGAAGCGCGTCACACTAATAGATTATATTTTTTTTAAATAGAATGGAGCAGCACCAATTAGAGAAAAATGTGAAGGATGAGGCAGTGACACACGCTCAGCAGACTACAACCAGCAGTGGTTGAAGAACTAACTGGAGTGTGATCTGCACTCAAAAAATGAAAACCTCACAGACTACAGTGAACACTGCACACAACTGTTCACTAGCTGTGAAAGGCTCCTTTCTGTACTTCTATAGTGTTTGCAACCAATGTATTGTATACGGATGGAAGCGCGTCACACTAATAGATCACTGTTAATTTCAATTGAATGGAGCTGCACCAATTCCACAAAATAAAATAAAAAAAAGAATCAGTGAGTGACACGTGCAGATGCCTACAAACAGCGGTGGATGCAGAGCAAACTGCAGCGTCACCTGCACTCTCACACACACACCTTGCACAGAGCTGTTAAAACAACACTGCAAGGCAAAAGGAAGCTTTACACAGCGGTTGGTAAACTAGCCTGCCTAAAGCACAGTACACAAAATCGCAATCTCTAACTGTCCCTCAGAGTCAGCAGAGCAGCGTTCTGTCCCTAACTGAGTTCACAGCACAGTGACGCTAAAATGGCGGCGGCGCCTTTTATAGTGCATTCTGACATCATTTCAGCAGCCAATCACAGCCATGCCATTAGTTAAGATGACCGCAGCATTACAGGATGTGCCCACACTTCGTAGGATTCTTCATTGGCTGACTAAAATCACAGTGCCTCTCAAAGAATTATGGGAACTTCCGATTCCGGTATACGATATAGGAAAAATATCGGAACTAAGTATCGGAATTCCGATACAGCGAATATCGGCCGATACCCGATACTTGCGGTATCGGAATGCTCAACACTAGTTATGGCTAGGGTTGAGCATTCCGATACTGCAAATATCGGGTATCGGCCGATATTGACTGTATCGGAATTCCGATTCCGAGTTCCGATATTTTCGTCATATCGGATACCGGAATCGGGATTGTCACTGTCACTGTCAGTGTCCGTCGGTCGGGTCTGTCAGGAGTCAGCGGCACTTACCTGGCAGAAGATCTCCGGCGGTCACGTCCTGGACTGCTTCATGGCCGCCATCATCTTTCCCCGGCGGTCACATGCAGTTTCTCGCGATAACTGCAGTGACTGCTGGGTAATCCCGGCCGTAAAGCAGTCAGTCCGATGACATCACCACCGGGGAAGCAGGTAATCAGCTGTGCTGCGTCGGGATGACAGGCTCGGCTTGTCATTGCGATGTAGCAGAGCTGGATCGTCGTGGGACTGTCGTTACTATGGACTGCGTCGGACAGGTGGTATACTGTTGGTTTGTTTTTTTTCTTTTTTTACAGGAGATCGATGGCGTCGCAGGAATGAGTGTATAATAAAATTAATGAAAACTGTGTTGTCTCTTTTATTTCATTAAAAGACTTTTTTCTTGCTTTGTCTTTTTTTTATACATTTAATAACTTTGGGATTAATAATGGATCGGTGTCTTATTGACACCTCTCCATTATTAACCGGGCTTATTGTCACCATGCAATCAACGGTGACATTAAACCCTTATTACCCCACTTGCCACCGCTACAGGGCAGTGGGAAGAGCCGGGTAAAGTGCCACAATTGGCACATCTTTTGATGCGCCAAATGTGGGGCTGCTGTAGCCTGGTATTATCAGGCTGTTGAGGGCCAAAATCCATGGGCCTTGACAGTCTTTTAATACCAGGCCGCAGCAGTCTGCATTTTACTTGGCTGGTTAACAAAAATAGGGGGGATCCCTACGCCGTTTTTTTTTCGAGGGGATCCCCTATTTTTGTTAACCAGCCAAGCTAAGCAGACTGCTGTGGCCTGGTATTATCAGGCTTGCAAGGTCCATGGATATTGGATCCTTACCAGCCTGAAAAACCAGGCCTCAGCGGTCTGCTTCATCTGGCTGGTTAACAAAAATAGGGGGGACCCCACGCCAATTTTTTTCGAGGGGATCCCCTATTTTTGTTAACCAGCCAAGCTAAGCAGACTGCTGTGGCCTGGTATTATCAGGCTTGCAAGGTCCATGGATATTGGATCCTTACCAGCCTGAAAAACCAGGCCTCAGTGGTCTGCTTCATCTGGCTGGTTAACAAAAATAGGGGGGACCCCACGCCAATTTTTTTCGAGGGGATCCCCTATTTTTGTTTAATCAGCCAAGATATGCAGACTGCTGTGGCCTGGTATTATCAGGCTGGCAAGGTCCATGGATCTTGGCTCCTTAACAGCCTGAAAATCCAGGCCTCAGCGGTCTGCTTCATCTGGCGGGTTTAACAAAAATAGGGGGGACCCCACGCCAATTTTTTTCGAGGGGATCCCCTATTTTTGTTAATCAGCCAAGATATGCAGACTGCTGTGGCCTGGTATTATCAGGCTGGCAAGGTCCATGGATCTTGGCTCCTTAACAGCCTGAAAATCCAGGCCTCAGCGGTCTGCTTCATCTGGCTGGTTAACAAAAATAGGGGGGACCCCACGCCATTTTTTTTTCGAAGGGAACCCCTATTTTTGTTAATCAGTTCCCTCTGACGTCACTGATGGTGTCCCTGGCTGACCTGAAGTGAAAGTGGAAAGCAATCAATTAAGCTTTCCACTTCCTCTCCTGTCAGCCAGGAGAGGAGCTCATTCATTTGGGGGTTTACTGTGAGGCTGCAGCATTAGCTGCAGTCCCTGCAGTAAACATTAACCCTTTCTGAAGGATTACACCATGGGACCTGACTGTGCATGGGATAGGTAAGAATAATTTTGCTTTATTATTTTATTTTTATTACAGGAAATGGTTTTAGCAGGTAAATAAAATATGGTCAAAAACTGTGTGATTATTTCATTAAACTTCTTTTTTATTAAAGTGTGTGTGTTTGATTTTTCTTTCATACAATAGGATTAATAATTGATAGTTGTCTAATTGACAGCTCTCAATTATTAACCTGGCTTAAAGTGACCTTTCAATTGCAAGGTCATTTTAACCCCTTATTAGCCCATTCGCCACCGCTACAGGGCAATGGGAATAGACGGGCAAAGTGCCAGAAAGGGCAAATCTAATTAGAGATTTGCCCTTTCTGGGGTGTCTGGGGGCAGATTTTAGTAGCCGGGGGGGGCCAAAAATAATGGTCCCTCTCTGGACTATTATTATCTGCCCCCACTCACTGGCTTTGTCTGTCTGGTTGCGAAAATAGGGCGGGAGCCCACGCATTTTTTTTCAGCAATTTTACACCTCATATATATATATACATGTCATTGAGTTTGTGACACATATATATATATATATTTATAGTTCATACACTTCTACATAGTATAATAGCCGCTAATTCAATTGCCGGCTTTTGTGAAAATGCAGAACCCGACATGAAATGACACTTGGTTTACATAGAGTTAACCATGTCTTTTCATGTAGTTTGATATCTGATTTGCACAAACAATTACATGAGTGTAAGTGTGCAAAATTACACACCTGTAGGGGTTAATTAAAGGTGTAAATTCGTAGCAAAAAAGTCCGTTTTTTTACAACGAATTTACACCTTTAATTAATCCCTACAGGTGTGAAATTTTGCACACTTACACTCATGTAATTGTTTGTGCAAATCAGATATCAAACTACATGAAAAGACATGGTTAACTCTATGTAAACCAAGTGTCATTTCATGTCGGGTGCTTCTGTCTTTTCACAAAAGCCGACTTTACCCGGCAATTGAATCAGAGGCTATTTTACTATGTAGAAGTGTATAAACTATAAATATAGTTTATATAATATATGTATATATAGATGTCACAATGACATATATATATATATATATATATATATAATATTATATGTATTCTATGTGTGTATATTTAGTGTTTACAAGGAAAGAAAGAGGTTTTTTTATGGATTTCCGGTATCGGTATTGGGTATCGCCGATATTTTAATGGTATCGGCGATACCATTCCGATTCCGATACTTTTGGATATCGGAAAGTATCGCTCAACTCTAGTTATGGCCCCTTTTGCTTATCTGCTATTTTTTTGGCATTCAGACCCTGGCATGTGACACGACTTGTGACTTCTTTTTTCCCTTGTTTTACTACGTGATCATTTGGTATTGTCCCCGGAACGTCTGACTGATCTGATTCACAGTCTAGCCGTGGGTTGTGACTAGCGTGACACTAAAAAGTTCAACTTTTGTTTCATCACTCCATAGAGTATTCTCCCAAAAGTCTTGGGGATCATCATGATGTTTTCTGGCAAAACAGAGACGAGCCTTTATGTTCTTCTTGCTCAGCAGTGGTTTTCGTCTTGGAACTCTTCCATGCAGGCCCTTTTTACCCAAGTCTCTTTCTTAAGGTGGAGTCATGAACACTGACTTTAACTGAGGCAAGTGAGGCCTGTAGTTCTTTGGATGCTGTTTTGGGGTCTCTTGTGACCTCTTGGATGTGTCGTCACTGCGTTCAAGCTAATTTTGGTCGATTGGTCACTCCTGAGAAGGTTCACCATTATTTCATGTTTTCGCCATTTGTGGATAATGAGTACCAGCATAATCAATATCACTGACATCACAGCCATACCAAAGAGAATCAACTATGTCCATCACACTAAAATTGAGTTAATTAAATGTGTGACCAAATAAAGCAGGATTGTTTTTAAGTTAACAAAAATAGAAAATAACCAGTCAATATAACACACGAGCTCACCCTGTCAAATATCAATATTTTCCTCTCAGACTCCAGCCACGTTAAGGCTCTTCTCGTTTTCCAGGTCCTAACTATGCCAATCATCACTTAGAAAAGTCTGTCTGCATGGGAACATATGAATACTCTCTTCAGACTAAAATTGGCATAGTTAGGACCTGGAAAACGAGAAGAGCCTTAACGTGGCTTCCAGGTACACATAAATTGGCCTTTTTATGCGGTAAGACTTCTCAATTTTTCATATTTCTAAGGCAGTGATGCAATTCATTTTTCATATTTTATTTTTCATATTTTGTGTCCGCAAGCTATGGCACTACAGTGTGCTACCTTTTTTCTTGAATGTGTATGAGTTGGTGACTCTAGGTTTTAGCACCTGTTCACACTGGATCTATGTTTGGATGTGCCGATCAGTTTTATGATATGTACTCAATTACCTTCTACCTGAGCACTCCACCTGTTGGTCACAGGCATTTTAATTATACCAGGTTCATTACCCCTCCACAGAGATGTAGATTTTAGTCTGAAGAGAGGATTCATATGTTCCCATGCAGACAGACTTTTCTAAGTGAGGATTGGCATAGTTAGGACCTGGAAAACAAGAATAGCCTTAACGTGGCTTCCAGGTACACATAAATTGGCTTTTTTATGCGCTAAGACTTCTCAATTTTTCATATTTCTAAGGCAGTGATTCAATTCATTTTTCATATTTTATTTTTCATATTTTGTTCCGCAAGCTAAGGCGCTACACAGTGTGCTACCTTTTTTTCTTGAAGGGGTCTGTGCTGCAATCATCTGTGTTCACTTTCCTTAATTAGTCTTCTGCTTAAGCAGGCTAGCTCCTCCATCCAGTGTCAATCGTACACTTGCTGCTGCCTATGTAAGACTGATCCCTCTGTGCCTGACCCAGCTTGACTTGATTCTCATCCAGACTTAGATCCTTTGCTTGACCTAACTTCTCTTGTGCCTTCTCCCTGTAAACTGTCTTGTGTTTCTGGCTTTCCTGACCTCGGCTCGTGAATTGGATTTTCTGTCGGACTTCCTCTTGTGCTGCGCCATTTCCTAGATTTGACCTCAGATTGTTTGACCTCCCATTACTTATTCTGTAAGTAGTATATATTTTTACTATCTGTTATTGAAGTCCTTCTCTCCACTTCTGGGACTAATATTTACTATAGTGACTCACGTCACATTACGAATGACCTTTAAATTATTTCTTTTTCCCACCTATAAATCCGTTACGTACTTTGTGTGATCATGATAGTCCAGGATTTGACATTAGAGCAACACAAACTGGCATCCTCACATGCTCAGTTACAGGGCCAGATTTCTGGTACTCCTACTGCGCCTCAAAATCTCTCTCCTCAGACCGCTGTTATGACTTCTGAACCATCTGACGTATCTTTGAACCCCCCTGAAGCTGTTATAGCACTCCCTGACAAATTTTCGGGAGAAAAAGATCAGTTCAGAATTTTTAAAGAGCGTTTTAAATTATTGTTTACCTTGCGCTGGTCATCAGGGAATGAGTCACAGCGGGTTGGAATTATAATGTCACTTTTACGGGGGGTTCTCAGACCTGGGCATTTTCCTTACCCTATCTTGCTCCTGAACATCTTTCGATGGATGCCTTTTTCGACGCTTTAGGACAGCTCTACGGTGAAGCTGACAGGGTCAAGGTGGCAGAGACTAGGATAATGAACCTGACACAGGGGAACCGCACAGCAGAAGACTATTGTACTGAGTTTTGTCAATGGTCTTCTGAGGTCCTGTAGAATGATGCAGCTTTCAGATGCCAATTCCTCAGAGGTCTTTTGGAGTCTCTAAAGGACACTCTGGCTCTACATGATCCATCTGGTTGTTTGGTGGAAGCTATGACTCAGGCTATCCACATGGATTTGAGGATGCGGGAGTGACGTGAGGTGCAACAAGAGGTTCCATTTTGTCCAACTCGCCCGGTTCGTTCACCTGAGGTGGAACTTATGGAGGTTGGTGTGGCCAGCTCAAGGATTAAGGAGAGGAGGCGCCGTTGGGAACTTGGACTTTGTCTCTATTTTGGCCAAGCTGAACATTTCTTAAAGGATTGCTTGGCAAGACCTGCGACAAACAAGCTGTCGGGAAATGCTTAAGTCTGGGTGATTGCCGTGGAGGTCACTCAGACTTACAGGTATCCTTTTACTCCTCCGATAAAGTGTTATTGAATGCTGAACTTCTGTTTCAAGATCAGTGTCTGTTCATATTTGACTTTATTGACTACGGATCTGCTGCTAATTTCATTGATGCAGCACTTGTTCTGAAGTTAGGATTAGGTACAGTTAAGCTAGAAAGTCCTATTCAAATCATGGCCATGGACAGAACACTGTTGCTCAAAAATCTGGTTTGGTTAATTATGGTGGAGTCTCTCCATATGGAACTAATCTCCTGTTATGTTTTGAAGAATTTACCTGCTGGTATTGTGTTGGATATTCCTTGGATGAGTATGCATAATCTGATTATTGACTGGAATCGGAAAGATATTGTCAAATGGGGTCCTTACTGTATTGAAAAATGTCTTAAACCTGTGCATGTTTGCTCCATTAGTCTGGAGGGTCTTCCGGAATACCTGAAAGACTTCGGAGATGTTTTTTCGGAAAAAGAGTCTGAAATATTACCCCCCTATGACTGTGCTATTAACCTCATTCCTAATGCCAAATTACCTAAGGCTCGCTTGTATAACTTGTCTGGCCCTGAGCTGTCAGCCATGAAAGTTTATATTAACAAAAGTTTGCGGAAAGGTCATATTTACCCTTCCTCATCGCTGGTAGCTGCCGGATTCTTTTTTGTTAAAAAGAAAGATGGATGTCTCTGTCCCTGCCTCGATTTCCGAGAATTAAACAAGATAACGGTGAAAAGTACTTATCCGCTTCCACTTATCCCTGATCTATATAATCAGCTTTCCGGGGCCAAATGGTTTTCCAAACTGGATCTCATATAATCTGATACGGATTTGTGAGGGGGATGAGTGGAAGACAGCATTTCTAACATCTGAAAGTCTCTTTGAATATCTAGTCATGCCTTTTGGTCTAACAAATGCACCTGCGGTTTTTCAAAATTTTATGAATGATATTTTTTCTGATTATATTGGGAGATTTATTGTGGTTTATTTGGATGATATTCTAATTTTCTCACCTGACCTGGATTCACATTATAAACATGTCTGTTTGGTTCTGCAAAGGTTGAGAGATAATTGTTTGTTCGCTAAAATTGAAAAATGTACCTTTTCTGTTCAAGAAATATCATTCTTGGGTTTCATTGTGTCAGCCTCCGGGTTTAAGATGGATCCTGGGAAAGTTCTATCCATCATTGATTGGGTTCAACCCAGTGACCTCAAGGCTCTGCAGCATTTTTTAAGGTTCGCAAATTATTATAGAAAATTTATTAGAGGATTTTCTCAGATTGTCAAGCCTCTTACGGACCTAACTCGTAAAGGGGCAGAGTTACAGGTTTGATCGCCGGAAGCGGATGGAGCTTTTGAAAATTTTTAAAAATGTTTTATGTCTGCTCCCATTCTGGTGCAACCAGACCTCCCTAGACTGTTCATTGTGGAGGCAGATTCTTCTGAGGTCGGGGTGAGCTGTATTGTCTCAAGGTCCTGAGACTTTAACTAACCTGTGACCATGTGCCTTCTTCTCTAAAAAATGTTCTCCTGTTGAAAGAAACTATGATGTGGGTAATTGTAATAATTTTAGGAGATAACTCAGGAGACTTCTTGCGTGGAACAAGACAACTACAGGACACAGTCTTATAAGTGGAAAAGTCTATATTATCACACGGTGATTCAAACAGGTGCAAAGCAAAGCTCAAGTCCACAACACTTGGTGTAGATCATAAATGCAGCTTAACAGTCTATAGGAAACTTCAGAGAGAAATGCAATCAAGCAGAGAGTCTATGAAGCACAGTTAAATTTGAGGATACTTGACACGAATAAGTCTTAGTAGTCCAAGCACAGGTAGATATGCTTTTAAGGCAGTTCAAATGATATCTTTAGCTCACCAGGGAGGCCTGGGTGATAGTCTCAGTTTTAAGCAGCGCAGAGCTGCAACAGCTTACATGTCCAGCAAATGCAGAGGGGAGTAACACAAGCAGCCAGATGAAGGAGGATTACTGGAAACCGGTGTATGCAGCAGGAACTCAGAGCAGAGTAGCAGGATCATAAAACAGGTTCACAGGAGCAGGTACAAAGCCAGGGAGCCACCAGAGGTCAGAGCTGGATGCAAGGCAGAATACTCTAGCACAGACTAAAGGCTGGGGTGGAGTTATATAGCAGGAAGACACAGTGCACATGAGACCAAAGACGCCATCTTGGAAAAGGGACGTAATGCACAAAAGGTGATCAAAAATGTTCAGAGTCCTGACATTACTCCTTCCTTAGAAGAGGCCTCAGGATGATCCTGGACCTGGTTTCTCAGGGAATCTCTGATGAAAATGAGAAATCTTCTGTTGGGCATTGATGTTTTCCACCGGTTCCCAAGAGTCTTCCTCAGGGGGATATCCCTGCCATCTTATTAGATATTGGAGTCGATTCCTGCGAATCCTGGAATCAATAATTTCCTCCACCACAAATTCTTCTTGCCCATCAATCACCACAGGCTGCGGAGGTGGCACAACACGTCCCTGGAAGGTATTAGGACACACAGGCTTTAGTAAAGATACATAGAAAACTGGGTGCACCTTCATAGTCCTAGGCAGCTTCAGACGGCAGGCCACGGAGCTCACAATACCGTTGATCTTGAAAGGGCCAATGAACTTCTGTCCAAGGAAGCAACGTTTAATTTCAGATTCTTAGTTGCTAACCACACGGAATCTCCTACCCTTTAACATGGGTGCAGGTTTACGGAATCTAATAGCCGATCTCTTATAACGTTCTTGAGCTGTGGTCAGGGACTCCTTCAGAACCTCCAAATTTTGCCTCATCGCAGTCAGCCTTTCCTCCACTGCCGGAACCGGAGAATTAATCAGAGACCTAGGTAAGATACTGTAAGGTTCTGTGTACATGTTCCTGAAACTCAGTTTTTTCCGTCAGCCATTTTACTTTCTGTCTTGCTGCAGCTGTCTTGCCCTCAGTCAATATGGAGTTTCCAGCTTGCATGTTCCCGCCCTGATTCTCTCCTCTTGCTTCTTAAGCAGCCACAGCTGAGCAATCAGTGCTTCAGAATCAAGCCTGCAGTGTACCTGTGACCTGTCTCCTGGAAGCCTTGGACCTTGTACTCCAGTTATTTCCTATTGTGGAACTTTGGAACACTCGTGGACTTTGGAACCTTGCTATTTGATAAATCCACGTTTGCATGGACTTATGGTAACAGAGAAGAGATCCTGAACCTGTTGTGGAGAGTGATTGCTGAGCTTAAGTTACTCTGGCCTGCTGTGTCTCCTGCTTTTGTATCTGCAAACTGTGTGACTATTATTGCCACTTGTATGAAGTAATACAAGACCTTCTATATCAAACCTGTGACTCCTGTGTTTTCATCCACCCAAGCACAAGACACTATATGAACTGTACTCCTTACATTACAAGATTCTGAAGCCAAACGTTAGTGTCTGCTGGGTCTGGAAAGGCTGTGTCTGCTGTAACTGTGGATATCAGATGTCCGGTTGTACTTTCTGTGATGACAGTGGTTGTGACTTCTCACAACCATTCCAGGTGAGCAATTCCCTTAAGTTTTTTTTTTTTCTGCAGTGTTACCACAGGTAAACACTATTGTTTTTTTTTTCTTTCCTCTTTTGTGTCTGCTGTAACTGTGGATATCAGATGTCCGGTTGAACTTTCTGTGATGATAGTGGTTGTGACTTCTCACAACCATTCCAGGTGAGCAATTCCCTTAAGTTTTTTTTTCTGCAGTGTTACCACAGGTAAACACTATTGTTTTTTTTTTTCTTCTCCTCTCCTTCCAGTACTCCTGTCTTAAAAGATCTGGAAAATGGAGGCCCGCATAAAGGAACTTTGCGGAGTGACTGATAATATCCTTGCAGATTTGCAGACTATAAAAACCCGTTTTACAAATCTACAGGACCTCACTAATCACAATTTGCAAGTGTTTGGACAGACTGCCCAGGATTTGCGAGCCAGGATTGAGGTTCTAGAGGAGCGAGTCCAGGCTCCTGCCGTAGCCCCGAGTTCTGGGATTCCCAAGTTGCCCCCTTTTCGTTTTGGCGGTGAACGTGAGAAATTCAGGGGATTTATTAATCAATGCAATCTTTTTTTTTCTGCACATGCTTCACAATTTCCCACTGAACGATCTAAAGTGCTTACTATAATTATGTTGCTTACCAACAAGGCTTTGATGTGGGCAAACCCTCTGATTGAGACTGAGGATGAATGTTTGGATCATCTTGATGCTTTCATTTCAGCCATGGGACAGGTGTTTGATGACCCCAATCGAGGTGCAACAGCTGAAGCAGCCATGTTAGCTTTGCGCCAAGGTAAGCACTCGGTAGCTGAATATGCCTTGGATTTCAGGAGATGGGCTCTTGATACCACCTGGGACAGTTCCGCCAAAAAATCTATTTTTCGAAAAGGGTTATCTCCACTGATTAAGGATGAACTTGCTCGTGCCGACCCTCCCACTGCGTTAGGTGACTTTATTAACTACTGCATCCGTATTGATACTCGTCTGACTGAACGCAGGCAAGAGAGATGGTTCGAAAGCAATCGCACTAACTTTTCCTACCTTCCTCTCCAGCTAAGGAACCTTTGAGTAGGATCACACGGGAACCTGAACCTGAACCCATGCAGGTAGTCTCTTTACAACGACGGGTTAGTGATGCACGCAAGGAACATCGTTTTAAGGAGAATCTATGTTTCTATTGTGGTAAGTCAGGGCACTTCATTATAAACTGCCCCAGCCGTTCTCGTAAGACTACTGCAGCACTCATTCACTGTGAGTGTTGCGAGAGGGGATCTGTCAGGTCCGAGCCTCAGGCTCCAGAGAGATCTGCAGCAACAGATCTTGATTTCTCGGACTTAAACTCCGTTACTTCTGAGGACGTTGACTGTGTAAACGCTGCAATTTTTCAAGTCTCCTCAGCGGTGTCCCAGCTGAATTGTAAGAAAAACAATTCTCATTGCTTTCTTTCCATCAAACTCTGGGTTGACTCAGCTTGGGTGTCTAGCTCTGCTATGATCGACTCAGGGGCAAGTGGAAATTTTATGGATGTCTCCTTTGCTCTGAAACAGGGGATACGTTCAGTGAAGAAGGCTACTCCAGTACAGATGGAAACTGTGGATGGCTCCCTGCTGACCTCTGGACCAGTGGATCAGGAAACAGAGCCTTTGAGGGTTCTTATGGGTAAAGATCATCAAGAGAAACTGTCCTTTATGCTTATCTCTTCTCCCCACTTTCCCATTATTCTAGGGCTACCATGGCTGCAGGCTCAGAATCCTACCATTAACTGGGAGACTAAGGAATTACACTTTCCAGAGAAACAGATGAGTCCAAAAGTTTCAGCTTGCTCTGTTCCTAAGGGAACCATGTCAGTCCCTGAACTACCAGCTGTATACCAGGACTATGTGGATTTATGTGACAAGAAGAACGCTGACCAGCTTCCCCTCACCGTCCATATGATTGTCCAATTGAATTATTGCCTGGAGCAGAGATACCTTTTGGTAAGATCTACCCCCTGGCGGGGCCCGAGCTAAAGGCTTTAAAGGATTACATAGATGAAAATCTAGCCAAGGGCTTCATACGCCCCTCTTCATCTCCTGCAGGTGCACCCATCTTCTTTGTAAAGAAGAAAGATGGATCTCTGAGACCCTGCGTAGACTATAGGGAACTCAATAAGGTTACTATTAGAAACCGTTATGCATTGCCTTTAATCCTTGAGTTATTGGAGAGAGTGCGACATGCCAAAATTTTCTCTAAACTAGATCTCCGTGGGGCCTATAACTTAGTCCGTATTAGACCTGGGGATGAATGGAAGACTGCATTCAGGTCACGCTATGGACACTTTGAATATCTAGTTATGCCTTTTGGTCTGAGTACCGCCCCAGCCACTTTCCAACACTTGGTGAATGACATCTTCAGGGATCTCCTAGATACATTCGTGGTGATTTATTTGGATGATATTCTAATTTTTTCTAACTCCACAGAGGAACATCAGGGACATGTGAGAATGGTCTTGGAACGTCTAAGACAAAATCATCTTTACATCAAACTTGAAAAGTGTGAATTCCATAGGACCGAAATTAAATTTCTGGGGTATGTACTGTCTACACAAGGAATTAGTATGGATGGAAGCAAGACCCAAGCCATCAAGGATTGGCCAAGTCCTAGAAATGTGAAGGAGGTGCAGCGCTTCATCGGGTTTGCCAACTTCTATAGACGTTTCATTAGGAATTTCTCTGAGGTAGTGTCACCTATCACCCAACTTACCCGGAAAGAGTCTAGGTTCTCCTGGACCCCCCAAGCCCAGGAAGCATTTTCCCGTCTGAAAGATAAATTTACCACTGCACCTATCTTAGTACATCCCAACCCCGAACTTGCCTTCATAATAGAGGTGGATGCTTCAGACTGTGCCGTTGGAGCTATACTCTCTCAGAGAACAGGTGAGAAGAATGTCTTGCATCCCTGTGCCTTCTTTTCCCAGCAGTTGTCTTCGGCTGAGAGGAACTACGATGTGGGCAATAGAGAGTTGTTGGCCATTATTGCCGCCTTCAAAGAATGGAGACACCTTCTTCAGGGAGCTGCACAGCAAATAATCGTCCTGACAGACCATCGTAACCTTGAATTTATCAGGTCGGCTAAGTGCCTGACTCCTCGCCAGGCTCGCTGGAATCTTTTCTTAAACCAATTTAATTTTATCATTTCTTATAGACCAGGATCGCGCAATGGAAAGGCTGATGCACTCTCTAGGATTTATTCAGCAGAGACACGTCCACTTACTCCTCCTAAGACTATTCTTCCTGACTCTAGATTCCTGGGAGTGATTCATAATCAAGACCTACTTAAGGACATCAAGGAAGCATACCATGCGGATTCCTTTTTGGCACAACCCCCAAGGGACGTAAGTCTTGTTTTTAAGAATGGTGTGTGGATTCAGGGACAACGTCTGTATATTCCTGAAACAGTCAGATTGAGAGTATTGCAACTCATTCACGATTCCAAGATAGCTGGGCATAGAGGAATTCTAAAGACACAGGAATTTCTTTCTCGTTTCTTTTGGTGGCCCACTTGCAGGAAGGATGTTTTAAACTATGTCACTTCATGTGAAGTCTGTGCAAGATGCAAAACACCTCGCTCCTCACCAACTGGTCTGTTGCAACCCCTTCCCACCCCGTCCCGCCCGTGGGGATCCATTTCTATGGACTTCATTGTGGAGTTACCAACCTCTCAAGGGAAGAACACCATTCTAGTGGTGGTTGATCGTTTAACAAAAGCAGCTCATTTTATCCCTTGTGTCGGCTTACCCACTGCAAGACAGACATCAGATTTGATGATTAAAAATGTGTTTCGCTTACATGGAGTACCAGATGAGGTTATTTCGGATCGAGGGGTGCAATTCACTTCAAGGTTTTGGCAAAATTTCTGTGCAGCATTGGACATTAAAGTAAACCTTTCTTCTGCTTTTCATCCTCAGACTAATGGACAGACGGAACGAACCAATCAGACCTTGGAGCAGTATCTTCGCTGCTTTATCTGCCACCTACAGGATGATTGGGTGGATCTACTTCCACTGGCTGAGTTCTCTTATAACAACTCTCAGAGCGCCTCCACTAAGCAGTCTCCTTTTTACTCCAATTTAGGTTATCATCCTAATATTCTTCCTCGATTTCCCATAGAAACGCCTTTGCCAGCAGTGGCTGAAAGAATCACGTCTTTACAAAGGAATATGGATCTTCTAAAGGGAAATCTGGAATTGGCTCAGGAAAGGTACAAGAAAGCCGCAGATAAATTTCGTAAACCTGCACCAGCTTTCAAGGTAGGAGACCTGGTCTGGCTGTCAACCAGAAATCTTAAGTTAAGAATTCCATCATCTAAGTTGGGACATAAATACATTGGACCTTATAAAATCAGTAAAATTATAAGTGCTGTCGCTTGTCGTCTTCAACTGCCCAGAACTATGAGAATCCACCCTGTCTTTCATGTATCCCTACTAAAGGCTGCGACACCCAATACGTTTCCTGGACGTTCTTCTCCTTGCCCTGACCCAGTGCTAGTCGATGGTCAGGAAGAATTTGTGGTGGAAAGGATTCTAGATTCCAGGTTGTATAGAAATCAATTACAATATCTGATTAAATGGCAGGGCTACCCAGTGGAGGACAACTCATGGGAACCAGTCAATAACGTTAATGCTCCTCGCTTGCTCCGTCAGTTTCATCAGAGGTACCCACACAAGCCTGGTCTGAGGTCATCCGGAGGATGTCCCTAAGGGGGAGTAATGTAAGGTTCTGTGTACATGTTCCTGAAACTCAGTTTTTTCCGTCAGCCATTTTACTTTCTGTCTTGCTGCAGCTGTCTTGCCCTCAGTCAATATGGAGTTTCCAGCTTGCATGTTCCCGCCCTGATTCTCTCCTCTTGCTTCTGAAGCAGCCACAGCTGAGCAATCAGTGCTTCAGAATCAAGCCTGCAGTGTACCTGTGACCTGTCTCCTGGAAGCCTTGGACCTTGTACTCCAGTTATTTCCTATTGTGGAACTTTGGAACACTCGTGGACTTTGGAACCTTGCTATTTGATAAATCCACGTTTGCATGGACTTATGGTAACAGAGAAGAGATCCTGAACCTGTTGTGGAGAGTGATTGCTGAGCTTAAGTTACTCTGGCCTGCTGTGTCTCCTGCTTTTGTATCTGCAAACTGTGTGACTATTATTGCCACTTGTATGAAGTAATACAAGACCTTCTATATCAAACCTGTGACTCCTGTGTTTTCATCACACCCAAGCACAAGACACTATATGAACTGTACTCCTTACATTACAGATACACGGATGATAACCCAGATTGGCAAAGAAAGGTGTAAACTTAGTGGAGGCGCTCTGAGAATTGTTGTATGAAAATTCGGCTAACGGTAGCAACTCCAACCAATCATCCTGGAGATGGCTGACATAGCATCTTAGATATTGTTCCAGAGTCTGGTTGGTACGCTCAGTCTGACCATTTGTCTGGGGATGGTAAGAGGAGGAGAGACAGACATTAATATTGAGTGCAGAGCAAAACCCCTTCCAGAATCTTGAAGTGAACTGTACTCCACGGTCAGAGATGATCTCATCCGGGACCCCATGCAGCCGAAAGACATTCTGTATAACCAAGTTCACTGTATCCTTAGCTGAGGGGAGGCCGGTGCATGGAACAAAATGAGCGGCTTTAGTCAGGCGATCAACTACCACCAAGATCGTATTCATGCCCCCCGATGTAGGCAGCTCCACAATAAAGTCCATTTATATAGACCCCCAAGGGTGGGACGGAACAGGTAATGGTTGCAGAAGACCCGTAGGTGCCACATGAGGAGTCTTGTAATGAGCACATACCTCGCAAGAGAGAACATAGTCCTTGGTATCCTTCAGGCAAGTTGGCCACCAGAAAAATCGGCTTAGGAACTCTTGTGTCTTCTGTACCCCCCTGTGACCAGCCAACTTGGAGTCATGTACCAACTTGAGGATCTGCAGACTTACTGCTTCAGGGATGTAGATATGTCGATCTCTGAACCACATGCCACCCTTAAAGACAAGATTAATATCAACAGGTGGGTTGGCCAGAAATACATCACCGTCATAAGCCTCCCTGCACTCCTTCCACAAGTCTTGATCGTGGATAACTCCGATGAAATTGGCATCAGATAGAATGGTCTTGGAAGGGGCTCCAGGTACGGAATCCACAGCATGGATTCGGGATAAAGCTTCAGCCTTCCCATTACGAGAACCTGGACGGTACGAGATAACAAAATTAAATTGATTTAAAAATAAATTCCAACGAGCCTGACGAGGAGAAAGACATCTACCGGATCTAAGGAACTCTAAATTGTGATGATCAGTTAGCACTACGATCTGTTGTGCAGCTCCTTGCAGATGATGCCTCCATTCCTTGAAAGCCGCAATAATAGTCAGCAATTCCTTGTCTCCCACGTCGTAATTCTTCTCTGCTGAGGTTAGTCTACGGGAAAAGAAAGCACAAGGATGTAGCAGCCCCTTCTCTCCAGTTGTTTGAGAGAGAATAGCCCCCAAAGCATTATCAGAAGCGTCCACCTCCACAATGAAAGACAGTGTTGGATCTGGGTGTATCAACAGCGGTGCTGAGGTGAAACAGATCTTAAGCTGATCAAAAGCTTCTTGAGCCTGTGAAGACCACTTAAAAGGCTTTTCCTTCTTTGTCAAGGAAGTAATGGGACGGACAATATCAGAAATATTTCGAATGAAACGTCTGTAGAAATTTGCAAACCAATAGAACGTTGGACCTCCTTAATGTTCTTGGGTACCAGCCAGTCAAGGATAGCCTGAATCTTACCAGATTCCATGTTCAGCCCCTGAGGAGAAATGATATAACCTAAGAACTGTATCTCAGAACGATGGAACTCGCATTTCTCTGGCTTGATATACAGATGGTTCTCTTTCAGACGTCTTAAAATCGCTTTGCCATGTTCTTCATGTTCCTGTAGAGAGTCAGAAAAGATTAAAATATCGTCCAAATAGATCACCACAAACTGGTCCAACAAATCTCTGAAGATGTCATTAGCAAGGTGTTGAAACGTTGCAGGGGCGTTACAAAGCCCGAAGGGGAACACGAGATATTCAAAGTGTCCATACCGGCATCTGAATGCTGTCTTCCACTCATCCCCTGGACAAATACGCACCAGATTATAAGCCCCACGAAGATCCAATTTAGAGAACACTTTAGCATGGCGGACTCTTTCCAGTAATTCGGGAATCAGAGGCAAAGGGTAACGGTTTCGTATGGTTACCTTATTGAGTTCCCGATAGTCTACACAGGATCTCAGGGTCCCATCCTTCTTCTTTACAAAAAATATAGGTGCCCCTGCTGGTGTGGAAGAAGGACGTATGAAGCCTTTGACCAGGTTTTCATCAATATACTCCTTTAAGGCTTGGAGCTCAGGTGCCGCCAAAGGGTATACGTTGCCAAAAGAAATAGCTGCCCCAGGAAGCAGCTCAATGGGACAGTCATAATGCCTGTGTGGATGAAGCTGATCTGCATTCTTCTTGTCACAGATGTCAGAGAACTCTTTATATGCTAAAGGTAAATTAAATACCTGTACAGATGGTTCCATAGCAGTGGACTCAGGGACAACTTCAGTTGATGCTGGGTTGCTCCTTGTTGGAAAGATAACCTCCTTGGTCTCCCAGTTGATGGTTGGATTCTGAGAACGCAGCCAAGGGATGCCTAAAATCACAGGAAAATGAGGAGAAGAAATTAGCAAGAAAGAGAGTTGCTCCTGATGATTAGGCTCCAACAAAATCTCAAGGGGTGCGGTCTCCTGATCCACAGGCCCGGAGAATAAAGGTGACCCCTCCACTGTTTCCATGGTAATTTCAGAGGCTCTTTGCTGAATTTCAATACCATGTTCTTTGGCAAATGCGATATCCATAAAATTGCCACCTGCACCAGAGTCAATCATAGCTGCACTGGAAATCCACTGTCCAGAACACAGGATCTTAATAGGGAGAGAACAGTGAGAGTTCTTTTCCTTCAGCTCCTTGGGTGGTGAAGTCATAAAAAGTGAATGGAATACAGCGTTTATAGGCAGGCTACATTCAGAGATGTCAGATTCATCATCACAGTAGTCATACTCTCCTACCGCTGCTAGCACCTTGTTAGGCCGCTTGGGACACTTGGGACAGTTGATTAAAAAGTGGTCAGACTGGCCGCAGTAGAAACATAGACTTTCACGAAGTCGATGCTCCCGGCGCTCATTACTCTCGCGCTTCTGAACAGAATCAATTTGCATGGGCACCTCCTCCACCTCCCGAGATGTTTTACCTGCAGGCTCTCTGGAAGGAAGGGAAAAGTTAGAGATACGGTTCAAGGCAGCAAACTTCTCCCGCCTACGCTCAGTAAGGCGAATGTCAATGCACACACAATGCTGTATAAATGTCTCTAGCTCTTGTGGTGATTCAGAGCGAGCAAATTCGTCCTTTACAATGCTAGACAGACCCCTTTTAAAAATAGGCAATTGTGTATAACAATCCCAATTGGTATCTACTGCTAATCTCCTGAATTCGGTAGCATACTCAATAACAGAATGTTTAGCCTGGCTAAAGACAATAAAGCAGATTCAGCAGTTGCACGGCGATTAGGATCATCAACCATTAATGCCATAGCGGCCAAGAAATCATCCAAATTATTTAACCGCGGGTCACGAAACTCAATCATCGGATTCGCCCAAGCGAGCGCTCGTGCGGTCAGCAGCATTATTACACACAATTCTTTAGATCTATCATTAGGGAAATGGTCAGCATGCACATCAAAATATAGCATACATTGATTGACAAAGCCACGAAATTTTTCGCGATCACCATTAAATCTGAATGGGGGCAACTTAGGTGGGCTAGCTGGTGGCGGTTGCCCAGAAGGTTGTGCCGCTATTTGCGTGCTTATGTCCTGAAAAGCCTGTCCATACTGGGACTCCATGCCAGTAAGTTTATTTTCCTGGGCTGCCATGCGGGTGCTTAAGTCCTGCAAAGTTTGTCCAAGCACCTGTTCATTGCATTCAAAGCTTCCAAACTTCTTTTGCAGACCTTCCACATCTTTCTGCAGTGATCTAATTATGGAAAACACCTGCTCTAATCTGCCTTCTGCAGTCATTGTTCCAGCAGTCTCCTCTTTTGAGGCTAGAGTATCCTGTAATAATTATAGGGGATAACTCAGGAGACTTCTTGCGTGGAACAAGACAACTACAGGACACAGTCTTATAAGTGGAAAAGTCTATATTATCACACGGTGATTCAAACAGGTGCAAAGCAAAGCTCAAGTCCACAACACTTGGTGTAGATCATAAATGCAGCTTAACAGTCTATAGGAAACTTCAGAGAGAAATGCAATCAAGCAGAGAGTCTATGAAGCACAGTTAAACTTGAGGATACTTGACACGAATAAGTCTTAGTGGTCCAAGCACAGGTAAATATTCTTATAAGGCAGTTCAAATGATATCTTTAGCTCAACCAGGGAGGCCTGGTGTAATGTATGTAGTACAGTTCATATAGCGTCTTGTGCTTGGGTGCGATGAAAACACAGGAGTCACAGGTTTGATATAGAAAAGTCCTGTATTACTTCATACAAGTTGGCAGAAATAGTCACACAGTTTGCAGACACAGAAACAGGAGACACAGCAGGCCAGAGTAATCCAAGCTCAGCAATCACTCTCCAATACAGATTCAGGATCTTCTTCTCTGTTACCATAAGTCCATGCAAATGTGGGTCTTTCAAAGAGCAGGGTTCAGAGTCCACAAGTGCTTCAGAGTTCCTCAGTAGGAATAGCTGGAGTACAAGGTCCAAGGCTTACAGGAGTCAAGTCACAGGTTCACTGCAGGCTAGATTCTGAAGCACTGATTGCTCAGCTGTGGCTGCTTAAGAAGCAAAGGAGAGAATCAGGGCGGGAACATGCAAGCTGGAAACTCCATCTTGACTGAGGGCAAGATAGCTGCAGCAAGACAGAAAGTAAAATGGCTGACGAACAAACTGAGTTTAAGGAATATATACATAGAACCTTACATTACTCCCCCCTTAAGGACAACCTCCGGATGACCTCAGACCAGGCTTGTGTGGGTACCTCTGATGAAACTGACGGAGCAAGCGAGGAGCATTAACGTTATTGACCGGTTCCCATGAGTTGTCCTCCACTGGGTAGCCCTGCCATTTAATCAGATATTGTAACTGATTTCTATACAACCTGGAATCTAAAATCCTTTCCACCACAAATTCTTCCTGACCATCGACTAGCACTGGGTCAGGGCAAGGAGAGGAACGTCCAGGAAACGTATTGGGTGTCGCAGCCTTTAGTAGGGATACATGAAAGACAGGGTGGATTCTCATAGTTCTGGGCAGTTGAAGACGACAAGCAACGGCACTTATAATTTTACTGATTTTATAGGGTCCAATGTACTTATGTCCCAACTTAGACGATGGAATCCTTAACTTAAGATTTCTGGTTGACAGCCAGACCAAGTCTCCTACCTTGAAAGCTGGTGCAGGTTTACGAAATTTATCTGCTGCTTTCTTGTACCTTTCTTGAGCCGATTCCAGATTTTCCTTTAGAAGATCCATATTCTTCTGTAAAGACGTGATTCTTTCAGCCACTGCTGGTAAAGGCGTTTCTATGGGAAATCGTGGTAGAATGTTAGGATGATAACCTAGATTAGAGTAAAAAGGAGACTGTTTAGTGGAGGCACTCTGAGAGTTGTTATACGAGAACTCAGCTAATGGAAGTAGATCCACCCAATCATCCTGTAGGTGGCAGATAAAGCAGCGGAGATACTGCTCCAGGGTTTGATTGGTTCGTTCGGTCTGTCCATTAGTCTGGGGATGAAAAGCAGAAGAAACGTTTACTTTAATGTCCAATGCTGCACAGAAATTTTGCCAAAACCTAGAAGTGAATTGCACCCCTCGATCCGAAATAACCTCATCCGGTACTCCATGTAAGCGAAACACATCTTTAATCATCAAATCTGATGTCTGTTTTGCAGTGGGTAAGCCGACACAAGGGATAAAATGAGCTGCCTTTGTTAGACGGTCAACCACCACTAGAATGGTGTTCTTCCCCTGAGAGGTTGGTAACTCCACAATGAAGTCCATAGAAATGGATCCCCACGGGCGGGACGGGGTGGGAAGAGGCTGTAACAGACCAGTTGGTGAGGAGCGAGGTGTTTTGCATCTTGCACAGACCTCACATGAAGTGACATAATTCAAAACATCCTTCCTGCAAGTGGGCCACCAAAAGAAATGAGAAAGAAATTCCTGTGTCTTTAGAATTCCTCTATGCCCAGCTATCTTGGAATCGTGAATGAGTTGCAATACTCTTAATCTGACTGTTTCAGGAATATACAGACGTTGTCCCTGAATCCACACACCATTCTTAAAGACAAGACTTACGTCCCTTGGGGGTTGTGCCAAAAAGGAATCCGCATGGTATGCTTCCTTGATGTCCTTAGGTAGGTCTTGATTATGAATTACTCCTAGGAATCTAGAGTCAGGAAGAATAGTCTTAGGAGGAGTAATTGGACGTGTCTCTGCTGAGTAAATCCTAGAGAGTGCATCAGCCTTTCCATTGCGCGATCCTGGTCTATAAGAGATGATAAAATTAAATTGGTTTAAGAAAAGATTCCAGTGAGCCTGGCGAGGAGTCAGGCACTTAGCCGACCTGATAAACTCAAGGTTACGATGGTCTGTCAGGACGACTATTTGCTGTGCAGCTCCCTGAAGAAGGTGTCTCCATTCTTTGAAGGCGGCAATAATGGCCAACAACTCTCTATTGCCCACATCGTAGTTCCTCTCAGCCGAAGACAACTGCTGGGAAAAGAAGGCACAGGGATGCAAGACATTCTTCTCACCTGTTCTCTGAGAGAGTATAGCTCCAACGGCACAGTCTGAAGCATCCACCTCTATTATGAAGGCAAGCTCGGGGTTGGGATGTACTAGGATAGGTGCAGTGGTAAATTTATCTTTTAGACGGGAAAATGCTTCCTGGGCTTGGGGAGTCCAGGAAAACCTAGACTCTTTCCGGGTAAGTTGAGTGATAGGTGACACTACCTCAGAGAAATTTCTAATGAAACGTCTATAGAAGTTGGCAAACCCGATGAAGCGCTGTACCTCCTTCACATTTCTAGGACTTGGCCAATCCTTGATGGCTTGGGTTTTGCTTCCATCCATACTAATTCCTTGTGTAGACAGTACATACCCCAGAAATTGAATTTCGGTCCTATGGAATTCACACTTTTCAAGTTTGATGTAAAGATGATTTTGTCTTAGACGTTCCAAGACCATTCTCACATGTCCATGATGTTCCTCTGTGGAGTTAGAAAAAATTAGAATATCATCCAAATAAATTACCACGAATGTATCTAGGAGATCCCTGAAGATGTCATTCACCAAGTGTTGGAAAGTGGCTGGGGCGGTACTCAGACCAAAAGGCATAACTAGATATTCAAAGTGTCCATAGCGTGACCTGAATGCAGTCTTCCATTCATCCCCAGGTCTAATACGGACTAAGTTATAGGCCCCACGAAGATCTAGTTTAGAAAAAATGTTGGCATGTCGCACTCTCTCCAATAACTCAGGGATTAAAGGCAATGGATAACGGTTTCTAATAGTAACCTTATTGAGTTCCCTATAGTCTACGCATGGTCTCAGAGATCCATCTTTCTTCTTTACAAAGAAGATGGGTGCACCTGCAGGAGATGAAGAGGGGCGTATGAAGCCCTTGGCTAGATTTTCATCTATGTAATCCTTTAAAGCCTTTAGCTCGGGCCCCGCCAGGGGGTAGATCTTACCAAAAGGTATCTCTGCTCCAGGCAATAATTCAATTGGACAATCATATGGACGGTGAGGAGGAAGCTGGTCAGCGTTCTTCTTGTCACATAAATCCACATAGTCCTGGTATACAGCTGGTAGTTCAGGGACTGACATGATTCCTTTAGGAACAGAGCAAGCTGAAACTTTTGGACTCATCTGTTTCTCTGGAAAGTGTAATTCCTTGGTCTCCCAGTTAATGGTAGGATTCTGAGCCTGCAGCCATGGTAGCCCTAGAATAATGGGAAAGTGGGGAGAAGAGATAAGCATAAAGGACAGTTTCTCTTGATGATCTTTACCCATAAGAACCCTCAAAGGCTCTGTTTCCTGATCCACTGGTCCAGAGGTCAGCAGGGAGCCATCCACAGTTTCCATCTGTACTGGAGTAGCCTTCTTCACTGAACGTATTCCCTGTTTCAGAGCAAAGGAGACATCCATAAAATTTCCACTTGCCCCTGAGTCGATCATAGCAGAGCTAGACACCCAAGCTGAGTCAACCCAGAGTTTGATGGAAAGAAAGCAATGAGAATTGTTTTTCTTACAACTCAGCTGGGACACCGCTGAGGAAACTTGAAAAATGGCAGCGTTTACACAGTCAACGTCCTCAGAGGTAACGGAGTTTAAGTCCGAGAAATCAAGATCTGTTGCTGCAGATCTCTCTGGAGCCTGAGGCTCGGACCTGACAGATCCCTCTCGCAACACTCACAATGAATGAGTGCTGCAGTAGTCTTACGAGAACGGCTGGGGCAGTTTATAATGAAGTGCCCTGACTTACCACAATAGAAACATAGATTCTCCTTAAAACGATGTTCCTTGCGTGCATCACTAACCCGTCGTTGTATAGAGTCTACCTGCATGGGTTCAGGTTCAGGTTCCAGTGTAATCCTACTCAAAGGTTCCTTAGCTGGAGAGGAAGGTAGGAAAAGGTTAGTACGATTGCTTTCGAACCATCTCTCTTGCCTGCGTTCAGTCAGACGAGTATCAATACGGATGCAGTAGTTAATAAAGTCACCTAACGCAGTGGGAGGGTCGGCACGAGCAAGTTCATCCTTAATCAGTGGAGATAACTCCTTTCGAAAAATAGATTTTTTGGCGGAACTGTCCCAGGTGGTATCAAGGGCCCATCTCCTGAAATCCAAGGCATATTCAGCTACCGAGTGCTTACCTTGGCGCAAAGCTAACATGGCTGCTTCAGCTGTTGCACCTCGATTGGGGTCATCAAACACCTGCCCCATGGCTGAAATAAAATCATCAAGGTGATTCAAACAATCATCCTCAGTCTCAATCAGAGGGTTTGCCCACATTAAAGCCTTGTTGGTAAGCAACATAATTATAGTAAGCACCTTAGATCGTTCAGTGGGAAATTGTGAAGCATGTGCAGAAAAAAAAAGATTGCATTGATTAATAAATCCCCTGAATTTCTCACGTTCACCGCCAAAACGAAAAGGGGGCAACTTGGGAATCCCAGCACTCGGGGCTACGGCAGGAGCCTGGACTCGCCCCTCTTGAACCTCAATCCTGGCTCGCAAATCCTGGGTAGTCTGTCCAACCACTTGCAAATTGTGATTATTGAGGTCCTGTAGATTTGTAAAACGGGTCTTTATATTCTGCAAATCTGCAAGGATATTATCAGTCACTCCGCAAAGTTCCTTTATGCGGGCCTCCATTTTCCAGATCTTTTAAGACAGGATTACTGGAAGAAGAGGAGAGAAAAAAAAACAATAGTGTTCACCTGTGGCAACACTGCAAAGAGAAAAAAAAATTAAGGGAACTGCTCACCTGGAATGGTTGTGAGAAGTCACAACCACTATCATCACAGAAAGTTTCAACCAGACATCTGATATCCAGAGTTACAGCAGACAAAAAAGAGAAAAGAAAGGAAAAAAAAAAACAATATTGTTTACCTGTGGTAACACTGCAAAAAGAAAAAACTTAAGGGAATTGCTCACCTGGAATGGTTGTGAGAAGTCACAACCACTGTCATCACAGAAAGTACAACCGGACGTCTGATATCCACAGTACAGCAGACACAGCCTTCCAGACCCAGCAGACACTAACGTTTTGGCTTCAGAATCTTGTAATGTATGTAGTACAGTTCATATAGCGTCTTGTGCTTGGGTGCGATGAAAACACAGGAGTCACAGGTTTGATATAGAAAAGTCCTGTATTACTTCATACAAGTTGGCAGAAATAGTCACACAGTTTGCAGACACAGAAACAGGAGACACAGCAGGCCAGAGTAATCCAAGCTCAGCAATCATTCTCCAATACAGATTCAGGATCTTCTTCTCTGTTACCATAAGTCCATGCAAACGTGGGTCTTTCAAAGAGCAGGGTTCAGAGTCCACAAGTGCTTCAGAGTTCCTCAGTAGGAATAGCTGGAGTACAAGGTCCAAGGCTTACAGGAGTCAAGTCACAGGTTCACTGCAGGCTAGATTCTGAAGCACTGATTGCTCAGCTGTGGCTGCTTAAGAAGCAAAGGAGAGAATCAGGGCGGGAACATGCAAGCTGGAAACTCCATTTTGACTGAGGGCAAGATAGCTGCAGCAAGACAGAAAGT
>JARQOD010000001.1:173513067-173715126 GCA_033576555.1 Oophaga sylvatica | reverse complement strand
AAAATGGCTGACGAACAAACTGAGTTTCAGGAATATATACATAGAACCTTACACCTGGGTGATAGTCTCAGTTTTAAGCAGCGCAGAGCTGCAACAGCTTACGTGTCCAGCAAATGCAGAGGGGAGTAACACAACCAGCCAGATGAAAGAGGATTACTGGAAACCGGTGTATGCAGCAGGAACTCAGAGCAGAGTAGCAGGATCATAAAACAGGTTCACAGGAGCAGGTACAAAGCCAGGGAGCTACCAGAGGTCAAAGCTGGATGCAAGGCAGAATACTCTAGCACAGACTAAAGGCTGGGGTGGAGTTATATAGCAGGAAGACACAGTGCACATGAGACCAAAGACGCCATCTTGGAAAAGGGCAGTAATGCACAAAAGGTGATCAAAAATGTTCAGAGTCCTGACAGTAATCAGGAGTTGCTTGCTGTCAAGTTGGCTTTTGAAGAGTGGAGGCATTTTTGTAGGGACCCGTTCATCCAGTCACCGTGGTGATAGATCACTAAAATCTAGCTTATATTGAATCTGCCAAGCAGTTGACACCTAGAGAGGCCCAATGGTCTTTATTTTTGAACGATTTAATTTTTCTATTACATTCAGACCTGGGTCTAAGAACGTGAAGACGGATGCCCTGTTTCGTCTTGATTCTGTGTTTCCTCCAGAACCTTCTTCCTCCATTCTTCCTCAGGGTGTTGTTGTGGCCATGGTTTCTTCTGAGTTGCAAGCTGAAATCCATACTGCTCATGCCTTGGCTCCTTCCAATACCCCTGAATGCAAGCTGTTTGTCCCTGTGTGTCTCAGATAATGCCTTTTGCAGGAATTCCATGATTCTGTATTGATTGGTCATCCTGGGGTCACTGCCAACCAGAAGGCAGTTGCTAGACTCTTTTGGTGGTCTGCTATGCATAAGGATATTGAGATTTTGTGTCTGTTTGTGAAACTTGTGCAAGCGCAAAAGTACAGCATTGCCACCGGCCGGGCAATTGGCTCCTTTGCCAATCCCGGAAAGACCATGGACTCATTTGTCCATGGATTTCAATTCAGATTTACCGCTGTCTGGGGGATGACTGCTATTTGGGTGGTAGTCGATCACTTCAGCAAACAAGCTCACTTCGTCCCATTTTCTGGGTTACCCAATGCTGAAACTCTCTCCAAACTGTTTATTATTCTTGTGGTATGACTACATTCGATTCCGCTAAATATTATATAGGATAGGGTGTACAATTCATCTCTAGATTTTGGAGGGCTTTCAGCAAAAAGTTGAGGATTGATTTGTCCTTTTCCTCTGCTTATCACCCAGAGAGTACAAATCAGTCATTGGAGCAAATTTTAAGATGTTTTGTCGCTGATCAGCAGGAGAATTGGTCATCATTTCTTCCTCTGGCTGAATTTGCCTTTAACAGTCAAGTTAATCAGTCCACGGGGACCTCGCAGGTTTTCTGTAATTATGGGTTTCATCTTTATTTTGGTGAGTTCTCCAGGATAAGTTCTGGGTGTCCTGGGTGAATGTCACCATTCAAGAGCTGGAAGTTGGCTGGAGGAAGGTTATAAACAACATTGAGGTGGCTCAGCATCGGCAGAAGTGGAAGGCCAATACGAGGCGCTCGTCAGGGGTCGCTGTTATGATTTGGTAGCTGAGGAGAGCAGTCAAAAATGGCAATACACCAGAGATGTTGGAATCTACTGGATTGCAGTACCCTGACTAACCACCACAACTAAAGACAGCCGTGAAGCGTTCCTACGTTAGTCCTAGACGCCTCGTCACAGCCTGAGAGGCTAACTACACCTAAAGATAGAAAGAGGAAAGCTATCTGCCCCGGAGCAGATCCCCAAAGAACATAGGAAGCCCCAAACATGTAATGGCGGTTAGACAAGAGGAAATACAGACACAGACAGAAAATAGTAAGAGCAAACGTTGGGGCCCAATCTGCCTAGAAAGAAAAAGGATAGGAAGGACACTTACTGCAATCCAAAAAACCCTAAAAAATACCAACTCTACTAATTGCAAAAACACCTGAGATCACACGACCTCTACCACCTAAATTAGTTCTCTGATGTAACAAAACTAAGCCGCAGCCACTGAAAAAACTGGAAAAGGCAAATGAACAAATAACAGTGGCTCAGATAAACTGAGAGGAGCACAAGCCCCCGGAGGGGACCTGGCTGACCTCCACAGAAGTGCAGGGAACAATGCAAAAAGCAAGCACAAAAATAGAAGCAGAAAATATCTTATCTGAGAGCAGGAGAAGAGGCAAGACTCAGCAAGCTTCCAAGTGAACCAGGAACCACAGTTGAGACAAGAACAATTGATCACCGGCAACCATGATGGGAGGGAACCTCCCTTATATAAGACCAGTCTGTAACTCCTGATTGCCAATCCTCATTGAATGGTTCAGTACTGTTTGTAACCACCAGAGGGAGCTTCTGCTCAGAATTCATCTCCAACACATTCACAGCAGTACCCCCCCCTTGAGGAGGGGTCACCGAACCCTCATTTGGGCAACCAGGTCGGTCAGGATGAACTCTGTGATACGCACGGATCAGTCTCTTAGCATGGATGTCCGAAGCAAACACCCAAGAATTGTCCTCCTGACCATAACCTCTCCACTTAACCAAATACTGGAGTTTCCGTCTAGAAAAACGAGAATCCAATATTTTCTCAACCACATACTCCAGATTGCCCTCAACCAAAACAGGGTCAGGAGGCGCAGCCATAGGAACCACTGGCACGACAAACCTCTTCAATAAGGACTTGTGGAACACGTTATGGATCTTAAATGTCCCTGGAAGAAGTAAACGAAAGGAAGCAGGATTAAGAATCTCCATGATCTTATAAGGTCCAATGAACCTAGGCTTAAACTTAGGAGTTGCAACTCTCATAGGGATATTTCTTGAGGACAACCAGACCAAGTCCCTCACTTCAAACCGAGAACCATCAGTCCTATGCCAGTTGGCAAACCGCTGGGCCCTCTCCTGAGAGAGGGACAACCTCTCCACTACCTGGTCCCAAATCTGCTGCATACGCTCTAACACAGAGTCAACACCTGGACAGACAAAAGCCTCCGTCTGTCCCGAAGAAAATCGAGGGTGAAACCCAAAATTGCAGAAAAATGGAGACATCAAGGTGGCAGAGCTAGCCCTATTATTAAGAGCAAACTCAGCCAAAGGCAAAAAAGAGACCCAGTCATCTTGATCAGCAGACACAAAGCATCTCAGATAAGTCTCCAATGTCTGGTTTGTTCTCTCAGTTTGTCCATTGGTCTGAGGATGAAAAGCCGAGGAGAAAGACAATTGAACACCAAGTTTAGAACAAAAAGTCCTCCAAAATCTGGAAACAAACTGGACTCCTCTGTCAGACACAATGTTCTCAGGAATGCTGTGTAACCGAACCACGTGCTGAAGGAACAAAGGCACCAATTCGGAGGAGGAAGGCAACTTAGGTAATGGCACAAGATGTATCATTTTGGAAAACCTATCACAAATCACCCAGATAACGGTTGTCGTCGCTGTTATCTTGTTAACCCTTTCCTCCTCGGAATGTGGTACCAGAGAGAATAAGACACAAACCAAAGGGTGTGTCAATAGACTCTACTCTTTATTGCTAATGAAGGGGCTTATATACACCCCTGAAGCAGGAAGCGGAATTACCATATATGGCAGTTAATACAACTTATCATTAAAGCACGTAACATACTGTTTTCTAACCAAACTTTCCATCTTTGCCTTTAGCCCCTGATTTTCGCTCCTAGCACAGAGTATCTCTTTAGGTCAGGGGAGTATTATCAAGGAAGGAACATTCTTTTCTTATCTTCCCTTCTGCTATGCCTCAGCTTCCCAAGGTCTTGAGAAGAAATACTGAATTTAACTCTAACATCCCCTCCTTTTTTTTCTTCATTTGATCAATACACATCTTCATATCTCCTCTTTGTCCTAGTACATCGTCTAATACACATCAAACAAATTTTAAAAACTAAATAGATAGCAAGACATATCAATAAAACCTGTAGGCCAGCTTGTATTATCCCAGTCAGCCATCCCCCTATGCCTTTGAACCAATTTGCGAGGTTAAGAAAGGAGAAAGTATTTGCCCACCATGAATCTTGATTCTTCAGATTTGCCTCATCATATAGTTTCCTTAACTTTATGACATCCTCTAGCTTATGTTTAAGGGTTAAAACACTAGAATTATCAATATAATGGCAACATGCAGGTCCAATAATCTGGCACATCCCTCCTTGAGCTGCAGTCAGGTAATCTAACACGAGGGTATGTTGGTTAGTAACAATAATTAGCTGGTTCTGTACTGCAAGGAACCCATTGAGGATATCTAATATATCCCATATTTGATCATCTAGGTAATCTGTGGATTCTACCAACTTATCCCACGTCTGAGTTATCATAGGGTAGATAAATAATGCACTGAAAAATTTATTTGCCATCCCCATCTCCACTATGTGTGGTCTCCCATTTGGGTGAGGTCTATTGTCTGCAGATCGTTTATGTAGTGTATATTTTGGAATAGACAATGGATCTAATCTATCTGGAGTAATGAGATAGGTGGCTGGTGTCAATCTAGCTAGGGTGCATTTCCCGGTGACTCCTACTGGAAGCCACTTAAATGCCTTGTCCCCACATACCCAATACATTGATGATGGAAGTGCCAAATCTATAAACTTTGAAATATTACTCATCATGCACCATCCGGGCTTTTGTCCTAGTGGGGAGCAGTATCCTGCGGTAGGTTCTCCGCAGGTGGGAGTGTTCTTCTGATACCCTTCATCTGTATTACACCTCAGGTTACCTGGTTTGTTAGCACAAGTTTCATCATTTCCATTCTCAAAGAAAACATTATTTTTCCATTTATCAGTGTGTAGATATCGTTCTAATAGGGAGGGTTTGAAAGCATCTAAGCTTCCTGTAGTGACCCCAAAACTTATCTTTAACCCCTGTGTCGGTATTTCTCCCAAAGATGTTATACTAGTTCTATTTCTGGGTACCCATGCCCCACCTTTAAAAGATAGATACAGTCTTGGAATTATCTGCCCTGTTAGATTTCCCTGCCACCATGGAAAATCAGTCCAACCCACTACCGGTATTCCTACCGTAGTGTTCCAAAGTTTTTGAGTGGCATTGTTGCTTAATGTGTCTGCACAGTTACCCCAAGAGTTAATTTCTTCCCACGAGACTGGGACTGCAAGAAATGGTAGACTGGTGGATGTCACCGGCGCATGTGTACAAATCCAACAGTTTGCAACATTTTGGTTTTGTTCTTTCAGTCCATCCACTAAAGCTAAGTGGTGTCTAATGAATCTGTTATCATCTCCATCTACTCGGCTAAGTCTGTTCCAAGCATCCGTTACTGCAAGGATGCAAGCAAATGTCATTAGTAGCATCATTCCTCTTCTGGAGGCTCTCCAAGGATCTTCTTACAATGCGATGCGTGGATCCAAGTTTCCTTGCCTTGTAGCTTGACTGCGGTACTTGTCGTCAGTAGAACTTGAAAAGGTCCATCAAATCTCGGATCCAGACTCTTTCTCACGTGTCTTTTAATGACTACCCAGTCTCCGGGCTGCAAGCTGTGACTCCCAGGATCCTGGTTCGGATCTGGAAGAGAACTTAAGACATTATCATGTACTTTTTTGAGTCTTTTATGCAAATCCCTTACATATGAGCTTAATACATGGTTACTCATTTCCAGTGCTTGGGGAAAGAAACATCCTAAGCTAGGCACTTTGCCAAATAGTACTTCATACGGAGAAAGTCTAGTTTTTCTATTTGGAGTGTACCTTACTGAGTATAGGGCTAATGGTAAACATTCAGGCCAAGATTTCCCTGTTTCAGCCATGGCCTTTTGGATTTTTAACTTCAATGTCCCATTTAGTCTTTCTACTTTTCCACTGCTTTGTGGATGATATGGGGTATGAAAAGCTTGTTGAATTCCCAGAGCTGTCAAGACTTCATTCATTATTTCACCTGTGAAATGTGTACCTCTGTCACTTTCGATCACCTCTGGTACTCCATACCTGCACACCACCTCCGCAAGCAGCTTCTTTGCGGTTGCCGCAGCCGTAGCCTTGGCAATCGGGAAAGCCTCCGGCCAACCTGAGAATAAATCAATACAGACCAACACGTACTCCCATGATCCTGATTTTGGCAGCTGAATATAATCAATCTGCAGTCTCTGGAAAGGATAGAGGGGCCGAGGGGTGTGTTTGGGTGGTGTCTTGACTACCCTTCCCTGATTATGTGTAGCACATACCATACATCCCTGGATCAAACCTTCTATACAGGTGGAAAAACCTGGTGCCACCCAATGCTTCTGCATCACGCTCATTACAGCAGTTTTGGACTGGTGGGTTGGCCCATGTAACATCTGGGCGACCGCAGGGTACAACGCCCTTGGAAGGCATCGACGCATCCCTCTTCCCCATACCCCATTTGCTTCATTCAGACATGCACCTTCTTTTTGCCACTTTTCTACTTCCTCCTGGCGCACCTGAGCCTGCATCTGGGATAAGGCATCCTCCGACACAAAGGGATTTTTGGGAGCGCTTACCTGGTGCATCATTACCCTTGGAGTGGTCTACTGGCTGCTGTTTTTGCTGCTGCATCGGCCATTGCGTTTCCTTTACTCACCTGATCAGTGCGTCTGGTATGTGCTTTAACTTTTATGACAGCTACCTCTTTTGGTAATTGTAATGCATCAATTAACTGCTGGACTGCGTCAGCATTTTTAATGGGATGTCCTGCTGCCGTCAGGAATCCTCTAGATTTCCAAATTGGACCAAAATCATGAGCTATACCGAATGCGTATCTAGAATCTGTGTAGATGTTAACAATTCTACCTTCAGCTATCTTACAGGCCTCGGTCAGAGCCTTAAGTTCAGCCTCCTGGGCCGACTGATGTGGGAGCATTGGTTCTGCTTTGATCACTGCATTCAGGGAGACGATGGCATACCCGGTGTGGAAGGTACCTGAGTCATCTTGGTGGCGAGATCCATCTACAAAAAATTCAAAATCAGCATTAAGTCTCTCAGTTTCAAACACTGTGGGTAGACCTGCTGTTTCTTGTGCCATAAGCTGAACACAGTCATGAGGAATCTCCTCTCTTGGATCTTCTTTGTACAATACCGTACCTGACCCCTCCTTTAGATCCGAGAGAGGTAACAACGTGGCAGGATTAAGTGTGGTACATCTCTGCAAAGAAACATTTGGAGGCATTAAAAGTGCACATTGCAATCGAAGGTGACGTGCAGCTGAAAGGTGTGCCGGTTGCACCTGGTTCAGTATGGTATATACATCATGAGGTGTAAGTACTGTCAGTGGATGATCAAGAACGATATCTGACGATTTGTGAAGCAATAGTCCTACAGCATGTACTGCCCATACACAGGACGGGGCACCTCTAGCCACTGCATCTAGTCTTCCACTGAAATAGGCTACAGGCCTTTGATTGTCACCATGTAACTGAGTCAATACCCCTGCCACGTGTCCCTGCTGTTCGTGGAGATACAGGGTGAATGGTAGTTCATAGTTGGGGGTTCCTAGCGCTGGAGCTGCCACAATCCTGTTTTTGAGAGAATAAAAACAGTCTATACCTTCAGGAGTTAGTTTAAAAGGCACAATGGTGATACAGTCATAGAGAGGCTGCATGAGGATTGATACAGCATGAATCCACTGCCTGCAATAGGAAACCAGTCCAAGAAATGTCCTAAGAGCGGCAACATTAACAGGCATAGGAAAGTTCTGTACAGCTTCTTTGCGAGCGCTGGTCAGATGTCGAGCCCCTGGTGTAATGCAATGTCCCAAAAAGATAACTGAAGATTTACAAAATTGCAGTTTATCCTTTGACGCTTTACATCCAGATTGGTACAGAAACAACATGAGTGATATCGTTGCACTGCGGCACTGTTTCCTGGAGGGGGCACAAATCAGTAAGTCATCAACATATTGCAGAACAACTACTTTTGGCATTTTCCATCTTTCCAGTATCTCTTGCAGACTGGCAGTATACATAGTGGGTGAATTTTGGGCACCCTGGGGCAAAACAGTCCACGTATACTGGGTCCCTTGAAATGTAAAAGCAAACAAATACTGGCAGTCAGGGTGCAATGGGACACTAAAAAATGCGTTTGCCAAGTCAATCACTGAAAAACAAAGAGCACCAGCCGGGATCTGAGACAGAAGGGTGTGAGGATTTGGAACAACTGGTGTGAGGAGCTCTGTAGCTTTGTTCACTAGCCGGAGATCATGGACCATTCTGTACGCTGCTGGCTGTCCCGGTGCTGTTTTCTTTTTAACTGGGAACAGAGGGGTGTTACAAGGGGACTGGGTCTTAACTAAAACACCACTTGCTACCAGTTTCTGTATCTGCTGAGCAATAGCCATCTCTTGAGCTGAACTAAGAGGATACTGTCTCTGTTGGGGCAGAATTGCACCTGGCTTTAATTTGACCATGACTGGCTGCACCCTTAATCTACCCACATCTGTTTTATCTGAAGCCCAGAAATCATGCGGTATCACACCTTCCAACATTGAAGGAAATTCATTTGTGTCCTCTATACTAGCAACGTCTAACGACATGATTTTACAAAGATTGCTCGGCTTCAGTCCTGGTGTCATAGTGACAGTTCCATCAGGATGATACTCAACATGTGCTTGCAATTGTGACAACACATCACTTCCTAAAAGATTACATTGACCCCGTGGTGATACCATTAACTGTGTGTGTACAGTGGTTCCTTGAATTTGCAGGGGAATCTTTTTAGTGACGGGGAGCAGGATAGATGGAGAGTTATAAGGAGTCGCTATAACATGGTGGGAGAAATCACTTTTCCCAAATGGCCAGTCCTCTTCTGTAATTACTGAATTGTCTGCCCCCGTGTCCACTTGGAACTCAACCTCATGTCCCCCTGGTAGGTTCACCTGCACTGTGCAATTAGGAGTGGGGGGTAGGAGACAAGGGGGTTCATGTGCAAGCTACCATTATCCTATGGGAGCAACCCTAATTGGTCTTGGGGTCCTCCTGCAGGCGGGTCATTTGCATATGGATTAGTTGGACAGGCTGGATATGGATTAGTTCTGCAATCCCTCCTGAAATGTCCTGGTTTCTTGCACCCGTAGCACAATTTCTGTCCATCTCCTGGCACTCGTCTCCTCTCCCTGTTGTTTGCAGGACGAGTACCTACAGCATGTATCCTTGCTCCTCTTTTAGCCTGCGCTAAATCATGTTGTGCCCCCTGTGCTATTCTGGCTAGATCCTCTGCTTTTACTGATCTCCAATCAGGTCTACTTACCTTCACTTTCTCTGCCACTTCCTTTTTTAACCCATTCATATAAGCACTTGCCAGAACCCTCTCACTAGTCTTGTTTTCTGGGACAAAACCCATTTCCACCCAAGTTTTTCTTAGAGCCCAGAAATAATCTTTTGGCTCTTCCTCTTTTCCCTGTACTCTGTCTTCTAGTGTAACTTCCTTTTCTGCTTGTCTATCTTTACATGCTTTTTTCAACGCTTCTGTAAACATAACCCCTGCTGCTGCGTCATTGACCTCTGCATCATCAGGTCCGTTCCTACCGACATAACACTTGTATGTCTCATCTATCAGTCTATCGTATCTGGCTTCATCTGCCAATTTCCCTTTTATAAGTGCTTCTAGATCCTGTCTAGTTGCTTTATACGTATCCTGCATTGTAGCTAACATTCTAGCGAACCCCATTGGTGACTGTGAAGGGTCCGGGAGTTGAGTTATTAGAGCCAACTGCTCTGAAGGGCTCTATGGTCTGTATAACACTGCTGTCCGGGGGGCGCCTTGAGCTACTCCGCCCTCCACTCCTCCTGCAGCACCCGGGGTAGCAGGTACCATTACTGTCCTCATTGGAAATAGATTGGCCGGGGGAGGTCTGGGTCCACCGCAACTTACACAGACATCTACCGTCAGGGGATTTTGCTGTCCACACCTGGGGCAGACCCAACAGTTTGGTTCATGGGAAGTCTGTGGGAAGGTCTGATACTGGGGTGGAGGTAACGTAGGGGGCAAACAGGAGGGCAAATCAGTCATCCCTGTTTTTGTCAGTCTGTAATGTCCGTCTCCCAATTCTTCAGTCTTGCCCTCTAAGTAATCACACGCACTCATCCACAGGTTCACTGTTTTCAACAGTCCTTTGTCTCTCAACCATCCATGATGTGAGTTATAGAACCTTTTCCATTTATCACTGTTCAATTCTCCGTTTTCACTCATGCCTGCTTTACACAATACTTTGTCAATGCCTATCAAAGCTTGTTTCCCTTCTCTGCGCACAACTAAATCTTTAGCAGAAATGCCTTCCTTGGCATTTTGGTTCCCCATTTTATATCTCCTCACCTAGAAGAGATTCTCTTGTCACCAAGACAAGTTTGTCACCAAGACTCTGTCACCAAGACAATTGTGTCACTTAGACAATGGGCCACAAAGGTTTCTGAACCATTCCACTGCTCGCTTTCCAAGATTTGTACGCCAACCAAATTAACAATCCAATCACACAGACACCAAGACAAAACCACAACACAATCATTGGATCCATACTGTCATTATTCAAAGGAGGAAAGGCAGGACTGACAATTAATCTGAGGGTCTACTGGTTCAAAGGGACCTGAGCCAGGAATACCTGTGATTTACCTGGAAAGCCGACCGCTCGGGGAGGAGGGAGTCCACTATACAGTGATATAGATTTTAGGTAGAATATAATAAGTATTCTTACCCCAGCGCTGTATGTATATCACCAACAGAAGGCTCCGCTCATCCCACGTCTCCGGACCGGTCAGGCTTCCTCAGAATAGAATAACTCAGTCCCCTGTTCGGGCGCCAGTGCTGTCGTCGCTGTTATCTTGTTAACCCTTTCCTCCTCGGAATGTGGTACCAGGGAGAATAAGACACAAACCAAAGGGTGTGTCAATAGACTCTACTCTTTATTGCTAATGAAGGGGCTTATATACACCCCTGAAGCAGGAAGCAGAATTACCATATATGGCAGTTAATACAACTTATCATTAAAGCACGTAACATACTGTTTTCTAACCAAACTTTCCATCTTTGCCTTTAGCCCTGATTTTCGCTCCTAGCACAGAGTATCTCTTTAGGTCAGGGGAGTATTATCAAGGAAGGAACATTCTTTTCTTATCTTCCCTTCTGCTATGCCTCAGCTTCCCAATGCCTTGAGAAGAAATACTGAATTTAACTCTAACACGGTCATTCTCTGAGAAACAGGGAGGTCGGAAGTGAAATCCATAGAGATATGGGTCCATGGTCTCTTGGGCACAGGCAATGGCATCAACAAACCACTAGAGCGAGAGCAAGGCTTGGAGCGAGAGCAAGTCCCGCAGGACTGCACCAATTCCCTGACGTCACGAGACAAAGTAGGCCACCAAAAGGACCGACTAACCAAGTCTCTGGTACCAAAAATTCCGGGATGACCGGCCAACGCGGAACAATGAATCTCAGACATCACACTCTTCTTCCACCGGTCTGGGACAAACAATTTCCCAATAGGGCAGCGCTCGGGTTTATCCTCCTGACACCCTTCTAGAGCCAGTCTCAAATTGGGCGAGATGGCGGAAAGAACTACACCCTCTTTCAAAATAACAGCAGGATCAGATAACTCAGGAGAGTCCACAAGGAAACTCTCGAGAGGGCATCCGCCCTAATATTCTTAGTGCCAGGAAGAAAGGAAACCACAAAATTAAAATGTGTGAAAAACAAGGCCCACCTGGCCTGTCTAGGATTAAGTCGCTTGGCTGATTCCAGATAAATCAGATTCTTATGGTCCGTGAGGACCACCACCTGATGTTTGGCTCCCTCCAGCCAATGTCTCCACTCTTCAAAAGCCCACTTCATGGCCAATAACTCCCGATTACCCATGTCATAATTACGTTCAGTTGGAGAAAATTTTCGAGAGAAAAAGGCACAAGGGTTACTTTTAGAGGTCTCTGGATCTCTTTGGGACAAAACGGCACCTGCCCCAATTTCAGAGGCATCAACCTCCACCTGAAATGGCAGAGAAACATCAGGCTGCCGTAGAACAGGAGCAGAAGTGAATCTCTGCTTAAGTTCCTGAAACGCAGAGACTGCCTCAGAAGGCCAATTCACCACATCAGAACCCTTTTTGGTCAAATCAGTCAATGGTTTAACAATAACAGAGAAATTACCAATAAATTTACGATAAAAATTGGCAAAACCCAAGAATCTCTGAAGAGCCTTTAATGATGTAGGTTGGACCCAATCACAGATGGCCTGAACCTTGACCGGGTCCATTTCAATAACAGATGGGGACAAAATGAATCCCAGAAATGAGATCCTCTGTACGCCAAAAAGACACTTTGATCCCTTCACATACAGAGCATTCTCTCTCAAAATCTGGAACACAGTCCGAACATGTTTCACATGAGAGTCCCAGTCATTGGAAAAAATCAAGATATCATCCAAATAAACAATCAGAAATTTATCCACAAAATCCCTGAAAATGTCATTCATGAAGGGCTGGAAGACGGAAGGAGCATTAGTGAGCCCAAAGGGCATCACTAGGTACTCAAAATGCCCCTCTGGGGTATTAAACGCCATCTTCCATTCATCCCCGTGCTTAATGCGAATAAGGTTATACGCCCCCCTGAGGTCAAGCTTGGTAAACCAAGTAGCACTTTTCACCCTGAAAAACAGGTCAGAAATCAAGGGTAACGGATATTGATATTTCACAGTGATATTGTTCAAGAGACGATAATCAATACACGGCCTTAATGAACCATCCTTTTTGGCCACAAAGAAAAAACCGGCACCCAAGGGTGAAGAGGATAGTCTGATATGACCCTTCTCCAATGACTCCTTGATATAAGACCGCATAGCGTCATGTTCAGGTACAGACAAGTTAAAAAGGCGACCTTTAGGGAATTTACTACCAAGCACTAATTCAATAGCGCAGTCATTACTCCTATGGGGGGGCAAGGATGCAGATTTGCTTTCGCTAAACACATCAGAAAAATCAGTCAAAAAGTCAGGAACATCCTGAGCCTGGGGAAAGGCAGAAAAAACAGGAGTGTTGGCATTAACACATTGGCAGCCCCAACTGGTTACAGACACAGATTTCCAATCCAAAACAGGATTATGAGACTGTAACCAAGGGAAACCTAGTACAATAATGTCATGCAGATTATACAGCACCAAAAATTTGCAACTCTCCTGTTGATCAGGTTCAACCTTCATTATCACCTGAGTAGAGAACTGGGGTTTATTCTCAGCCAAAGGGGTAGAATCAATCCCCAGTAGGGGAGTAGACTTCCGTAGGGGTATCAAGGGAAACCCACAACGTTTAGCAAAATCAAAATCCATCAGGTTAATAGCTGCTCCCGAATCAACAAAAGCCTGAGCACAAAATGTGGACAGGAAGCAAATCAGGGTAACAGTCAACAGAAATTTTGTTTGAACACTACCCAAGACAACTGAGCATGCAAAACGTCTTCCCCGCTTAGGGCAGACTGAAATAGCATGAGAGGCATCACCACAGTAGAAACATAACCCGTTGCGTTTTCGAAACTCATGACGCTGTGCCCCAGAAGCCAGTCTATCACACTACATGGGTTCAGAAGCTGGTTCACAAGGCAACACTATTCCACGCATACCTCTACGCTCACGCAAATGTCTGTCAATTTAAATCGCTAATGACATAGAATTATGGAGACCAGAGGGAGCAGGGAAACCCACCATAACATCTTTTACATTCTCTGACAGACCCTTCCGAAAAAGGGCTGCCAAAGCATCGTCATTCCATTTGGTCAGGACTGCCCACTTTCGGAATTTCTGACAGTACAACTCAGCGTCCTCAAGCCCCTGATTTAATGCCAACAAGGTTTTTTCAGCTTGATCAGTGACATTAGGTTCATCGTACAATAACCCCAGAGCCAGAAAAAATGCATCAACATTACTCAAAACAGGGTCCCCAGAGTGTCAGGGAAAAAGGCCAATCCTGAGGATCGCCACGCAGGAGAGAGATGACAATTTGAACATGCTGTGCTGCGTTCCCTGAGGACTTAGGTTTTAAGGCAAAAAACAACTTACAGTTATTTTTGAAATTCAGAAATTTAGCTTGATCCCCCAAAAATAAATCTGGCATGGGGATCCTAGGTTCCACAACCGGCAACCCTGCAAGATAGGTAGCAATACTCCAAACTTCAGTGGCAAGCTGATCCACACGGCCAGACAACTGTGCAAACTCCATTGAGAGAAAAAAAAAATCCTCCTCAGCACCCAGAGAAAAAGAGGGAAAAAATGCAACAAACAGAGAAAAAAAAAAAATTTCTGACAACTTCCCTTTTTCTTTTTCCTTTTACTATATTTCCCTTCCGTTGAGTACCATATAATTTTCAGTTGGGCCGGTGATACTGTTATGATTTGGTAGCTGAGGAGAGCAAGCAAAAACGGCAATACACCAGAGAGGTTGGAATCTACTGGATTGCAGTACCCTGACTAACCACCACAACTAAAGGCAGCCGTGGAGCTTTCCTACGTTAGTCCTAGACGCCTCGTTACAGCCTGAGAGGCTAACTACACCTAAAGATAGAAAGAGGAAAGCTATCTGCCCCGGAGCAGATCCCCAAAGAACATAGGAAGCCCCCAAACATGTAATGGCGGTTAGACAAGAGGAAATACAGACACAGACAGAAAATAGTAAGAGCAAACGTTGGGGCCCAATCTGCCTAGAAAGAAAAAGGATAGGAAGGACACTTACTGCAATCCAAAAAACCCTAAAAAATACCAACTCTACTAATTGCAAAAACACCTGAGATCACACGACCTCTACCACCTAAATTAGTTCTCTGGTGTCACAAAATTAAGCCGCAGCCACTGAAAAAACTGGAAAAGGCAAATGAACAAATAACAGTGGCTCAGATAAACTAAGAGGAGCACAAGCCCCCGGAGGGGACCTGGCTGACCTCCACAGAAGTGCAGGGAACAATGCAAAAAGCAAGCACAAAAATAAAAACAGAAAATATCTTATCTGAGAGCAGGAGAAGAGGCAAGACTCCGCAAGCTTCCAAGTGAACCAGGAACCACAGTTGAGACAAGAACAATTGATCACCGGAAACAATGATGGGAGGGAACCTCCCTTATATAAGACCAGTCTGTAACTCCTGATTGCCAATCCTCATTGAATGGTTCAGTACTGTTTGTAACCACCAGAGGGAGCTTCTGCTCAGAATTCATCTCCAACACATTCACAACAGGTCGCCTTCAAAGTGGGAGATAAGCTATGGCTATCCTCTAAGAATATTAAATTGAAGGTGCCCTTACTGAAGTTGGGTCCTAGATTCATTGGTCCATATAAAATTCTGGAAGTGGTCAATCCAGTTGCCTTCCGATTAAAGCTCCCTCGGTCTTTCCGTATTCCTAATGTGTTAAAAAAAAGTCGTTGCTGAAAGAATTTATTCCCACTGTTCTGTATTCTTCACCCCGCCTCCTCCGGTATCTATTGAAGGAAGCTTGGAATATGAGGTACAAAGGTCATTGATTCCCGAATGGTCCGAAATTCCCTTCAATATCTGGTACATTGGAAGGCGTATGGACCTGAGGAACAGCCCTGGGTTCCAGCTCATTCTGTAAGGGCTGATTGGTTGGTCCAGGCCTTTCATCGGAGCTTTCCTGGGAAACCTGGGGGTCCGATGGCCCTCCCTTGAAGAGGGGGTACTGTCACAACCTCCACTCTGTTTCTGTCTGATATGTTACATTGTGTTGGGGCTGTCAGTCTGTGCTGGGTCTGTGCTGCAATCATCTGTGTTCACTTTCCTTAATTAATCTGCTACTTAAGTAGGCTAGGTCCTCCACCCAGTGTCAATCGTACACTTGCTGCTGCCTGTGTAAGACTGATCCCTCTGTGCTCTATGCCTGACTCAGCTTGACTTGATTCTCTCCCAGACTTAGACCCTTTGCTTGACCTCACTTCTCTTGTGCCTTCTCCATGTAAACTGTCTTGTGTTTCTGGCTTTCCTGACCTCAGCTCATGAATTGGATTTCGTCTCTGACTTCCCCTTATTGTACTGCGCCATTTCCTGGATTTTACCTCAGATTGTTTGATCTGCCATTACTTATTCTGTAAGTAGTATATATTTTTACTATTTTACTATTTGTTATTGAAGTCCTTCTCTCCACTTCTGGGACTAATATTTACTATAATGACTCATGTCACAGGAAGCCTATCACTGAGATGCCCACTGTGTGCCTCTCTGTTGTCTTGGGGAAAACCACTGTGAAGATAGTCTTCAAGCATGTTTTAATACTGTTTCATGGGTGTGTCCCTTTCCAGGGGGGATGCAACTGGCAAAATTTACTCTTGTATTGTGGATCGAACAGACCCAGAAGTCAGCCCTATTTCGAATCCTAACAATACGGGCAACAATCATGCTGCAAAAAGGTCCAAGTCCATAGTGTTTTGGTGGTGGGATAACACTCGAATTTGATTCCTCCATCCCTTCCTAGCAACCACGGACAACAGAGAGGTAATCATTATTCTCTTCATCTCTTAACTGTTGCATGTCCATCACCTCTTCCTCCTCGTCCTTTTCCTCATCTTTCTCCATTTGTTCCTCCCATGACAGACCTTAACTTAGAGATATTGTTAACCCTCCTCTTCTGCTTCCTCCTCTTCCTCCGGGACAACCACTACCTCCTTCCGCAGACTATACAAAGTGTGCTCCAGCATGTAGATGTCCGGAATCATGATGCTGTTGATGGCATCATCAGCACTAACCATCTTAGTAGCCATTTCAAAAACATGCAGAAAGGTGCAGAGATCCTTCATCTGTGTCCACTCCGCAAGTGTGAATTGCACCATGTCCACACTGCATTGTTCCAGGCTATGCAAAATGTTATACTGCACCAGGTCTCGGCACTGCTGCTAGAGTCGCTGCAACATGTGCAGAGTTGATTCCATGGTGTCGTCACATCTCATATCAACTGGTCAACCGGTAAGCCGAAAGATCTCTATAGCAATTTAAGTGGAACGGTGGATGTGAGCACACAGCGACAGTGGTTTCTGCATCAGCGCATCCAGAGCAAGATTTATGAAAAGCAACAAAAAAAATATTGCATGATAACCCTAGAATTTTTATATCTATACATATGCATACTGTTGCCAAAAATACAGACGTATTGGATCAATCGCAAAAGACACACATAATTAGCAAGTGGTGAACCACCAAAAACGACCATAGATCCATGATATTGTATTAAAAGATTAATTCTTTATTAGAAAAGTACCAAACTAACAATCCGGTTAAAAAATGTGGTGACAACACACCAAGGCATAAATGTGGACTCACATGCGGCAGTGGAAAAAGAACACTGAAACCAGAGAAGCCATATGGGCGCAGTATATAAGTATATACATACAGATATATATGGGATAAATGGAGGCCAAGAACCTATAAGGTAACTCAAGCAATGTGCTGAAATACCACTAAACCTCTCCACCATAGATAACCCATAGATTAAATCAGCAGGTATTTACCTTCAATATAAAGCACAGTGGCACACCCAGGGCTCAAGGGATCAGTGCGTTTGCCCCAACGCACGTTTCAGATCTTGTCCTTCGTCAGGGGAAAGACGTGCGTTGGGGCAGACGCCCTGATCCCTAGAGCCCTGGGTGCGCCACTGTGCTTTATATTGAAGGTAAATACCTGCTGATTTAATCTTTGGTTCTCTATGATGGAGAGGTTTAGTGGTATTTCAGCACATTGCTTGAGTTACCTTATAGGTTCTTGGCCTCCATTTATCCCATATATATATCTGTATGTATATACTTATATACACGTGGCTTCTCTGGTTTCAGTGTTCTTTTTCCACTGCCGCATGTGAGTCCACATTTATGCCTTGGTGTGTTGTCACCACATTTTTTACCTGTATGTTAGTTTGGTACTTTTCTAATAAAGAATTAATCTTTTAATACAATATCATGGATCTATGGTCGTTTTTGGTGGTTCACCACTTGATAGTTATCAGCGCATCCAGGCTGGGACAGTGGCAGAGGAATTGCTTTACCATCAGGTTGAGGATGCGAGCAATGTAAGGTACGTGTGTGAGGTTGCCTCAGCGTATGTCCGCCACCAGGTTTGCACCATTATCACACACATGGCACCAGGTTCAATGGAGATAGCCATTGCTCAAAGTTGGCATGGATAGCTGTCTGCAACTCTCGATCTGCATGACTGTGATCTCCAATGCATATTAATTTAAACACAACCTAATTAGGTTGAGCCCTGGCTGTGCAATACAGAAGTTGGGGGGACTCTCTATGCACGTGTTGAAACATGTGTCTCATTAAGGCAGAGGCTAATGGTGCAGGTTGCGGCCCTAGAGAAGTTGGAGACGGCAGAAGCAGTGGAGGAAGTGTTAGAGGGTCTCCCCCTCACTTAACTTTCCCCTCTCCAGTCCATCCTTAATGCAACAGCTAGGGTCATCTATATGGCTAATCGGTACTCAGACTCTCCCCTCTATGCCAGTTATTGCACTGGCTGCCAATACATTAAAGGATCCAATTTTAACTGCTTGTTCTCACCCACAAAGCTCTCCATAGTGTGGCATCCCCCTACATCTCCTCCCTCGTTTTTGTTTATCAGCCTACCCGATCGTTACAATCCGCAAGCGACTTTCAACATCCACTCTAATCTGTACCTCCCTCTCCCAGCTCCAAGACTTCTCATGAGTTACACCAATCCTCTGGAATGTCCTACCCCAAGAAATTAGGACTAACAACAACTTACAGAGTTTTAGGCGCTAACAAAAACACATCTGTTTAGGGCGGTCTATCACGTTCCCATATAGAAGTCCTTTTATATATAGTCCATTTTCTATTTCTCTGATCATAATCCTTCATCAAACTCCATAGCTCTCCAAAGCACTGCAAATATTGGCTGGTGACTAGTGTTGAGCGATATTGCTCGATATCTAAAAATATCGTATCGAAATTGTATCGCCGATATCACTAAATATCGTCGATATCCGATTTCGATAGCGGAAGTCCCATGTAAGTCTATGGGAACAAAATATCGAAACTAAAAAAAAACTTTATTTCCTTGTAAACACTAAATATACACACATAGAATACATATATATATATATATACATGTCATTGTGACATATATATATACATATATGTATAGTTTATACACTTCTACATAGTAAAATATCCTCTGATTCAATTGCCGGGTAAAGCCGGTTTCTGTGAAAAGACAGAAGCACCCGACATGAAATGACACTTGGTGTACATAGGGTTAACCATGTCTTTTCATGTCGTTTGCAATCTGATTTGCACAAACAATTACATCAGTCTATGTGTGCAAAATTTCACACCTGTAGGGGTTAATTAAAGGTGTAAATTCGTTGTAAAAAAAAACGGACTTTTTTGCTACAAATTTACACCTTTAATTAACCCCTACAGGTGTGAAATTTTGCACACTTACACTCATGTAATTGTTTGTGCAAATCAGATATCAAACTACATGAAAAGACATGGTTAACTCTATGTAAACCAAGTGTCATTTCATGTCGGGTTCTGCATTTTCACAAAAGCCGGCAATTGAATTAGCGGCTATTATACTATGTAGAAGTGTATGAACTATAAATATAAATATATATATATATATGTGTCACAAATTTAATGACATGTATATATATATATGAGGTGTAAAATTGCTGAAAAAAAATGCGTGGGCTCCCGCCCTATTTTCGCAACCAGACAGACAAAGCCAGTGAGTGGGGGCAGATAATAATAGCCCAGAGAGGGACCATTATTTTTGGCCCCCCCCCGGCTACTAACATCTGCCCCCAGACACCCCAGAAAGGGCAAATCTCTAATTAGATTTGCCCTTTCTGGCACTTTGCCCGTCTATTCCCATAGCCCTGTAGCGGTGGCGAATGGGTTAATAAGGGGTTAAAATGACCTTGCAATTGAAAGGTCACTTTAAGCCAGGTTAATAATTGAGAGCTGTCAATTAGACAACTATCAATTATTAATCCTATTGTATGAAAGAAAAATCAAACACACACACTTTAATAAAAAAGAAGTTTAATGAAATAATCACACAGTTTTTGACCATATTATATTTTCCTGCTAAAACCATTTCCTGTAATAAAAATAAAATAATAAAGCAAAATTATTCTTACCAATCCGATGCACAGTCAGGTCCCACGGTGTAATCCTTCAGAAAGGGTTAATGTTTACTGCAGGGACCGCAGCTAATGCTGCAGCCTCACAGTAAAACCCCAAATGAATGAGTTCCTCTCCTGGCTGACAGGAGAGGAAGTGGAAAGCTTAATTGATTGCTTTCCACTTTCACTTCAGGTCAGCCAGGGACACAATCAGTGACGTCAGAGGGAACTGGTTAACAAAAATAGGGGTTCCCTTTGAAAAAAAAATGGCGTGGGGTCCCCCCTATTTTTGTTAACCAGCCAGATGAAGCAGACTGCTGAGGCCTGGATTTTCAGGCTGTTAAGGAGCCAAGATCCATGGACCTTGCCAGCCTGATAATACCAGGCCACAGCAGTCTGCATATCTTGGCTGATTAACAAAAATAGGGGATCCCCTCGAAAAAAATTGGCGTGGGGTCCCCCCTATTTTTGTTAACCAGCCAGATGAAGCAGACCGCTGAGGCCTGGATTTTCAGGCTGTTAAGGAGCCAAGATCCATGGACCTTGCCAGCCTGATAATACCAGGCCACAGCAGTCTGCATATCTTGGCTGATTAACAAAAATAGGGGATCCCCTCGAAAAAAATTGGCGTGGGGTCCCCCCTATTTTTGTTAACCAGCCAGATGAAGCAAACCGCTGAGGCCTGGTTTTTCAGGCTGGTAAGGATCCAATATCCATGGACCTTGCAAGCCTGATAATACCAGGCCACAGCAGTCTGCTTAGCTTGGTTGGTTAACAAAAATAGGGGATCCCCTCGAAAAAAAAACGGCGTAGGGGTCCCCCTATTTTTGTTAACCAGCCAAGTAAAATGCAGACTGCTGCGGCCTGGTATTAAAAGACTGTCAAGGCCCATGGATTTTGGCCCTCAACAGCCTGATAATACCAGGCTACAGCAGCCCCACATTTGGCGCATCAAAAGATGTGCCAATTGTGGCACTTTACCCGGCTCTTTCCACTTGCCCTGTAGCGGTGGCAAGTGGGGTAATAAGGGGTTAATGTCACCGTTGATTGCACGGTGAGAATAAGCCCGGTTAATAATGGAGAGGCGTCAATAAGACACCGATCCATTATTAATCCCAAAGTTATTAAATGCATAAAAAAAAGACAAAGCAAGAAAAAAGTATTTTAATGAAATAAAAGAGACAACACAGTTTTCATTTCTTTTATTGTACTCTCATTCCTGCGACGCCATCGATCTCCTGTAAAAAAAGAAAAAAAACAAACCAACAGTATACCACCTGTCCGACGCAGTCCATAGTAACGATTGTCCCACGACGATCCAGCTCTGCTACATCGCAATGACAGGCAGAGCCTGTCATCGCGACGCAGCACAGCTGATTACCTGGTTCCCCGGCGGTGACGTCATCGGACTGACTGCTTTACGGCCGGGATTACCCAGCAGTCACTGCAGTTATCGCGAGAAACTGCATGTGACCGCCGGGGAGAAGAGGATGGCGGCCATTAAGCAGTCCGGGATGTGACCGCCGGAGATCTTCTGCCAGGTAAGTGCCGCTGACTCCTGACAGACCCGACCGACGGACACTGACAGTGACAGACCCGACCGACGGACACTGACAGTGACAGTGACAAATCCGATTCCGGTATTCGATAAGACGAAAATATCGAAATGAATTATCGAAAGGCCGATAGAGCTAATATCGGCCGATAGCCGATATTTGCATTATCGTATCGCTCAACACTACTGGTGACCAGCTCATGCAGACTTTATCTACCCTCTACTTCGTCACCCCCCACCTTATTGCAGATTGTAAGCTCTTACGGCCAGGGTTATCTTTGCATTAATTATTGTATTATCGTTAACTTTGCTATGAGTGTTGTACATGTACAGTTAAATTGTAAAATGCTGTGAAATATGTTGGCACTATATAAATAAAGATTATTATTGTTATTATTAGATACAGAGATTTGTCCCGCAAGTCCTGGGGATTCCATAACTTGGTGTCTAGTGACACCACTGTCAAGTGCTTTAGTTCCCCTGGTGTGTAGTAGTTTAGTTCTCCAACCACTATTGTCTATTACTTTAGTTCTCCATGTTCTGGTGTGTATTTGTTTCATTTCCAACCCTAGCTGTTTAGTAATTTAGTTCTCCAACCCCTGTTGTCTAGTAGTTTAGTTCTCCATCTTATGGTGTATAGTGCTTTAGCTAGCCAACTTTAGGTATTTAGTAGTTTATTTCACCAAGCCCTGTTGTCAAGTAGTTTAGTTCTCCTTCTTATGGTGTGTAGTGGTTTAGTTCTCCATCCCTAAGCTCCCTACAAGCCTTGGGGATTCCAGGACTTGTGGAGCAGCCACTTCCCTGACTGCCCCCACAGCCACCAGAGTCACCCAGTGCCCAGTTAGCAAATGAAACTCCCATGTCCATGCTTGCTCTTCCTGGTGTCAATGTTGAAATGCACCCTGGCAGACAAAGAATTTTTCTGGGAAAAATGTTTTCTGCGACTTACTGCTGTAGCGCAGGCACATCTTTCTTATAGAAGTAATGGTGACTGGGCAACTGGTACTGGTTGACTGCGATGGCCATCGGCTTTCGGGGACCATCTGCATCAATAAGCCAGAAAGGCTGCATTTCCATGGCCAACAGTTTGGATTGGCCATTCAATAATCACAGAGATCACAGGCTGTGAGTCAAGCTGAACAACCCGCTATGATCTTTGTATTGAAGAGCCCTATTGTCCAGACAATTACATGATTGGGCGATGTTCAACCAAGGAGGCCACAGGCTGTTCACAATAATTAGTTGTTGGAAACCTAATAATGAGTGTATGGCATATCCACCTCTGAATAACAATGCTTGGAATATGAGTATATACCACCGGACGATCATTGCTAACTCCACGATAACACTACACACCTCGCTGCCTACTGTACATCAATCCTTTTTTAAAAAAAATAAATAAATACAAGCCCATTGGACAACATACTTCTTTGGAGGTTCACACCTTCAGAGTCTTCCATCCCCTCTCCCTCAGAGTAGCTGTCATATACCACCCCCAGGCTCACTCTATAAAGGAGGGCCTGGACGGTAGTCGTGACCACGAACACTAGGATGTCGGTGTCCTGGACATCCCCTACAGAAACATAACTTCCATTGCTGTGCATACCTGTTTCTCCAGGTTTAGGTAATTCTGGGCATTTCTCAGACAACGAGGATTCCTTCCCACAGCGACCCCAATCAAACGAGACACAGTCCATTGCAACTGGAATGGTTTCTTTACTAATAACTTTCACAGCATATCCACAGTTGTTACATTCTGAGTTACATATTCTTTCATATGGGATTCCTCAACTTTCCCTGCTCCGCTGACACTTCCTTTCAGTACGCGCCCGGACCGGACCGTCTTAGACTGCTCCTCAGCTTCCTCCCGGCTCAACCTCACTGTAATGACAATTCCCTCTGCCTGCTTCGCCCCAGGGTAGAGATCATCAGTCACTAAGTTAGGCTGCCATTGACAAAGCATCTGACCCATCCGTACTGTCTCCTGTGTAGCTTCAGCGTGCCTTTCTTTCTCACTCTCTGAATCTGCATGTTCCTCGGTCCGTCCAACTCCAGACCTCCGGGCATCTGCCCCAGCCAACATCTGCCACAACTTCTGCATCCTTCTGTCCCACTGTCCTTACATTCATTAACTGTGGATAACTGGGACTAACACTTTACGAAAATTGTGGGGCTGTTGAACCGTCCCGAGCTTAGAGCACATGTGGACACTTCGGGCACCCTGGCCCCGTCTGACCTAACTTCCTACTTGCTTAGCCTTATCCCTCAGCAGCCCCTCCTATTATGTTAACCCTTTGCTAATGAACTAGGACCTACACTAATAAGGACCCACTAGTATGCCTCCATCTAGTGGCCCCGAATGAAACTACACTTATTCGGAACTAAAACACTAACGTACCCCCCACTAGTGTCTGCAAAGTGTACTAAAAACTGTCCCGATCTGTTAGGCATAAATACAATCTTTACATTAACCAACAATATACATAAATGACAACGTACATAAAATGGTAACACAGAAAAGAGTGTGGCAATATCATTGACTATGTGGGGTAATACATATTTTACATGTAGCAATACCACAAAGTGTTAACAATGACATTACAGTAACCAACACATGTAAACAGTTACACATTAAGAATCATTGGGGAGCAGAGCAAGGCAGTAATCCTATGTCACCCCCTTACATCCCACCCACTTCCTTGACCATTTTTCTGCTTTGCTGCCACACTTCCTGTCCTCAGAATTGCAAACCCGTGTCTTGGGAGACTTCAACAGCCACACCTCCCCAACTGTATCCCAGTTTATATCTCTAGCCACAACTTTTAACCTCTGAGACACACAAAGAAAGTAACACCTCTGATATGGTCTTTGTCCTGCTCAGTTCAATCTCCTACCTACCATGAAATTAGGAATATAACCACAACTTACACATTTTTAGGTGCTCCCTAAAAACACATCAGTTTAGGGTGGCCTATCACGTTCCCTAATTAGAGTGCTTTTTATATAAAGCCTATTTTCTACTTCTCTGAACATAATTTGGCATCAAACTCAACTGTACCCAAAAGCCTCCTGCAGCCTTTTTCTACACCCCATTTCCTCAAGATGGTTGGACCATCATTGTAAATAAGCACCTGTACTTTGTGTCACTCCCAACTCTTTGTAGATTGTAAGCTCTGAAGAGCAGGGCCACCATTATTTTTGCTTTAATTGTTTGATTATCATAAACTTTGTAACTTATGACTGTTTTATATGAACTGCTGACTTGTAAAGCTCTGCGGGATATGTTTTTGCGATATAAATAAAGGCTATTATTAGTAGTAGTTTGAAGATGGTGACGCTCAAGCTCTTAGCTTTGACATATGTAGGAGGAAACAATCTTTTATGTATGCACAACTGCACAAACTAGGGCTGGCTGCTGTGCTGACAGAGAGTGATGTAGGGTGAGCATGATAAGCTGCTGGTCTGTGAGAGATGTGCAGGTGGAGATGTTACTATGGATTGAGAAAGATGAGTGTGCTTGGTACCTAAGATTAGTCAAATACAGCAGGTATATCCACTTCTGTATCAGCTGATGGGCTCGCCTCTCACTCACCCTGACTGTAGTGGGTAAACAAGTGTAGCTGGAAAACTGTGGGACAACACATGCCATGGTGAGGGAGGGGGAAGAATCAGAAGATGCGGTTGATGGGGTGGACGGTGGTTGGCGAGGCCCGCTAGTCTGCATTTTAGCTCAATGAGATTGCTAGATAAACGCATGTTGATCGCGCATGTGCCAGTTCATGCATGTAGTACTCAAATTATTGCATTGTTTTAACTCTATTCTGTTGTTTTTCACAAAGTTGGCAGACAACATGATTTGTTTCATGTTTGCCAGTCTGAAAAAAAGACCCAAACTATGCAACTGCAGACCCACAAATGCTGCTGGCCACTAACAGAGTTGGGGCTTAGAATGCATTGCTTGTTGTGGTTGTATAACTCTGTGTCTGCGGGAAGCCGCAATGTAACCTCCTCGTCTTCCTCCTCCTTGATGATGAGCTACTCTGCTGCATGCCCTACTACCTCATCGTCATCCTCTCTGCTCTCCCACTCCTCGTCCTGAGAGTCACACTCCTCCTCTTCCTGCCCTGACAGCACAGTACAGTCTGTGTGCGCCTCAAGTATCTGAGTCTCATCAGGATCACCTTCAATCCCCGGGGTTAGCGCATGTTGACAGGAATTTGGATTCTGTTTGGACCTTACTTCATCTGGCCCTGGATCAAACTGAAAAAAAAATAGGGCATCGGTGCAGATGATTTTCTTCTCTTGATTCTGTGAATCTTTAGAGTACACTTCAGATGCCCATGGCATAGAATGTGTGAACAGGTCTGCAGATTCAGCGATTTGTGCTTGCCAACAGTCAGTTGGTCAATTGGAGAGTTATGATGTGCAGGAAAATATGGATAATTGAGGTGACAAATCTGAGGATTGTACTGTGTGTGATGTTACGGTAGAGGAAGAGGAGCAGAGGCCACTTGATGCAGCACTTGCCATCTACTGGATCACATGTTTTTTTTGCCCTCATCTACAAAGCATCTTAAAAGTGAAACAGCAAATCAGAGCAATCTGTAATATTTCACCAATATAATTGGTGAAATATTACAATCCAGCCATGGCCGATGCTGCAATAGCATCTGCCATGGCTGGACACCGAGCCCTGACCCCCCACACGGATTCACGGCGGCGATCGGCCGCCGCCACCGAAAGATGGCAGCGGTCGGTCACCGCCGTCACTAAAAGCTCCCCTCGTCCTGGCCTCCGCTGCCCCCACCTTCCGATCCCCCCCCTCACTTCCGACCCCCATACTCACCTCTCCCGGTCCACCGATGTCCCTGGATCCTTCCCGGCGGCTGCCCGGGATTCTTCATGGGCGCCGCCATCTTGGAAAATGGCGGGCGCATGCGCAGTGCGCCCGCCGGCCGGCGCATGCGCAGTGCGCCCTGCATAGTCAAAAAATTTATTTTGATCACTGTGATAAACTGTCACAGTGATCAAAATAAAAAAAAGTAAGTGAACCCCCCGTCATAGGTAGGGAAAAATAATAAAGAATTTTTTTTTTTTCCTATTAGGCCCTGTGCACCCCGTTGCGGATTTTGCTGCAGCTGATTTCTCTGCTGATCCGCAGCTGATTTCCTGCTGATCCGCAGCTGATTTCGCTGCTGATTTCCCCCGGCAGCGGATTCGCTGCTGACATTTCCGCAGCGGATTTCGCTGCTAATCCGCAGCGGATTTTGCTGCGGATCAGCAGTGGATTTTGCTGCGGATCCGCAGCGGATTTGGCGCTGCGGATCCACAGCAGATCCAGAAACCATGTACAGTACAATGCAAATAAATGGTAAAAAAAAAACGCTGTGCACATGCTGCAGATTTTCAGCGCGGATTTGCTGCGGTTTTAAATCCGCAGCATGTCAATTCTTTGTGCGGATTCCGCAGCGATTTTACACCTATTCCATTATAGGCGTAAAACCGCAGAGAAAAACCGCAGCAAATCCGCGCTAAATACGCAGGTAAAAGGCAGGTCGTTTTACCTGCGGATTTTAGAAAAATCCGCAATTGAATCCGCAACGTGTGCACGGGGCCTTAGGGTCAGGCTGGGTTCATATTGCATTATGGCAGTCCGTTAGATGGACTGCGTTTCACCGCGGTATAACGCGGTGTAACGCAGTCCGTTAATGCTGCCATTCACCCCATTTGTGTGCGCATCGCAACGCATGCCATGAAGCGGCATGCGTTCGCGATGTGTCGTCATTCAGTGACGGAGCCTTGGACGCAGGCTGCAGCGTCTGGGCTCCATCACCGCTAGCACAGATGAATCATCGCTGATTCCTCTGCACTAGCGGGTATAGCATAACGCGATCGCGTTATGCTATACCGTTACCAGCCCGTCAACGCTACGTGTTGAACGGGCTGGTAAAACGCAATATGAACCCAGCCTTAGGGTTAGAACTAGGGTTAGGGTTAGAACTAGGGTAATTGTTAGAACTAGGGTAAGGGTTAGAACTAGGGTTAGGGTTGGAATTAGGGTTAGGGTTGGAATTAGGGTTAAGGTTGGGATTAGGGTTAGGGTTGGGATAAGCGTTAGGGGTGTTTTGGGGTTAGGGTTGGGATTAGGGTTAGGCTTGTGGTTAGGTTTATGGTTAGAGTTGGGATTAGGGTTAGGGGTGTGTTGGGGTTAGGGTTATGGTTAGGGTTTGTATTAGGGTTAGGGGTGTGTAGGGGTTAGGGTTGGGGTTAGGGGTGTGTTGGGGTTAGGGTTGGAGTTAGAATTGAGGGGTTTCCACTATTTAGGTGCATCAGGGGATCTCCATACGCGACATGGCGCCACCATTGATTCCTGCAAATTTTGCGTTCAAAAAGTCAAACAGTGCTCCCTTTATTCCAAGCCCCGACGTGTGCCCAAACAGTGGTTTACCCCCACATATGGGGTATCAGCGTACTCGGGAAAAATTGCACAACAACTTTGGGGGTCTAATTTCTCCTGTTACTGTTGGGAAAAAAAATTGGGGACTAAAAAAGTTATTTTTGTGGAAAAAAAATGATTTTTTATTTTCACGGCTCTGCGTTATAAACTTCTGTGAAGAACTTGGGGGTTCAAAGTGCTCACCACACATCTAGATAAGTTCCTTGCGGGGTCTAGTTTCCAAAATGGGGTCACTTGTGGGGAGTTTATACTGTTTAGGCACATCAGGGACTCTGCAAACGTAACATGACGCCCGCAGACCATTCCATCAAGTCGGCAATTCAAAACGTCACTACTTCCCTTCCGAGCCCCGAAGTGTGCCCATACAGTAGTTTTCTCCCACATATGGGATATCAGCGTACTCAGGACAAATTGGACAACAACTTTTGAGGTCTAATTTCTCCTGTTACCCTTGGGAAAATAAAAAAATTGGGGACTAAAAGATCATGTTTGTGGAAAAAATATGATTTTTTTATTTTCATGGCCTGGCGTTATAAACTTCTGTGTAGCCCTTGGGGGTTCAAAGTGCTCACTACACATCTAGATAAGCTCCTTGGGGGGTCTAGTTTCCAAAATGGGGTCACTTGTGGGGGGTTTCTACTGTTTAGGCACATCAGGGGCTCTGCAAAGGCAACATGACGCCCACAGAACATTCCATCAAGTCTGCATTCCAAAATGGCGCTCCTTCCCTTCTGTGCTCTCCCATGTGCCAAAACAGTGGTTCCCCCCCACATATGGGGTACCAGTGTACTCAGGACAAACTGTACAACAACTTTTGTGGTCCAATTTCTCCTGTTACCCTTGTGAAAATAAAAAATTGCGGGTTAAAAAAATCAGTTTTTGAGGAAAAAAATGATTTTTTATTTTCACGGCTCTGCATTACAAACTTCTGTGAAGCACGTGGGGGTTCAAGGTGCTCACCACACATCTAGTTAAGTTCCTTGAGGGTCTAGTTTACAAAATGTGGTCACTTGTGGGGGGTTTCTACTGTTTAGGCACATCAGGGGCTCTGCCCGCCCGCAGACCATTCCATCAAGTCGGCATTTCAAAGCGTCACTACATCCCTTCCAAGCCCTGACGTGTGCCCAAACAGTGGTTCTCCCCCACATGTGAGGTACTAGCGTACTTAGGACAAATTAGACAACAACTTTTGGGGTCCAATTTCTCCTGTAACCATTGTGAAAATAAAAAATATGGGGCTAAATAATAATTTTTTGAGAAAAAAAAATGATTTTTTATTTTCACGGCTCTGCGTTATAAAGTTTTGTGAAGCACCTGGGGGTTCAAAGTGCTCACTGTGCATCTGCATAAGTTTCTTAGGGAGTCTAGTTTCCAAAATGGGGTCATTTGTGGGGGAGCTCCAAAGTTTAGGCATACAGGGGCTCTCCAAACATGACATGGTGTCCGCTAACGAATGGAGCTAATTTTCCATTCAAAAAGTCAAATGGCGCTCCTTCCCTTCTGAGCCCTGCCGTGCGCCCAAACAGTGGTTTATGACCAGATATGAGGTATCTGTGTACTCAGGAGAAATTGCCCAACAAATTTTAGGATCCAATTTATACTGTTGCCCATGTGAAAATGAAAAAACTGAGGCTAAAAGAAAATTTTTGTGATAAAAAAAGTACTTTCTTTTTTTTACGGATCAATTTGTGAAGCACCTGGGGGTTCAAAGTGCTCACTCTGCATCTAGATAAGTTCCTTGGGGGGTCTAGTTTCCAAAATGGGGTCACTTGTGGGGGAGCTCCAATGTTTAGGCACACAGGGACTCTCCAAATGCGACATGGCAACCGCTAAATATTCCAGCATATTTTCCATTCAAAAAGTCAAATGGCGCTCCTTCCCTTCTGAGCCCTGCCGTGCGCCCAAACAGTGGTTTATGACCACATATGAGGTATCGGTGTACTCAGGAGAAATTGCCCAACAAATTTCAGGATCCATTTTATCCTGTTGCCCATGTGAAAATGAAAAAACTGAGGCTAAAAGAAAATTTTTGTGAAAAAAAAGTACTTTCTTTTTTTTACGGATCAATTTGTGAAGCACCTGGGGGTTCAAAGTGCTCACTCTGCATCTAGATAAGTTCCTTGGGGGGTCTAGTTTCCAAAATGGGGTCACTTGTGGGGGAGCTCCAATGTTTAGGCACACAGGGACTCTCCAAATGCGACATGGCAACCGCTAAATATTCCAGCATATTTTCCATTCAAAAAGTCAAATGGCGCTCCTTCCCTTCTGAGCCCTGCCGTGCACCCAAACAGTGGTTTATGACCACATATGAGGTATCTGTATACTCAGGAGAAATTGCCCAACAAATTTTAGGGTCCATTTTATCCTGATGCCCATGCAAAAATGAAAAAATTGATACTAAAAGAAAAATTTTGTTGGAAAAATTAAAATGTCCATTTTTTCCTTCCACGTTGCTTTAGTTCCTGTGAAGCACCTGAAGGGTTAATAATCTTCTTGAATGTAGTTTTGAGTAGCTTGAGGGGTGCAGTTTTTATAATGGTGTCACTTTTGGGTATTTTCTGCCATATAGACCCCTCAAAGTGACTTCAAATGTGAGGTGGTCCCTAAAAAAAATGGTTTTGTAAATTTTGCTGTAAAAATGAGAAATCGCTGGTCAACTTTTAACCCTTATAACTTCCTAACAAAAAAAAATGTTGTTCCCAAAATTGTGCTGATGTAAAGTAGACATGTGGGAAATGTTATTTATTAACTATTTTGTGTCACATAACTCTCTGGTTTAACAGAATAAAAATTCAAAATTTGAAAATTGCGAAATTTTCAAAATTTTGGCCAAAGTTCCATTTTTTTCACAAATAAACGCAAAAATTATCGACCTAAATTTACCACTAACATGAAGCCCAATATGTCACGAAAAAACAATCTCAGAATCGCTAGGATCCGTTGAAGCGTTCCTGAGTTATTACCTCATAAAGGGACACTGGTCAGAATTGCAAAAAATGGCCAGGTCATTTAGGTCAAAATAGGCTGGGTCATGAAGGGGTTAACGACTGCCGATACGCCTTTTAACGGCGGTCATTAAGGTGAATAGGTGAATAGCACCCCCAGAGGTGCATTTTCTCCGGGGTCTCGGCTACTGGGGGTAGCCGAAACTCCAGAGAACATGAATCGGGTTGGTTTTTACCGACTCCGATGTTGCGATCGCCGTTATTAACCCTATAACGGCGATAGCAACAAAAAAAAAATAGTGTGCCATTTAATTTCTCTCTCCTCTGATGTGATCGGACATCAGAGGAGAGAGAAAAAGGGTCCTCGATCCCCCATTGTGGCCCCCGATTCCCTCCATGTGGCCCCCGGGCCCTCCGGTGTTTTCCGGTGGGCGCCGCCATGTTTGAGGGCTAGAAAATGGCAGGCGCATGCTCAGTGCACCCGCCACGATGTGCTGGGGGGGCTTGGGCATTGATCATGATCTGGGTTGGTATTTACCGACCCCGGTGTCGCGATCGCCGTTATACTGAGTATAACGGCGACCGCAAAAAAAAAAAAAAACTCCCCCCCCGTACCTCCCGGTGTCCTCCGGAAGGTCCCCCTGTGCTGCGATCCTCCCGGGTCTTCTTCCTGTAAAAAAATTTTTCATTCATTCTCCTAAAAGTACATTTTGATCCCTGTGATAAACTATCACAGGGATCAAAAAAAAAAAACAGTACATAACCCCCCCTTTATCACCCCCTTAGTTAGGGACATATAATAAAATATAGAAATTATATTTATTTTCATTTTTCCGTTAGGGTTAGGTTTAGGGCTAGAGTTAGGGTTAGGGTTATAATTAGGGTTATGGTTAGGCTGGGTTCATACTGCGTTATGGAAGTCCGTTAGACGGACTGCGTTACACCGCGGTATAACTCGGTGTAGCGCAGTCCGTTAACGCTGCCATTCACCCCCATTTGAGGGCGCATCGCGATGCATGCCGTAAAGCGGCATGCGTTCGCGGTATGCCATCATTCAGTGACGGAGCCTCGGACGCGGCCTGCAGCATCTGGGCTTCGTCACCGCTAGCGCAGATGAATCATCTGCTGATTCCTCTGCGCTAGCGGGTAAAGCATAACGCGATTGCGTTATGCTATACCGTTACCAGCCTGTCAACGTTATGTGTTGAACGGGCTGGTAAAACGCAAAATGAACTTAGCCTTAGGGTTAGGGTTATAATTAGGGTTAGGGTTACAATTAGGGTTACAATTAGGGTTAGGGTTACAATTATGGTTGTAATTAGGGTTAGGATTAAGGTTGGGATTAGGGTTAGAGTTGTGTTGGGGTTAGGGTTGGAGCTAGAATTGAGGGCTTTCCACTATTTAGGCACATCAGGGTGTCTCCAAACACGACGTGGCATTCAAAAAGTCAAATGGCGCTCCCTCCCTTCCGAGCCCTGCCGTGCGCCCAAACAGTGGTTTACCCCAACATATGGGGTGTCAGCATACTCAGGACAAATTGCACACCAATTTTGTGGTTCTAATTTCTCTTGTTACCCATGGGAAAATAAAAAATAGCTGGCTAAAAAAATCATTTTTGAGGAAAAAAAAATTTTTTATTTTCACGGCTCTGCGTTTATAAATTTCTGTGAAGCACTTTGGGGTTCAAAGTGCTCACCACACATCTAGATAAGTTCCTTAGGGGTCTAGATTCCAATATGGGGTCACTTGTGGGGGTTTTCCACCGTTTAGGCACATCTGGGGCACTGCAAATGGAACATGACCCCCATCAACGTCTGCATTCCAAAACTTTATTACTTCCATTCCAAGCACTGCCGTGCGCCCAAACAGTTTCTCCCCCCCCACATATTTGGTATCAGCGTACTCAGGAAAAATTGGACAACAACTTTTAGGGTCCAATTTCCTTGTGAAAAATCAAAAATTTGGGACTAAAAAATCTTTTTTGTGGAAAATTGTTTTTCTTTTTTCACACCCAGGCATTATAAACTTTTTTGAAACACTTGGGGGTTCAAAGTGCTCACCACAGATCTAGATAAGTTACTTAGGGGGTCTAGTTTCCAAAATGGGGTCACTTGTAGGGGTTTTCCACTGTTTAGGCTCATCTGGGGCACTGCAAACGGAACATGACCCCCATCAACGTCTGCATTCCAAAACGTTATTACTTCCTTTCCAAGCCCTGCCGTGCGCCCAAACAGTTTCCCCCCTCCCACATATTTGGTAACAGCGTACTCAGGACAAATTTGACAACAACTTTTAGGGTCCAATTTCCTTGAGAAAAATCAAAAATTTGGGACTAAAAAATCATTTTTGTGGAAAATTGTTTTTTTTTTTTCACACCCAGGCATTATAAACTTTTGTGAAACACTTGGGGGTTCAAAGTGCTCACAACAGATCTGGATAAGTTCCATAGGGGGTCTCGTTTCCAAAATGGTGTTACTTGTGGGGGGTTTCCACAGTTTAGGCACATCAGGGGCTCTCCAAACGCAACATGGTGTCCAATCTCAATTCCAGCCAATTTTGGTTTGAAAAAGTCAAACGGCGCTGCTTCCCTTCCAGCCCTGCCGTGAGCTTAAACAGTGGTCCCCCCCACATATGGGGTATTAGCGTACTCAGGACAAATTGGACAACAACTTTTGTGGTCTAATTTCTCCTGTTACCCTTGGGAAAATAAAAAATTGGGGACTAAATGATCAGGTTTGTGGAAAAAATATGATTTTTTATTTTCTTGCCCGGGCGATATAAACTTCTGTGAAGCACTTGGGGGTTCAAAGTGCTCACCACACATCTAGATAAGTTCCTTAGGGGGTCTAGTTTCCAAAATGGGGTCACTTGTGGGGGGTCTCCACTGTTTAAACACATCAGGGCCTCTACAAACGCGACTTGGTGTTCAGCCAATTCTGCGTTGAAAAAGTCAAACGGCGCTCCTTCCCTTCCAAGCTCTGCCATGCACCCAAACAGTATTTTACCCCCACATATGGGGTATCAGCATGCTCAGGACAAACTGCACAAAAGCTTTTGGGGTCTTGTTACCCTTGGGACAATAAAAATTGGGGTGAAAAGATAATTTTTGTGGAAAAATATGATTTTTTATTTGCACGGCTCTACGTTATAAATTTGTGTGAAGCACTTGGAGGTTCAAAGTGCTCACCACACATCTAGATAGATTCCTTAGGGGTCTAGTTTCCAAAAAGGGGGACTTGTTGGGCGTTTCCACTGTTTAGGCACATCAGGGGCTCTCTAAACGCGACATGGCATCCAGCGAATTCTGCGTTGAAAAAGTCAAACGGCGCTCCTTCCCTTGCGACCTCTGCCGTGCGCCCAAAAAGTGGTTTACCCCCACATATGGGGAATCGGCATGCTCAGGACAAATTGCACAAAAACTTTTGGGGTCTTGTTACCCTTGGGAAAATAAAAATTTGGGTGAAAAGATCATTTTTGTGGAAAAAAATGATTTTTTATTTTCTCAGCTCTACGTTATAAACTTGTGTGAAGCACTTGGAGGTTCAAAGTGCTCACCACACATCTAGATAAGTTCCTTAAGGGGTCTGGTTTCCAAAATGGGTTCACTTGTTGGGGGTTTCCACTGTTTAGGCACATCAGGGGCTCTCTAAATGCGACATGGCATCCAGTCAATTCTTCGTTGAAAAAGTCAAATGGCGCTCCTTCCCTTGCGACCTCTGCCGTGCGCCCAAAAAGTGGTTTATCCCCACATATGGGGTATCGGCGTATTCAGGAGAAATTGCACAACAAATTTTGTGGTTCATTTTTTCTTTTAACACTTGTGAAAATAAAAAAAATTGGTTCCGAAGTAAAGCTTTTGCAAAAAAAGTTAAATGTTCATGTTTCCCTTCCACGTTGCTTCATCTCCTGTGAAGCACCTTAAGGTTTAATAAACTTCTTGATTGTGGTTTTTAGTCACAAAAATGATCTTTTACAAACTTTTCTTATTTTCACAAGAGTAAAAAGAGAAAATGGACAAAGAAAGTTGTGCAATTTCTCCTGAGTACGTCAATTCCCCATATGTGGGGGAAAACCACTGTTTGGGCACACAACAGAGCTCGTAAAGGAAGAAGCCGCTAGACCCCCTAAGGAACTTATCTAGATCTGTGGTGAGCACTTTGAACCCCCAAGTGCTTCACACAAGTGTATAATGCCCGGGCATGAAAATAAAAATCCTATTTCTTTCCAACATAACTTATCTTTTAGTCACCAATTTTTTATTTTCCGAAGGGTAACAGGAGAAATTGGACCACAAAAGTTGTTGTCCAATTTGTCTTGAGTACGCTGATACCCAATATGTGGGGGGGAAGCACTGTTTGGGCGCACGGCAGAGCTCGGAATGGAAGGGGCACCATTTGACTTTTTCCAAAATTGGCTGGAATTGAAACTGGACGCCATGTTGCATTTAGAGAGCCCCTGATGTGCCTAAACAGTGGAAACCCCCCACAAGTGACCCTATTTTGGAAACTAGACCCCTTAAGGAACTTATCTAGATCTGTGGTGAGCAATTTGAATCCCCAAGTGCTTCACACAAGTTTATAACGTAGAGCTGTAAAATTAAAAAGTCATATTTTTTCCACAAAAATGATCTTTTCACCCAATTTTTATTTTCCCAAGGGTAACAAGACCCCAAAAGTTATTGTGCAATTTGTCCTGAGTACGCTGATACCCCATATGTGGGGGTAAACCACTGTTTGGGTGCATGGCAGAGCTCGGAAGGGAAGGAGCGCCTTTTGACTTTTTCAACGCAGAATTGGCTGGACGCCATGTCGTGTTTGGAGAGCTCCTGAGGTGCCTAAACAGTGGAACCCCCCCCCACAAATGACACCATTTTGGAAACTAGACTCCTCAATGAACTTATCTAGATATGTGGTGAGAACTTTGAACCCCCAGTTGTTTCACTAAAGTTTATAACGCCCGAGCATGAAAATAAAAAAATCATATTTTTTCTACAAACATGATCTTTTAGTCCCCAATATTTTATTTTCCCAAGGGCAACAGGAGAGATTGGACCCCAAATGTTGTTGTCCAATTTGTCCTGAGTACGCTGATACCCCATATGTGGGAGAAAACTTCTGTATGGGCACATGTCAGGGCTCAGAAGGGAAGTGGTGACGTTTTGGATTGCAGACTTTGATGGAATGGTCTGCGGGCGTCATGTCGCGTTTGGAGAGCCCCTGATGTGCCTAAACAGTGGAAACCCCCACAAGTGACCCCATTTTGGAAAATAGACCCCACAAGGAACTTATCTAGATGTGTGGTGAGCGCTATGAAGCCCCAAGTGCTTCACAGAAGTTTATAATGTACAGCCGTAAAAACAAAACAATCTTTTTTTTTTTGCAAAAATGATATGTTTGCCCCCAATTTTTTATTTTCCCAAGGGTAACAAAAGAAATTAGACCCCAAGAGTTATTGTGCAATTTATCCTGAGTACTCTGATACCCCATATGTGGGGGTAAACTACTGTTTGGGCGCATGGCAGAGCTCAGAAGTGAAGGAGCACCGTTTGACTTTTTCAACTCAGAATTGGCTAAAAATTGAGATCAGACGCCATGTCACATTTGGAGAGCCCCTGATGTGCCTAAACTGTGGAAACCCCCCAATTCTAACTCCAACCCTAACCCCAACACACCCCTAACCCTAGTCCCAACCCTAACCATAACCCTAACCACAAACCTAACCCTAACACACCCCTAACCCTAATCCCAACCCTAACCCTAATACTAACTTTAGCCCCAACCCTAACCCTAACTTTAGCCGCAACCCTAACCCTAATGGGAAAATGGAAATAAATACATTTTTTAAATTTTATTATTTTTCCCTAACTAAGGGGGTGATAAAGGGAGGTTTGATTTACTATTTATAGCGGGATTTTATGATTGGAAGCTGTCACACTAAAAGACCCTTTTTATTGCAAAAAATAGTTTTTGTATCACCACATTTAGAGAACTATAATTTTTGCATATTTTGGGCCACAGAGTCATGTGAGGTCTTATTTTTTGCGGTACGAGTTGACGTTTTTATTGGTACCATTTTTGAGCATGTGACATTTTTTGATCGCTTTTTATTTTGATTTTTGGGAGGTTAGAATTAACAAAAATCAGCAATTCATGAATTTCTTTTGGGGTGGCGTTTACACCATTCAGCATGTGGTAAAATTGATAAAGCAGTTTTATTCTTCTGGTTAATACCATTACAGCGATACCTCAATTATATCAATTTATATCATGTTTGATCGCGGTGTGCCAGGGGTTAATATGCCAGGAGTGGTCCGTGACCGCTCCTGGCGCATAGTGCCGGGTGTCAGCTGTGATAATCAGCTGACACCCCACCGCGATTGGCCGTACTATCCCATCCATGGTCAGATTGTCCTTGGTTTCATAGACGGGATAGTGCATCGGATGGCAGAAAGAGGTTGATATTTGATGAATAAATCAGTGAATATTGCAAAATAGGCATTCGTAATCCGAACCGAACATTGAAATATTCGCTCATCGCTAGTCAGGAGCAGCCTCTCTGAGCTGTTATATTGACAAAATGGCATTAAAACAAGATGTCCACTCTTTATATGGAGAGGGACATGTGATTTCATTTGTCAATGGCACAAGCCATTGTGTCTGGACATTGTGGATGTTTCCTGTGCCCTGATTGGCTAGCCGCAACATGCATACATAAAGTTAGAAAAAAATATTTACAAGCACGCCGCTGTACTGAGCTCTCCTCACCACCTCCCCTCATTAAACACATGCCCCCCGCTCATCATACACCACCACTATCCTTTCCAGAGCACTAAAAATTCTTTAGTGGCAACGCAAATATTTTTTAAACCTTTTACTTAATGTTAACGATTTTTTTTCCGATTTTATGAAAATTTGCCTGTGTTTCCTATCATGAATCCAAATATGCCATATTTGTGCCAAATTTATGTTTGGCGATTGTTTTCTGAACATATTCGCTCATCTCTAGTTATGGAGGGATTGCAGGGGCAGAAAGGGCAGTCGCCCCAGACCCTGACTCAGAAAGGCCTACCTAGAGCAACCGCCACTCTTAACTGTAGTGTTTAATTGTTTAAGCAAATTGAATGTGATTTCATGAAAACTGTGCCCAATGTCATCTAAAGATGCTGCTGAACTGTGCAGTTTTTGTGCTTTTTTATCTCTAGAGCCTTCTATGTGGAGCCTAATTAAAAACACATGAAAAAAAAACGCAGTTTATTTCTTTAAGTGTAGAATTAAAGATTTTCTTTACTATAAAAAAACACATTAAAAACGTTGCTTCACAACTGCACTAAAAAAAATCAAGTAAGGAGGAAAATGTACTAAAAATGCAGTAAACGGAGGAGACTGTTATTGTTTGGTGTGGATACCTGCAGAAAACAAAAAACATAGTATTTACAGCCTTACAGAGACAAAAAAGCAAGATATCATATAGTGAAGCTTATATAAAAATGAATAAGTTTTGGCTGCTGCAGCTATGAATGAATGAATGAACAAACAATAAATTTGTAAGTTCCCTCTAGAAATGAGCATGATACACAAATGATGTTGAGCCAGCCCTTGCTAATCAAAGAAGCAAGTTATGAAATTTGCCGTCCTCCAGATCCAACTGCCAGTTACCATTGACTTAGATGTTAGACGGGAGTCCTGTGAATCATTCTGCTCATCTCTTGTTTGTCCCATTCATCGGGGATACAGCGGATAGTCCTTGATTAGGGTAAAACCCTGCAGCTTTGGGAGTCTGCTGAATTTGCCTTGCTGACATCTACTCCTGCCGTGGTAGAAAGAAATATTAAATGTGTGTGTCTTGGCTAAGGACATGGTCAAAATTTGCCATGTCATACTTAGACATTTCTAAGTCTTTGTAGTAGCTTGAAAATTGCTGACAATTATACTATCTGTAGCATAATGATTTTGGATGTTATGGAAAACATAAAATATTCAACAGCATAGATTTAGAAGACTAATATATCATTGGATTAAATTTGCTTTTTATATCAGATTATTAGTTTCTTTCTTCATTAGACCTTCATGAAATGACCCATTATTCTTTTTTTTACTTCTGACTAAAGGCTAAAATATGTCTATATCTGCTTTTCTGCATTTTACATAATCATTTTCTCAAACAAGATATCATTAAAACAAGTGAATGATAATGGCTCTAAAGTAAGTTATGGAAAATAAAAGCAACACATGCAAGGAATTGCATTAGCATTTCACTTATATAAATTCTAGGCAGAGAAAAGATCTTAGCTGAATTAGCTTTATTATGTTTATTTCAGGCTTAAGGAAATTTTATGACAGAGCAAGCTTAAAAAGTTCATGATGCGTGATGTAAGATTTTAAAATTAGATATCCGGAGGGCCCATGCATAGCATCGAAATAATTCTCTGTTTTACCTATAAAGCAGCACTGTAATTTTTTTTATCAGAAAGTCAAACATTGTGTTCTTCTTTTCATTACTTCTTTTCATTTGAGTCTTGTCTTTTCATTATTTTAATGTTTTATTAACGATATTAAGGAAATTAGTTAGTGTGTTTATGAAGCTAAAGGAATATGAAAGTCCATTTGCCCCGTTAGCTGATTATAAGAGAACAAGGACCTGCGGCAATCAGCTAATCACTGTGCTAGCTTCTGTTAGAACAATTCCACTGGTAAAATACAATGTAAATATTTGCAAACTTATTTGGGGGCCCCAAAGACTTAAGAGTGGAATTTTTGTCTCTTGCTTGCATATTCTGACTTCAGTCACTAATTGTTTAACTGATCTTAAATCCATAATTTATTTTTGCAAATAAAAACATGTAATTTCTACCTCAGGTGATGCAAATACTGTATCATGATGTCAGAAGTAGAGTTGAGCGAATTTTTCAAAATTTGGTTCCAATTGCGATCGACGGCAAATATTGTTTTTGCAATATTCGCCAAACACAGTGGAGCATCATTGGAGTCAATGGGAGTAGAAATTAATGAATATATTTGGAACTGATCATCAAACATAAATTCGGCACGAATATGGCAAATTCAGATTCGGTTACCGATTTCGAACATATTCGCTCAACTCTAATCAGAAGCCAACAAACAAATCTACAACTTGTGATATTATTATTATTATTATTTTCATTATTATGTACACTATAGAGTATAATAAGTATAAGGTATAATGTGCAAATATTATCATTACGTTGCTGGTGTTTTGTGTGGCAAAGGTCTCATTTAGGCCCCCTTGTGTAGCTACAATATTGCATCATCTACCTGCATGTTAATGATGAAATTTACTCCGTTAACATACATTAGTATAGTGAGCAGTGACAGTAGCCACACAGGTAAACCTTCATGACTGAAAGCTGAAGGCTCCCATAAAAATAAAATAAATTTCTATCAGGCACTGCATTGTTAGTGCAAGCAACTTCATAATGTTACTGCCTTGCAGAGTAACACTATATCTGCAGTTAATAGCTTTGTCAGACATGACAGGTTCCCTCTAAGGGTTGTGTGTCTCCAAACGAACAAGCTGAACACAATGTATGGGCAATAAGGTGAAATATTTGCAATTTTCCAGAAAAATTCATGGAGTGGGTGTTGCAGAGTAAAAGTTCCTGTGGGCCCAAAATAATCTCTGTAGCCATAGATTTATTCATTGACATGTGTAATTTCTAAAACGAGGTCACTTTGGGGTATTTTATACTCTTCTGGTACTTTAGGGACATTACAAATGTCTCCCACAACTATTCCAGGAAAATCTGCACTTCAAAAGCTTTTTGACCACATATAGGGTATCACCATGGTTGGGAGAAATTGCATAACAAATTATGTGGTCCATTTTTTTCCTCTTACTCCTCGTGAAAATAACAAACATGGGGCTACAATAAAATTTTCTGGAAAAAAAATTATTCATTTTTACATCCAAGTGTTATATCGTTCTGTAAAGAACTTGTAGGTTCTAAATGCTCAGCACATCCCTGGATGAATTCCTTAAGGGGTCTAGTTTCCAAAATGGAGTCATATGTGGAGGGCTTCTGGTGTTTTGGCACCTCAGTGGCTATGCAAATATGACAAAGCTTCCACAATCTTTTTCAGACAAATTTGTGCTCCGAAAATGAAATAGCTATCTTTCCTTTCCAAGCCCTGCCATATACCCAAATATTAGCACAAAAGAAGTATACAGTAACCACATTTAGGAGGAACTTCGTGACAAATTATGGGTCCAATTTTTATTGCTACCCTAGTGAAAATGATAAGGTTTGGACCTAAAAGAGCATCACAGTGGAAAATTATTTTCATTTTCACATACAAGTGTTATAAACTTCTGTAAAGCACTGATAGGTAGAAAATAGTCTTTAGACATTTTGATGAATTCCTTGGGATCACTTTTGGGGATTTCTGCTGTTTTGCTATCTCTGCAAATGTGACATTGTGTTCGCAATCTATTCTACCCAAGCTTTCATTGCAAAAATCTAATAGTGCTTCTTCTCTTCCGGACTCTGTCATATGACAAAACAGCAGATTTTTTTTTTTAACCAAAAAATGGAAGATTGACACTGTTAGGAAAAATTGCCTAATAGATTTTGGGGTCCATTTTCTCCTATTGACCCTTGTGAAAGTAAAAAAATTTAAGCTAAACAATATCTTAGTGGAGATAATATAATATTAAAATTTTTCATTCCACATTGACTTTGTGTAGCAATTGTTAACACATTTCCTGAGAACAGTTTAGAATAATTGGAGGGGTGTGGTTTTGATATCATTTTTGTGTTTTTTTTTACAAAATATAAGTCCCTCAAAGTCACCTCAAAACTGAATAGCTTAATAAAAAATAGCATTTGTAATGTTCTTAAAAAAGATGAAACTTTTCTGTAAAATTTTAAACCCTTTTGAAAGGCTAACAAAAAAAAGTTTGTTTGAAAAAGCATGCTGATATAAAATAGACATATGGAAAGTGCAGTTTATTAACTATTTTGTGTGGTATGACTTTAACGCTTAAGGAAAAGCATTCAAAGTTTTAAAATTGCTAATTTTTTTCCATTTTCATAAAATTTCAGTTATTTACATAAAAAAAGGTACACACATCTATTTACCACTAACATAAAGTACAATGTAAAAGGTACATTCTCTAACTGGGTCGTTGTGACCAGTGGGGTACCGCAGGGGTCGGTGTTGGGACCTATTCTCTTCAACATATTTATTAACGATCTGGTAGAAGGTTTACATAGTAAAATATCTATATTTGCAGATGATACAAAACTATGTAAAGCAGTCAATACAAGAGAAGATAGTATTCTGCTGCAGATGGATCTGGATATGTTGGAAACTTGGGCCGAAAGGTGGCAGATGCGATTTAACAATGATAAATGTAAGGTTATACACTTGAACAGTAGAAGGGAAATTTGTGTATAACATCTGCGCTGCCGAACACATGTAAATCCAGACGTATTGAAGATAGCAATGGTGGTTTATTTCTACGCGTTTCGAAGTCTTTATATCACTTCTTCTTCAGAAATACCACAAACATAAGTTCTCCAAAGGCAAACAGCTCTGGAATCAAATGAAATCAGGAATTGGCTTTGATGCTGGCCATTAGTGCAAGTTCAGTGCAACTTATTATTTTGTCTGTTTTAGGAGACAACTGTATTAAATGTGAGTTGATCTTTGGTTAGCCTCAGTAGCGTAGCTACTGGGGGGGCAGAGGGGGCCATTGCCCTTGGCCCCGTCACATGCAGGGGCCCATTGGGAGACATGGCCACTTACGTCATGAGGCCGTGTCTGAGGTGCACTGAGAGCAGCCCAATGCCAGCTCCCCTGTCTGACAGACTGCACAGCGGCCGGTTGCAGAGCCAGAGTCTCAGTCCCTGCAGTGTGCTGCTTTCTCACCCCAGAAGCTCCTTCCTGGCCGCAGCAGCTGCAGTTACTTTCTGTGCAGACTCTGATGGGTTCAGGCACTCTGGGGTCTAGTGCCCTCCTCACATTAAACTGGACACTTCCTGGTCCTGCCTCACTGTGCCTGCAAGCTTCATCAGTAAGTGGGGATGGAATTGATTACATTCGTTTAGTTTGGACATCTCATGTTCACTGTGGGTTGAAATGTGAGAGGATGTGGGGTATTGTGGGGGCTAGGGCACTTGGCGGCATGCACGTGAGAGGATGGGGGTATTATGGGGAGAGGAGATGGCACTGGGGGAGGATGGGGTGTTTTTGGGACTAGGAGAGTGGGGGGTTAATGTCTGAGGATGGAGGTATTGTGGGTGCTAGGGCACTGGGGAGTTAATGTAAGAGGATTGGTCTAAGGCACTGGGGGGTTAATGTGAGAGGATGGGGGTATTATGGGGAAGAGGAGACAGGACATTGGGGGTGAATGTAAGAGGATGAGGGTATTAAGGGGAGAGGAGACAGGGTACTCGGGGTGTATGAGAGGATGGGGGTATTGTGGGGGCTAGGGCACTGGGGGGCTTAATGTGAGAGGATGGGGTATTGTGGGGGGCTAGGGCACTGGGGGGGTGAATGTGAGAGGATGGGGGTATTATGGGGAAGAGGAGATGGCACTGAGGGTGAATGTGAGAGTATGGGGGTGTTGTTGGGGCTAGGGCAGTGGGGGGTTAATGTGTAAGGATGGAGATATTGTGGGGGTTAGGGCACTGGGGTGGTTAATGTAAGAGGATTGGGCTAGGACACTGGGGGTGAATGTAACAGGATGAGGGGTATTAAGTGAAGAGGAGACAGGGTACTTGGGGTGTATGTGAGAGGACAGGGGTATTGTGGGTGATAGGGCACTGGGGGTGGATGTAAGATGATGGGGGTATTATGGGAGAGAGGAGACAGAGCACTGGAGGGTTAATGTGAGAGGATGGGGGTATTGTGGGGGCTAGGGCACTGGGGGGCTTAATGTGAGAGGATGGGGTATTGTAGGGGCTAGAGCACTGTGGGGTTAATGTAAGAGGATGGGGTATTGTGGGGGCTAGGGCACTGGGGACTGAATGAGAGAGGATGGGGGGTATTATGGGAGAGAGGAGACAGGGCACTAGAGGGTTAATGTGAGAGGATGGGGTTAATATCTAAGTATTAGTATAACCAGGATAAGTCTAAGGCCAGCGTCACATCAACACCCTGCGCTGCCGCCGGCACTCGGACCGGCATGTGCGGCTGCATAGAAATACATAGAAATACACACAGCCACACACTCCGCTCCCGAGTGCCGGTGGCAGTACTGGGTGTTGAGGTGTGAGTTTCTCGCAAGTGTGACCCCGGCCTTAGCACAAGGGCGCAGGCAGACGGCTGTATAACTCATGTGAGGATCACTTTGCAATCCTCGGACTACCCGCTGCCGCTCCTGACATGAGCGTGACAGTGTGATGGATTACTATGCAGCTGTTACTCTCAGGTCATGAGAGCCAACTGTCAGTCGGAGGATGGCGATACTATCCTTGCATGAGAAATATGTCCGTCTGTCGGCCCCTTAACAAGTGTAACCACGAGATGCATTGTATTTAATAATTTCATAATTCATTTATTATTAAAAAAGTTATTAAAGGCTCGGTATAATTGTCTGCAGTCACTCTGAGACTACAGATGGCCAAATCATGATATGGTGCACCTGCTGTCATGAGACCCCAAGACCACTGGTGCGATCAGGCGGTCATGTGACCACATTTGCTATTTGCACGTCGACTAGATAAGTTTGACTTCTGTCAATAGAAGATAATTGGAAGAAGCCGAAAGAGTCATCACACCACCCCCTGCTCACATCAGTGATTCTGGGGCCATTACAACTGTGCATAGGGGGACTCAGTTAATTATTATGTGGGCACTTAAGAAGCATTATTATTTATAGGGGTACCAGTAGGGTAGTTTCTGGGTGGGAGACGGTGCTGAGCCGGCTGTCAGTCAGTGCCGTGGTGCTCTTACAGCCGCCACTTTCTATACACAGAGCGGTGAATGAAACCGTTCCAGCGCAGCCCCTATGACTGGAAGAGCAAGGCTGCTAGGAGGAATAAAGTTAATTTCCTCCTGGCAGAGGGGCTCTCAGTGCAGGCGCCGCACAGTGTCAGAACACTATTAACGATTATACTGTGTATTGGAGGAGCAGTGGGGACATCATTCTATATATAGGGGAACATTATACTGTATGTACAGGAGCTGCAGGCCCATCATCCTGTATATAAGGGAGCTGTGTGCCTACCATACTGTGTATAGGGGAGCTGTGGGATCATCATACAGTGTATAGGGGAGCTGTGGGATCATCATACAGTGCATAGGGGAGCTGTGGGAGCATCATAGTGTGTATAGGGGAGCTGTGGGATCATCATACTGTGTATAGGGGAGCTGTGGGATCATCATACGTTGTATAGGGGAGCTGTGGGATCACCATACGGTGTATAGGGGAGCTGTGGGATCATCATACGATGTATAGGGGAGCTGTGGGATCATCATACAGTGTATGAGGGAGCTGTGGGATCATCATACAGTGTATAGGGGAGCCTTGGGATCATCATACTGTGTATGAGGGAGCTGGAGCTATGGGATCATCATATGATGTAGAGGGGAGCTGTGGGCCCACCATGCTGTATATAGGGGAGTTGTACATGGGCAATGTAAGGGACATAATTAAATGCTAAGTGGGCACTTAAACATTTTTGTTATAGGGGCTCTCAGTATTGTAAGCATCAAAGTTGCACATGGAGTATTATTACTTTCTAGGGACAAAATGTGGAGGGCACATGCACAGGAAATTAATATTGACAATTTTACCATCTAGAGAGCACAAAGGAGGCATTATTATGGTCTAAGGTGCACAGTGGGGCATTATTATGTGGGTACTAGGAGGAGCTCTGTTTTTGTACCACACAGCAGGTGCAGTAATAGGGTCACATACGGCAGCAGTGGCTCAGTATTGGGGTATCAGGTGCAGTAATAGGGACACATATGGCAGCAGCGTCTCAGTATTGAGGTATCAACAGGATGAGGAGTTGGTGCAGGTTGTGAATACATCGTGGAAACACAAGAAGCAATGGGATGAAACTGAAAGGGAGAAGATACAGATTAGATAATAGAAAAAAAACTTTTTGACAGTTAAGGCACTGTCACACTTAGCGATCGCACGAGCGATCACGACAACGACATGACCTGGTGAGATCGCTGGTGCAATCGCTATGTGATCGCTAGTTAGATTCCAAACACATCTCATTAGCGATCTGTATAACGACCTCTGCGGTCGTTGGAAAACCTAATCTGTTGTGAATGTGTTAGAAATGAATTCTGAGCAGAAGCTCCCTCTGGTGGTTACAAACAGTACTGAACCATTCAATGAGGATTGGCAATCAGGAGTTACAGACTGGTCTTATATAAGGGAGGTTCCCTCCCATCATGGTTGCCGGTGATCAATTGTTCTTGTCTCAACTGTGGTTCCTGGTTTCTTGGAAGCTTGCTGAGTCTTGCCTGCATCTTCTGCTATCAGATAAGATATTTTCTGCTTTTATTTTTGTGCTTGCTTTTTGCATTGTTCCCTGCACTTCTGTGGAGGTCAGCCAGGTCCCCTCCGGGGGCTTGTGCTCCTCTCAGTTTATCTGAGCCACTGTTATTTGTTCATTTGCCTTTTCCAGTTTTTTCAGTGGCTGCGGCTTAGTTTTGTGACACCAGAGAACTAATTTAGGTGGTAGAGGTCGTGTGATCTCAGGTGTTTTTGCAATTAGTAGAGTTGGTATTTTTTAGGGTTTTTTTGGATTGCAGTAAGTGTCCTTCCTATCCTTTTCTGTCCAGGTAGATTGGGCCCCAACATTTGCTCATACTATTTTCTGTCTGTGTCTGTATTTCCTCTTGTCTAACCGCCATTACATGTTTGGGGGCTTCCTATGTTCTTTGGGGATCTGCTCCGGGGCAGATAGCTTTCCTCTTTCTATCTTTAGGTGTAGTTAACCTCTCAGGCTGTGACGAGGCATCTAGGACCAACTTAGGAACGCTCCACGGCTGCCTTTAGTTGTGGTGGTTAGTCAGGGTACTGCAATCCAGTAGATTCCAACCTCTCTGGTGTGTTGCCGTTTTTGACTGCTCTCCTCAGCTACCAAATCATAACAGTATCACCGGCCAAACTGAAAATTATATGGTACTCAACAGAAGGGAAAAATAGTAAAAGGAAAAAGAAAAAAGGAAGTTGTCAGAAATTTTTTATTTTTTTTCTCTGTTTGTTGCATTTTTTCCCTCTTTTTCTCTGGGTGCTGAGGAGGATTTTTTTTTCTCTCAATGGATTTTTCACGGTTGTCTGGCCGTGTGGATCAGCTTGCCACTGAAGTTCGGAGTATTGCTACCTATCTTGCTAGGTTGCCGGTTGTGGAACCTAGGATTCCCATGCCAGATTTATTTTTGGGGATCGAGCTAAATTTCTGAATTTCAAAAATAACTGTAAGTTGTTTTTTGCCTTAAAATCTAAGTCCTCAGGGAACGCAGCACAGCAGGTTCAAATTGTCATCTCTCTCCTGCGCGGCGATCCTCAGGATTGGGCTTTTTCCCTGACACCTGGGGACCCTGTTTTGAGTAATGTTGATGCATTTTTTCCGGCTCTGGGGTTATTGTACGATGAACCTAATGTCACTGATCAAGCTGACAAAACCTTGTTGGCATTAAATCAGGGGCTTGAGGACGCTGAGTTGTACTGTCACAGGTTCCAAAAGTGGGCAGTCCTGACCAAATGGAATGATGATGCTTTGGCAGCCCTTTTTCAGAAGGGTCTGTCAGAGAATGTAAAAGATGTTATGGTGGGTTTCCCTGCTCCCTCTGGTCTCAATAATTCTATGCCATTAGCGATTCAAATTGACAGATGTTTGCGTGAGTGTAGAGGTATGCGTGGAATAGTGTTGCCTTGTGAACCAGCTTCTGAGTCCATGCAGTGTGATAGAGTTGCTTCTGGGGCACAGCGTCATGAGTTTCGAAAACGCAATGGGTTATGTTTCTACTGTGGTGACGCCTCTCATGCTATTTCAGTCTGCCCTAAGCAGGGAAGACATTTTGCACGCTCAGTTGTCTTGGGTAGTGTTCAGACTAAATTTCTGTTGACTGTTACCCTGATTTGCTCCCTGTCCACATTTTCTGCTCAGGCTTTTGTTGATTCGGGAGCAGCTATTAACCTGATGGATTTTGATTTTGCTAAACGTTGTGGGTTTCCCTTGATACCCCTACGGAAGTCTATTCCCCTACTGGGGATTGATTCTACCCCTTTGGCTGAGAATAAACCACAGTTCTCTACTTAGGTGATAATGAGGGTTGAACCTGATCATCAGGAGAGTTGCAAATTTTTGGTGCTGTATAATCTGCATGACATTATTGTACTGGGTTTCCCTTGGTTACAGTCTCATAATCCTGTTTTGGATTGGAAATCTGTGTCTGTGACCAGTTGGGGCTGCCAATGTGTTAATGCCAACACTCCTGTTTTTTCTGCCTCTCCCCAGGCTCAGGATGTTCCTGACTTTTTGATTGATTTTTCTGATGTGTTTAGCGAAAGTAAATCTGCATCCTTGCCCCCCCATAGGAGCTATGACTGCGCTATTGAATTAATGCCTGGTAGTAAATTCCCTAAAGGTCGCCTTTTTAACTTGTCTGTACCTGAACATGACGCTATGCGGTCTTATATCAAGGAGTCATTAGAGAAGGGTCATATCAGACCATCCTTTTCACCCTTGGGTGCCGGTTTTTTCTTTGTGGCCAAAAAGGATGGTTCATTAAGGCCGTGTATTGATTATCATCTCTTGAACAATATCACTGTGAAATATCAATACCGTTACCCTTGATTTCTGACCTGTTTTCCAGGGTGAAAAGTGCTACTTGGTTTACCAAGCTTGACCTCAGGGGGGCGTATAACCTTATTCGCATTAAGCACGGGGATGAATGGAAGACGGCGTTTAATACCCCAGAGGGGCATTTTGAGTACCTAGTGATGCCCTTTGGGCTCACTAATGCTCATTCCGTCTTCCAGTCCTTCATGAATGACATTTTCAGGGATTTTGTGGATAAATTTCTGATTGTTTATTTGGATGATATCTTGATTTTTTCCAATGACTGGGACTCTCATGTGAAACATGTTCGGACTGTGTTCCAGATTTTGAGAGAGAATGCTCTGTATGTGAAGGGATCAAAGTCTCTTTTTGGCGTACAGAGGATCTCATTTCTGGGATTCATTTTGTCTCCGTCTGTTATTGAAATGGACCCGGTCAAGGTTCAGGCCATCTGTGATTGGGTCCAACCTACTTCATTAAAGGCTCTTCAGAGATTCTTGGGTTTTGACAATTTTTATCGTAAATTTATTGGTAATTTCTCTGTTATTGTTAAACCATTGACTGATTTGACCAAAAAGGGTTCTGATGTGGTGAATTGGCCTCCTGAGGCAGTCTCTGCATTTCAGGAACTTAAGCAGAGATTCACTTCTTCTCCTGTTCTACGGCAGCCTGATGTTTCTCTGCCATTTCAGGTGGAGGTTGATGCTTCTGAAATTGGGGCAGGTGCCGTTTTGTCCCAAAGAGATCCAGAGACCTCTAAAAGAAACCCTTGTGCCTTTTTCTCTTGAAAATTTTCTCCAACTGAACGTAATTATGACATGGGTAATCGGGAGTTATTGGCCATGAAGTGGGCTTTTGAAGAGTGGAGACATTGGCTGGAGGGAGCCAAACATCAGGTGGTGGTCCATACGGACTATAAGAATCTGGTTTATCTGGAATCAGCCAAGCGACTTAATCCTAGACAGGCCAGGTGGGCCTTGTTTTTCACACGTTTTAATTTTGTGGTTTCCTTTCTTCCTGGCACTAAGAATGTTAAGGCGGATGCCCTCTCGAGGAGTTTCCTTGCGGACTCTCCAGAGTTATCTGATCCTGCTGTTATTTTGAAAAAGGGTGTAGTTCTTTCCGCCATCTCGCCCAATTTGAGACTGGCTCTGGATGGGTGTCAGGAGGATAAACCCGAGCGCTGCCCTATTGGGAAATTGTTTGTCCCAGACCGGTGGAAAAAGAGTGTGATGTCTGAGATTCATTGTTCCGCGTTGGCCAGTCATCCCGGAAATTTTGGTACCAGAGACTTGGTTAGTCGGTCCTTTTGGTGGCCTACTTTGTCTCGTGACGTCAGGGAATTTGTGCAGTCCTGCGGGACTTGCTCTCGCTTCAAGCCTTGCTCTCGCTCTAGTGGTTTGTTGATGCCATTGCCTGTGCCCAAGAGTCCATGGACCCATATCTCTATGGATTTCATTTCCGACCTCCCTGTTTCTCAGAGAATGACCGTTATCTGGGTGATTTGTGATAGGTTTTCCAAAATGATACATCTTGTGCCATTACCCAAGTTGCCTTCCTCCTCCGAATTGATGCCTTTGTTCCTTCAGCACGTGGTTCGGTTACACGGCATTCCTGAGAACATTGTGTCTGACAGAGGAGTCCAGTTTGTTTCCAGATTTTGGAGGACTTTTTGTTCTAAACTTGGTGTTCAATTGTCTTTCTCCTCGGCTTTTCATCCTCAGACCAATGGACAAACTGAGAGAACAAACCAGACATTGGAGACTTATCTGAGATGCTTTGTGTCTGCTGATCAAGATGACTGGGTCTCTATTTTGCCTTTGGCTCATTTGCTCTTAATAATAGGGCTAGCTCTGCCACTTTGATGTCTCCATTTTCTGCAATTTTGGGTTTCACCCTCGATTTTCTTCGGGACAGACGGAGGCTTCTGTCTGTCCGGGTGTTGACTCTGTTGTGGAGCGTATGCAGCAGATTTGGGACCAGGTAGTGGAGAGTTTGTCCCTCTCTCAGGAGAGGGCCCAGCGGTTTGCCAACCGGCATAGGACTAATGGTCCTCGGTTTGAAGTGGGGGACTTGGTCTGGTTGTCCTCAAGAAATATCCCTATGAGAGTTGCATCTCCTAAGTTTAAGCCTAGGTTCATTGGACCTTATAAGATCTTGGAGATTCTTAATCCTGTTTCCTTTCGTTTACTTCTTCCAGGGACATTTAAGATCCATAACGTGTTCCACAAGTCCTTATTGAAGAGGTTTGTCGAGCCAGTGGTTCCTATGGCTGCGCCTCCTGACTTTGTTTTGGTTGAGGGCAATCTGGAGTATGTGTTTGAGAAAATATTGGATTCTCGTTTTTCTAGACGGAAACTCCAGTATTTGGTTAAGTGGAGAGGTTATGGTCAGGAGGACAATTCTTGGGTGTTTGCTTCGGACATCCATGCTAGGAGACTGATCCGTGCGTATCACAGAGCTCATCCTGACCGACCTGGTTGCCCAAATGAGGGTTTGGTGACCCCTCCTCAAGGGGGGGTACTGTTATGAATGTGTTAGAAATGAATTCTGAGCAGAAGCTCCCTCTGGTGGTTACAAACAGTACTGAACCATTCAATGAGGATTGGCAATCAGGAGTTACAGACTGGTCTTATATAAGGGAGGTTCCCTCCCATCATGGTTGCCGGTGATCAATTGTTCTTTTCTCAACTGTAGTTCCTGGTTTCTTGGAAGCTTGCTGAGTCTTGCCTGCATCTTCTGCTATCAGATAAGATATTTTCTGCTTTTATTTTTGTGCTTGCTTTTTGCATTGTTCCCTGCACTTCTGTGGAGGTCAGCCAGGTCCCCTCCGGGGGCTTGTGCTCCTCTCAGTTTATCTGAGCCACTGTTATTTGTTCATTTGCCTTTTCCAGTTTTTTCAGTGGCTGCGGCTTAGTTTTGTGACACCAGAGAACTAATTTAGGTGGTAGAGGTCGTGTGATCTCAGGTGTTTTTGTAATTAGTAGAGTTGGTATTTTTTAGGGTTTTTTTGGATTGCAGTAAGTGTCCTTCCTATCCTTTTCTGTCCAGGTAGATTGGGCCCCAACATTTGCTCATACTATTTTCCGTCTGTGTCTGTATTTCCTCTTGTCTAACCGCCATTACATGTTTGGGGGCTTCCTATGTTCTTTGGGGATCTGCTCCGGGGCAGATAGCTTTCCTCTTTCTATCTTTAGGTGTAGTTAACCTCCAGGCTGTGACGAGGCGTCTAGGACCAACTTAGGAACGCTCCACGGCTGCCTTTAGTTGTGGTGGTTAGTCAGGGTACTGCAATCCAGTAGATTCCAACCTCTCTGGTGTATTGCCGTTTTTGCCTGCTCTCCTCAGCTACCAAATCATAACACTAATCCCACCTGCGACGCTGGTGAAGTCGTTCATAAAGGGTATCACACTCAGCGATTCAGACTCACCAGCGGGACACCAACGACCAAAAAGCGGCTCAGAACGTTCATGAGCGATCAGCGACATCTCAGCAGGGGCCACATAGCTGTTACATGTCACACACAGCTGCGTCGCTAACGAGATCGCTACTGCGTCATTAAATCAGTGACGCATTAGCGATCTCGTTAGCGATCTCGTTTAGTGTGACAGTACCTTAAGGGTGATCAATGAATGGAAGAGGCTGCCACGAGAGGTGGTGAGTTCTCCTTCAATGGAGGTCTTCACGCATAGGCTGGACAGACATCTGTCTGAGATGGTTTAGTGAATCCAGCATTGAGCTGGGGGTTGGACATGAGGATTATGATTCTACATGTGAACGGTGCTGGAAATGTGAGAAGTCAGATGTGTCTTTGTTGTAATCTGTGCAGATGAGCCCTGGCTGGAGAAGTCGACATGTCGGTCTGGGCCAGATGGAAAAGACGGGAAAAGTGAATGACTCCACCTGAAAGGACGTCCTCTGTAAGTCACCATCTATAACTGTACTGTAATCTCTTATATGTTCTGTAGGACTGGTATCTACCACTATATTTCACCATAAAGCGGTAATATCAGTGCTGGTGTATGTATGGAGATTTATTTTCAATGACAGTGCGGTCATCTCTTGAGGTTCCCCTATACCCCCATAGCTATAATCATGATTACCTGGTTAGGGGCCACAAGGAGACACAGACAGAAAGGGCCCCTGTGCAAGAACAATCATGGGCGCTTTGCAGCCCAAGATCTCCTAAAAATGCAAAATTGCACCTTCTTTGCCTATGTGCGGTTGCGCAGGTTGCTCAAATGATATGTCCTACTGTTAGGGGCCCACTCAGATGTTTCGCCCCCCTGAGCTGAACCCCTAGCTATGCCTCTGGTTAGCCTAACAATGTATATTATTATATAGACCTTTTATTACATGAAACATTCATAAGGATGATTTATATACTATAATTTCAGTGCACATATTTATATGGTGAAAACTTAACCCTCTCTGCTTTCCTCAAAGTCTTCTGATACCACATCAGAGATCTGATGTATTGGCCTTGTAATTTCTTTTAATATCCTGTACAAATGTGACCATGTAGAAAGTGCAATCTGTTTCAATTATAATCAGATAGGGAATGCAGTTTGTGGGCTTATCTCAAGCATTTATTTTATAGAGATGCCAATGTGCCAGGTGTCAGCAAACAATGAACAGCACATCTGCTCATAGGAATACTGTACAAAAGAAAGGACATGAAAACCAAACACAAGCAAACTTATAAAATGAGACACATAACACATTTCTTTTTTATCACCCATCCGTTTACATAATAAGGCAATGTAAACTACATTATAGACATTTAATTGTTTCCAGTGACTGCAAAAGTGATTTGCTGTTTCAATGCTCTTTGGAATAAACACATTTTTGAGTTCCTCTTGAATTGAAGTGTCGGTGTGACAGTGCTGATTAATGGGTAGTTGGTGAACAAAGAATGTACTAAGAAACAAAGAATTTGGATTAATGAATGAAACAATGTATTATTACTAGGGATGGGCAAAAATGCTCAGTGATACTTGGATATCACTCAAATATCTGGGTGCTCGGATGTGCTTGGCACTCAGGAAGCATTAGCCTTTGCTCTAATTTGAAACTTGAAGCCCCGAGCCTCATGTTTGGTGCCTGTTACACAGCCAAAAGCCATGAGTGGATTGCCTGAGAGTCACTGAAATACCGTAGCAATCTTAGTAGTGTCATTACTGTGATTGACTGGCCATATAACATCATCAGGGGTTATAAAAAGACAGGATCTGCCAAGATCTGCACACTGATGCCATTGCAAAGCTCAGGGACAGGGTGCTTGTCAATGGCTGTGTGTGCACAGTTGAATGAATCAGCAAAGAACAGATTGAGCACTTACAATGGATGTTAGTATGATTCAGAATCAGAGCCAGTATCAACATTAGATGACTCTGTTTGAATCAGATATAGTCTGCTTTTAGCTTAGGTAGGGATAGTTTCAGGAACAGGGAGAGTGACAGAATACAGTCTCTAGGCAGGGCTTAGGGGTTGCAGTCCGTTGCTAAATATATATCTGCTGCACTTAACCATATTTTTTTGGGTGGAGTGTTGAAAAAATTGACTCTATTTTCATCATCAGAGTATTACACGCTTTGTGGTATATTTCTGTGGTATATAACACTCAAAAAAATTGTTGACAATGTTTTCTGGATTCAAAAACTCACCCATAAAGTATTACTTGCATTGTTGTACATTTTGGTGGTATATAACACTCTAAAAAAAGCACAGAAAAAATTTTCTGTGCTCAACTACTCATACATGCAGTATCACATGCTTTATGGTATATGGCTGTGCTATATAACACTCCAAAAAAAAGCATTTAATTTTTTTCTACATTCAATTACTCATCTATAGAGTATTACATCTCTATGGTACATTTTGGTGGTATGCAACACTCTAAAAAAGTGTCAAATTTTTTTTCTGGTATCAATTACTCATCCATACATTATTTCGTGCTTTGTGGTTCATTGCTGTGTTATATAACACTACAAAAAAGCGATGTACAATTTTTCTAGATTCAATCACTCATCCATAGCATTTTTACATGCTTGGTGATACATTTAAGTAGTATATAATGCTCAAAATAGTGGTGAAATTTTTTTCTGGATTCAATTACTCATCTACACAGTAATACGTGCTTTATGGTAAATTCTGTGATATATAACACTCCAAAAAAGCTTTGAAATATTTTTCTGGCTTCAATTACTAATCCATATAGTAAGAAGTGCTTAGAGGGTGCTAAATATGGCAGAATCACATGAGATTCTCGAAAGAGTGACCAGAGAAATATTGGCGCCAGACCAAAGTGGCGAGACAGCGGAGGTGGCTGGAGCCTGTGGTCCGGAATCAGCAGCTTTCTTGGAACCACCAAGGCCCGAACCCAGGCCACAGACTTTTTTTTAAACTGTAAATTTTTATTAAGGTTTTAAAATTTTAACAAGTGGAAATAAATCTGAACAAACAATTACATCCAGAGACATAAGAAATAAAAGAAATTACAATGTGTTAGGGGTCGAGTTCCCGCTTCTGCACAAGGGGAATCTCAAACCATCCCTGCTGCAGTCTCCCATCCATCTCCGGCCGCAGTGGACTCTGCTCAGCAGAGACGTCGGTCCCAGCATCTCGCCCAGTCTAACATTGTGCAGAGGATTACTGCTGCCTCTCCAGGTTCTGCTATTGTAGTCAGTACTGGTCATCGGCGAGCAGACATCTTTAGGACTAAGTCCTGCGTTTCCCATTCTGAGCATGCCCAGGGTAAGATCTCTCATTGGAGATCAGGGGTCACATGCTCAGGTACTGCAGCAGCTCCTATTGGTCCACCAGGAAGGTCCTGAAACTACATGTGTTCTGGAACAGTTTCTCATTGGTCCTTTTCTGGCAGGTCCTGTAGTTGCTACTATAAAAGGGTTGCATGGCCCTGCGGCCATGCACTAGTATCAATTGCATTATGTGCTTTGCGCCAGTGTGATCATGCACGCATGTGGTTAGGGCTCGGCTGAAATAAGCCCCTAGAATACCGGCACCTCTGGTGAGGAGATTTGTATGCACATGTTCAGGGCCTGGCTGAAATAAGCCCCTAGAATACCGGCTTCCCCAAGTGAGGAGTTGCTTGTTTGCGTTGCTGAATGCATGATCACGGACTGCTATCCGCACAGCAGTTATCTGTGTATCCCTGTGGTGTTAACAGGACACAGTCTCTATTTCTGCGTCTCTACCTCAGCGACTCTGTGGTGTAACAGAGTTCGCTTATACTGCCATATAGTGCTACAGCATCGATGTGTGCGACTGTGAAGTAACAGAGTTCACTTATACCGCCATCTTACTAGCAGCAGGCTCTGCCTGCACGGTGGACCCCGGGCTGCGAACGCACCTATTATTTATATTTATTTTGTGCGTTCCGCCAGCCCTAACATAATACTAGCGCCAGGGTCTGGCTAGTAAAATGGCGGACGAAGAGCGTCTTCAGTGGAACGTCCAGCAGCTGGAGGGTAGGTTGGCGGCCCTTGAGCGCACAACCTCAGCTGTGGATGTTACCACAGTCGCTGTTCAGGCTGCTAGCGTGGCTGCAGCCAGTGTGTCCACTGCCACCTCTACCCCTACATTATCCCACCTCCCGCTTCCAGACAAGTTTGCTGGTGACAGCAAGCAATGTCGGGGATTCGTGAGTCAGTGCTCTATACAACTCGAGCTTTTGGCTGCACGTTTCCCCACGGATCGGGCACAAGTGGGTTTTGTAATGTCTCTCCTGTCGGGCAGAGCGTTGGAGTGGGCCACCCCGCTGTGGGAGCGTGACGACCGTGTGGTGTGGAGTGCTCTTCGTTTTCTGGAGGCTCTAAAAAGGTCTTTCTAGGACCTCAGGTCACCCACGATGCGGCGCTCCAACTGCTGGCAAGTTCACAGGGTTCGTCCTTGGTCAGCTATTTTGCTGTCCAATTTCGGACTCTGGCCTCGGAGTTAGACTGGCCAGATAAAGTCCTCATTCCCGTGTTTTGGAGAGGACTGGTGGGCCATGTGAAAGACGCCTTGGTTACCAGGGAGATTCCCGCCACACAGGAGAAGCTTATCGCCATATCTACCCGAATCGACCTCCGTTTTCACGAGCGGAGGTTGGAGCGGTTCCAGTGTAGGCAGAGGTTCCGGCTGGCTCCCACCTCTAGAATCTTTTAGTCAGGTGTCCGACTCCCATGAGGCCATGGAGGTTTCTCGAGCAGGACCTAAGTCCCGGGCCGCTCGAGTACCCGTGGTTTGTAACACCTGTCAGCAGTCAGGACATTATGCCAACAAATGTCCACAGCGGTCGGGAAAACGGTCGCGTCTAGTGACCCTGGGAGGAGGTTCACTAGGCACCGCGGCATTTTCCACCAAGTTGTCCTTCAAGGAGACAATTACTGTAGGTCCATCCACTCTCACTGCCGAGCTCTGTGTGGATTCTGGAGCCGAGGGCAATTTCATGTCCTCTGCCTTTGCTCTCCGCCACACTATACCTCAGGTGATGCTCGCCAAACCTGTGACTGTGCGAGTAGTAAATGGATCGACTCTGCCCTCACAAATCACCACCAGACTATCCCTCTCACTTTATCTATGTCCCCTTCCCATCAGGAGAGTATTTCCTTTCTTGTCCTGCCCGAGGGAATAGACGAGGTTTTGCTGGGAATACCTTGGCTCCGTCACCACTCTCCCCATATTGAGTGGTCCTCTGGGAGGATACTGGGTTGGGGTGATTCATGTAGAGGCAGGTGTGTCAGGGAGTGCGTTCAGGTCACCACCACAGAGATACCAATAGATCTTACTTCTCTTCCCCAATGTTATTGGTCATACGCAGACGTTTTCTCCAAGAAGGCGGTGGAGACTCTTCCACCTCATCGCCCCTACGACTGTCCTATTGATCTCTTGCCTGGAGCAGAACCTCCTCGGGGAAGAGTCTATCCCCTGTTGCTTCCTGAGACGAAGGCCATGTCCCAGTATATTCAGGAGAATCTGGCAAGAGGGTTCATTAGGAAGTTGGTGTCACCAGCAGGGGCGGGGTTCTTTTTCGTGCAGAAGAAGAACAGAGAATTACGTCCGTGTATTGACTAGAGGGGTCTTAACGCCATCACCGTCAAGAATAAGTACCCGTTGCCCCTAATCTCTGAGCTCTTTGATAGGCTTCGAGGAGCAAAGGTATTTACCAAGCTAGATCTATGTGGTGCCTATAACCTAATTCGCATCCGTGAAGGGGACGAGTGGAAGACAGCTTTTAATACCAGGGATGGGCATTATGGATCCCTGGTGATGCCCTTCGGGCTCTGTAATGCTCCCGCTGTTTTCCAAGACTTTGTCAATGACATCTTCCGGGATATGCTCTCCACCTCTGTAGTAGTCTATCTGGATGATATTCTCATCTTTTCACCAGATATAGACTCTCACCGGAGGGATGTCAACAAAGTCTTCGACCTCTTACGGGCAAACTCCCTCTATGCCAAGCTGGAGAAATGTGTGTTTGAGCAGGAGTCTTTACCTTTCCTGGGCTATATCATCTCCGCCCAGGGATTGGCTATGGATCCTGCCAAACTGCAGGCTGTAATGGACTGGCAAGAACCCCATTCTCTTAAAGCGGTGCAGCGCTTTATGGGGTTCATTAATTATTATCGCCAGTTCATTCCCTATTTCTCGACTTTGGTAGCTCCTTGGTAGCCCTCACCAAGAAGGGAGCAAATCCCAAATTGTGGTCGGAGGAGGTCTGCAAGGCCTTTACTTCAATTATGTCCCATTTTGCTAGCGCTCCCATCTTACATCGCCCGAGGTTGATAAGCCTTTTAAATTGGAGGTTGATGCCTCGTCCGTTGGTGCTGGAGCAGTCCTTTTTCAAAAGGATGCTCAAGGTCAGAAACATCCTTGTTTCTTCTTTTCCAAGACCTTCACACCTGCGGAAGAGGAATTATTCCATTGGGGATAGGGAGTTGCTAGCCATGAAGTTGGCCTTTTCCTAGGGGAGACATCTCCTGGAGGGGGCGCGCTTTCCCTTTCAAGTTTTCACTGACCACAAAAATTTGGTCTATTTAAAGACCGCCCAGCGGCTAAATTCTCGTCAGGCCAGATGGTCCCTGTTCTTCTCCCAGTTTCATTTCACCCTCCATTTCCTCTCCGGTGAGAAGAACATTAGGGCCGATGGTCTCTCTCGCTCCGTGGTGTCCTCTGAGGAGGTGGAGGAGGAGCCTCGGCTGATTGTCCCCACAGAGAGCCTAAGAACTGTGGCCCCGGTTTCGCTTGAGTCTGTGCCTCCGGGCAAGACTTTTGTGCCCACCAATTTGCGACCGGAGGTACTCTCTTGGGCACATTCATCCAGGGTGGGTGGACATTTTGGGGCAAAAAGGACATCTGAGTTGCTGGCGAGGACATACTGGTGGCCACATATGGTCTGTGATGTCAGGGAATACGTTCAGGCGTGCGTCTCCTGCGCCAAGAATAAGTCCCCTCGACAGCGGCCAGCTGGGCTACTTTTCCCTTTACCGGTGGCAGACAGGCCTTGGGAGATGGTCGGGATGGATTTTGTAGTGGGTTTACCCAAGTCTCGGGGCTGCACCATCATCTGGGTGATAACCGACCACTTCTCCAAAATGGTGCACTTGGTGCCCTTACCATGGTTACCGTCTGCACGGGCCTTGGCAGCATTATTTATTAGGCATATTTTCTGTTTACATGGAATGCCAGACAAAATCGTCAGTGATCGAGGTCCCCAATTTGTATCTCGGTTCTGGAGAGAGCTGTGTCGTCTACTCAGCATTGAGTTAAATCTCTCCTCAGCATATCATCCCGAGACGAATGGGTTGGTAGAAAGGGCCAACCAGACCTTGGTCACATACTTGCGACATTTTGTCTCAACCAGGCAGGATGACTGGGCATCTTTGCTACCGTGGGCTGAGTTCGCTTTAAATAATGCTGTGGCTGACTCCACCGGACAAACCCCATTCCTCTTAAACTACGGTCAGCATCCGCGGGTACCGGTGCCCATGCCCGTGTCTTCCGCCGACTCCAGGGTGGCAGACTGGGCCGTGGAGGCACAGGACATTTGGGACCACACTCAGGATGCCATTCAGGCTTCCAAGGAGAGGATGAGGTCTTCTGCTGATGCCCATCGGCGTCCCGCTCCAACATTTGCTCCTGGCGACCTAGTGTGGCTCTCCGCCCGAAACATCAGGCTGTGGGTGGAGTCCACTAAGTTGGCACCCTGCTATTTGGGTCCCTTCAAGGTCCTCGAGCAGGTGAATCCTGTGGTTTACCGTTTAGCCCTTCCGCCTTGCCTTGGTATCTCCGACACCTTCCATGTGTTCCTCCTAAAACCCGTGGTCATCTCCCAGTTGCCTGAGTCATCTGCCGGGACGTCGTGTTCGTCTACGGACGATCATGAGGTGAACGCCATTGTAGGGTGCAAGGTGGTATGGGGCAAAACATTTTTTTGGGTGGATTGGAGGGGTTATGGGCCTGAGGATAGGTCCTGGGAGCCTGCCGAGCATATTTATGCTCCGCAGCTCATCGCTGCCTTTGAACATAGCGAGGCCCAAAGAAGGGGGGGGGCGGTAATGTTAGGGGTCGAGTTCCCACTTCTGCGCAAGGGGAATCTTGAACCATCCCTGCTGCGGTCTCCCATCCATCTCCGGCTGCAGTGGACTCTGCTCAGCAGAGACGTCGGTCCCAGCATCTCGCCCAGTCTAAAATTGTGCAGAGGATTACTGCTGCCTCTCCAGGTTCTGCTGTTGTAGCCAGTACTGGTCAGCGGCGAGCAGACGTCTTTAGGACTAAGTCCTGCGTTTCCCCTTCTGAGCATGCCCAGGGTAAGATCTCTCATTGGAGATCAGGGGTCACATGCTCAGGTACTGCAGCAGCTCCTATTTGTCCGCCAGGAAGGTCCTGAAACTACATGTGTTCTGGAACAGTTTCTCATTGGTCCTTTTCTGGCAGGTCGTGTAGTTGCTACTATAAAAGGGTTGCATGGCCCTGCTGCCATGCGCTAGTATCAATTGCATTATGTGCTTTGCGCCAGTGTGATCATGCATGCATGTGGTTAGGGCTCGGCTGAAATAAGCCCCTAGAATACCGGCACCTCTGGTGAGGAGATTTGTATGCACATGTTCAGGGCCTGGCTGAAATGAGCCCCTAGAATACCGGCTTCCCCAAGTGAGGAGTTGCTTGTTTGCGTTGCTGAATGCATGATCACGGAATGCTATCCGCACAGCAGTTATCTGTGTATCCCTGTGGTGTTAACAGGACACAGTCTCTATTTCTTCGTCTCTACCTCAGCGACTCTGTGGTGTAACAGAGTTCGCTTATACTGCCATATAGTGCTACAGCATCGATGTGTGCGACTCTGTGAAGAAACAGAGTTCGCTTATACCGCCATCTTACTAGCAGCAGGCTCTGCCTGCACGATGGACCCCGAACTGCGAACGCACCTATTATTTATATTTATTTTGTGCGTTCCGCCAGCCCTAACACAATGACAATGCAATGTGGGGAGCAATAGAGTGAGAAACTCCCTAGGATAATAGTATGCTCAGATGCAAACTATAAACTGGGTCAATGGGTACTAAATATACCGAGCAAAGCTAGGTATCCAAAATCTCCAACAGTCCCCCATCAGCAATATCATGAATAGAACCTCTTATAGACTGAGAAAGAGACAAGACACAAACATCAGGAAAGGGAAGAACAAAGAGAGGAGTAAATAATCCAAGAAGAGAATGGACCAAGCATTTAAAAGATGACCAAATCGTTTATCTGAGCCCATAAATGTATCCCACGGGGCCCAAATAGAATTAAAACAATCCACTCTCGTTCCCAAAAGAGCCGTCATATATTCAATTCTTCTTATGTCATTAATTTTATAAAATAGTGCTCATATGTGGGAGGGGAGGTTTGCTTCCAGTTAAGAGCAATCAGACACTTAGCCACTGTAAGAATGTGTAAGAAAATCTTAGCTGAATTTTTCCTGATCCCCTTGGGGGTAATATTTAAGAGATACATTGGGTATGGAAAGTATTCAAACCCATTTAAATTTTTCACTTTTTGTTTCATTGCAGCCATTTGGTAAATTCAAAAAAGTTTATTTTTTTTTTCATTAATGTACACTCTGCACCCCATCTTGACAGAAAAAAAACAGAAATGTAGAAATGTTTGCAAATGTATTAAAAAAGAAAAACTGAAATATCACATGGTCATAAGTATTCAGACCCTTTGCTCAGACACTCATATTTAAGTCACATGCTGTCCATTTCCTTGCGATCCTCCTTGAGATGGTTCTACTCCTTCATTGGATACCAGCTGTGTTTAAATAAACTGATATTACTTGATTTGTAAAGGCACACACCTTTCTATATAAGACCTCACAAGTCACAGTGCATGTCAGACCAAATGAAAATCGTGAGGTCAAAGGAACTTGTCACAAGGAGCTCAGAGACAGAATTGTGGCAAGGCACAGATCTGGCCAAGGTTACAAAAGAATTTCTGCAGTACTTAAGCTTCTGTTTCCTAAGAACACAATGGCCTCCATAATCCTTAAATAGCAGAAGTTTGGGACCACCAGGTGTCTTCCTAGACCTGGGCATCCAGCCAAACTGACCAATCATGGGAGAAGAGCCTTGGTGAGAGAGGTAAAGTAGAACCCAAAGATCACTGTGGCTGAGCTCCACAGATGTAGTAGGGAGATGGGAGAAAGTTCCACAAAGTCAACTATCACTGCAGCCCTCCACCAGTTGGGCTTTTATGGCAGTGCCACAGTGGAAGCCTCTCTTCAGTTTCAGACATACGAAAGCCCGCATAGAGTTTGCTAAAAATCACATGAAGGACTCCCAGACTATGAGAAATAAGATTCTCTAGTCTGATGAGACAAAGATAGAACTTTTTGGTGATAATTCTAAGTGATATGTGTGGAGAAAACCAGGCACTGCTCATCACCTGCCCAATACAATCCCAACAGCGAAACATGATGGTGGCAGCATCATGCTATGGGGGTGTTTTTCAGCTGCAAGGACAGGATGACTGGTTGCAATTGAAGGAAAAATGAATGTGGCCAAGTACAGAGATATCCTGGATGAAAATCTCTTCCTGAGCGCTCTGGACCTCAGACTTGGCCGAAGATTCACCTTCCAACAAGACAAGGACCCTAAGCAACAGCTAAAATAACTAAGGTGTGGCTTCAGAACAACTCTGTGACCATTCTTGACTGGCACAGCCAGAGCCCTGACCTAAACCAAATGAGCATCTCTGGAGAGACCTGAAAATGGCTGTCCACCAACTTTCGCCATCCAACCTGACGGAACTGGAGAGGATCTGCAAGGAAGAATGGCAGAGGATCCCCAAATCCAGGTGTGAAAAACTTGTTGCATCATTCCCAAGAAGACTCATGGTTGTACTAGCTCAAAAGGGTGCTTTTACTCAATACTGAGCAAATCATCTGAATACTTATGACCATGTGATATTTCAGTTTTTCTTTTTTAATAAATTTGCAAACATTTCTACATTTCTGTTTTTTTTTCAGTCAAGATTGAGTGCAGAGTGTACATTAATGAGAAAAAAGGAACTTTTTTGAATTTACCAAATGGCTGCAATGAAACAAACAGTGAAAAATTTAAAGGGGTCTGAATACTTTCTATACCCACTGTATGTGATACAGACAGCAGTTCAGATTTCAGCATCTAAATCCTTTGTGCTAATTGTGTGATTCAGACAGCAGTCCACATTTCAGCATCCACCATATTTTTTGAACTATAAGACGCATTCTTTTCTTTCGAAATTTTGAAGGAAAGTGGGGGGAGTATCTTATAGTCCAGATATACCTGCTGTATTTGTGGATGGGGAGTGGGGCAGTTACGGACGAGCGGGTCACAGAAGGCAGGAGCCGCTGTTAAAGAAAATTAATATTCACTGCTCACCACGCACATAGTCCCTCCCTCCTCTTTGCACTGAAGCCGGCGCTGAGAGGTGGCTAGGACTATGGGAGTATGTAGCAGTGAATATTCATCTTCCTTAATAGCAGGGACACCATTAGCCGCAGCCTTCGGCTTTCTGCAGCTCCTGGGCGATCATGTGTGCATGCTATTAAAGAAGATAAATATTCACTGCTCTCCTCTCCTATAGTCTAGGGCGCGGGGAGCAGTGGATATTCCAGCAGCTTACCTTGGCATTTAAGCATCGGATGACTTCACTGCCTTGTGCTGCTTCAAGCTGAAATCATCTGATTGCATCAGAATAGAATGCTGCAAGGGAGCAGAGAGAAGGTAAGTAGAATGTTTTTTTTAATGTGTGCAGCTTGATGGGGGCCATGTATACCAGGGTGGGGATGAAGGGGCAATGTATATCAGGATGGGGATGAGGGGGTCATTTAAACCAGGATATGGATGTGGATGCAGGGGACATGTATACCATTATAGGGATGAGGGCGCCATGAGTTGGCATGAACATCATACAGTACTATTGATGGAAAAATGTAAGGAAAGTAGCACAGGTAGTTGACTGAAAGTAAGTGTAGCCCTGCCTCTCTGGGAGCCCTACTTCTACAGGGAACGCACATGAAGGAGACCCAACTTGGATTCTCTATATTTCAAAAAAATTACACTATGTTCCAAATTATTATGCAAATGATATTTTTCTCTGATTTTCCTAAGTGGTCGGTGCAAATGACAGTCAGTCTAATAAAAGTCATCACCCGTTAGAGTATACTTCGAATTTTATTGAAGAAACCTCCCAATGATAACAGTATAATCTCCAAAATGGAAAAAAACTCAAAATGCACTGTTCCAAATTATTAGGCACAGTAGAATTTCTGAACATTTGATCTGTTTTAAAGAACTGAAAATGCTCATTTGTGGAATTTGCAGCATTAGGAGGTCACATTCACTGAACAAAAAAGCTACTTAACTCCAAAACATCCTAACAGGCCAAGTTACATGTTAACATAGGAACCCTTCTTTGATATCACCTTCACAATTCTTTCATCCATTGAACTTGTGAGTTTTTGGAGAGTTTCTTCTTGTATTTCTTTGCATGAAGCCTCCCAGAGCTGCTGTTTTGAAGTGAACTGCTTCCCACCCTCATAGATATTTTGCTTGATGATACTCCAAAGGTTCTCTATAGGGTTGAGGTCAGGGGAAGATGCTGGCCACACCATGAGTTTATGAGTTTTATGCCCATAGCAGCCAATGAATCAGAGGTATTCTTTGCAGCATGAGATGGTGCATTGTCATGCATGAAGATGATTTTTCTCCTGAAGGCACGTTTCTGCTTTTTATACCATGGAAGAAAGATGTCAGTCAGAAACTCTACATACTGTGCAGAGGTCATTTTCACACCTTCAGGAAACTTAAAGGGCCCTACCAGCTGTTTCCCTATGATTCCGGCCCAAAACATGACTCCTCCACCTCCTTGATTACGTCGCAGCCTTGTTGGGGCATGGTGGCCATCCACCAACCATCCACTACTCCATCCATCTGGACCATCCAGGGTTGCTCGACACTCATCAGTAAACAAGACTGTTTTAAAATAGTCTTCATGTATGGCTGGGCCCACTGCAATCGTTTCTGCTTGTGAGCACTGTTTAGGGGTGGCTGAATCGTAGGTTTATGCACCTCAGCAAGCCTTTGAAGGATCCCACACCTTGTGGTTGGAGGGACTCCAGAGGCACCAGCAGCTTCAAATATCTGTTTGCTGGTTTGTAATGGCTTTTTAGCAGCTGCTCTCTTAATCCGATGAACTTGCCTGGCAGAAACCATCCTCATTCTGCCTTTATCAGCACGAACACGTCTGTGCTCAGAATCAGCCACAAATCTCTTAACAGTACGATTATCAGGCTTAAGTTTTCGGGAAATATGTAATGTTTTCATCCCTTGACCAAGGCATTGCACTATTTGATGCTTTTCAGCAGCAGAGAGATCCTTTTTCTTTCCCATTTTACTTGAAAACTTTGGCCTGCTTAATAGTGTGGAACTTCCAGTTTTCCTTTTATTGGGCTCACATGGCAAACTAATTATCACAGGTATCTGAGATTGATTTCAGTGATCCAAAGAACCCTGAGACACAATACCATCAATGGGTTTCATTTACAAAAAAAAACAAAAAACGCTATGACACTTAAAACCAATTTGCATAGTAATTTGGAACATAGTTTATTGTCGGACACCACTAAAGTGGCATCAATTTCCACAGTGTAGAAACAGTATAATAGGCCTCTGAAACAACTTCTACTACAGGCAACCATGAGATGGAGACCCACCTTTGAGTCTCCACATTTCAAAAACTTGTTTGTAAAATCAGAAGCAGTAGCAACAGCAGGTACAAAAGACACCACAAAGGTGACACAGACTGCAATAATGTGAGATCAATGCATGACAATAAAAACTACACCATAGCCTAGGCATCCCAGTCTGTGACTGGGGTGAAAAAGTCTTTGGACATCCATGACTTGTTCATTTTGATGAAAGTTACGTAGTCTACACTTTCAGGGGACAGCCGGATGTGCTTATCCATCAAGACATCACCTGCAGAGATGAAGACACATTCTGAGAGAATGCTGATAAAACTTCCAAGGCATGACAAACGAGCTCAGACCACACTTCCATTTTTGAAGCCCAAAATACAAAATGGTCCAAACCCCCCCGATGACACTGATACTGAGCTGCAGATACTCCTGAACCATCTTTTCCAGTCATTCACAACGTGTCAGACTTGTACTCTGTTGTGTTGGTGCACGTGTTGGTCTAAAAAATGTGTGAAACGAATCACAGAAATTGTTTATGCCACTGACACTGCTGTGGCTGCAAATGTTTTTGCTATGACACCTTGACGTTCCTGGTGTTTGATATTCCAGCATGCACATGTGGGGGCATGCATCTGGCTAAATTTACTCTTGTACCGTGGATCGAATAGAGTTGCATCCCAGTAGTCAGCACTTTTTCTAACCCTAAGAATATGGGCATCAGGTTGAAAATAGTGCAGCAAAAAGGTGCTCATGTTTCAGGTGCTTCTATGAGGTCCAAGTCTATATTGTTTGGTGGAGGGGTAAGACCCAAGGTTCCTTCCTCCATCCCCTCCCACCAAACATTAACAACAGAGAGGGGATCATTATCCTCTTCATCGACTGACTGTTTCGTGTCCATCACCTCGTCCTCCTCCTTTTGTTCCTCAGATCCTGCACCTTCACTAACAATTTGTCTGGTGCCATGAGCCGCACCCTCCCATGGCACCCACCTGTGCAACAACAGTCCGGAAATTTGAGATATTGTTATCCCTTCCATATCCTCCTCTGCTTACACCTCTTCCTTTGGGACCACCATATAGATGAGCAGAATAGTGACTATTTTAGTAGCCAGTTCAAAACTGTGCAGACGGGTGAAGAGGTCCTTCATCTGTGCCCACTCCGCAAGCATGATTTGCACAACATCCATACGGCATTGGCCCAGGCTATGCAAAAGGTCATACTGCACCAGGGTTCAACGCTGCTGCGACAGTCACTGCAACATGTGCAGAATGGAATTCAACTATGTGGGCACATTGCATATCAACCGGTTAACCGGTAGGCCAAAAAACATCTGCAGTGTTGCAAGTCCATGACTTGCAGGGTAAGAACGGCAGAAGTAAACACACAGTGACCGTGCTTTCGGCAGTAGCGCATCAAGGCCAGGATAGAGGCGGAGAAATTGCTGTACCACCAAGTTAAGGACTTATGCTATGCAAGGCACGTGTGTGAGGTTGTTCCGGCGTAGGGCGACCCCCATGTTTTCACCGTTATTGTCACGCTGGTTGAAGAAGGAGTAAGTGCACCACAATGAGGAGAGGAAAAGGAGAGCCCAAACACTCGGGAAGTGGGGAGTGGAGACCCATTGGCAGATCTAAAATCCCCCTGTCTGCCTCAAACATCCCTATATAGGTTCTGCACCTCTCAATGAACAGGAACCTTATCCCTACCTAACCCTAGTGATAGGCCTTGGATAGGGAAGGGACCGGGTAGGCATTAGTCAGTCCCCAGTACAACTAAAGCCAGAGAGGGTAGATGAATGAGGGGAACGCTTAGCTTAAGAAGACTACCGAGATGTCACACCAGCAATCTTCCAACAGTCCTCTGAGAAGGAACTAACCGACTGTTAGTACTTTCAACTAGACAGAGACAAGTAGGAGTTAACACCAGCAGCATGCTGCAGACCCTGAATGAATTTAGACTTTCAGCAAAGGTTTCTAATTAGCAGCCAAGGGTGGAGGTAGCATTGGGTCCTAAAAGGAGAGGGATATTGCTCCACAACAGAGATACAAAAATCATGAAGGTGCTTGAGCTAATCGCAATGACCTTCTACAGCAGGAACCAGGATGACTGTTAGTCATCCCTGACACACCCATGGCAGTTATCGCACATGACCTTCTCTGGCTCCAGGTTCAGCCATTGCAAAATCTCGGCCTGGATAGCTGTCCACAATTCTTGAGCTGTGTGACCACGATCTCCAAGGCATATTAATATAAACACTGTCTGGTTGTGTTGATCCCTGAATACGCAGTAAGGAGGTGGGGGGATTATCTCTACACTGTTGGAATGCATGTCTTATTAAAGGAGAGGTTGATGATGCAGGTGAGGTCATAAAGGAGGTGGGGGAGGAAGAAATAGTGGAGGAAGTGTTATATACTAAGGTTTGTCCCACAAGTCTTGGGGATTCCAAGACTTGGGGGCAGGTGGTCAAAACTTGACCGCCTGCCCCCACAGCCACACAGTGCCCAGTCAGCGAGATGTAATGTCCCTGCTAATGTTTTCTTGTTCAGCTCTCAGGAGAGAAATGCACCCTGGCAGACATAGATTTTTGCAGGGAAAGGGTGATGTCTGCAACATGCTGGTGTAGCTCAAGCATCACTTTTTTAGAGAAGTAATGGCGACTAAGCAACTGGTACTAGGCTACTGCGACAGCCATCAACTTTTGGAAACTTTCTGCATCTACCAGGTGGCAAGTCAGCATTTACGTGGCTAACAGATTGGAGATGGTGGAGTTTAAGCTCTTAACTGTGGCATGTGAAGGAGGAAACATTATTTTACCTGACCACAACTGTGAGACCAAGGGCTGGCTCCGGAGCGGAGAGTATCATCAGACCAGAGAATCTTATTTCTCATAGTCTGGGAGTCCTTCATGTGTTTTTTAATAAACTCTATGCGGGCTTTCATATGTCTGGCACTGAGGAGAGGGTTCCGTCAGGCCACTCTACCATAAAGGCCCAACTGGTGGAGGGCTGCAGTGATAGTTGACTTTGTGGAACTTTCTCCCAACTCCCTACTGCATCTGTGGAGCTCAGCCACAGTGATCTTGGGGTTCTACTTTACCTCTCTCACCAAGGCTCTTCTCCCACTATTGCTCAGTTTGGCTGGATGCCCAGGTCTAGAAAGACATTTGGTGGTCTCAAACCTCTTCCATTTAAGGATTATGGAGGCCACTGTGCGGGATGGCCAGGTCTAGAAAGACATCTGGTGGTCTCAAACTTCTTCCATTTAAGGATTATGGAGGCCACTGTGCTCTTAGGAACCTTGAGTACTGCAGAAATACTTTTGTAACCTTGGCCAGATCTGTGCCTTGCCACAATTCTGTCTCTGAGGTCCTTGGCCAGTTTCTTTGACCTCATGATTCTCATTTGATGTGACATGCACTGTGAGGTCTTATATAGACAGGTATGTGCCTTTACATATCAAGTAATATCAGTTTAATTGAACACAGTTGGACTCCAATGAAGGAGTAGAACCATCTCAATGAGGATTACAAGGAAATGGACAGCATGTGACTTAAATATGAGTGTCTGAGCAAAAGATCTGAATACTTATGACCATGTGATATCTCAGTTTTTCTTTTTTAATAAATTTCTACATTTCTGTTTTTTTAGTCAAGATGGGGTGCAGAGTGTACATTAATGAGAAAAAAATGAACTTTTTTGAATTTACCAAATGGTTGCAATGAAACAAATAGTGAAAAATTTAAAGGGGTCTGAATTCTTTCCGTACCTACTGTATCTAAGTGTCATCAGAATCACCTCCACCCCTGATGGTTATTGTCTGGTTATGAGGGTCTGTATTTTTCTCGGACCCTACTTCCTCCGGTCCTGTATCCAAGAAGAAAAAATTTGGGGCATCGGTGCAGATGCTTTTCTCCTTTGTATTCTGTAAATCTTTGGAGCAGACCACTGATGCTCATGAAATTAAATGTGTACACAGGTCTGCAGAATGGATCATCTGTGGTTTCCTACAGTCAGTTCAGCGTTTGGAAATTTGTGATGCGGGGGAAACAAAGGTAATTGGGGTGCTACCTCTGAGTATTGTACTGTGTGTGATGTTAAAGTTAAGGAAGAGAGAACACTTGATGCAGCGCTTGCCATCCACTGGAGCACATGCTCTTTCTGAGTCTCATCTAAAAGGCGTACCACTGTTTGGCTGCCAAAGAAAGATAGTCAATTAGCCCATCCAGAAACAGATGTTGTCAGTGGTCTTTGGCAGGGTCGGATCCAGGTTTTCGTGGGCCCTGGGCGAAAGAGTCTCAGTGGGTGCCTTTAACACATACCACAATGCATGATGCACAGATACGGCAGACAAATATAGGTATAGTACTATGCCAAAGATTTCACTTACTTCATACATTACATGAGTGATATCTATTGTAAATTCTACAATAGCTCCAAAGACAAACAGTATAGTCATCCATACAGTATTATGGGCACCACATAGTGCTCCATACAGAATAATAAGCTCCATATATTGCACCATACAGTATTATGAGCACCCCATAGTGCTCCATGTAGAATAATGAGCCCCATACATTGCTCCATACAGTACAATGAGCTCCATATATTGCTTCATACACAATTATGGGCACCACATAGAGCTCCATACAGAATAATGAGCCCCATATAATGCTCCATATATAATGGGCCTCATATATGATGCTCCAGTGTATGATGGGCCCCATGTAACGCTCCATATATGATGCTCCAGTGTATGATGGGTCCCATATATGATACTCCAGTGTATGATGGGCCCCATATGATGGTCTCCATGTATTGCGCCAAACTTAAAAAAAAATAAAAAATTAACTACTCACCTCTCCTTGCTGGCAACTGCTCTGTTCGAGGCACCGGCCCCGGTACTGGCATAGGCACCGGGCCCCCATAGCATGCCGGTGTCCCGACTGTGAGTGGGCCCCCCCACCGGCTCAGGGCTCCGGCACTTGCCTGGGTGTGCCGGGTGCTGACGCCGGCCCTGATCTTTGGATAGGACTAGACAGTGTTTGCTCAGTTGAGCTTTCATTAACATTAACACTTTTGATGAGAGAGCATGCTCGGTAATGCTCGGAACTCACTCGGTACTCCAGGGTTGCTCGGCGGGAGCTCGAGTCCCCGCCCTGCATGTTTGGCACCAACCACTTCACCTCTGACAGAAGAGCGAAGCCTGCGCCCACCAGACGCCTGCGCTGGGACCCCTTCTCTGTCCCCAACATCACCCACAGGAGAAACACGGTGATGCCCAGTGACAGAGGCCGGCGTAAAAGGAGCGGGACCATATGAGGATATAGCCCTCCTATCAACGGCACCACCAGCCGAAGGAGTCCGGCACCTCCCAGCGGCCGAGGCAGGAACACCAGCCACCAAGTTCAACGGCGACGTGACACAAAGAGGATACATTGCAGATGGAGCATGATGAGATGGAGCAAGGAACCATACAGGATGATTACACACAGCCCAGACTCATCTCATCCCAACGTGGATTGGGTTACAATGAGGAAAAGGAGAAGGAGGAAGAAGAACAGGAGCTAGTTTCATGCAATAGACACAGTACTACAGTACTACAAGCACAACTGTCATACCATCTGTTCAGCATGAATGGCCTGAGGACAGGGAGGAGAAGGAGGAGGAGAGCATGGTCAGTCAAACTCTTGGTGAGGATATGGAAGTCTTGCCTGTTAGCAGTCTGACACGCATGGCTAAGTTCATGTTATGCTGCCTTGACCGTGACCCTCACGTTCTCCAAATTTTGGGTGTCAGTCATTACTGGTTGGTGACACTTCTAGACCCACGCTACAAGGAGAACTTTCAATTACTTATTCCAGAGGCAGACAGGTGTACTAAAATGTTGCAGTACCAGAGGGCCCTTGTTGCAGAATTATTAAATAAATTCCCATCTGAAAATGCTGGTGGCAGAGGTCACAGTTCATTGGAAAACCAAGGAGTACAGGCGAGAGAGAGACAGCTCCAAACCAGCAGAGGCAGGGGAACACTGGCAAAGTTCTGGGAGACTTTTTTCAGGCCCTTCCATCGCACAGGCCCTGAGGTGTGGGGTACTCTCACAAGGAGTGTAAAGTTTTGTAAGATGCTGAGGGAGTGCTGTTTTGACCTTACCAATGTCCTCTATAATTCCTCTGTGCCTTATAATTATTGAGTATCCAATATGGACACGTGGCATGAACTGGCTCTCTAAACCTTGGAGGTCCTTGCCTGCCCTGCGGCTAGCGTTTTGTCAGAGCGGGTATTTAGTGCCGCTGTTGCAATTATAACTGATAAGCGCATCCGCTTGTCAACTGATAATGCTGACAAGCTGACTCTTATAAAAATGAACAAGGGCTGGATTGGGCCAGACTTCTCTACACCACAGAATGATAGCAGCGTAACATAAACTCAAATCTAGTGTCTTTTTTTGGAAGGTCCATTCCCATGCACCTCTTCACAGCCATACAGGGGTCTATGCTTCCTGATTTGGCCTATTTGCTGTTGTCCTCCTCCTTCTCCTCATCCTCATCATCCACCATCATTATATCACCAGGGTGACCGTTGTCCGTGATGCAACACCAACATTATTGTTTTAAAGGGTGTTTATGATGCCCGTAAGCAAAATTTGTAGACAGTATGTTGTTGTATACCCCGCAGGGTAAATGTTTGTCGGCCAATACACTTACTGCATGGGCATTACAAGTATAGGAGACCCGCTCCTTTGTAATGGGAACAGATTTTTAGGAGGTCCTCCTCCACGTGTCGTCTTCATCCACCACCGCTAGATCACCAGGGTGACCGTGGTCAGTGATGCAACACCAACATTATTGTTGTAAAGGGTGTTTATGATGCCCGTAACCAAAATTTTTACACAGTATGTTGCTGTATTCCCCCAGGGGGAAATGTTTGTCAGCCCATGCACTTACTGCATGGGCATTACAAGTATAGGAGACCCTCTCCTTTATAATGGGAACACATTTTTATCAGGCCATCTTCCACGTCTCTTCAAAAGGGGTATTATGGTGGCTCTAAATTTTTGGCAGCTTTTGCATTCACTGCATAGGCAAACAGTATTTGAGACCCACTTCCTAATAATGGGAACTGTAAGGGTTGTTCAGCTTCAACAATGCAATTCTCCATTGCAGTTTTTTCAGGCTCAACACTGCAAATCTTCACTGCCAGGTGTTCAGCCTCAACAATGAAATTCCACACTGCATGTTCTTCAACCTCAACACTGCAATTCTCCATTACAGTTTTTTAAGGCTCAACACTGCAAATCTCCACTGCCGGGTGTTCAACCTCAACACTTTAATGCTCCAATGCAGGTTCTTCAGCCTCAACACTGCAATTCTCCATTACAGTTTTTTAAGGCTCATCACTGCAAATCTCCACTGCCGGGTGTTCAGCCTCAACACTGTAATGCTCCAATGCAGGTTCTTCAGCCTCAACACTGCAATTCTCCATTACAGTTTTTAAGGCTCAATAGTGCAATTCTCCACTGCCTGGTGTTCAGCCTCAACAATGAAATTCCACACTGCATGTTCTTCAGCCTCAACACTGCAATTCTCCATTACAGTTTTTTAAGGCTCAACACTGCAAATCTCCACTGCCGGGTGTTCAGCCTTAACACTGTAATGCTCCAATACAGGTTCTTCAGCCTCAACACTGCAGATCTCCATCACAGTTTTTTAAGGCTCAATAGTGCAAATCTCCACTGCCGGGTGTTCAACCTCAACACTGTAATGTTCCAATGAAGGTTCTTCAGCCTCAACCCTTCAATTCTCCTCTGCTGGTTCTTGTGGCTCAACACTGAAATGCTCCACTGCCGGGTATTCATCCTCAACAGTGACATTCTGCAATGCTTGTTTATTAGGCTCAATACTGCAATTCACTGCATAGGCAAACAGCATGGAAGTACCAACTTCCTAATAATGGGAACTTTGGTTTCATGTGGCCATCCAGGACATCCATTCAAACGTGTTATTGAGATGCGTGTAACTTTGGGGCAGGGCAGGCCTTGCAGCCACTTCTTGGGCAAACATTATGGGAATACTAAATGAATAATGGGAACTTTGGTTGCATTGGGCCATCCAGGACGTCTGTTCAAAGGATTATTGGGGTGTGTTTATCTTTGCGGCAGGGCATGCCTTGCATTCAATGCATAGGCAAACAGTATTGGAGTATCACATGAATAATGGGAACTTTGCTTTCATAAGGCCATCCAGGACATCGATTCAAAGGGTTTTTGGGGTGCGTGTAACTTTGAGGCAGCGCAGGCCTTGCATTCAATGCATAGGCAAACAGTATGGGAGTACCAAATGAATAATGGGAACTTTGGTTGCATGTGGCCATCCAGGACGTCTGTTCAAAGGGTTATTGGGGTGCATGTAACTTTGGGACCAGGGCAGGCCTTGCAGTCACTTCATGGGCAAACATTATGGGAGTACCAAATGAATAATGGGAACTTTGGTTGCATGTGGACATCCAGGATGTCGGTTCAAAGGGTTTTTGGGGTGCGGCCAAATTTGGAGCAGCCCTTGCATTCACTTCATGGGCAAACATTAAGGGAGTACCAAATGAATAATGGGAACTTTGAACCTACGTCCTGGATGTCCACATGCAACCAAAGGGTTATTGGGGTGCGTTTACCTTTGGGGCAGGGCAGGCCTTGCATGCAATGCATAGGCAAACAGTATTGGAGTATCACATGAATAATGAGAACTTTGGTTTCATATGGCCACCCAGGACATCGATTCAAAGGTTTTTGGGGTGCGTGTAACTTTGAGGCAGAGCAGGCCTTGCATTCAATGCATAGACAAACAATATGGGAGTAGCAAATGAATAATGCGAACTTTGGTTACATGTGGCCATCCAGGCCGTCTGTTCAAAGGGTTATTGGGGTGCATGTAACTTTGGGGCCAGGGCAGGCCTTGAAGTCACTTTATGCGCAAACATTATGGGAGTACCAAATGAATAATGGAAACTTTAGTTGCATTTGGCCATCCAAGACATCTGTTCAAAGGGTTATTGCCTTTATAGCATGGATCGAGGATGCTGGCGTAGTCATCCTTCATAATTCTGGCAATGCGGGGTTCCCTTTTTAAGATCCGCAAGAAATAATCACACATGTGGGCCAATGTTCCAGGTGTTAATGATGCACTGACAGTGGTGGGTGGAGGAGCACTTTCTGCAAAATCCACATCCCTCCTGTCAAGCACAAACCCTGTACCTGACTTTGGCAAGCCAACATCTTCTCTTGCCCCTTAGAAGCATCCTCCTCCCCAAAATAATCTTCCTCCTCATCCTCCTCCTCCTCTTCCTCTTCTTCCTCCACCTCATCCAGGACAGTTCCCTGAGCAATGACTGACTGTCATCAAAGCTTCCCTCCTCCTCCTCCTCCACTTCTTCCTCCGCTGCAGACGCCTGATCCTTAATGTGCGTCAAAGTTTGCATGAGCAGACGCATAAGTGGGATGCTCATGCTTATGATGGCGTCGTCTGCGCTTACCAGCCGTGTGCATTCCTCAAAACACTGAAGGACTTTACAGAGGTCTTTCAGCTTTGACCACTGCACACCACACAACTCCATGTCTGCCCTCAAACTGCCTGCCCGTGTATCCTCCCACAAATGCATTACAGCCTGCCTCTGTTCGCACAGTATCTCAACCATGTGCATGGTGGAGTTCCACCTTGTTGCAGCGTCTATGATTAAGCAGTGCTTGGGGAGGTGGAGCGATCGCTGCAGCCTCTGCATACGACTGGAGTCTACGGTGAGCGACGGATTTGCGAGCACAGTCTTCGCACCTTATGGAGCAGGGCTGTTAACTCCGGATAATTATTTAGGAAGCACTGCACCACCAGGTTCAAGGTGTGAGCCAGGCAAGGTATGTGTCTGAGTTTTGCCAAGGCTATGGCCGCCACAAAATTACGGCCGTTATCACTGACTACCTTGCCTGGCTCAAGATGTAGACTGCCCAGCCATGACTCGCTGCAAGTAGTCGGCCAGTACCTCCACGGTGTGTCTGTTGTCCTCCAAAGACATCATCTATAAAACAGCCTGCTGACGCTTACCACTAGCTATTCGATAGTGGGACACCTCGTGTGCAACACTGGCAGCTTTGGATGGAGTGCTCAAGCGACTGCGCTCCGTCGATGAGATTTCGCTTCTTGAGGAGGAGGAGGAGGAAGGTCGAACGCCTACAGCCAACTGATGCCTATACCATGGGCTAGGCAGCACTGTCCCACCGGGGCTGTCCCCTGGGGACCCTGCATCCACTACATTAACCCAGTGCGCAGTGATGGACACGTAACGGCCCTGACCATGCCTACTGGCCCCTGCATGTGTTGTGAGGTGCACCTTTCCACTCACTGATTGTCTGAGTGCATGGACAATGCGGTCATTCACATGCAGGTGGAGGGCAGGGATGGCTTTTCTAGAAAAGAAGTGCCGACTGGGTAGGTCATAGCGTGGGACAGCTTAGGCCATGAACTCTCGGAACGCTGTGCTTTCAAACAAACGGAAGGGCATCATCTCTAATGAGATCAGTTTGGCAAAGTAGACGTTCAAAGCCAGTGTACATGGATGAGAGGATGAATACTTTCTTGTCCTACTCAGAGTGTCTGCTAGGGTGAGCTGGACTTGAGAGCTGCATATGGGGAACTAGCGGTGGACATGACGGACTGAGAGGGGGTTGGTGATGGTTATGGTGGTGGTGGTGATGGCCTAGATTCAGTCTTTCGTTGCAAAAACATTGTGATTCTCTGACTGCTTTGGCCTTGCGACGACACCTCAACATTTCATGCTGGTGGTGTGCTAACCGGTGGGCTTACAGTGGGGGAAGCGATGGAGCGTTGCTGACTACCTACAGTCGGAGCAGGTGCACATGTGCTACCTGAGGTTTTGTAGTCCGTCCATGCTTGCAAGTGCATGGTGTTTAAATGTCTAAGCATGCAACTGGTATTCAAATTTCGGAGATTTTTCCCTCGTCTAAAGGTCCTTCCGTACTTCTTACAGATAACCTTTGCCTCATCAATAGGATTTTGGTCAAAAAGTGCCAAACTGCACTCTTCCTAATATGGGATAAATTTTCAGGTCTTGCACGCTGTGCTAATTTGACAGTCTGGCCAAGCTGTCCTGCAACTCTTTTTGTTTTTTAACATGTTTTTGAACAGCTACGGGCCTGCCAGATAACCGCTGCTGCGATGTTGATGCCTACTACGGATCCTTCTCCTCTTCTGAGCTATTGCCAGCGGCACCCTCTTCCCCCAATGGATGCCAATCCAGGTCAACAACTGGGTCATCCATCACCTCCTCTACAATTTCATCTGCACCTTCCTCTGTGTCACCGTGTAAGGTGGTATAGTATGCGAAAAGGGGCACCTTAGTTTCATCAGGGTCAGATTCTGGTTCAGTAGACTGCGAGGGCAATGTAGTGCTCTGGGTGAATGTACCAGCAGAATAATATAGCAGTGGCTGTGCATCAGTGCACTCCATGTCAGATTCATCTTGGACTGGGGAATTCAGGATTTGACTTGATAACCCAGTCATGGTATGTGAAAAGAGCTCCATGGAGTAATCTGAAGTGTGGCCTGCCGCATCCTTCACTTTTGGTGGGGGTGAAGGACACAAGGAAAGGTGTTGTTCCTGACCAGGAGCCTGCACTGATGACTCAGTGCTTGCATTTTTTTAAACTTCAGAAGAGGAGGCGATAGAGCTGGAGGCTGTTTCTGCAATGTAAGCCAAAACCTGTTCCTGCTGCTCCAGCTTTAAAAGCGGTTTACCTACTCCCAGAAAAGGGAGCCTTCCAGGCCTTCTGGAGCCAGATGGTGATGCAGGCTCAACACCTCCTGCCTTAGGTGCTATTGTGCTTTTGGCACTACCAGCAGATGCACCACCACCACCATCAGTACCAGCTGGCCCCCCACACCCACGTCCGCTGCCTCTTCCACCATACTTCCTCATGTTTGTGAAAATGTACCCAAAATATCAGCACATATATGGTGCTGTATCAGAAGCGTGCAGCTGTATACGGTGAAGGAGAAAATTATAAATCTCCGTATATATTTCCAGAGTCACACACAAACGCTCTCAGGCTCAGTATGGATTACAGCAGATTATAAAAAGCAAAAAAGGGTAATGTATCAGAAGATACCAGGCGTATACAGTGTAGGGGTAATTGTAAATCTCCGTATATATTTCAGGAATAACACACAAACGCTCACAGGCTCAGTATGGATTAGACCAGAATATAAAAATCAGAGAAAGGGTAATGTATCAGAAGCGTACAGCTGTATAGAGTCTAGGGATAATTGAAAATCTCCGTATATATTTCCGGAGTAACACACAGACTCTCACAGGTTCAGTATGGTTTACACCAGAATATAAAAAGCAGAAAAAGGGTAATGTATCAGAAGCATACAGCTGTATACAGTGTTGGGATAATTTTAAATCTCTGTATATATTTCAGGAGTAACACACAGACGCTCACAGGCTCAGTATGGATTAGACCAGAATATAAAAAGCAGAAAAAGGGTACTGTATCAGAAGCGTACAGCTGTATACATTGTTGGGGTAATTTTAAATCTCTGTATATATTTCCGGAGTAACACACAGACACTCACAGGCTCAGTATGGACAGACCAGAATATAAAAAGCAGAAAAAGGGTACTGTATCAGAAGCGTACAGCTGTATACAGTGTTTGGGTAATTTTAAATCTCCATATATATTTCAGGAGTCACACACAGACGCTCACAGGCTCAGTATGGATTAGACCAGAATATAAAAAGCAGAAAAAGGGTAATGTATCAGAAACGTACAGCTGTATACAGTGTTGGGGTAATTTTAAATCTCCGTATATATTTCAGGAGTAACACACAGACGCTCCCAGGCTCAGTATGAATTAGACCAGAATATAAAAAGCAGAAAAAGGGTAATGTATCAGAAGCGTACAGCTGTATACAGTGTTGGGGTAATTTTAATTCTCCATATATATTTCAGGAGTAACACACAGACGCTCCCAGGCTCAGCATAGATTAGAACAGAATATAAAAAGCAGAAAAAGAGTACTGTATCAGAAGCGTACAGCTGTATAGAGTGTTGGGGTAATTTTAAATCTCTGTATATATTTCCTGAGTAACACACAGATGCTCACAGGCTCAGTATGGATTAGACCAGAATATAAAAAGCAGTAAAAGGGTACTGTATCAGAAGCGTACAGCTGTTTACAGTGTTGGGGTAATTTTTAATCTCCGTATATATTTCCGGAGTAACACACAGACGCTCACAGGCTCAGTATGGTTTTGACCAGAATATAAAAAGCAGAAAAAGGGTAATATATCAGAAGATACCAGGTGTATACAGTGTTGGGATAATTGTAAATCTCCGTATATATTTCCGGAGTCAGACACAGACGCTCACAGGCTCAGTATGGATTAGACCAGAATATAAAAAGCAGAAAAAGGGTACTGTATCACAAGCATACAGCTGTATACAGTCTGGGGGTAATTGTAAATCTCTGTATATATTTCCGGAGTCACACACAGATAGTCAGCATGGTACACGGTAGTGTGTGAGGAGTGTACAGCTCTATATGGTGTGGGAAAAAATGAATGCTCAGTAACTGCAGAAAAAAATAAAAAAATATTAGTGCTGTGTAAAAAGCACTCTGCACCACAGTGTACACACAGCAATACAGCTAGCAGGCAGCCTATTAACCACCGCTGCTGCACACAAGAAAATCCTCCCCTGTCACTGGCAGGCAGCCTAATAACCAGTGCTGCTGCACACAAGAAAATCCTCCCCTGTCACTGCACATTAACTGTACAGCACAATTGCTATCAGCACAAGCACAGAAGAACTTCTGTTTCCAGCCCTAACTCTCTTCCTACTGATAAACAGCGTCAGCAACCTCTCCCTACTGTTAAGATCGGCAGAAGTAAAATGGCGGTCGGGGGTCAGGGCTTTTATAGCCACTATGACGCCCCCCAAAGCAAGCCAATCACTGCAATGCCCTTCTCTAAGATGGTGGTGGCCGCTGCCCTTGTCATCTCATTGCCCACAGTGTGCATCCTTGCTCATTGGCTGAGAAAAGGCGCCTGCAAGCATTATGGGAAAACTGACTTTGGAGCTCGGGTCGACGACCGCATGGTTGACCTCACGCTATGGTCGGGTTTCGCTAGGCAAAACCCGACTTTGGCGAAAGTCGGCGACTTTTGAATCTGACCGACCTGTTTCGCTCAACTCTAGTTCACTCATCTCACTTTAGAGACTCACAATGAAACCCCTGTGTAAGTGCTTAGCTTTGAGTGCTGGATAAATGTGAACCGAGCCTTTCTATGATCTTTGGGAGACAGAATGAAAAAATAAACAGCAGGTAAAGAATTTGTTCTATTTATCTTTTACGCCATTCCTCGTGCGGTATAAGTGATTAGATTACTTTATTCTTCGGGTCAGTGGAATTACAGTGATACCAGATTTATACAGATTTATACAGATCCCACTGGAGGGAGGTCACCGCAGTTCAGGGGCCAGGTTGAGAACGTAGCCTCAGTGACCTCGATGATGTCACTGCTGCTTACTGATGCTGTGCTTGCAGCAGCTCATTCCTCAGTGGTTCTCAGCCTTGACAGTTGCATCTTGGCACCATCCAGGATGAAAACTATTTGTCTCTAGACATGGATTACGGCATGGGACAGATTGACCGATAGGTGAGGAATATTGTTTGTTTTTTATTTTGTGTTTTATTACAAAAGACAAGAGATTCAATGGAATGGGTGTTAGGTGAGTATTACTGTGTTATTTTAAAATAAAAAAGGAAAAGTGTAGTTATTTTTATTTAAAATAAAAGACTTTATACTTGCTGTGTATTTATTTACAATAACAACTATAGGATTAGTAATGCATAGGTTGTCTTATAGACACCTCTCCATTGCTAAGTCGGACAATACAAAGGTGACATCAACCCTACAAATATGAACCCTACTTGACACCATCACAGGGCAAGTGGGAAGAGCCAGGAAAAGCAACAGAATTGGGGCATCTAATAGAAGTGCCTTTTCTGGGTGGCTGCAGACTGCTATTTTTACTCTAAGGGAGCTAATATCCATGTCCCCTTACCAGCCTGAGAATAGCAGTCCACAGTTATCCTCTTTAGCTTGGCTGGTTGTCAAAAACGGGGTGACCCCATGCTGTTTTTTTAAATTATTTATTTAAATAATTAAGAAAACAGTATGGGTGCCCCTCTATTCTTGATAACCAATTTTGCTAAAGCTGACAGCTGAGGGTAGCAAACTGCAGCTATCAGTTTTGCCTCACTGGTTATAAAAAATACAAGGAAAGCCACGCTTTTTTTTTTAAATTATTTATTTAGAACCCAGGTGCTGGCGGATGAATACTTCCATCAACCACCATCTGTTCTCACTTTTATTAGCGGGAGCAGGTGTAGGCTGATGGGAGCAGTAGTCCCATCAGCCTGCGCCAGTAACTTTTTACCTTCCATCACAGCTGCGAGCTCACACTGTCACTTGACAACGTGGGAACCACAGCTGTCTGACCTAGAATCATAGAATCATAGAATGGTAGAGTTGGAAGGGACCTCATGGGTCATCTGGTCCAACCCCTGCTCATTCACTAAATCATCCCAGACAGATGTCTGTCCAGCCTCTGTTTGAAGACTTCCATTGAAGGAGAACTCACCACCTCTCGTGGCAGCCTGTTACACTCATTGATCACTCTAACTGTCAAAAAGTTTTTGCTAATATCTAATCTGTGTCTCCTCCCATTCAGTTTCATTCCATTGCTTCTAGTCTTTCCTTGTGCAAATGAGAATAAAGATAATTCTTCTACAATGTGACAGCCCTTGAGATATTTGTAGACAGCTATTAAGTCTCCTCTCAGTCTTCTTTTTTGCAAGCTAAACATTCCCAAATCCTGTAACCATTCCTCATAGGACATGGTTTGCAGACCGGACACCATTCTGGTCGCTCTTCTCTGAACTAGCTCCAGTTTGTTGATGTCTTTTTTAAAATGTGGTCCTCAAAACTGGACACAGTATTCCAGATGAGGTCTGACCAAAGAGCATTGTGCATTTATATAGAAACATTTTAGTTTGTGATTGGTTTCTCTTCCTCCAATATTTTTATTACAGTTTATAGTCATGTATAAGCCGTCCCGTGTATAAGCCGACCCCCCTAATTTTGCCACAAAAAACTGGGAAAACTTATTGACTCGCGTATAAGCCTAGGGTGAAAAATGATTATGCCCCCATATGCTCCATAGATTAGGCCCCCATAAACTGCACAGATTATGTCCCCGTATGATCCACAGATTATGCCCCCATATGCTGCACAGATTATGCCCCCATATGATCCCCTGATTATGCCCCCGTATGATCCACAGATTATACCCCCATATGCTCCACAGATTATGCCCCCATATGCTGCACAGATTATGCCCATATGCTGCACAGATTATGCCCCCATAGGCTGCACAGATTATGCCCATATGCTCCCCTGATTATGCCCCCATATGCTCCACAGATTATGCCCCCATATGCTCCACATTATGCCCCCATATGCTCCAGATTATGCCCCATATGCTCCAGATTATGCCCCCATATGCTCCAGATTATGCCCCATAGTATACGTCCCTTATGCTGCCACACTGCTGCTGCTGCAAAAAAAAAATGACATACTCACCTCTCGTTGCTGGGGGCCAGGTGCCAGTGTCCTGAGCAGGCGGTGACACTGGCGCGCTATGGGGGACAGGTGCCGGTGTCACCGCTCGCTCAAGACCCCGGCACCTGAGATATTTATCTGTCACCGGATCGTTCCACAGCTGCTCACTGCTTCCCTCTTCCCGGTCCCGGGCAGTGAATGATCAGGCAGAGGGCGCGGCGCGCACTAACTACGTCATCGCGCCCTCTGCCTGAACATTCACAGCCAGAGGAGTCGGACGAGGGAGCAGCGCGCAGCGGTGGAACGGGACAGGTAAATATCGCTATACTCACCCCTCCGCCGGCGTGTCACTATCTTCAGCGTCTCCTCTTCTCCCGCCAGTCTCCGCAGCGCTTCCGTCCTACAGCGGTCACGTGGTACCGCTCATTAAAGTCGGAGATCGTGGGAGAAGCAGGGGGCTGCAGAGACCGCGCCGGCGGATGGGTGAGTATGATCCGACATCCCCGCTCCCCCTCCCCCACCAACCCCTGTATATGACCCGCATATAAAGCCGAGAGGGGGACTTTCAGCCCTAAAAAATGGGCTGAAAATCTCGGCTTATACACGAGTATATACGGTATTTCGATTTTTTTGTCTTCTTTCTTCCTTTCCACTTCTAATAGCAGAGTTCTCAATAGCATTTGTCAGGTGTATGGATGTTTCTGGCCTTTTGCTTCCCTTTCCACATTGTTTTAGTTTAAAGCTCTCCTGATGAGTGTAGCAAGGCAACTTCCAAATACATGTTTTCCAGTCTTCATAAGGTGCACCCCATCTCTAGCAAGTAGTCCATCGTATAGGTAATTCACTCCGTGATCCAGAAATCCAAATCCTTGCTGACGGCACCATCGACATAGCTAGTTGTTCACCTGCAGAATCTTATTCCATCTCCTTGTTCCATGGCCATCCACTGGGAGGATGGAAGAGAAGACCACCTGCGCTCCCAGTTCTTTCACTTTCTTGCCTAAGTTTTCAAAGTCACTGCAGATGGTTTCCAGGTCACTTCTTGTGGTGTCATTTGTCCCCACATGTATTAGCAGGAATGGGTAGTCATCTTTAGGTCTGAAGAGTCCTGATATCCTGTCAGACACATCTTTAATTTTTGCACCTGGAAGACAGCACATTTCTCTTGAGGCTATATCCGGTCTGCAGATAGCGACCTCTGTTGCTCTCAACAGGGAATCCCCCATGACCACAACTCTCCGTTTCTTCCTCACAACATTTTTCTTTCTCCATCCAGGAGGACACTGAGGCATACAAGGTTGTGCTTTGTGGGCAAAGTCTTATCCTGATGTATTTCTTCATCGTTCTTCTGTGTGAGAGCCTGATACTGGTTCCTGAGCAGTATGGGTGCTGACTGCCTCCCGATCCTCCTGCTTCTCTGGGTCACATGCTTCCATTCCTCTGTTTCTTCAGGTGCACTTCGAATTTCTTCTCTTTCTGTACCATGAAGAGATAATTCTGCTCTGTCTAAGAACTCTTCATCTTCCTTAATGATCTTCAATGTAGCTTTCCTCTCTTCTAGATTGTGCAACTTTTCCTCCAACATGGACACAAGTTTGCATTTATGGCATGTGAAATTTGACTTTTCCAGTGGTAAATCTGTGAACATGTAGCAAGAAATGCAGCTCACCAAATGGCTCCTGGCCTCTTCCATGCTCTTATTGTTAAAGAGATATCAAAGCGTTGAAAACGTACCAATATGAATATGCAAATGATCTCCTCAGGACTCCTTCCCTGGTTTACCGATGTCCTCCTTTCAGCTGCAATGGCCAAAATCCAGTGTTCTTTGAGCTCGCGGAGACTCTTCACTTATCCCAGAATGAACTGGGAATATGCAAATGATCTTCTGCGGTAATGATTTTGCTGAACAGTACTTCAGTGCTCAGGACTTCCTGATGAAGTTTGTGCCCAAAATAGTAGGTATTCAGTATGGACACCAAACTTTACTGTTCGGGTTCGCACATCTCTATTAGCAATATAATACTGATAAATTTTTTAACAAGTTTTTTGAAGGTTATATACCAACAAAATGTACCCAAGAACATGTAACACTATATGGATTGTCAATATAATACGAATACAGTTTTGAACACATTTTTTGAGGGTTATATACCTCTGAAATGCCACCAAAATGTACCCCAGAACACAGAATACTGTATTAATGAATACTTTAATGCAGATAGATTTTTTAACGTTCTTTTAATGTACCAATAACCTTGTTGAACTGTATAGATGACTAATTAAATCCAGAAATAAATTTGGATCTTAAATATTTAGAAAGTGTAGTTTATGTACTGCTACTCTCATAAAGTCTTTCCATAAAGTGCAAACCCAGGAAAAAAATATAATCACGGTCATGCATAAAACCCTAAAAGGTAACAACTGGCAGGCCTCTTTCAAATTTTTTTCAAGTGTAGTTGCTGCACTACACTCATAAAGACTTTTCAAAAATTACAAAGCCAGGAAAAAAATGAGGGCAAGACAGTAGTCCTCTCCAGGTGTCCTCTTTTTCTTCCTTGAAAGGCTGGAGGGACTGCCTCCACCTGCTTCCTGGAGCCCAATTCCCAGGTGCCTAGCCTGTAAGTGACCTGGCTTCTGGTAGTGCTAGAGCCCCCGACATATAGAAATGAGGAACAGCCGCCTATGTCACCTGCACCATCGCCTGCTCCAGCACAGGCAGTGGGGAATACCAAGGACATTATGCTCTCTTGTGGGTGGTAGTAGCCCTGTCTTGAGCCACCTCAAGGAGCCTCTACCATGCCCATTCATTCCTCAAGAAGGGTTCATCCTGCTTCTTTGCTTCTGGGATCACACCCTCTGCATACCAGCAATGATGACTACTGATGAATTGAGCATGCATGCTCGTCACTACTTGTTACTCGCTCACGCATAAGTGTGCTTGTGATGCGCGCTACACTGCCACTATTTTTTTAATGCTCGAGCTGAAGCTTGAGTCCCTGCCTCGCATGTTTGACACTTTTTATACATCCAATAAACATGTAGGGATTACTTGCCAGTCACTGTAATGCCGTAGTCCACTTGGTTGTGGCATTACTGTGATTGGCTGGCAGCATAGCGTCACCAGGTTTATATAAGACCAGTAACACTATGTTCATCACGCTGTATACTGGAAAAAGGCAGATTAGAGAGGGTTGTTGGTGAGAGAGGGACAGAATTGTAGCTGCGTATTAGCCAGGGATTCAACCACAATTATATATTTTTTTAAGTACAGCAGAAGCCCTTCTAGGCTAATTATGATAAATAGTAAAGCTGCTGTTAGCAGAACTTAGGGACAGATTGTTCTGAAGGGAATCTGTAGGACAGGATAGGGTGAATTGAATGTCCTTCATACTGCAACCTACAAGTCATACCAAAACCTCTTCTCAGGGCTAATAATATTCTTTTGCTCTTAATCCAAATGCAAATTGTTCTGAGCAGGGAAATATTATACACTATTTTTACTGTGGCAGTTGTGCATCAAAAGCATACACCTAAACGTGACTAGATCTCAATAGCATTGCTATATTGATAATGCAATCTTATACGTCAATCTGAAGTTGTCATATTTTTCAGGCATTGTAATACTGCAATTTTTTTATGCACTGACATTTTATAGAGCATTTATCATGCTATAGTTGGGCCTCAACCCTCCCCCCCAAAAAAAATGGTTTGTTAAAAAAATCCCATTGCTATATTGATACTGCAGTCTTACACGTCCATATGAAGTGGGTGCATTTGGCTGGCATTATCATACTGCAATTTTTTTGAGCAGTGAAATTTTATATGGCATTAATCATGTTGGAGATGGACCTCAATCCTCCCCACAAGAAAAATCCTTTGTTAAAAAAAATCTTATTGCTTGCTATATTGATACTACAGTCTTATACATCCTTTTGTAGTGGGCAAATTTTGCTTGCATTATAACACTGTCTGCAACATTTTCTCAACAGAGATATATAATATATGATTTAAAATGGGCAAGGTACATGGTAGTGGACAGGGAAGTGGACGTGATCCTGATGGTGAGCGCAGAGGCCGAGGACGTCGGCAAGGTAAAACTGTGTCTGCAATGGGATCACTAGAAACACACACATCATGTCGATCTAGCTTCTTGTTTCACTTTGTAGGGGGTGAAAAACACCACTCTTGAAGCCAGACCAGTGTGAAAAGGTTATTGGATGGATAGCAGATAATACTTCCAGTCACTTTGCCAGCACCACTCTGTCTACCACATGGTCCAGTCTTAGTAGTTGTGATTCTGGTCCACATAATCCTTACCCTGATCCTCCTTCCTCCCAACGTGCCAAGTAACCAGAGACAAGTGATCCCACACTTGGACACTCCAAAGAGCTGTTAACATTTCCATTTATAGATTCTAGCCTCTTGCCCTGCCTGTTTCAAGTGGGACCCGAGGAAATTGCCTGTAACGATGCCCAAATATTTGAGCAGCCACGCTTTTAACGGCGGTAGTTAAGGGTACTTAAACCACAAAAAGTGTATAGCGCCCACCACAGTTGGATTTTCTCCGGGGTCTCGGCTGCAGGGGGTAGACGAGACCCGAGAGAACATGATTCGGGTCGGTTTTTACCGACCCCGCTTTTGCAATCGCCATTATTAACCCCTTTCTGCCATCTGACGTACTATCCCGTTCATGTGCCCTGGGATTTAAATTTCCCCAAGGACGGGAGAGTACGTCATAATGTAATCAATTGCTCCCAGGGGGTAGCGCAGCTGATCGCGGCTGGGTGTCAGCTGATTATCACAGCTGACACCCGGCACTATGTGCCAGGAGGCGTCACGGACCGATCCCGGCACTTTAATCCCTGGCACACTGAGATTAAACATGATCGCAGTGTTCCGGTGGTATAGGGAAGCATTGAGCAGGGAGGGGGCTGGAGCAACCAAGAACCATAGGGCTGGACCAACTGCTCTTTGACTCCTCGATGATGCCCAGGTTCAACCTTCTCCTCACTTCCTTGGAGATCACCTCACAGCGGGCTTCAGGAATCTGATACAGCTTTTGATTCACCCTAACATGTGGTTCAGTCAGGATTTCATGCTCCACAACCTGTGTACAACAGGTCCCGGTTCCACTGAAACTGTTCATGGCACTGTTGATTCTGGGCCGGTGGCAGTATCTCTGCCACTGTGACAACCTCGACCCTGGCTTCAAGACTGGCTCCAAGGCACGCAGCCTCCCTTGGGTCCTGGTCTCGCCACGGATTGAGCAGGTTGATGTGGTACAGTTGGTACGGCTTTCTTCTCCCTGGTTGGTGGACCTTGTAGTTGACGCCACCAAACTTCTCGACCACCTCGTATGGCCCCTGCCACTTGGCCAGGAATTTACTTTCCATGGTGGGGATCAATACCAACACCGATCTGCAGGGCTAAACTGTCTCAGTCTCGCGGCTTAGTTGTAGACCACCGCCTGGGCTTCTTCTACTTGAAGGAGGCTCTCCTTCACAATTGCCATTACCCTTGTGATTCAGTCCTGCATTTGGGCCACATGCTCAATAACGCACCTGTTGGTTGTAACTTCTGCTTTCTAGGTCTCCTTTGCAACATCTAGAAGTCCCCGGGTGTGTCATCCATATAATAGCTTGAACTGTGAGAACCTCGTAGAGGACTGAGGAGCTTCCCTGATAGAGAACAACAGGTATGGCAGCAGGCAATCCCAGTCTTGGCCATCCCTAACCATGACCTTCTTAAGAATGGACTTCAAAGATTTGCCATTTTTCACCAGAAACCCCAAGTTCAGAAATCTCGGCCTCACTGGTCACCGTCTTGTCCTCGTCACCAGCCAGGACACACAAGGGGAACTCATCCACCTCTAACTGCAATGGGGTTTCCTCTGGGTTATTAAAAATGGTGGGACACAAAAAAATATGTGGTGTCATCCATATTTGTAATAACCAGCTAAGACAAAGCAGACAAGTGGGCTAATAATAGACAGGGAAGGGCCATGGATATTGTCCCTTTCCTAGCCTAATAAGACCAGCCCTCAGCCACCCCAGAAATGGTGCATCCATTAGATGTACTAGTTCTGGCACTTAGCCACCGCTCTTACCAATTACTCTGGTGCGGTGACAATCAGAGTAATGAGAATGTGATGCATATGTCAGCAGCTGACACTGACATCAAGCCTATGGGTTAGTAATGGAGAGGTGTCTGTCAGACACCCCCATTAGTAACCTAGTAGTCAAAAGAATAAACACACAAAAAAATCTATATTAAAAAAAAAAAACCCTCCAATGTTCATACTTCAGCACCGGACACTAGTTGTCCTGTACAAACCCTGAACTTTACAGTTCTGGTTTGCTCATCCATAAGTGACACTGGTCAGAATTGTTAAATTTGGCCTGGTCAGGATGGTGAAAACAGGTCTTGGGGATGGGATTATATTCTCCCCTACTAACATGCTTTCAAGGATCCAGCACTGTTCTTCTGCTCTCCTCAGCGACATCACCACAAACAGGACCTGTTGGCTCTTTCTACCTTCTGTGCTCTATGCAGAAGTCGCTTTTACAATAAAAGCCTATGGAGTCTCGTTATGATGCTCCATACGCTTACATTGTAAAATTCACTTCTGGGTTAAGCAGAGTAACGTGAAGAAGTCTGCAAAGCGGTGATATAATTCAGAAGAGCAGTAGAATGGCGTTTGGCACTGGAGAGAGGCGGTAGTGAGTATTTTAAATATACCGTATATACTCGTGTATAAGCCAAGATTTTCAGCACCTTTTTTCGTGCTGAAAATGCCCCCTCGGCTTATACACGAGTCATAGGGCAGAAACCAGCGGGGTAGGGGGTGCCGCGGCAGGAGCCGGTGGCTGGGATCATACTCACCCCTCCCCGTGCCATCGCTGAGGGTCCCTGCAATCCTGCGTTCTCCCCGACTTCTTCAGCTCTCCAGCGCTGAGCGGTGACGTAATACCCGCTCATTAAGGTCATGTAATATGGACGCGACGCCACTCCCATAGGCGTGGCGTCCATATTCATGGCCTTAATGAGCGGTATTACATCACCGCTCAGCGCTGGAGAGCCGAAGGAAGCCGTGGAGAGCTGCAGGATTGCAGGGACGCTCAGCGATGGCACGGGGAGGGGTGAGTATGATGGAGGAGAGGACAAGGAGCACGAGCAGGACGGGGGGGAGGAATGGTGGACGGGGGAAGCATGGAGGAGGACGGGGAGGATAACGGAGGACGGGGGAGGCATGGAGCAGGACAGGGGGGAGAACGGTGGATGGGGGAAGCATGGAGGAGGACGGGGAGAATGGAGGACGGGTGAAGCATGGAGCAGGACAGGGGGGGCACAGGAGGACGGAGAATGAATGGGGGAGCACAGCGAAGGACGGAGCAGGAGGGGTGGAGTACAGAGGAGAATAGGGGAGCACAGAGCTGGATGGGGGAGCAAGGAGCAGGACGGGGGCAGCACAGAGCAGGAAGGCAGTTTATACACCCGGCTTATACACGAGTCAATAAGTTTTCCCAGTTTTTTGTGGCAAAATTAGGGGGGTCGGCTTATACACGGGTCGGCTTATACACAAGTATATACGGTATATCAAAATGAAATAAACATGTGTATAACAAAACATATGTATTTGCAATAATTTTCTGGGAGAAATACTTCATTTTCTGGAATAATTTTAAGGGTGCAAACACTTTTGACCATGACTGTATATACACTCATTTAATGAATAAAAAAGAAAGTAGGAGTGCTTCTTTAGCAACCGATATCGGCTATGCAATATAGCTCCTTAGCCCTTTCTACACATTTGTACTCTGGTGTGAACACGCAGTTATGCTCATATCTGTAGGAGATTAAAATAATTTTTTTTTTTGTCATTTTTTTATTAGGCCCTTAGCAATCTGTGACAAACATTTTATTTACATTTCACTTTCTGGGTATATGGTGTGGGTTTACAAGCAGAACAGTTACACTATCTGCCTGTAACAGGAGATACTGAAGCTAGTTCTGACCGGTACTGTTTACCTATTTAAATGTCACTGTCAATCACTGATCATGGAATTTAATTAGCTTGTTCAATTAGCCAATGGATTATCATGACAGCCAGGTAGCTGCTAAAGAACATCACAGCTGCCATCCCAGTCCTCTTATGAATCTGTCACGCGGTCTTATGATATGTGTACGATGTCAGTAAACTATTCTTAAAAGAACAACACTCTATACAACATATAGATTAGCAACATCAGCATGTAAATATAGAATAGATTTACCTGACACGATATCCGTTGAACTCAGGGTTAATCTTGAGGACTTGATACACTGTCACAGGAAAGAGGAGGACCGGGGGTCTAACCTGACCCTAAACTGGGGTCCTAACTAATCCCTCACCTTGGAGGTACTGATAATGGTTCAGAGGTCCAAGTCTCCAGCCTAACCCTGTCTCCTATCAGTCCCTGAACCCTGTAATCAGTCCTAAGAAGGATACTGATTACCACCAAAGGAATATGGGCTGATCTCTGCTAAATACACAGATTAGACATATTAGACAGACTGGAGAAAACACAGACTTGCATACACACTCAAACACAGAAGGAACATAAATGATCTGGGATATTAAACTCTAAGCAAGGTGAGCTTAAAACAACTAAGGAGCTCTTTAACTTAAGTCTATACAGATACAATCCTATCTGTGGTCTGCATGAAGAATTTCACTGGCAACTCCCAACACAGACAACCAGAGATTTAAAGGAAACCAATCAACAAATAATTAATTGCAGCCGGGAGAAACTGCACCCAGTCCCAGAACTGAGCACAGACAGAATTAACTCCCTAACTGCCAAACACAAAGAAACAGCAACTCAGCTGTGAGAAGTCAGAATGTGCAACCGCGACGATCTTCGTGGCAATGCACACATGACAGTACCCCCCCTTCTACGAGGGGCCTCCGGACCCTCAGGGCCAGGTTTGCCCGGGTGAGTTCTGTGGAAGGTCCGCACCAAACGATCTGCGTTAATGTCAGACGCAGGAACCCACGTCCTCTCCTCTGGACCATACCCCTTCCAATGCACCAAGTACTGAAGGGACCGGCGATTCAGACGTGAGTCAATGATCTTTGACACTTGAAACTCCAAGTTACCATTGACCACCACTGGAGGAGGAGGTAGAGGTGATGGTATGACTGGTGCCACGTACCTCTTAAGTAATGACTTGTGGAACACATTGTGGATTTTAAACGTAGGAGGGAGGTCCAGACGAAATGCCACAGGATTAATTATGGAACTGATCCTGTACGGCCCGATGAATCTGGGGCCCAGCTTCCAGGAGGGAACTTTAAGTTTTATATTCCTGGTAGACAACCATACCAGATCGTTCACATTAAGATCTGGACCAGAAACTCTCCTCCTATCAGCCATACGTTTATAACGGTTCCCCATAGCACTCAGATTATTCAATACACCTCTCCACACTGAAGCAAGTGACGACGAGAAACGCTCCTCCTCAGGAACCCCAGAAGGGACCCCCCCATTGAATGTACAAAACTGGGGATGAAAACCATATGCCCCAAAAAACGGGGAGTTACCAGTGGACTCGCTCCGCCTGTTGTTAAGAGCGAACTCTGCCAGAGGCAAGAAAGAAGACCAGTCCTCCTGGTTCTCTGAGACAAAACACCGAAGATAAGTCTCTAGGCTTTGATTCAGACGCTCTGTCTGACCATTGGTCTGCGGATGAAAAGCCGAGGAAAATGACAATTGCATCCCCCGACGTAAACAAAATGCCCTCCAAAACTTGGACACAAACTGAGACCCCCTATCTGACACCACATCAGAAGGCAACCCATGAAGTCTCACAATCTCCCCAATGAACACCTGCGCCAGAGTTTTAGCATTAGGGAGGGCAGGAAGAGCAATGAAATGTGCCATCTTACTGAACCTGTCAACAACCACCAGTATGACAGTCTTCCCTGACGACTGAGGAAGGTCCGTGATGAAGTCCATAGACAAATGAGTCCATGGACGCTCCGGAAGTTTCAAGGGTAAGAGGGTCCCAGACGGACGGGTATGAGGGGTCTTAGAGCGAGCACAAACCCCACAGGACGCGACAAAAGTTAAAACATCTTTATTAACGTTAGGCCACCAAAACCGGCGAGAAAGGAGATCTAAAGTAGCCTTACTCCCTGGATGTCCTGCTAAAGCAGAATTATGATGTGCCTCAATAACCTTTTGTCTCAACTGATTTGGGACAAACAGTCTCCCTGGAGGTCCTGCAGGGGCGTCCCCCTGAGCCTCTAACACCTCCTCCTCAAGCTCAGAACATACAGCCGACACTACCACCCCCTCCTGAAGGATAGGAATCGGGTCATCCATTTTCCCGGCCCCTGGGAAACTGCGAGACAAGGCATCCGCCTTAACATTCTTAGATCCAGGGCGATAAGTGACAACAAAATTAAACCTGGTAAAAAACAACGACCATCGAGCTTGTCTGGAATTCAGACGCTTAGCAGATTCCAAATACAGCAGGTTCTTGTGATCAGTAATGACGGTGACCGGGTGGACTGCCCCTCCAAAAAGTGACGCCATTCTTCAAAAGCCAACTTAATGGCCAAAAGTTCCCTATTGCCGATATCATAATTCCTTTCGGCGGACGACAATTTTTTAGAAAAGAAAGCGCACGGATGCCATTTACCAGGGGACGGACCCTGGGACAATATTGCACCCACCCCTACGTCAGACGCGTCCACCTCCACAACGAACGGCTGTGATGCATCTGGTTGGATGAGAACGGGTGCCGAAGCAAAACATTTTTTCAAAGAGGAAAAAGCTTGGCAAGCTTTGTCCGACCATTTAGAAAAATCCGTCCCTTTTCTTGTCATGTCAGTGAGAGGTTTGACAACAGATGAGAAATTACAAATAAATTTCCGGTAGTAGTTAGCAAACCCCAGAAAACGCTGCAGAGCCTTAAGATCCTCTGGCTGATCCCATTCAAGCACTGCTCTCACCTTTTCAGGGTCCATACGGAAACCGGAGGCTGACACCAAGAAACCCAAAAACTGAAGTTCCTGTACGGCGAATACACACTTTTCCAGTTTGGCGTATAGTTTATTGTCTCGCAAGATCTGCAACACCTGTCTCACATGCTCCTGGTGAGACACAAGATCTGGTGAGTAAATTAAAATGTCATCCAAATATACGACCACAAACAGCCCCACCAGATGACGAAAAATGTCATTAACAAAATGTTGGAACACTGCTGGTGCAGTAGTCAGACCAAAAGGCATGACAAGGTTCTCATAATGTCCCTCCGGCGTGTTAAACGCCGTTTTCCACTCATCCCCCTCTTTTATCCTAATCAGATTATACGCCCCCCTGAGATCCAATTTAGAGAACCATTTGGCGCCAACAATTTGATTGAAGAGATCAGGAATCAGAGGGAGTGGATACGGATCTCGAACAGTAATCCGATTAAGTTCGCGGAAATCCAAGCAAGGGCGTAGGCCTCCATCTTTTTTCTTCACAAAGAAGAACCCCGCGGCCACTGGGGAAGATGAAGGTCTAATATGCCCTTTGGCCAGACTCTCCGAAATATAATCTTTCATAGCCTGCCTCTCAGGACCAGAAAGGTTATATAACCTAGCTTTAGGTAACTTAGCATCAGGAAGTAAATTAATAGAGCAGTCATACACGCGATGAGGAGGCAACTCCTGACACCCCTCCTCAGAGAACACATCCCCAAAGTCCTCCAAAAAAGGAGGCAAAGTACTAGGCACGACCGCACTGATGACTGTGTTCATGCAGTTACTTTTGCAAAACTCCCCCCATTGGCTTATATCTCTGGACTGCCAATTAATCACAGGGTTATGTTTAACCAACCAAGGAAGTCCCAACACAATAGGAGTAGGTAGACCCTCCAACACATAACAAGATAATAGTTCCCTATGTATTGCCCCTACCCGAAGGTCAATGTTATGAACCTCATGAACAAAGCTACCTTGGCCGAGAGGCCTGGCGTCAATGGAGAATATAGGGATCGGTTTGACCAATATACTCAGATGCATACCTTGAGCCTGAGCAAACTGAGCGTCAACCAGATTAGCCCCGGACCCACTATCAAGAAGAACAGAAAATCTCTCCACTCTCGTACCAACCACCACCTCCACTGGTACAAGGAACTGAGAAGAACTAGCGGACGAAATACATACTCCCAGGTTGTCGTCCACCACACAACCTGGGATTAACAGTTTTCCGGCGACTTTTTGCTCAACAAGGCACGGGATGGACATCCCCCAACAAAATGTCCCTCTTTCCCGCAGAAGAAACACCTTCTAGTCCTGCGGCGTACCGCCAATCCCCTCCTACGAAATGATGTCCCTCCCAACTGCATAGGCTCCTCCGAACAGACAAGGGGAACCTCAACATAAGGGACTTTAGTAGTAGGTGGAGTAACAACAGGGGGCGGAGTTACCTCGCACCTCTCCCGGAGCCGTCTATCAGTACGGATAGCTAGGGCCATAGCAGCCTCCAGTGATGGAGGAGAATCATACTGAGCCAAAACGTCCTTTAATTTGTCAGAAAGCCCATGACAAAACTGGCTTCTAAGAGCTGGGTCATTCCACTGAGTATCTGTGGCCCATCTACGGAACTCAGAAGCAAATTCCTCCGCCGGACGATCTCCCTGCTGTATCTTACGTAATTTTGTCTCAGCAAGAGAGACCCGATCTGGGTCATCATATACCAAACCCAGGGCAGTAAAAAAATCGATCTACTGACTGTAGAGCCGGGGATCCCGGAGGAAGGGAGAAGGCCCAGGATTGAGGGTCCCCTTGTAGGAGCGAGATAACAATTCCCACTCTCTGCTCTTCACTCCCTGATGATCGAGGCCGAAGCCGAAAATACAATTTACATGCTTCCCTGAAGGTAAAAAATTTGTCTCGCCCACCAGTGAACCTGTCCGGGAGAGCTACTTTAGGTTCAAATCTGGTTTGCTCCGAGGGAGACAAAACTTTGGACTTAATGTCCGTCAGCTCCATGGATAATCCCTGCAACTGCAGAGCCAGCTGGGCTACTGGATCCATGGCAACTGGGAATAATTTTATGGGCCAGTGAAAATGTCACGCGGTCTTATGATATGTGTACGATGTCAGTAAACTATTCTTAAAAGAACAACACTCTATACAACATATAGATTAGCAACATCAGCATGTAAATATAGAATAGATTTACCTGACACGATATCCGTTGAACTCAGGGTTAATCTTGAGGACTTGATACACTGTCACAGGAAAGAGGAGGACCGGGGTCTAACCTGACCCTAAACTGGGGTCCTAACTAATCCCTCACCTTGGAGGTACTGATAATGGTTCAGAGGTCCAAGTCTCCAGCCTAACCCTGTCTCCTATCAGTCCCTGAACCCTGTAATCAGTCCTAAGAAGGATACTGATTACCACCAAAGGAATATGGGCTGATCTCTGCTAAATACACAGATTAGACATATTAGACAGACTGGAGAAAACACAGACTTGCATACACACTCAAACACAGAAGGAACATAAATGATCTGGGATATTAAACTCTAAGCAAGGTGAGCTTAAAACAACTAAGGAGCTCTTTAACTTAAGTCTATACAGATACAATCCTATCTGTGGTCTGCATGAAGAATTTCACTGGCAACTCCCAACACAGACAACCAGAGATTTAAAGGAAACCAATCAACAAATAATTAATTGCAGCCGGGAGAAACTGCACCCAGTCCCAGAACTGAGCACAGACAGAATTAACTCCCTAACTGCCAAACACAAAGAAACAGCAACTCAGCTGTGAGAAGTCAGAATGTGCAACCGCGACGATCTTCGTGGCAATGCACACATGACAGAATCCTTGAGATAGAAGTTATACTATATACATCCAATATTGCAGCAATATACAGTGGTACACTAATATTGCAGTATATAGTATTAGTGACCAAATTATTGCAGGTTCAAGTAAAAAAACATTGAATCTTTTAAAAACATAAAAAGTATATAAACGTTTAAATCATCTCCTTCTTCCCTGTTAAATAATAGATTTAAAAAAATGTGAAAAAAAATATTGTATCATTGCTTTCATAAAGTCTGCTCTATTCAAATATAAAATTATTTAAACAGTTTGGTTAATACTGAAAAAAATAAACATTAATGTCCTAGAATTACCATTTTTGGTTACCACACTCAATCCCAAAGATGCTGCAATACGCAATCAAATCATCACATATACCCCAAAATAGATTCATTACAAACTACAGTTCAGTGCACAAAAAACATCATGTTTATCTTAATATGGCAACACAAGCAAAAACTTTTTTCAAAGTTCTAAATGTTTTTAACAATTTAAATATATTTAATGAAAACGTTAATACGTTTGCCATCACCATAATAAATAAATAATAAATACCTGGTGATGGAAAATCATATTTATACATAAACTTTTAATGCACACTGAACACCATAAAAACCAAACCCAAAATGCAATAGCTTTTAACATTTCACTTCATTTGGATTTTTTTCCTGTTTTTATTACATTAGGCTACATTCTCAAGATGAGCTTTTGTTGAACTTTTAACTCTGCAGAATTTCTACAACATTTCTGCACCTATCATTTAAATTAGATTACTTGCGTTTTTTCACTGTTTTTGTCTGCGATTTTTTTAAATGCTTTTTTATCGTGTTTTTGTTTCCTGTTCTTGTGTCATTCTTTAAATAAAGCTGCTTTGTTTTTGATACTCACTGGCATTTGGCTTTGACAAAGCTTTATTGACATACTTAAGTGTTGATTCCATACATTTTTTATGCGTTTTTGCCTCTGAAACGCACTAGAAACAAATTTACTTTTCTAACCTGCAAAATCTCCGCACCAAATTCAAGTCTATGGGAAAATTCTGCACAGAAAATTCAGCGTACCCACAAGAGAACTTGCTATGTTGCAGATTTGAAACATGCACCTCACGTCAGTTTACGCTGCATTAGAAAGAAGCACAGTGGGCAAAAATATGCAGCGTCAAAATCGCACCAAAATCTCATCGTGGGAACTTAGCACAATGTGGTAACATAAGCAGTGTCATTCAAAACAACAACTCATATATAAAAAAAACTCAAGCCATAATATAGTTACAGTTGCTTCTCACAAAATTGGAATATCGTCAAAAAGTTAATTTATTTCAGTTCTTCAATACAAAAAGTAAAATTCATATATTAGATAATCATTACAAACATAGTGATCTATTTCAATTGTTTATTTTTGTTAATGTTGATGATTATGGCTTACAGCCAATGAAGACCCAAAAGTCAATATCCCAGTAAATCAGAATAATTAACAAAAAATCACCTGCAAAGGCTTCCTAAGCATTTAGAAAGGTCTCTTAGTCTGTTTTAGTAGGCTCCACAATCGTGGGGAAGACTGCTAACTTGACAGATGTCCAGAACGCAGTCATTGACACACTACACAAGGAGGGTAAGCCACAAAAGGTCATTGCTAAAGAAGCCGGCTGTTCACAGAGTGCTGTATCCAAGCATATTAAAGGAAAGTTGAGTGGAAGGAAAAAGTGTGGTAGAAAAAGATGCACAAGCAACTGGGATAATCGCAGCCATGAAAGGATTGTTAAGAAAAGGCCATTCAAAAATGTGGGGGAGATTTACAAGGCGTGGACTGCTGCTGGAGTCATTGCTTCAAGAGCCACTACACACAGATGTATCCAAGACATGGGCTACAAGTGTCGCATTCCTTGTATCAAGCCACTCATGACCAATAGACAATGCCAGAAATGTCTTACCTTGGCCAAATAGGAAAAAAAAACTGGACTGTTGCTCAGTGGTCCAAGGTGTTGTTTTCAGATGAAAGTAAAGTTTGCATTTAATTTGGAAATCAAGGTCCCAGAGTCTGGAGGAAGAGTGGAGAGACACACAATCCAAGCTGCTTGAGATCTAGTGTGAAGTTTCCACAATGATGTGATGGTTTGGGGAGCCATGTCATCTGCTGGTGTAGATCCACTGTGTTTTATCAAGACCAAAGTCAGCGCAGCCGTCTACCAGGAAATCTTAGAACACTTCATGTTTCTCTCTGCCGACAGGCTTTTTGGAGATGGAAATTTAATTCTCCAGCAGGCCATGGCACCTGTCCACACTGCCAAAAGTACCAATACTGATTTAAAAACAACAGTATCACTGTGCTTGACTGGCCAGTAGAGTTGAGCGATACTTTCCGATATCCAAAAGTATCGGAATCGGAATGGTATCGCCGATACCCAAAAAATATCGGCGATACCCGATACCGATACTGGAAATCCAATGTAAGTCTATGGGAACAAAATATCGGAATTAAAAAAAAACCATTCTTGCCTTGTTGGTTAATTGTACATGAAGGAAAACAACAAAGAGTAATGTAGAATGTATTGGGGAAGGTTGAGGAGACATTAAAGGCATAGATGTTTAACCCAATCAAATGGAATAGCATAAATATTTTTTTTTTAAAGATGTTCGGATTGACGAAGAAATTGACAATGTTGTTAACGTTTTTTCTATTTTGGCAAATATGTATATTTCACAACTTCCATGCTCTTCACCTTTTTAACTTTTGACACACTTTCTCCTTCATAATCTTCAGCAGCATCATCTTTTTCATCAAATTATTCTTCATCTTCACCTTCTTTATCTTCTTCTTAAACTGCTTGCTATTCATCTTTTTGTTAACATTACTCATATTCTTCTTATTAAACTATTATTCTTATTCATATTGTACTTCATCTTCTTCATCATATTCTTATTTGTGACAGAGATTCCTGTACTTGTAATCTGTCAAAGTATGAATTTTTCATCCTTCCGTTCTTGCTGTCACAAAAGATTTAAATTACAACAGTATTTGTCCGTGTTCAGTTTAGCCTGCAGCAGCAGGCATTTTCCAGGGGCACCACGAGGAGGAATGGACTCACCCCCATACACTGCTTAGTCTTCTTCTGCTTATAATTTAGAGCATATATTTTGCTCTTCATTTTGGTCTTATACTTCGTGTTCTTCTGCTTTTTGATCTTCTGCTTATTGTTCTTAAGTCTCTTGTTCTGTATCTTGTAGTTTGTCTTAACCTTCTCAGTCCTGTTGGGTAATCTTTTATTTCTGCTTTGTGATGGTCTTTAGGCTGGTTGGCTTGATGCTCGTCGTCCTTGTGGTCGTCATCTTCTTCGGGGTGGTCATCAGGGTCGTCGTCTTCATTGTTGGAGATCCAGAGTGATTACCCAAAAAAACATTTAAAAAATCTTCAATTTGTAAATGTAGCAGAAGGTACAAGAGCCAATGCAAGTAACGAGGACCAGCTGACTGTGCTGGAACCCGGAGGGGCAGCAGAAGGAAAAGAGCCAATGGCACAACCGAGGACCAGCTGACGTTACTGGGACACGGTTACTAAGCAGGAGGTACCTGTACTCTAAAGCACTACCAAGGACCAGCAGACGTTGCTGGAACTTGGATACCGAGATGGAGGCACCTAGGCCAAAGGCACTGCGGAGAACCAGTTGACGGTACTGGAACCCGGACGGGTAGCAGAAGGTACAAGAGCCAATGCAAGTAACGAGGACCAGCTGTCACGCGGTCTTATGATATGTGTACGATGTCAGTAAACTATTCTTAAAAGAACAACACTCTATACAACATATAGATTAGCAACATCAGCATGTAAATATAGAATAGATTTACCTGACACGATATCCGTTGAACTCAGGGTTAATCTTGAGGACTTGATACACTGTCACAGGAAAGAGGAGGACCGGGGGTCTAACCTGACCCTAAACTGGGGTCCTAACTAATCCCTCACCTTGGAGGTACTGATAATGGTTCAGAGGTCCAAGTCTCCAGCCTAACCCTGTCTCCTATCAGTCCCTGAACCCTGTAATCAGTCCTAAGAAGGATTCTGATTACCACCAAAGGGATATGGGCTGATCTTTGCTAAATACACAGATTAGACATATAAGACAGAATGGAGAAAACACAGACTTGCATACACACTCAAACACAGAAGGAACATAAATGATCTGGGATATTAAACTCTAAGCAAGTTGAGCTTAAAACAACTAAGGAGCTCTTTAACTTAAGTCTATACAGATACAATCCTATCTGTGGTCTGCATGAAGAATTTCACTGGCAACTCCCCAAACAGACAACCAAGGATTTAAAGGAAACCAATCAACAAATAATCAATTGCAGCCGGGAGAAACTGAACCCAGTCCCAGAACCGAGCACAGACAGAATTAACTCCCTCACTGCCAAACACAAAGAAACAGCAACTCAGCTGTGAGAAGTCAGAATGTGCAACCGCGACGATCTTCGTGGCGATGCACACATGACAGTACCCCCCCTTCTACGAGGGGCCTCCGGACCCTCATGGCCAGGTCTGCCCGGGTGAGTTCTGTGGAAGGTCCGAACCAACCGATCTGCGTTAATGTCAGACGCAGGAACCCACGTCCTCTCCTCTGGACCATACCCCTTCCAATGCACCAAGTACTGAAGGGACCGGCGATTCAGACGTGAGTCAATGATCTTTGACACTTGAAACTCCAAGTTACCATTGACCACCACTGGAGGAGGAGGTAGAGGTGACGGTATGACTGGTGCCACGTACCTCTTAAGTAATGACTTGTGGAACACATTGTGGATTTTAAACGTAGGAGGGAGGTCCAGACGAAATGCCACAGGATTAATTATGGAACTGATCCTGTACGGCCCGATGAATCTGGGACCCAGTTTCCAGGAGGGAACTTTAAGTTTTATATTCCTGGTAGACAACCATACCAGATCGTTCACATTCAGATCTGGACCAGAAACTCTCCTCCTATCAGCCATACGTTTATAACGGTTCCCCATAGCACTCAGATTATTCAATACACCTCTCCACACTGAAGCAAGTGATGACGAGAAACGCTCCTCCTCAGGAACCCCAGAAGGGCCCCCCCCATTGAAAGTACAAAACTGGGGATGAAAACCATATGCCCCAAAAAACGGGGATTTACCAGTGGACTCGCTCCGCCTGTTGTTAAGAGCGAACTCTGCCAGAGGCAAGAAAGAAGACCAGTCCTCCTGGTTCTCTGAGACAAAACACCGAAGATAAGTCTCAAGGCTTTGATTCAGACGCTCCGTCTGACCATTGGTCTGCGGATGAAAAGCCGAGGAAAATGACAACTGCATCCCCCGACGTAAACAAAATGCCCTCCAAAATTTAGACACAAACTGAGACCCCCTATCTGACACCACATCAGAAGGCAACCCATGAAGTCTCACAATCTCCCCAATGAACACCTGTGCCAGAGTTTTAGCATTAGGGAGGGCAGGAAGAGCAATGAAATGTGCCATCTTACTGAACCTGTCAACAACCACCAGTATGACAGTTTTCCCTGACGACGGAGGAAGATCCGTAATGAAGTCCATAGACAAATGAGTCCATGGACGCTCCGGAAGTTTCAAGGGTAAGAGGGTCCCAGACGGACGGGTATGCGGGGTCTTAGAGCGAGCACAAACCCCACAGGACGCGACAAAAGTTATAACATCTTTATTAACGTTAGGCCACCAAAACCGGCGAGAAAGGAGATCTAAAGTAGCCTTACTCCCTGGATGTCCTGCTAAAGCAGAATTATGATGTGCCTCAATAACCTTTTGTCTCAACTGATTTGGGACAAACAGTCTCCCTGAAGGTCCTGCAGGGGCGTCCCCCTGAGCCTCTAATACCTCCTCCTCAAGCTCAGAACATACAGCCGACACTACCACCCCCTCCTGAAGGATAGGAATCGGGTCATCCGTTTTCCCGGCCCCTGGGAAACTGCGAGACAAGGCATCAGCCTTAACATTCTTAGACCCAGGGCGATATGTGACGACAAAATTAAACCTGGTAAAAAACAACGACCATCGAGCTTGTCTGGAATTCAGACGCTTAGCAGATTCCAAATACAGCAGGTTTTTGTGATCAGTAATGACGGTAACAGGGTGGACTGCCCCCTCCAAAAAGTGACGCCATTCTTCAAAAGCCAACTTAATGGCCAAAAGTTCCCTATTGCCGATATCATAATTCCTTTCGGCGGACGACAACTTCTTAGAAAAGAAAGCGCACGGAAGCCATTTACCAGGGGACGGACCCTGGGACAATATTGCACCACCCCTACGTCAGACGCGTCCACCTCCACAATGAACGGCTGTGATGCATCTGGTTGGATGAGAACGGGTGCCGAAGCAAAACATTTTTTCAAAGAGGAAAAAGCTTGGCAAGCTTTGTCCGACCATTTAGAAAAATCCGTCCCTTTTCTTGTCATGTCAGTGAGAGGTTTGACAACAGATGAGAAATTACAAATAAATTTCCGGTAGTAGTTAGCAAACCCCAGAAAACGCTGCAGAGCCTTAAGATCCTCTGGCTGATCCCATTCAAGCACTGCTCTCACTTTTTCAGGGTCCATACGGAAACCGGAGGCTGACACCAAGAAACCCAAAAACTGAAGTTCCTGTACAGCAAATACACACTTTTCCAGTTTGGCGTATAGTTTATTGTCTCGCAAGATCTGCAACACCTGTCTCACATGCTCCTGGTGAGACACAAGATCTGGCGAGTAAATTAAAATGTCATCCAAATATACGACCACAAACAGCCCCACAAGGTGACGAAAAATGTCATTAACAAAATGTTGGAATACTGCTGGTGCAGTAGTCAGACCAAAAGGCATGACAAGGTTCTCATAATGTCCCTCCGGCGTGTTAAACGCCGTTTTCCACTCATCCCCCTCTTTTATCCTAATTAAATTATACGCCCCCCTGAGATCCAATTTAGAGAACCATTTGGCGCCCACAATTTGATTGAAGAGATCAGGAATAAGAGGGAGAGGATACGGATCTCGAACAGTAATCCGATTAAGTTCGCGGAAATCCAAGCAAGGGCGTAGGCCTCCATCTTTTTTCTTCACAAAGAAGAACCCCGGCTACTGGGGAAGATGAAGGTCTAATATGCCCTTTGGCCAGACTTTCCGAAATATAGTCTTTCATAGCCTGCCTCTCAGGACCAGAAAGGTTATACAACCTAGCTTTAGGCAACTTAGCATCAGGAAGGAGATTAATAGAGCAGTCATACACGCGATGAGGAGGCAACTCCTGACACCCCTCCTCAGAGAACACATCCCCAAAGTCCTCCAAAAAAGGAGGCAATGTACTAGGCACGACCGCACTAATGACTGTGTTCATGCAGTTACTCTTGCAAAACTCACCCTTTGGCTTATCTCTCTGGACTGCCAATTAATCACAGGGTTATGTTTAACCAACCAAGGAAGTCCCAACACAATGGGAGTAGGTAGACCCTCCAACACATAACAAGATAATTGTTCCCTATGTATCGCCCCTACCCGAATATCAATGTTATGGACCTCATGAACAAAGCTACCTTGGCCGAGAGGCCTGGCGTCAATGGAGAATATAGGGATCGGTTTGGCCAATACACTCAGAGGCATACCTTGAGCCTGAGCAAACTGAGCGTCAACCAGATTAGCCCCGGACCCACTATCAAGAAGAACAGAAAATCTCTCCACTCTCGTACCAACCACCATCTCCACTGGTACAAGGAACTGAGAAGAACTAGCGGACGAAATACATACTCCCAGGTTGTCGTCCACCACACAACCTGGGATTAACAGTTTTCCGGCAACTTTTTGCTCAACAAGGCACGGGATGGACATCCCCCAACAAAATGTCCCTCTTTCCCGCAGAAGAAACACCTTCTAGTCCTGCTGCGTACCACCAATCCCCTCCTACGAAATGATGTCCCTCCCAACTGCATAGGCTCCTCTGAACAGACAAGGGGAACCTCAACATGAGGGACTTTTGTAGTAGGTGGAGTAACTACTGGGGGCGGAGTTACCTCACCCCTCTCCTGAAGCCGTCTATCAGTACGGATAGCTAGGGCCATAGCAGCCTCCAGTGATGGAGGAGAATCATACTGAGCCAAAACGTCCTTTAATTTGTCAGAAAGCCCATGACAAAACTGACTCCTAAGAGCTGGGTCATTCCACTGAGTATCTGTGGCCCATCTACGGAACTCAGAAGCAAATTCCTACGCCGGACGATCTCCCTGCTGTATCTTACGTAATTTTGTCTCAGCAAGAGAGACCCGATCTGGGTCATCATATACCAAACCCAGGGCAGTAAAAAATCGATCTACAGACTGTAGAGCCGGGGATCCCGGAGGAAGGGAGAATGCCCAGGATTGAGGGTCCCCTTGTAGGAGCGAGATAACAATTCCCACTCTCTGCTCTTCACTCCCTGATGATCGAGGCCGAAGCCGAAAATACAATTTACATGCTTCCCGGAAGGTGAAAAATTTGTCTCGCCCACCAGTGAACCTGTCCGGGAGAGCTAGTTTAGGTTCAAATCTGGTTTGCTCCAGGGAGACAAAACTTTGGACTTAATGTCCGTCAGCTCCATGGATAATCCCTGCAACTGTAGAGCCAGCTGGGCTGCTGGATCCATGGCAACTGGGGATAATTTTAATGGCCAGTGAAAATGTCACGCGGTCTTATGATATGTGTACGATGTCAGTAAACTATTCTTAAAAGAACAACACTCTATACAACATATAGATTAGCAACATCAGCATGTAAATATAGAATAGATTTACCTGACACGATATCCGTTAAACTCAGGGTTAATCTTGAGGACTTGATACACTGTCACAGGAAAGAGGAGGACCGGGGGTCTAACCTGACCCTAAACTGGGGTCCTAACTAATCCCTCACCTTGGAGGTACTGATAATGGTTCAGAGGTCCAAGTCTCCAGCCTAACCCTGTCTCCTATCAGTCCCTGAACCCTGTAATCAGTCCTAAGAAGGATTCTGATTACCACCAAAGGGATATGGGCTGATCTTTGCTAAATACACAGATTAGACATATAAGACAGACTGGAGAAAACACAGACTTGCATACACACTCAAACACAGAAGGAACATAAATGATCTGGGATATTAAACTCTAAGCAAGGTGAGCTTAAAACAACTAAGGAGCTCTTTAACTTAAGTCTATACAGATACAATCCTATCTGTGGTCTGCATGAAGAATTTCACTGGCAACTCCCCAAACAGACAACCAAGGATTTAAAGGAAACCAATCAACAAATAATCAATTGCAGCCGGGAGAAACTGAACCCAGTCCCAGAACCGAGCACAGACAGAATTAACTCCCTCACTGCCAAACACAAAGAAACAGCAACTCAGCTGTGAGAAGTCAGAATGTGCAAGCGCGACGATCTTCGTGGCGATGCACACATGACACCAGCTGACTGTGCTGGAACCCGGAGGGGCAGCAGAAGGAAAAGAGCCAATGGCACAACCGAGGACCAGCTGACGTTACTGGGACACGGTTACTAAGCAGGAGGTACCTGTGCTCCAAAGCACTACCAAGGACCAGCAGACGTTGCTGGAACTTGGATACCGAGATGGAGGCACCTAGGCCAAAGGCACTGCGGAGAACCAGCTGACGGTACTGGAACCCGGACGGGTAGCAGAAGGTACCCATGTAAATTTAAGTTGACAGGCCGCGAGCCGGCCGCAGTTACCGAATCACACAGTACTACAGTGAGTGATTGTCCTATTGTCACAACGGAAACAGCCTTTATTTGCATATCCCGCAGCACACATAGGAAGCACCTAAACTCCAGGCACCATAGAGTCGGCTAACCCGACCGCAAATGACAGGACAACTTATTGGAGGCTAAGTGACGTTTACACTGACAGGAAACAGATGGCGTGCTGTAACCAGTCTGGGCAGGAGTGAGTACCCGTGCCAATGACACTTCCGAGCAACAACTGGCGGTGTTGTAGCCCAGGTATGAGAAGACAACAGGGTGGAGGCAGCAGGACTGTTTGCCGTTCACACAGCAGGGGAACAGCTGACATTACTGAACCCCAGTAACACAGGAGCAAGTGTTGACTGTGCTAACAGCACTTCCAGGCAACAACTGGCGGTGTTGTAGCCCAGGGATGAGAAGACAACAGGGTGGAGGCAGCAGGACTGTTTGCCGTTCACACAGCAGGGGAACAGCTGACATTACTGAACCCCAGTAACACAGGAGCAATTGTTGACTGTGCTAACAGCACTTCCAGGCAACAACTGGCGGTGTTGGAGCCCAGGGATGAGAAGACAACAGGGTGGAGGCAGCAGGACTTTTTGCTGTTCACACAGCAGGGGAACAGCTGACATTACTGAACCCCAGTAACACAGGAGCAAGTGTTGACTGTGCTAACAGCACTTCCAGGCAACAACTGGCGGTGTTGGAGCCCAGGGATGAGAAGACAACAGGGTGGAGGCAGCAGGACTTTTTGCCGTTCACACAGCAGGGGAACAGCTGACATTACTGAACCCCAGTAACACAGGAGCAAGTGTTGACTGTGCTAACAGCACTTCCAGGCAACAACTGGCGGTGTTGGAGCCCAGGGATGAGAAGACAACAGGGTGGAGGCAGCAGGACTTTTTGCCGTTCACACAGCAGGGGAACAGCTGACATTACTGAACCCCAGTAACACAGGAGCAAGTGTTGACTGTGCTAACAGCACTTCCAGGCAACAACTGGTGGTGTTGTAGCCCAGGGATGAGAAGACAACAGGGTGGAGGCAGCAGGACTGTTTGCCGTTCACACAGCAGGGGAACAGCTGACATTACTGAACCCCAGTAACACAGGAGCAAGTGTTGACTGTGCTAACAGCACTTCCAGGCAACAACTGGCGGTGTTGGAGCCCAGGGATGAGAAGACAACAGGGTGGAGGCAGCAGGACTTTTTGCCGTTCACACAGCAGGGGAACAGCTGACATTACTGAACCCCAGTAACACAGGAGCAAGTGTTGACTGTGCTAACAGCACTTCCGAGCAACAACTGGCGGTGTTGTAGCCCAGGGATGAGAAGACAACAGGGTGGAGGCAGCAGGACTGTTTGCCGTTCACACAGCAGGGGAACAGCTGACATTACTGAACCCCAGTAACACAGGAGCAAGTGTTGACTGTGCTAACAGCACTTCCGAGCAACAACTGGCGGTGTTGTAGCCCAGGGATGAGAAGACAACAGGGTGGAGGCAGCAGGACTGTTTGACGTACACACAGCAGGGGAACAGCTGACATTACTGAACCCCAGTAACACAGGAGCAAGTGTTGACTGTGCTAACAGCACTTCCGAGCAACAACTGGCGGTGTTGTAGCCCAGGGATGAGAAGACAACAGGGTGGAGGCAGCAGGACTTTTTGCCGTACACACAGCAGGGGAACAGCTGACATTACTGAACCCCAGTAACACAGGAGCAAGTGTTGACTGTGCTAACAGCACTTCCATGCAACAACTGGCGGTGTTGTAGCCCAGGGATGAGAAGACAACAGGGTGGAGGCAGCAGGACTGTTTGCCGTTCACACAGCAGGGGAACAGCTGACATTACTGAACCCCAGTAACACAGGAGCAAGTGTTGACTGTGCTAACAGCACTTCCAGGCAACAACTGGCGGTGTTGTAGCCCAGGGATGAGAAGACAACAGGGTGGAGGCAGCAGGACTGTTTGCCGTTCACACAGCAGGGGAACAGCTGACATTACTGAACCCCAGTAACACAGGAGCAATTGTTGACTGTGCTAACAGCACTTCCAGGCAACAACTGGCGGTGTTGGAGCCCAGGGATGAGAAGACAACAGGGTGGAGGCAGCAGGACTTTTTGCCGTTCACACAGCAGGGGAACAGCTGACATTACTGAACCCCAGTAACACAGGAGCAAGTGTTGACTGTGCTAACAGCACTTCCAGGCAACAACTGGCGGTGTTGGAGCCCAGGGATGAGAAGACAACAGGGTGGAGGCAGCAGGACTGTTTGCCGTTCACACAGCAGGGGAACAGCTGACATTACTGAACCCCAGTAACACAGGAGCAATTGTTGACTGTGCTAACAGCACTTCCAGGCAACAACTGGCGGTGTTTGTAGCCCAGGGATGAGAAGACAACAGGGTGGAGGCAGCAGGACTGTTTGCCGTTCACACAGCAGGGGAACAGCTGACATTACTGAACCCCAGTAACACAGGAGCAAGTGTTGACTGTGCTAACAGCACTTCCGAGCAACAACTGGCGGTGTTGTAGCCCAGGGATGAGAAGACAACAGGGTGGAGGCAGCAGGACTGTTTGCCGTTCACACAGCAGGGGAACAGCTGACATTACTGAACCCCAGTAACACAGGAGCAAGTGTTGACTGTGCTAACAGCACTTCCGAGCAACAACTGGCGGTGTTGTAGCCCAGGGATGAGAAGACAACAGGGTGGAGGCAGCAGGACTTTTGCCGTACACACAGCAGGGGAACAGCTGACATTACTGAACCCCAGTAACACAGGAGCAAGTGTTGACTGTGCTAACAGCACTTCCAGCAACAACTGGCGGTGTTGGAGCCCAGGGATGAGAAGACAACAGGGTGGATGGCAGCAGGACTTTTTGCCGTTCACACAGCAGGGGAACAGCTGACATTACTGAACCCCAGTAACACAGGAGCAAGTGTTGACTGTGCTAACAGCACTTCCAGGCAACAACTGGCGGTGTTGAGCCCAGGGATGAGAAGACAACAGGGTGGAGGCAGCAGGACTTTTTGCCGTTCACACAGCAGGGGAACAGCTGACATTACTGAACCCCAGTAACACAGGAGCAAGTGTTGACTGTGCTAACAGCACTTCCGAGCAACAACTGGCGGTGTTGGAGCCCAGGGTCAAGGAGGATGTTTAAATACTAGATCAAGTATTTTCCTTGTTACGTGTCAATTAAAAATGTCTATACTCCAAACAAGAGAAATATAACCTTTAGTACCATAAGATGATGATTTTACTTAAAAAAATATATGTAAATTAATAATTTACAAACATAAACGCATACATTAACATGTTGAAAAGCAATGCAAACCACAATTAAAATAGGTTAAATAATCTGCTATACGGTTTAAAATAAAAGCATACAAGTACATATCAGAATCCATTAATGATGGCTAAGTAACAGTATGTACACCATTTTTATTGTGTAGACAATGAATGGCTGACTTAAAAACATAATCAGCATTACAAGTTATCTTTGACATTCATAAAACTTTACATTTGGTGAATAATATCACTAAAAAGTTTTTAAAAATATCTAAAATTTCCATCATGTAATACTGATAATATGTGCCAATCATTTATATTAACAAACAAAAACTTTAAAAAGTGCATAGTGCATAGTGAAAACAGCTATTTATGCCTGACTGTGGACTTGCAAGCATGACAACGGATAGATAAGGTATATATAGATGAGACTGCATAGCCACAGATGGTGAATGGCGATGTAATACTGTACCTCAATAAAGTGTGCGTTACTACTACATCCTTTTTTTTATATAGCTTTATAAAAGGTTACGTGCATGTATGGTTGCGCCTTTGTTTGGACGCACAGACTGGCTTCCTGCTGTGACGCGTTGGGTATTGGAGCGTCTGTGCGTCTTATGACGCAGACTAACATTCACGGTGCGCATCGTTCATCATCGCAAGCGTACCGACAACACAAAGGCGTTGTCATGACTGCTTTACTCAGTAAACATGCACCTATGATGAAACATACACGCATGTGCCCTATTACATAACAAGCTACAAGAAAAACGAGTGTGAGGTGTGACACAGCTGTTTTGTTAAGGTACAGTATTATATCGACATTGTACAGGTGTCGCTATTCAGTCTGATAAATAGATATCATTCACCTATTCTATCAGTTGTCGTTCTTTCAGCACCACTTACAGGTATATATTTTGCTATTGTGACTATGCACTATTGACTTTAACAAGGTAATGCATGATTTTTGTTAGCGATTATCATGTTTACATGAAGGACCTTTATGATATGGGCTGTTAACTTTCTAATTAAATATGTATTTTTTAAAATGACACAAATATAAGTAATGTTGAAGAGGACTATTCCTACATGCATTGTTTGCACAATATTACAGGTGTACATCACCTCCCTTAATCAACATTGGATTATTATATTTACTTGTATGCTTTTATTTAAAAGCCAAGAACACTGAAGTCTAACCTTCGCACTGCAGCTGTTGTCAAAGTTCAACCCACATTATGCACTTCCAACATTGCAGCATTTGAGTCATGATGTGTGTTGGATTTGTCTAAGCTATGGAGTGACAAGGTTGACCATCAGTATCCTATAGCATAAGTAGGGTTTTGTGTTAGCATTTGTTTTCGACATGTGCATATCTGAAATAATATGTCACAATTAGTTTGTTACAGATTTCTGACAAACACTAATCATTTTATGGTTTTAAAGCTGACGTTTCAAATGTTTACAGCTTAGAAATCAGGGTGTAGCCTCATATCTATGTGTAGCACTAGACACTTTGACATGTCATGTTTTTTTCACCATGTGTAGGTAGCTAGCAGTAATTTTTGCCGGACACACAGCAGGGGAACAGCAGGCGTTACTGAACCACACAAACACATCAGCGATTGTTTTCATCTGTGCATCTAACACTTCTGAGCAGCAACTGGCGGTGTTGAAGCCCAGGGTCAAGGAGGGTGTAGGCAGAGGCCTAGTATGAGATGTTTGAAGTTGAAGTTGTAGTTAGCAGCAGTAATTTTTGCCAGACACACAGCAGGGGAACAGCAGGCGTTACTGAACCCCACAAACACATCAGCGATTGTTTTCATGTGTGCATCTAACACTTCTGAGCAGCAACTGGCAGTGTTGAAGCCCAGGGTCAAGGAGGGTGTAGGCAGAGGCCTAGTATGAGATGTTTGAAGTTGAAGTTGTAGTTAGCAGCAGTAATTTTTGCCAGACACACAGCAGGGGAACAGCAGGCGTTACTGAACCCCACAAACACATCAGCGATTGTTTTCATCTGTGCATCTAACACTTCTGAGCAGCAACTGGCGGTGTTGAAGCCCAGGGTCAAGGAGGGTGTAGGCATAAAATATTGAGTTATTGCCTTGTTACGTGGCCATTGCAAATGTATGTACTTCAAACAAGAATAAATGAAGTTTTACTAGGACAATAAAATGATGAATTTCAATTCCAAGAATAGAAAAATATTTATACTTGAGAGTCCTCAGTGGTTGATACCGTTTAATGGCTAACTGAAAAGATGGTAACAAATTCCAAGCTTTCGAGACTACTCAGGTCTCTTCATTAGGCTAAGACTAAAACAAAAATGAAGAATCACATATTTCTACACACAACAGGACACAGGAATAGTGCAATAGGTAAGACAAGTGACGTGAAGCAGAACTGTCATTATGGCAGAGGGATGATCATAAATATTGGAACATTTCCTAGATAAGGAGATAAAGTTTTATTGCCCTCTGATTGGGGTCTGGTGTTCTGTTTTGATGCCCTAGAAGGTCAGAGACGCAGATTCCTTAATTGATATAGAATGACATGAATCCGTGTGATCTATTCATTCCAGCACTAAGAGTGTCAAAGGTCATGATGAGCTTATATTCCGAAACCTTTGTATCTTTCTCAGATTTGAAGTTATATTTTAATACCAGTAATTCCATATCCATCATGCTATGACCGGGCATACAAAAGTGTTTTGCCACAGGTAAATCCATTATTTTTTCTCTTATTGTGTGGCGATGATAATTCATCCTTGTTCTCAGTTTTGGCCGGTCTCCCCCACATACAGACCCCCAGTTGGACATTTTGTACATATAATTAGGTACACCACATTAGATGTGATGCAGCTGAAAGTACCTTTGATCTTGTAGTCCTGATGGGAGTAGGGGATCTTTATGTTGTCCGTGGTCATTATAGATGCACAGGTTTTACATTTCTTCTTGTTGCAAGGAAAGGTTCCTGCAGCTGTTGGGGAGGACAGGGAGCTTCTGACAATGATGCTTCTTAGATTTGGGGGCTGCCTAAAACACAGTAGTGGGGGGTCGCCTCAGAAAGACTTTTTTGAACCAGGGATACTATCCAAGAACAATTGAAAACCAAATTTCAAGAGCCAACTGAATATCAAGGAATCACCTGCTACATTACAAAGGTAAAGAAGAAAATAACCGGGTGCCTCTAGTGGTGACCTACAATCCAAATCTGGAGGTGCTAAGGGGAGCTACACGGAAACTACAACCTTTACTACAAAAAGATGCCCGATATTACAATCCATATTTCCAGACCCCCCATTACTGTGTTTTAGGCAGCCCCCAAATGTAAGAAGCATCATTGTCAGAAGCTCCCTGTCCTCCCCAACAGCTGCAGGAACCTTTCCTTGCAACAGAAGAAATGTAAAACCTGTGCATCTATAATGACCACGGACAAGATAAAGATCCCCAACTCCCATCACGACTACAATATCCCAGCTACTTTCAGCTGCATCACATGTAATGTGGTGTACCTAATTATATGTACTAAATGTCCAAATGGGGGTCTGTATGTGGGGGAGACCGGCCAAAAACTGAGAACAAGGATGAATTATCAGCGCCACACAATAAGAGAAAAAATAATGGATTTACCTGTGGCAAAACACTTTTGTATGCCCGGTCATAGCATGATGGATATGGAATTACTGGTATTAAAATATAACTTCAAATCTGAGAAAGATACAAAGGTTTCGGAATATAAGCTCATCATGACCTTTGACACTCTTAGTGCTGGAATGAATAGATCACACGGATTTATGTCATTCTATATCAATTAAGGAATCTGCGTCTCTGCCCTTCCAGGGGCATGAAAACACAAAACCAGACCCCAATCATAGGGCAATAAAACTTTCTATCCTTATCTATGAACTGTTCCAATATTTATGTTCATCCCTCTGTCATAATGACAGTTCTGCTACACGTCACTTGTCTTACCTATTGCACTATTCCTGTGTCCTGTTGTGTATAGAAATATGTGATGCTTCATTTTTTGTTTTAGTCTTTGCCTGATGAAGAGACGTGAGTAGCCTCGAAAGCTTGCAATTTGTTACCATCTTTTCAGTTATCCATTAAAAGGTATCAACCACTGCGGACTCTCAAGTCTAAATATTTTTCTATCTACTGGCTAACACGGTACGAAGATACACATGTTTCCTAACTTCAAGAATAAAAATAAAGACCCTGCAAATATAAACGCATATATGCACATGCCAACAAGAAATGGAACAACACACCACCCAAAAAATTGGTTACAAAATATAGTGTTGTAAATAGTGTTGAGCGATACGATACTGCAAATATCGGATATCGGCCGATATTAGCTGTATCGGGCTTTCGATTCCGAGTACCGATATTTTTGTCATATCGGATACCGGAATCGGGATAGTCACTGTCACTGTCAGTGTCCGTCGGTCGGGTCTGTCAGGAGTCAGCGGCACTTACCTGGCAGAAGATCTCCGGCGGTCACGGGCTGGACTGCTTCATGGCCGCCATCATCTTTCCCCGGCGGTCACATGCAGTTTCTCGCGGTAACTGCAGTGACTGCTGGGTAATCCCGGCCGTAAAGCAGTCAGTCTGATGACGTCACCGCCGGGGAAGCAGGTAATCAGCTGTGCTGCGTCGCGATGACAGGCTCTGCCTGTCATTGCGATGTAGCAGAGCTGGATCGTCGTGGGACTGTCGTTACTATGGACTGCGTCGGACAGGTGGTATACTGTTGGTTTGTTTTTTTTCTTTTTTTACAGGAGATCGATGGCGTCGCAGGAATGAGAGTATAATAAAAGAAATGAAAACTGTGTTGTCTCTTTTATTTCATTAAAAGACTTTTTTCTTGCTTTGTCTTTTTTTTATACATTTAATAACTTTGGGATTAATAATGGATCGGTGTCTTATTGACACCTCTCCATTATTAACCGGGCTTATTGTCACCGTGCAATCAACGGTGACATTAACCCCTTATTACCCCACTTGCCACCGCTACAGGGCAGTGGGAAGAGCCGGGTAAAGTGCCACAATTGGCACATCTTTTGATGCGCCAAATGTGGGGCTGCTGTAGCCTGGTATTATCAGGCTGTTGAGGGCCAAAATCCATGGGTCTTGACAGTCTTTTAATACCAGGCCGCAGCAGTCTGCATTTTACTTGGCTGGTTAACAAAAATAGGGGGACCCCTACGCCGTTTTTTTTTCGAGGGGATCCCCTATTTTTGTTAACCAGCCAAGCTAAGCAGACTGCTGTGGCCTGGTATTATCAGGCTTGCAAGGTCCATGGATATTGGATCCTTACCAGCCTGAAAAACCAGGCCTCAGCGGTCTGCTTCATCTGGCTGGTTAACAAAAATAGGGGGGACCCCACGCCAATTTTTTTCGAGGGGATCCCCTATTTTTGTTAATCAGCCAAGATATGCAGACTGCTGTGGCCTGGTATTATCAGGCTGGCAAGGTCCATGGATCTTGGCTCCTTAACAGCCTGAAAATCCAGGCCTCAGCGGTCTGCTTCATCTGGCTGGTTAACAAAAATAGGGGGACCCCACGCCATTTTTTATTCGAAGGGAACCCCTATTTTCGTTAATCAGTTCCCTCTGACGTCACTGATTGTGTCCCTGGCTGACCTGAAGTGAAAGTGGAAAGCAATCAATTAAGCTTTCCACTTCCTCTCCTGTCAGCCAGGAGAGGAACTCATTCATTTGGGGGTTTACTGTGAGGCTGCAGCATTAGCTGCGGTCCCTGCAGTAAACATTAACCCTTTCTGAAGGATTACACCGTGGGACCTGACTGTGCATGGGATAGGTAAGAATAATTTTGCTTTTTTATTTTATTTTTATTACAGGAAATGGTTTTTGCAGTCAAATAAAAGATGGTCAAAAACATGTGTCTTTATTTCATTAAAATGATTTTTAATTAAAGTGTGTGTGTTTTATTTTTATTTCATGCAATAGGATTAATAATTGATAGTTGTCTAATTGACAGCTCTCAATTATTAACCTGGCTTAAGGTCACCTTTCAATTGCAATGTGGCTTTAACCCCATATTAACCCATTCGCCACCGCTACAGGGCAATGGGAATAGACGGGCAAAGTGCCAGAAAGGGCGAATATAATTATAGATTTGTCTTTTCTGGGGTGTCTGGGGGCAGATGTTAGTAGCCAGGGGGGGCCAAAAATAATGGTCCCTCTCTGGGCTATTATTATCTGCCCCCATTCGCTGGCTTTGTCTGTCTGGCTGCGAAAATAGGGCGGGAGCCCACGCATTTTTTTTAAACAATTTTACACCTCATATATATATATATATATATATATATATATATATATATATATATATATATATACATGTCATTGAATTTGTGACACATATATATATTTATATTTATAGTTCATACACTTCTACATAGTATAATAGCCGCTAATTCAATTGACGGCTTTTGTGAAAATGCAGAACCCGACATGAAATGACACTTGGTGTACATAGGGTTAACCATGTCTTTTCATGTCCTTTGCTATCTGATTTGCACAAACAATTACATCAGTCTATGTGTGCAAAATTTCACACCTGTAGGGGTTAATTAAAGGTGTAAATTCGTAGCAAAAAAGTCCGTTTTTTTTTTACAACGAATTTACACCTTTAATTAACCCTACAGGTGTGAAATTTTGCACACATAGACTGATGTAATTGTTTGTGCAAATCAGATTGCAAACGACATGAAAAGACATGGTTAACCCTATGTACACCAAGTGTCATTTCATGTCGGGTGCTTCTGTCTTTTCACAGAAGCCGGCTTTACCCGGCAATTGAATCAGAGGATATTTTACTATGTAGAAGTGTATAAACTATACATATATGTATATATATATATATATGTCACAATGACATGTATATATATATGTATTCTATGTGTGTATATTTAGTGTTTACAAGGAAATAAAGGTTTTTTTTAGATGCGATATTTTGTTCCCATAGACTTACTTGGGACTTCCGGTATCGGAATCGGATATCGCCGATATTTAGTGATATCGGCGATACCATTCCGATCCGATATTTTTAGATATCGAGCAGTATCGCTCAACACTAGTTGTAAATTTAAGAGTAAAAGTCCATTTTTGTATTTATGAATAATGCTTAAGGAACGCTATGTTAAACCATAACATAGTGAAGACAATGGATTTTGTAATAGTCACTCATCATCATCATTGCAATTTATATGTGACAGTCACAGACATTTCAATTATTTAAGTTAATAAAATCGATACTTTGTACAGCATGTATGACATGTCCAGCATGGACTCATCAATGTGATGACGCAATAATGTACGATAAAAAATAACCATTTAAAAAAACATTATGCATTGTCACAATTTAAGTGTGTGCCTGCAAGTGTAGGTGAAACAAAGGCTACGGATAGCAAAGGTATATTCTATGTCTGTATCAGACAGTGGACAGCCTCTGATGGGTAATGGCGATGTTATACTGTACGTCAATAAAGTCTGCAGCTGCAATCATGCATTTTTTGCTTGTACAGTGTTGAAGAGGGTAAAAGCATGTCTGGTTGCGCAAGGCTTTATCCGTCAACACTACCTTCCTACTGTCACGCGTAGGGTAGGGTAGCGTGTGTCTATTAGATGACTCTCTATAAAATGTGACGTTACGCAGCGTTATTGTGCCCTAGGGACGCCAAAAATACGACAGCAGTAATCATTTACTGTCTAATACTCCACCTATGACCAACAAAAAAAGCACGTTCCCTCTTTAACAATCTACAAGACTAACAAGCATAATGGTTGACGCTGACTTTATTGAGGTACAGTATTACATCGACATTGTCCATGAGTAACTATGCACTGTGATACCTATATACCATTATTAATTTATATCTGTTGTGGTTGTTTCAACAGCACTTGCAGGTATAACTACCTATTGTCAGTATGCATGATGCACTTTCTAGATGTAATAATTTATTATTGCACATTATTACCAGGTTTAGATGCTGGCCATTTCATATATGGTGTGTGAAGTTACAGTTGGCATCAGTATGTGTATTTTATAATGTCTGTCATAAATAAAACTTGTGATGATGATGATGAGGATTTTATGATTCGTACATCCATTGACTGCATTATCTTACAGGTACAGATAAAGTTCCTTAAAAAGCATTAATTGATAAGTATGAAATGTACTTTTATGCATTAATTTCAAAAAGTGAACACTATGTTTTAGTTTTTGTTACCATTTCTAATAGACATGTGCAGATATGCGCTGTGATGACAAATTATTATTTGTCCATATTTGTTCTAAAAATTTATCATTCTAGGCCTGGAAAACTTCACAATTTCCTGTTTTAAGCATAACAATCAGGGTGACGGCTCTTCCCTATTTGTAGCATGTTCCACATGGGTTTTTCTGTGCATGTGTAGGGAACAGGAGACTTCTTGCCGGACACACAGCAGGGGAACAGCTGGTGTTACTGAACCCCACTAACACTATAGCTTGTGTATTGGTCTGTGGACATGACACTTCTGAGCAGCAACTGGCAGTGTTGTAGCCCAGGGAGTAGAGCTCAGGTGGTAGAAAGATGAACATAACAGGAGACATGGATAACGTTGCGAACCAGTTATTTAATCTGAAAACGGACAGACAAATTCTGGTGAGATCCATGCCTTGTTCATTTTCAGAAAAGTAAGCCGGTCTACATTATCGGAGGATAGTCGCATGCGACGGTCTGTTAGTACACCACCTGCAGCACTAAAGACGCGCTCCGATAATACACTGGCAGCAGGGCAAGCCAGCACCTCCAATGCATACTGGCTAAGCTCTGGCCATGTATCCAGCTTAGAGACCCAAAACTTGAATGGGGAAGAGCCATCTGGGAGTACACTGAGAGGGAAAGACATGTAGTCTGTCACCATCTTACGGAAACGTTGCCTCCTGCTGACTGGAGCCGTCTCGGATGGTGTAGACATTTGTGGCGCTGCCACAAAACTTCGCCACATTTGGAACATACTGGTCTTGCCCTGTGCAGAGGCGCTGCTTGTGCTCCCTCTTGTTGCAGAGCTGTCTCCACTGCCTCGACGCACAGAGCTGCTTTGTAAAGCAGTAGCAGCAGCAGTGCTCTTGGCTGGAATGGAGAACATTATGGATTGCACCAGTGTGTCTTGGTACTCCCGCATTTTACGCTCCCGGTTCAGCGGTGTGATGAGGCTTTGTAAGTTGTCCCGGTAGCGAGGGTCTAGGAGGGTGTACACCCAATAATCAGACGTGGTGAGAATGTGGGCGATGCGGCGGTCGTTTCTCAGGCACTGCAGCATGAAATCAACCATGTGCTGCAGACTCCCAACTGGCCAAGAAACGCTGTCCCCTGAAAGAGGCGTCATCTCTGTCTGCTCTGCATCACCCCACCCTCGCTCTACATATTGACTAGAGCGTTGTGCACCTCCCTCTGGAGCGATGTCTTCCTCCTCCATTGACTCCTCCTCATCCTCCTCACAAAGTGAGCCCTGCCGAGCCCTTTGTGAGGAACCACGTTGCGCTGACTGTCCAGAAGGTGATGGAATTTGTGACTCCTCATCCTCCACCTCTTCCAAAACCTCATCCCTTAGTGCTTGCAGTGTTTTTTGAAGCAGGCAGATAAGGGGGACAGTCAGGCTGACTAGTGCAACATCTGCACTCGCCATCCGCGTTGACTCATCAAACGCACGCAAAACGTGGCAGATGTCCTTCATAGAGGCCCACTCAGTAGTGGTGAAGTGTGAACGGCGCAAATTGCGAGTTGATTGCGCCTGATGCAGCTGATACTCCATTACTGCTGGCTGCTGCTCACACAACCGCTCCAACATATGTAACGTGGAATTCCACCTGGTGGGTACGTCACATATGATGCGATGTTCAGGAAGGCGAGATCTGCGTTGCAGAGCTGCAATGCGCGATCTGGCCATGCTGGAACGTCGCAAGTGAGCGCACTCTAGGCGGACCTTGTACAGCAGTACATCAAGATCCGGATAGTGCCTCAAAAAACTCTGCACGACCAAGTTGAGCACATGTGCCAGACATGGTATGTGAGTGAGGTTGCCAAGGCCCAGAGCTGCCACCAGATTTCGGCCATTGTCACACACTACCAAGCCTGGCTGGAGATTCGCTGGCAAAAACCACACGTCGCTCTCCTGCTTGATGACATTCCAGAGCTGCTGCGCTGTGTGGCTTCGATTCCCCATGGAAATTAATTTGAGGACGGCCTGTTGACGTTTGGCCACGGCTGTGCTCATATCGGTCGCAACAGGTAAGCGTTCACGGGTCCATGCGGAGGTAGACCGTGACGGCTCCTGCAGCGATGATTCTGAGGAACTGGAGTAGGAGGAGGAGTCAATGTGGACAGACTTGATTCCTGCAATCCTTAGATTTGGCAGAACACGTACAGCGCCACTCGCAAGATCTGTACCCGGCTCCACAACATTGACCCAATGGCAGTGAGGGAAAGGTATCGTCCCTGGCCATGGGTACTGGTCCACGCATCGGTGGTCAGGTGGACCTTGCTACTGACGGCGTTTAGTAGCGCATGTTTAATTTTTCCCTCAACATGCTTTTGCAGACCAGGGACGGCTTGCCTGCTGAATAAAATCGGCTGGGCACATTGTATTGTGGGACTGCCAATGCCATTAAGTTACGGAAACTGTCAGTCTCCACCAGCCTGAATGACAGCATTTCAAGGGACAGGAGTTTTGCAATGCCAGCATTCAGAGCCTGTGCTCGTGGATGGTTTGCCGAGTATGGCCGTCTTTTATCCCATGCCTGTGCTACCGATGGCTGTTTTGTGGCCTGGGAGTGTGAGGATGACAGGGAACTTGCAGCTGTGGGTGGAATAACACTGGGTCTCTGGACAACAGTGACAGAGGTTCTTCCATGGCGATCCTGTGAGGAAGCCGAACCAGCTGTGTGTGAGCTGGAGGAAGAGGCTCCAACACGAGCTGAAGATGTAGGTGCTGCTGTAGGTTGGCCTACATCTCCGGTGTGTCTTTGTAACTCAACCACGTGCTTTGACCGCACATGTTACCACATATTTGTGGTATTAAGGTTACTGACACTTTTACCTCTTTTTACTTTTTGATTACACAGCTTGCATTTGACATAGCAAATATCATCTGCAAGTGTGTCAAAAAAAAGGCCACGCAGTGCAAGTCCTGGAGCGCCCGTTTTGGCTGTTGGAAGAGAACGGCTACGAACGGGTGCCAAACTGGAGGCTACAGGCAACCGAGTCTGCAGCCTACCTCTCCCTACTGTTTGGACCGTTGGGGCAATCTCTTCCTCAGAGCTGCTACCACCACCTTCCTGTTCCTCACGCCATGTTGGGTCTTGGACCTCATCATCTCCACTACCCTCTTCCAACACCTGCTGCTGTTGGGTGGTCTGGCCAGCACCATGCTCAACAGAAACTGGCACCTGAGTCTCATCATCATCAGATGCGTTCTGCGGTGTGCTGACCATCGGCTCACCCGCCTCTTCAGATTCAGAGAGACACAGCTGTTGCGCATCACTGCATACTGCCTCTTCTTCACATTCCAGAATGCTGCTTGGCTGGGCCCCTGTTTGCAAGCCAACAGATTCTGAGAACAGAAGCAGAGACTCAGCTGGCTCCTTTACAGAGCTCTCTGACTGCCTGGGCAATTTGGCAGGCGGTGAAGAGACAGATGGTTGTTCAACAGTGCTGTGGTCCTGAGAGGAGGTGGAAGCAATTGAAGTCGATGCATTGGCTGCCATCCAACCAACAACGGCTTCAATTTGTTCTTCCCGCAGCAGGGGGGTACGCCGAGCTCCTACAAAAGTGCGCATAAAGGAACGCTCACGGGGAAAACTGGTGGATGCTGTGTCACTGGGTGCAGCAGCAGTCACAGAATCCCCATGTCCTCTCCCTGCTGAAACTCCACGGCCACGACCACGTGCCTTACTCCCTGCCTTCTTCATCTTGGTAGATTGATAAAGAAAGTCAGAAAAGTTATAAGGCCTAAGTGTGGTTATTCCTCAGAGACTGCAGTGAACACTGCAGACAACTATTCAGTAGCTGTGAAAGGCCCCTTTGTGTACTTCTATAGTGTTTGCAACCAATGTATTGTATACGGATGGAAGCGCGTCACACTAATAGATTAGATTTTTTTAAAATAGAATGGAGTAGCACCAATTAGAGAAAAATGTGAAGGATGAGGCAGTGACACACGCTCAGTAGACTACAACCAGCAGTGGTTGAAGAACTAACTGGAGCGTGATCTGCACTCAAAAAATGAAAACCTCACAGACTACAGTGAACACTGCACACAACTGTTCACTAGCTGTGAAAGGCTCCTTTCTGTACTTCTATAGTGTTTGCAACCAATGTATTGTATACGGATGGAAGCGCGTCACACTAATAGATTAGATTTTTTTAAAATAGAATGGAGCAGCACCAATTAGTGAAAAATGTGAAGGATGAGGCAGTGACACACGCTCAGCAGACTACAACCAGCAGTGGTTGAAGAACTAACTGGAGCGTAATCTGCACTCAAAAAATGAAAAGCTCACAGACTACAGTGAACACTGCAGACAACTGTTCAGTAGCTGTGAAAGGCCCCTTTGTGTACTTCTATAGTGTTTGCAACCAATGTATTGTATACGGATGGAAGCGCGTCACACTAATAGATTAGATTTTTTTCAAATATAATGGAGCAGCACCAATTAGAGAAAAATGTGAAGGATGAGGCAGTGACACACGCTCAGCAGACTACAACCAGCAGTGGTTGAAGAACTAACTGGAGCGTGATCTGCACTCAAAAAATGAAAACCTCACAGACTACAGTGAACACTGCACACAACTGTTCACTAGCTGTGAAAGGCTCCTTTCTGTACTTCTATAGTGTTTGCAACCAATGTATTGTATACGGATGGAAGCGCGTCACACTAATAGATTAGATTTTTTAAAAATAGAATGGAGCAGCACCAATTAGTGAAAAATGTGAAGGATGAGGCAGTGACACACGCTCAGCAGACTACAACCAGCAGTGGTTGAAGAACTAACTGGAGCGTAATCTGCACTCAAAAAATGAAAAGCTCACAGAATACAGTGAACAATGCAGACAACTGTTCAGTAGCTGTGAAAGGCCCCTTTGTGTACTTCTATAGTGTTTGCAACCAATGTATTGTATACGGATGGAAGCGCGTCACACTAATAGATTAGATTTTTTTCAAATATAATGGAGCAGCACCAATTAGAGAAAAATGTGAAGGATGAGGCAGTGACACACGCTCAGCAGACTACAACCAGCAGTGGTTGAAGAACTAACTGGAGCGTGATCTGCACTCAAAAAATGAAAACCTCACAGACTACAGTGAACACTGCGCACAACTGTTCACTAGCTGTGAAAGGCTCCTTTCTGTACTTCTATAGTGTTTGCAACCAATGTATTGTATACGGATGGAAGCGCGTCACACTAATAGATCACTGTTAATTTCAATTGAATGGAGCTGCACCAATTCCACAAAATAAAATTAAAAAAAAGTCACAGAGTGACACGTGCAGATGCCTACAAACAGCGTTGGATGCAGAGCAAACTGCAGCGTCACCTGCACTCTCACACACACACCTTGCACAGAGCTGTTAAAAAAACACTGCAAGGCAAAAGGAAGCTTTACACAGCGGTTGGTAAACTAGCCTGCCTAAAGCACAGTACACAAAATCGCAATCTCTAACTGTCCCTCAGAGTCAGCAGAGCAGCGTTCTGTCCCTAACTGAGTTCACAGCACAGTGACGCTAAAATGGCGGCGGCGCCTTTTATAGTGCATTCTGACATCATTTCAGCAGCCAATCACAGCCATGCCATTAGTTAAGATGACCGCAGCAGTACAGGATGTGCCCACACTTCGTAGGATTACTCATTGGCTGACTAAAATCACAGTGCCTCTCAAAGAATTATGGGAACTTCCGATTCCGGTATACGATATAGGAAAAATATCGGAACTAAGTATCGGAATTCCGATACAGCGAATATCGGCCGATACCCGATACTTGCGGTATCGGAATGCTTAACACTACTGGCCAGCAAACTCACCTGATGAGAGACACCAGATCCAACAATGCAGACAAGCTGAAGGCTGCTATCAAAGCAACCTGGGATTCTATAGCACCTCAGCAGTTCCACAGGCTGATTACCTACATGATACGCTGCATTTATGCAGTAATTGATGCAAAAGGAGCCCCGACCAAGTATTGAGTGCATTTACTGAACATACATTTTAGTAGGCCAATATTTTAGATTTTAAAATCATTTTTCAAGCTGGTGTTATAAAGTATTCTTATATACAGAGAAAATGACTTTTGAGTTCTCATTGGCTGTAAGCCATAATAATCATCATTAACAGAAATAAACACTTGAAATAGATCTCTCTGTTTGTAATGACTCTATATAATACATGAGTTTCACTTTTTGTATTGAAGAACTGAAATAAATTAACTTTTTGATATTCTAATTTTGTGAGAAACACATGTATATTAACATAAAAAAAGTTGTTTTTAAAGTACTGAAAGGAAACAGGAAAGCACAAGAACAAAAAATCTTCAAGTCTTGAAAAGTGTTAAAGATGTTGAAATATTCCACTTTTCTCCACTGATCACTGAGCATTGACAAAAGGTTAAGACTTTTTTTTGCAGAGGTCACTTTTCATCTTGTGATGTGTACCTTGATGCTGGGTCAGTAATCGTCTCATTATTAAAAGAATCGGTTAATAAATTTAAAAAAGTAATTTAGTTACTGAAGTCTCAGTAACAAACAAGAATATTTGGAGGCACCATTTTATCTACTGTTACTGTATATAATACTATACTAAGAAAGACAGTATCTAGTCTCTGCCTTTTTAATATACTTCTATACTGAAACCACTGTAATAATATTTTTAATAAGTTTATTCCTATTATCAGCCTATTAACCAAATCACTCTTTGTGCAAGTGAGATAAATTCACCTAAAGGACTGAGTGGGAAAATCAAGCCCTGTCAGCAGCTCATAGGTGCCTTTTATAGTGGTTGTGTTATGAAAAGAGGGAGCAGTGAGAAAGTAACAATATATATTAGCAAATTACGTAAACCTCTCCAGAGTACATAAAGTGTACCATCAGCCTAAATTTAGCTGATGGTATAAGGAGAAAATTGTGAATTGTTTCATGAAGTTGCTGAACCATTGCCTCTTACAAATAGAGAAATTCAGCTAACAGAAATTCTGCAATATATACATGAGAAACTTAATTTTAAATCATGCAAATACCAACATTTAAATATATAAAACCTATCGTCTTTGATTGAAAATAAATCGATTTACTGCACGTTTTATTTGTCCTGATGCCTTGGCGTTAAATAATTAGTAATTATATATATATTAAGGGTAAAAGTAGGGAATTATCTATTGTTATTTCAGGACTTTGAAATAGAATACAAGAGTCCATGCTGAGAAACTGTTGCTTATCCCATATTTGAGCAGGTTTTAAATAATCAAAATTTGCAATGTACACTGTGATCCCACCTCTTTGAATGTAAAAGCTGAATATACTGGTTATTAAATATTCAAATTACTAGTTTAATAGTCTGAAGTTCAAATTGTCCAAAAGGTGAGTGAATGAATCTGTATTGCAGAGTATCTCAATACACTCACTGACAATCCTGTTGTGTGTTGCTGGTATCTGTAAAAATGGACCAGAATGTGCAGAGCGATCTGTCAAGTATCTGATCAGAACTAAAGAAGGAGGATGATAGCTTCATAACACGCAGGATCACTGGTTTCCTTTTATTTGTAATATCCATAATTTCGTGATGCTACGAATCAGGGAGCTGTTAGCTCAGCAACTTTCAGTTTGTTACTGTGCTGCTCAGATACTTGGAGCTATAGGACTAATTTTTTCAAGCTACACTGAAAGTTTTCTTCAGAGAGTATTAGATATGTTCTACTCCAATCTCTCTATCCATTCCGAACTATTTGCATGGATACCAGCAATCCACAGCAGGATTGTGAGTGAGTGTGTTGAGATGCTCTGAATTATGGATTCATTCTCTCACTTTTTTGGACAATTTGAACTCCAGACTGTAAAGCTAATAAGTGGGATATTTATTAACCATTTTCTGCTTTTATATTCAGAGATATAAAGGTGAGACCACAGCGCACATTGCAATTTTTGCTTATTGATTTTTGTATCCCAATTGACAAAGGTTTGGTGGATCCCTTACCGCTTGTGGCAGCTGTGGTGCATACACTTGGGTGGGAGCGCCGGGATTTACTGTCCAATTGAAAGTTTTTGCAGATTTAAAATGTTTTCTAATTTTTAAGACATAAAAGGAGAATTTAATAAGGCTTGTGCCAAGTGTTTTGGTGACAAAATGTAATTTTTTTCATAGAAACACGACAAAAACTGCACCTTTTAAAACGACTTAAATTTGGGGTTTTATTAAGCCACGTTAGATTGGCAAATAGTTCGTAGCCAAATTTATGGACGGAAAGTTGTATTCCCTCCCCGATAAGTTGGGGTGGAGAAGGAGGAAAGCATAGGGTGTAATTGACATAAATAATGTCAATGAAAAACTAATTTCAAGAAGTCCATTCATGATAAATCTCCCTCCCTCCCTTATTATCTTATGTTGTAGATTTCCTGTAAATATTGACTAAATTAGGTTGCTTGCATTGTTTCATTGCATTTTTGAGTGCATTTTTTTTACATGCGCTTTATCACGTTTTTGATGCTTGGTTTTTGTGTCTTGTTGGTTTGTCTTGTTTTTAACAAAGCTGCTTTGATTTTGATACTTCCTGGTATTTGGCTCTGACAAAACATTATTGACACAGTCATGTGTTTTGATGCTTTTTCGCTGCTGAAACTCACTAAAAGCACAAGTGCATTTTTTACCTGCAGATTTTCCACATCTAATGTATGTCTATGAGAAAAATTGGTGCATAAAACTCAGTGTATCCACAAAATAAATTAACATATGGATTTGAAACATGCACCACAGGTCAGTATACACTGAGTAAAAAAAAGCACTGTAGGCATGAGATTTAAATAAATCCCATCCATTGCTGAAACTGTATGATCCCGTGATGCTGTGAGTCAAAAACTCACCAAAAACTCATTGTGAGCACACTGTAAAAGCATAGCTTCCATTTATTATGTCTTAAGTCTTGAGATCTAGGTCTTGATCTAACATTTTCAAAACACAATCTTCTCTTTATTTGAGTAATGTAGGCTTAAGATGCAAATTTTAGAAACATTAAGCAAAATTGTTATTATATGTTTGAAGATTATTCAGTTTATTAATAAAATACGTATGTTTAATGAGCACATTAAAGTGAACAATGTCAGTTCTTGTAAAACACATTTTATAAGTTTGAAGTATAATCCTGTATGTTTAGTTATCCTCTTGTAAATAGCTAGTGAGTGCAAGCTGCATTTACATAATTAGAACATTATGTAAATAGTTTGCAAATGAAGCTGGTGATGCATTTCAATTCATATTCACTGTATTTCATTACCTGTTCTCTGCTTATATATTGCACAAATCTACTTCAACCTAGAAAAAGAACACATTGAAATGTTAATAGAATTTTTGATTAACTTGAATTTAGGGATGAGCGAGTAATGAAATACTCAGACTCGCTGTACTCATTACGAGTAGCTCCTAATACTCGGGTATTCGTAACGAGTAGCAAGTCCAATGTAAGTCTATGGGAAATGCAAGTAATGGGCAGAGAATGTGTGTGGGCGGAGAATGTGTGCGGGGGTCTGTGGGCTGTGTGTGTGTGTGGGGCTGTGCCAGGCTCTGCTGGCTCGGGCTCTGCCAGGCCTGTGCCGGGGCTGTGCCGGGCTCTGCAGGTGCTGTGCGGGGCTCTGCCGTTGCTGTGTGGGGCTGTACCGGCCTATGCCGGGGCTGTGCGGGGCTCTGCCGGGCTCAAGCTCTGCTGGCTGTGCGGGCATCATACGAGGGGACAACTTGCGCCATCCAGCTAAGCCTGCTTCAGTGACAGCATTAGCGGATGATGGGAAAGTAATATTCCCATCATCCGGCTAATGTGGTGAATGGTAAAAAAAAAAAAGACATACAGAACATACAACGTAATACATTATATACACATAACATACAACACATAACATAGAGTACATACTCACCGCACACACCTAATTCCTCGAAGCCCTCGTCTCCTGCAAATAATATTAAAATAATAAACCAAACTATACTCACCGTTCTGATTCAGTCCCTCTTTAAAAACGAGTGTCCCCATGACGGACACAGCAGAGCCCGGCACATCCCCACACACACACACACACACACACACACACACACACACACACCTTCACAGACCCCCGCACATATTCTCCGCACACACATAGTCATAGACTATGACGCTGCGCGGCAAGCCAATCACAGTAATGCCACAACAAAGAAGGCCGCAGCTTTACTGTGATTGGCTAACACATGCCGGGCAGAAGAGCCGGATATTGCGAGGCGAGTAGTGAAATTTACTCTCTAGGATTCCAGTACCGCATTACTCGCCGAGTACCGAATCCTAACGAGTATACTCACTCATCCCTGCTTGAATTACTTCATTGCCACAATGCTATTTACAGTATTGCTATAAGACCAGCAACATGTAAAGGCTAGTGATCTGCACAAGCAAAAGCATCAAGAAATTGAATGACTAACCCAACAGCATCTAAGGATGGGTTGACATACAGTACTCTGCAAAAGTTTTAGTCTACGCTACTATGACAAAATGTTGGAACAAGATTAATCTTGTCCAAATTCCCAACCTCACTTACTGAAATACAGCCTTAAACTTGCCAGGAACCTACACAATGCTTGGATATTGCCTACAGACATTGATTATTGTACCACATTCCAGCCATTGAGCAGACCAACAGCTTTCTGTTATAGCCAATTATTTATTTAGAATTTTTGCAATCTAAAATTTAGCTTTGTTTCTGAGACTCTAATTGGGGTGTACTTATTTTTTCAACATGGTCTTGAATAGTCATGGGCAAACCCGTGGCTGTTCAGGTCATTAAAAAGTTTGGTTCATGCACCAAAATGGGAGTATTCATCAGCCGGCGACTGTGCTATAAACAAATAAATAATAAAAAAATTACTTGGGGTCTCTATTTTTGATCACCAGTACAGGCAGAACAGACAGCTGCGGGCTGCAACCCTCACATGTTAGCTTTATCATGACTGATTATCAAGAATAGAGAGGTCCCATGCAGTTTTTTTTTTTAATTATTTAAATAAATAATTTAAAATAGCATGGGGCTTCTGATTTGCCACTGAAACAAAGTTTTTGCACAAATGATTTGAAGTAGCTAATTGGGCCTCCTGGCTTGCAAGGCTATATTAGGCCTAAGAATTTTTACATGGAAATCTGGCCTTCTGATTTGCTAGTGTAACACAGTTTTAGCACAAATGATGTGGAGTAGCTAATTGGCCTCGTATCTGCACCAGTTTATTAGGCTTACTGATTTTTAAGAGGAAATCTGGGCTTCTGAATTGCCAAGGAAACACAGTTTTACCACAAACAATTTGGTACAGCTAATTGAGCCTCGTGACTGCAGCACTATATTAGGCCTAACGATTTTTATGTGGAAATCTGGCCTTCTGATTTGCCACTGAAACACAATTTTAGCACAAACAATTTGGAGTAGCTAATGGGGCATCCGTAGACAGCCACACAGTTTTTGCACAATCTACTTCGATGCTGGATGCTTTGATTTCACACAAGACAAGTTTACTTTCAGCAGCACCAGCACTAGCTCAGGAGTGACCTCTCTGCACTGTGACACTGAGCAAATGGCGCTAGCGAAACAAGATGTCCCTTTTTCGTGGCCAGGGACATGTGACTTTGGCAACCAATCATATAAGACCTTGTGTCATGATGTTGTGGATGGTTCATGTCCAGATGCTTTTCTCAAGACCCTCTCGTGAAAAATATTTTGTCCAACATGAAATTCTGGCTTTCTTGACCAACGGTATAAAAAGAAATTTCTCTCATGTCGAAGTCAGATGTGCCATTTACAGTGCATACATGCCAGAGTTGTTGAAAAGATTACCGTCCGACAATGTTGCTGGCAGAGGTACCGGCTCTTTTCACCCACAAGGATTACAGGGGAGGGACATGCACACCAGGTGCACCTCAGGCGGGGAGAAAATGTCCACCTACTGGGCCATTTTCATGAAACCATCACATCAGCAAGGGCTATCTGTGGGTGTAACTATGACAAGGAGGGAGAAGTTGACCAAGATGATGGAGTACTTCGTGCCCTTTAACTATTGGTTGTCCAAGATGCACACTTAGCCTGACTTCTCCTTGTACGCCTTGGAGGTGCAGTCATGTCCTGCAGCAAGTATGCCGTCAGAGCAGGTTTTTAGTTTGGTTGGTGCAATCATAACAAATAGGCACACACACCTGTCAAAGGAAAATGCAGACAGGCTGGCTTTTCTAAAATTGGACAAGGGCTGGATTTCCTCCACCTTTGTAAACCCTACGAATGACAACAACCCAACATAAATGCAGCCCGAATGTTCTTTTTTGGAAGTTGTCTTAACATCCATCCCTTGCCATTCAAACCCATTTTGTTCTGGAAATCATGCCCTAGTCCTCCTTCTGCAACAAATACTTAGTGGTCATCTATGTATAACCTAAGACGAGGAAAGACATGAGCACTACTGTGATCGGTGCCCAGGTAGGATCCCACACCTTGTATTGATACAAAAACAGAAACCATACACTCAACTTAAATGCAAAAGAAGGATAACTTATTCAGTCCACAACCAGTAGTACAGCAAACGTTTCGGTCAATCCTAACCTTCATCAGTTGCTACTACAAAAAATAGTAAATCAATATTTACAAAAAATAAACAAATATAATAAACCAAAATCAATATAATGAGCAAAGAAAATATACATTGCATAACGAAAGGGACTAAAAAAAGAAAAAAACAAAATAATAAATGCCTGCAATTAAAACCAGTCATTCCGTACAGACTTTAGTATAAGCGTGAATTCAAGATAAGGTGACATCAAGTAAATGGAATGTGGTAATAGGAGGGTAAATATGTGACATACCGTACACAAATGCTGGAAAGGTTCCAGGAAAGAACCATGGTGTGGAGATACAAGTGTGTCAGCGTCTAAAGATAGGATAAATGTATAGTACATAAGACTCTATGATGAGACATAACAATTAGGAAATCCTGTAATTACTTCATTGCTGCTTAAAACCATGCAAAAGATACATTCTACCTGCTTGGGTAGTTTCCAGAAGAAGTGCATAGGCTTGTGCAGATTGGTCAATAGCACTCCTGTCTCTTTCCCTTGAGGAGGCTGCTTAAAAGTAAAATGAGGCTTGTATATGTTCCTCACATGGGTTTCAGGCCTGACAGACTTACCACAATACAGGCCCTCACTTGCATACACTGTATTCAGAATTTAATGGTTTTCGTGTCGGGTAGAATCCAATTTACTGACTGATCATACAGGTCCCCCATCTCCTGTATTATATTCACCTTACAGTGGCTTCATCCGCTATCACAGTGGCTCCATTGGGATCCGGTGGCCAAAATGAGCTGTGGAGCTGACAAAACTCAGGTTACACGGCACCTGGTGGCCCTCTGAAAATGTGAAGCAAGGACAGCATAATGACATGACGGTGGACGTGGTGATGGTGGTGGGCGAAGCCCAAAAATCAAATGGGCATGTTTTAGCTGGCATTGTAAAGTGCTGGTGAATATGTATTCCACTATCTAGCTAACCTTTTTTAATGAGGGAAGGACCTCCCAAATGTTTGAGTGAGAGCCCTCACAAATGTAAAAGGAAAAGCTAAAGCCAAAACTCTACATGTGAACGTATGCTAAAGGGGAGATCTAATTTTTTTGCATTATATACAAGTAATTATGAAGGAAAAAATGTTTCTTAGCATTTTTCCCTTTAAAAAAAATTAGGTTTGGTTGGGTAGGTTTTCTTATAAATCCATAAAACCGACGCAATAGTCTTACAATATTATTCCAAGATACCATATGTGAGTCAGAAAGGCATGCAGGAACTTTCTCCATGCTGTTCCCATTAAGTTTTAGCACTTTCCCATCCATTTTAGCTTTTTCCTCAGGCCCCCAGACCTGTTTGTTAGGTCCAGCAGAAAAATATTCAGCTTTCCCGTTGACTTGCATTGGATTCATTATTCGGTACGAATACACGGATATTACAAATTATTCATACCAATTTTCCTGAATCTGAATATTTCACTATTCGATCATCACTACAGATAAATAATCCAGGAGGCTGGTCCCATCAGCTTCTACACAACCTGTTTCCCTTGACAAATAGGTCTCTCCCTATACACACGTATAGGAAGTTACCAGTCAGTCAAGGGAATTATAAGAAATCTGATAAACTTGAAGCAACTGTGGACAATACTGTGTTATGATTTGGTAGCTGAGGAGAGCAGGCAAAAAAGGAAATACACCAGAGAGGTTGGAATCTATGGGATTGCAGTACACTGACTAATCACCACAACTAAAGGCAGCCGTGGAGCGTACCTACGTTGGTCCTAGATGCCTCGTCACAGCCTGAGAAGCTAACTACACCTAAAGACAGAAAGAGGAAAACTATCTGCCCCGGAGCAGATCCCCAAAGAACATAGAAAGCCCCCAAACATGTAATAGCGGTTAGACAAGGGGAAATACAGACACAGACAGAAAATAGTATGAGCAAACGTTGGGGCCCAAACTTCCTAAATAGAAAAGGATAGGAAGGACACCTACTGCAATCCCAAAAAACCCTGAAAAGTACCAACTCTACTAATTACAAAAACACCTGAGATCACACGACCTCTACCACCTAAATTAGTTCTCTGGTGTAACAAAAACGAAACAGCAGCCACTGAAAAAACTGGAAAAGGCAAATGAACAAACAACAGTGGTCGAACTAAACTGAGAGGAGCACAAGCCCCCGGAGGGGACCCGGCAGACCCCCACTGAAGTGCAGGACAAAATGCAAAAAGCAAGCACAAAAAACTAAAAGAAGAAAATGTCTTATCTGTTAGCAGAAGATGCAGGCACGAAACAGCAAGCTACAAAGTGAACAGGAATCAAAGATGAGACCAGAACAATTGATCACAGGCAACCCTGATGGGAGGGAACCTCCCTTATATAAGACCAGTCAGTAACACCTGATCACCAATCTTCACAATCTTCATTGGATAGTTCAGTACTGTTTGTAACCACCAGAGGGAGCTTCTGCTCAGAATTCATTTCTAGCACATTCACAACATACTGTTTAAAGCAAACATGTCAGCAGGATTTTAAAAAGTAAACTACAGGCATTGTCATGTTGCAGATGTTTAACTGATTAAAATGATACCTGAGGTGAAGAAATCCATCTTGTGGTTCTTGTGTAATCAATGGGTCCTATAACCAAATATTTCCAGTATATACAGTATTAATAATACCACCATTCTGATCGCTAAAAGGGTTGAGGTTAAAGTCTATGTAACTTCAGACTTCTGAATCCTCATAGTGATCATTGTGAGAATTTTCTAGTGCCGGCATTGAAGGTAGCCATCATGTGACTGCAAGTAGGCGATTGTCACACCTTTGGCCACATTCTGACTAATTGTACTTGGCTTTGCTAATTTCACTTGTATTAAGTGAAGCCATGCACGTCTAGTTAGAAGGTGACCGCACAAATCGCATTCTTGCTGTAACATGATCAGTAGGTGAGAAGGTTAGCTTAGGGGGCATGGAAATTCCCTTTGGCCCGTATAAAAAGATCAATGCTGTTAAAGACTTGCAATAATTGGGGACCCCATTAGACCTTTTGTTTTGGGGCCCATGCTGTTTAAGTTACGCCACTGCACATGATCACCAACTCCCAGTATCAGCACCGGAGAATCCTCACAGGGTGCGATCTCTGTGAGGATTCAGAAGACCGCAGTCACATAAAGTCACTGCAGCCTTTAACTTCAAACTTGGACAACTACTTTAACCAAAATCCCTGTACTAAGACTGATGTCACCACCATACAGTGGCCATATAACGGCGATATCAGTATTACACCAGTGCTCTGCAGACCCTATATGTGTGTACTATGCAGTTTCTCACCAATGCTCTGCAGACCATATACGAGTATATTGTGCAGGTTTACGTCTCACCAGTTTTCGCTGATTGTTGTCATTCATTTTCCCTGCTCCTTTGCATTCTGTCCAGGCCACCATGACCTCTTATTCCATCCCTGCAAAACATAACACACAGACATCTTCACTTTGCTGATTTTTCAGGACCATTCTCACATTCTACCCCCTCTACACAGACCACAACTTGTGTTACCTTATAATAATTCCCCTGTACCTCCTTTAAAAATGTTCCCCTTGACATCTTATAAGAAAGCAGAGGGGATATTAATATATTATATATTATATATAATATATTATTAATAATAATGACTCCTTGACACCCAAAAATAACAATCCCGCCATTGTGCCACCATATAATAATGACCCTCAGTGTCTCCTTATGGTAATGATGCTACTGAGCAGTGACGTGCATCGAAATAATAGACGCCTCACAGAAAAAGTCCTATCATGTCACACTCAATGAAGAGCATATCGCCCAACGTTTTAAGAAGGAAATGTATTGCAGCACTTAGACAGTTATTTTGCCCCTACTGAAGCCCCTAACTCACTTTGATGACTACCGTAAAGTGTTATGCCCTCACAAAGTATGATGACCCCGCAAAGTATGATTGCCCCACAAACTGTACACAAAGTATAATGCCCCACAGAATCCCACATAATAAGATGGTCAAGACAGCCTCCTATACAGTATGATATCCACCACAGCCCCCAATATACATTATGAGAGGCACCACAGACCCCCGAACAGTTTGATGTCCACCACAGGCCCCTATATAAAGTGTGATGTCCATCAAACCTCCCGTACTGTATGAGGACCCCACAGCCCCTGTACACTATGATTTCCCCCATAACCATTCCATACAGTATGATGGCCACCACTGCTGGCTCGATGCAGTGATGTCATTGGACAGCTGATGTCCCATGTTGGTGCTAGTCTCCGGTAGGTCGCAGACAGAAGGGACGCCCGCTGACTGCTGGGGTAAGTGACAGAGCTCCGTCACATTTGTTAACAGTATGGGCATCTTGACTATGTAGATTCTGATAACAATGTAGCAAACAAGGCAGCCCACGATCAGACAGGCCCTTCTGCATTTGCCAGAATTGCCAGACGGCCAGTCTGGCCCTGGCTGGGACCCTCATCAATTATTAGAATAAAGGTCTTGAGTTTTCCCATTCCTCCTTGATTTTTTTATTGTTCCCAAATATTTATTGCATTAACCCCTACTTACTCAAAATATCTACATTAATTCTTCAGCAGCATATGAGCTGAATTATTGAATATGTTAATGAAGCCCAAGCTCCAATTTTCCAACATATCCCATACAATGTATCTAATCAGAGTGTGTTTCTGGCAAAATTTACCAAATAGGACATTTCAGACTGTGTTGTACAGTTTCTGGCAAGAAAACGTAACAAAAAGAGAAGGCTGTAATGTTAATTTCACAGACTTAGAAGCTGGGAATTTAGGATAGATGAAAATAGCATAACAAAAAGACACTAAAATGGATGAAGGGAGTGTCCAGACAGGATAATCTGGGTGACAGCTGCCTATCTGAAAATACATTTCCCACCTCCTTCTGTGTCATTCCAGAGTTTAGGCTTGCACTCTAGAGCTAAACTGAGCCATCATTGCTGTACTGGTAACAACAGGCAAAATAATCAAGTAACTGGAAATATTTAGTGTCTCTATGTAAATTTAGTTTGTGTTCTTTACGGTAATTCTTTTCCTAAGAGACATGCACATCATCTGGGAAATATGCTGCTGAAGAAATTTTCAGTGTACATAGTTCTCAAAGATTTCAGGTAACCTATAATTTATACATGAACAGAAAACAGAAAAAAAATAAAAAGAGAAGCAAACTGGTGATTAGGTCAATTACATTTAACAGTGTAATGTGGCACTTTTTTTCCTATGAATAGTCGTGTGGAAAAATAAGTTTTATTTCTGAGCAACATTTCAAAAATATTTTTCTGCTTTAATAAATTAATCGCTTTCCTATTGCAGTACCCCGCAGATCATGGCTTATGTCTAAAGACAATCAATGCTATTAATATGATTGTCAGTATAGTACAATAAGCAGTGATTATTAGATGTAAATGTCAGAAAATCACATGGTAGTAAATAATATATTGCAGGAAAACTGTAAAGGTCACAGCTCTAAACAATGTTGTCAGAGTTTCACGCCCTTTTTACAGGCGCACCAAAAAACCCACAAAAACGAAACCAAAATGGATTTTCCTGGGAAATATGTTAAGGAACATCCTTTCCAGGTTAATGACTTTTATCTAAGCCACAATAATTAACCCCCCAAAAAAATGTTCCTCCACCACTTGGGCTATGTTCACACACAGCGTTTTTGAGGCGTTTTGCAACTTTAGCATTGCTTTCAACCAAAACAAAAGCATTCACTATGAAATGTCATTGTGATATTTACCAACCCTAGCTGGCCATGTTGTGTATGACACATAAGCAGACATATCTTGTTTCATTTATGAAGGAGGGACTCTTAAAGTCACAGAGCCTATTTTTACTGGGGCATCAGGCAGCATTAATCTGCTTAAAGGGCCATTATAAAACAGTGGGTCTCAGAAACTATTATAGCCTATGCAGTGAGTGGATGGGCTGCTAAGAATTACAACGCACCTCAATACCCCTTTCACGAGGTGTCCAGGATGGCTTCCATAAAAAATGTTGCATTGAATGCAAGGCCTGGCCTGCTACCTAGTCATATGCACCCCCAATAAGTCTTTGAACCCAGGTACTGAATGGGCCCAGGAAAATCCACTTCACATTATTCATTTTGTCCTCTCATTCTGTTTTGTTATGCATTGACTGCAAGGCCTGCCCTGCTACCAAGTCATATGCACCCCAATAAGCTTTTGAACCCACATACTGGATGGGCCCAGGAAAATTAATTTCACATTATTAATTTTGTATTCCCATTCTGTTTTTTTATGCATTGACTGCAAGGCCTGCCCTGCTACCAAGTCATATGCACCCTAATAAGCCTTTGAATCCAGGTACTGGATGAGCTCAGGAAAATCCAATTCACATTACTCATTTTGTCCTCTCATTCTGTTTTTTTATGCATTGACTGCAAGGCCTGCCCTGCCACCAAGTCATATGCACCCCAATAAGCCTTTGAACCCACATACTGGATGGGTCCAGGAAAATCCACTTCACATTATTCATTTTGTACTCCCATTCTGTTTTTTATGCATTGACTGCAAGGCCTGCCCTGCTACCAATTCATATGCACCCCAGTATGCCTTTGAACCCAGGTACTGGATTGGCCCAGGAAAAATCTACTTCACATTATTCATTTTGTATTCCCATTCTGTTTTTTATGCATTGACTACAAGGCCTGCCCTGCTAAAAAGTCATATACACCCCAATAAGCCTTTGAACCCAGGTACGGGATGGGCCCAGGAAAATCCAATTCATATTATTCATTTTGTACTCCCATTCTGTTTTCTTATTTATTGACTGCAAGGCCTGCCCTGCTACCAAGTCATATGCACCGCAATAACACAAATACCCCCTTGAAAGAAACATGGAGGAAAGCATGATTAAAAACTATGCCCAATTTAAAGGAGCATGTCTCCTAGACTTTGAATCCCATACACTAAGTGTATGGGCTGGCAAACATTTTCTCCTGTGGGGTACACCTCAACCTTTTCCATAACAAGTATTTTACGCCCAGCATAACCACCCACCCTCCTTAGGAATTAAACAGTGGCTGTAGCAGCAAGAAACACGTTAACTCTGGTGATCTAGTGGCGGTGGATGATGAGCCGTGGAGGAAGGCCTGATTAAAATCTATGCCCAATTTAAAGGAGCGGGTCTCCTAGACTTGGAAAGCCCATACACTGGCTGGCAAACTTTTCCCCCTGTGGGGTAGATATCGACATAGTGTGTAAATTTTTTTTTAGGGGCATCATAAACATCTTGCAAAACTGTAACACGGTTTCCTACACAGTTGCTGCTGGGAAGGTGCAGGTTTTTAGTAAAAATATGGTAGACAAATCGTTGGATGAAGTGATCAGGAAAAGGGTCATTGTGATGACAGGAATGGGAAAGTACCTGATTAATAACAGCAGTGGCTATGGGAGGTATGAGATCCAGGATACAGCCTACAATGATTCATCGCTTAGCCACCATCAATTACCAGAATCGATTTCATGCCCGTCAGAAGATCGGTGTAACAGATGCGCGTATGTGACTCGGCCTAAGAAATGCCCATCCAAAATATGTTGCCAAACATGCATGTGTCTGTATAAAGGGCAAAGTGCAGCATGTTCGTGAGATGCTGAATTAGAGAAACAGATCAGTGTCGTAGTAAAACCAAACAAACTGATGGATGCTCATGAAAAACTAAGTTTAAAGAGGAGTGTACAGTCCGTAACTATAAACACACCCGTGGCACAAGCTTCTTCATCTTCACCCATACATATTACCAATAAGATCCAAATGTCCCAGTTGAAAATTATTTGTCATAGTGTAACGAACACTGTTAAAGGAATGCCACTAAACATACATAACCACAACCCTTGGAAACACCAGATTTCCTCTTTAAAATATATGGACAATGATGGTATTGATGATGACTTTGAAATTTATCACATCCACACCAAGAAGATGAAGATCACAGCTGCAAAAAATGTGCAAAAAAGGCTGTGAATGTCTGGAAACTCATTTTCTCTAGGGCTAAGTTACCCTCTTACTAAAGTGGTACCAAATGATGCATACACAGCTTTCACATCTACTGAGCATGAGATGCTTGAAAGATGATGTATTCTGATTTGTCCATGTCCACTTTTTGAAAGCGAGCAGAAAAGAAGGATGATATAGCGGGAAGACGTGTGATATCGGTCAGTAAGGAGGTGATGTCAGGTACAGATAGGTAGATCTGCGTGTCATCGGCGTAGTGATGATATTGCAAAACGTGCCATTACATCAGCTGTCCCAGGCGAAGGTGTAGATGGAGAAGAGTAGGGGTCCTATAACAGTGCCTTGGGGAACACTGAAAGAAAGGTGTCGAGGTCAGGAGGTGGTGTGGGAGAGGGAGACAATGAATTCCCCCTAACAGTCTTGTTGACTTTTAAAGACTCTGCCGATAACCACAAAAAGGCCATTTGCACCACCGGCCATGCCCGCATCAGCAGGGGTAGCAAAACTACCAGCCTTACCACAACCAGCATGATCAGTAACATGGCAGCAATGCACCCGACTTTGTTGGTTGAACACCAGGCTCCATGAACAGTGTCTGTGGGTGATGCCACTGCGTCTTCCGCTCTTGTGTGTGCTAGCCAATCCCCTGTCCATGGTGCATGCAAATTTGCGTCCTGCCCTGCATCTGTAGTTGCACACCAACTCAACTAGCTCCATTAAGAGTCACGTCCAAGTCCTTGTCCCAACGCAGCGTTCAGTTGTCCATACCCCAGTCCTTGGAACGCAAGCGGAAGTACGCAGCCAATGCCACAGTACTAAATTCACACATTTCTCGTCTGCTTGCGATGGAAATGTTGCATTTTAGGCTCGTGGAAGACGGAAGCTTTCCGCAACCTGATGGCGGTGACCGTAACAAGGTAATCGGTTACCCACTCGCCACTATTTCTCCCGGTCTGCCTGTTATGTTTCGGTAGCTGAGGAGTGCAGGCAAAAAAGGCAATACACCAGAGAAGTTGGAATCTATGAGATTGCAGTACCCTGACTAACCACAACAACTAGAGGCAGCCGTGGAGCGTTCCTACGTTGGTCCTAGACGCCTCGTCACAGCCTGAGAAACTAACTACACCTAAAGATAGAAATAGGAAAGCTATCTGCCCCGGAGAAGAACCCCAAAGATAATAGAAAGCCCCCAAACATGTAATGGCGGTTAGACAAGAAGAAATACAGACACAGACAGAAAATAGTATGAGCAAACGTTGGGGCCCAAACTACCTAAATAGAAAAGGATAGGAAGGGCACTTACTGCAATCCCAGAAAACCCTGAAAAGCACCAACTCTACTAATTTCAAAAACACCTGAGATCACACGACCTCTACCACCTAAATTAGTTCTCTCGTGTAACAAAATCAAAACAGCAGCCACTGAAAAAACTGGAAAAAGCAAAGGTACAAACATCAGTGGCTGAACTAAACTGAGAGGGCAAAAGCCCCCGGAGGGGACCCTGAAGGCCCCCACAGAAGTACAAAACAAAATGCAAAAATCAAGCACAAAAACAAAAAGAAGAAAATGTCTTATCTGTTAGCAGGAGATGCAGACACGACACAGCAGGCTACAAAGGAAACAGGAATCAAGGATTCAGACCAGAACAATTGATCACCGGCAACCCTGATGGGAAGGTGACTCCCTTATATAAGACCAGTCAGTAACACCTGATTCCCAATCCTCACAATCTTCACAATCCTCACTGGACAGACCAGCACCGCTTGTAACCACCAGAGGGAGCCTCTGCTCAGAACTCATCCCAAGCCCACTCACAACAGTACCCCCCCCTTGAGGAGGGGTAACCGAACCCTCACTTGAGCAACCAGGTCGGTCAGGATGAGTTCTATGGTACGCACGGATGAGTCTCCTATCATGGATGTCCGAAGCAAACACCCAAGAATTGTCCTCCTGACCATAACCTCTCCACTTAACCAAATACTGGAGTTTCCGTCTAGAAAAACGAGAATCTAATATTTTCTCAACCACATACTCCAGATTGCCCTCAACCAAAACAGGGTCAGGAGGCACAGCAGCAGGAACCACTGGCTCAACAAACCTCTTCAACAAGGACTTGTGGAACACGTTATGGATCTTAAATGTCCCTGGAAGAAGCAAACGAAAAGAAACAGGATTAAGAATCTCTATGATCTTATAAGGTCCAATGAACCTAGGCTTAAATTTAGGAGATGCTACTCTCATAGGAATATTTTTTGAGGACAACCAGACCAAGTCACCCACTTTAAACCGAGGACCATCAGTCCTATGCCGGTTAGCAAACCGCTGGGCCCTCTCCTGAGAGAGGGACAACCTCTCCACTACCTGGTCCCAAATCTGTTGCATACGCTCCACAACAGAGTCAACACCTGGACAGACAGAAGCCTCCGTCTGTCCTGAAGAAAATCGAGGGTGAAACCCAGAATTACAGAAAAACGGAGACATCAAAGTGGCAGAGCTAGCCCTATTATTAAGAGCAAACTCAGCCAAAGGCAAAAAAGAACCCAGTCATCCTGATCAGCAGACACAAAGCATCTTAGATAAGTCTCCAATGTCTGGTTTGTTCTCTCAGTTTGACCATTGGTCTGAGGATGAAATGCCGAGGAGAAAGACAATTGAACACCCAGTTTAGAACAAAAAGTCCTCCAAAATCTGGAAACAAACTGGACTCCTCTGTCAGACACTATGTTCTCAGGAATGCCGTGTAAACGAACCACGTGCTGAAGGAACAACGGCACCAATTCAGAGGAGGAAGGCAACTTAGGTAATGGCACAAGATGTATCATCTTAGAAAACCTATCACAAATCACCCAGATGGCGGTCATTCTCTGAGAAACAGGAAGGTCGGAAATGAAATCCATAGAGATATGGGTCCATGGTCTCTTGGGCACAGGCAATGGCATCAACAAACCACTAGAGCGAGAGCAAGGCTTGGAGCGAGAGCAAGTCCCGCAGGACTGCACAAATTCCCTGACATCACGAGACAAGGTAGGCCACCAAAAGGACCGACTAACCAAGTCTCTGGTACCAAAAATTCCGGGATGCCCAGCCAATGCGGAACAATGAATCTCAGACATCACACTCTTTTTCCACTGGTCTGGGACAAACAATTTTCCAACAGGGCAGCGCTCGGGCCTATCCTCCTGACACCCCTCCAGAGCAAGTCTCAAATTAGGTGAGATGGCGGAAAGAACTACACCCTCTTTCAAAATAACAGAAGGATCAGATAACTCAGGAGAGTCCGCAAGGAAGCTCCTCGAGAGGGCATCCGCCTTAACATTCTTAGTGCCAGGAAGAAAGGAAACCACAAAATTAAAATGTGTGAAAAACAAGGCCCACCTGGCCTGTCTAGGATTGAGTCGCTTGGCAGATTCTAGATAAACCAGATTCTTATGGTCAGTAAGGACCACCACCTGATGTTTGGCTCCCTCCAGCCAATGTCTCCACTCTTCAAAAGCCCACTTCATGGCCAATAACTCCCGATTACCCACGTCATAATTACGTTCAGTAGGAGAAAATTTTCGAGAGAAAAAGGCACAAGGGTTACTTTTAGAGGTCTTTTTGGGACAAAACGGCACCTGCCCCAATTTCAGAGGCATCAACCTCCACCTGAAATGGCAGAGAAACATCAGGCTGCCGTAGAACAGGAGCAGAAGTGAATCTCTGCTTAAGTTCTTGAAATGCAGAGACTGCCTCAGGAGGCCAATTCACCACATCAGAACCCATTTTGGTCAAATTAGTTAATGGTTTAACAATAACCGAGAAATTACCAATAAATTTACGATAAAAATTGGAAAAACCCAAAAATCTTTGAAGAGCCTTTAATGAAGTAGGTTGGACCCAATCACAGATGGCCTGAACCTTGACCGGGTCCATTTCAATAACAGATGGGGACAAAATGAATCCCAGAAATGAGATCCTCTGTACGCCAAAAAGACACTTTGATCCCTTCACATACAGAGCATTCTCTCTCAAAATATGGAATACAGTTCGAACATGTTTCACATGAGAGTCCCAGTCAATAGAAAAAAATCAAGATATCATCCAAATAAACAATCAGAAATTTATCCACAAAATCCCTGAAAATGTCATTCATGAAGGACTGGAAGACGGAAGGAGCATTAGTGAGCCCAAAGGGCATCACAAGGTGCTCAAAATGCCCCTCCGGGGTATTGAATGCCGTCTTCCATTCATCCCCGTGCTTAATGCGAATAAGGTTATATGCCCCCCTGAGGTCAAGCTTGGTAAACCAAGTAGCGTTTTTCACCCTGGAAAACAGGTCAGAAATCAAGGGTAACGGGTATTGATATTTCACAGTAATATTGTTCAAAGACGATAATCAATACACGGCCTTAATGAACCATCCTTTTTGGCCACAAAGAAAAAACCGGCACCTAAGGGTGAAGAGGATGGTCTGATATGACCCTTCTCCAATGACTCCTTGATATAAGACCGCATAGCGTCATGTTCAGGTACAGACAAGTTAAAAAGGCGACCTTTAGGGAATTTACTACCAGGCACTAATTCAATAGCGCAGTCATAGCTCCTATGGGGGGGCAAGGATGCAGATTTACTTTCGCTAAACACATCAGAAAAATCAATCAAAAAGTCAGGCACATCTTGAGCCTGGGGAGAGGCAGAAAAAACAGGAGTGTTGGTATTAACACATTGGCAGCCCCAACTGGTTACAGACACAGATTTCCAATCCAAAACAGGATTATGAGACTGTAACCAAGGGAAACCCAGTACGATAATATCATGCAGATTATACAGAACCAAAAATTTGCAGCACTCTTGATGATCAGGTTCAACCCTCATTATCACCTGAGTAGAGAACTGAGGTTTATTCTCAGCCAAAGGGGTAGAATCGATCCCCAGTAGGGGAATAGACTTCCATAGGGGTATCAAGGGAAACCCACAATGTTTAGCAAAATCATAATCCATCAGGTTAATAGCTGCTCCAGAATCAACGAAAGCCTGAGCAGAAAATGAGGACAGAGAGCATATCAGAGTGACAGTTAATAAAAACTTAGTCTGAACACTACCCAAGACAACTGATCGTGCAAAACGTCTTCCCCGCTTAGGGCAGACTGAAATAGCATGAGAGGCATCACCACAGTAGAAACATAACCCATTGCGCTTTCGAAACTCATGATGCTGTGCCCCAGACACCACTCTATCACACTGCATGGATTCAGAAGCAGGTTCACAAGGCAACACTATTCCACGCATACTTCTCCGCTCACGCAAACGTCTGTCAATTTGAATCGCTAATGACATAGAATCATTGAGACCAGAGGGGACAGGGAATCCCACCATAACATCCTTTACATTATCTGACAGACCCTTCCGAAAAAGGGCCGCCAAAGCGTCGTCATTCCACTTGGTCAGGACTGCCCACCTACGGAATCTCTGACAGTATAACTCAGCGTCATCAAGCCCCTGATTTAATGCCAACAAGGCTTTTTCAGCTTGATCAGTGACATTAGGCTCATCGTACAATAACCCCAAAGCCTGCATCAACATCACTCAAAACAGGATCCCCAGGTGTCAGGGAAAAAGCCCAATCCTGAGGATCGCCGCGCAGGAGAGAGATGACAATTTGAACCTGCTCGCTGCGTTCCCTGAGGACTTAGATTTTAAGGCAAAAAACAATTTACAATTATTTTTGAAATTCTGAAACTTAGCTCGATCCCTAAAAACAAATCTGGCATGGGAATCCTAGGTTCCACAATATGCAACCTAGCAAGATATGCAGCAATACTCTGAACCTCAGTGGCAAGCTGATTCACACGGCCAGACAACTGTGCAAACTCCATTGAGAGAAAAAATCCTCCGCAGCACCCAGAGATACTGAGGGAAAAAAAAAAAAAAAAAATGCAACAAACAGAAAAATATCTCTGACAACTCTGACAAGCGTTTTTTCTTTCACAAATTTTTTCCCTTCTGTGAGTACCATACAATTTTAAATTTGGGGCCGGTGATAATGTTATGTTTCGGTAGCTGAGGAGTGCAGGCAAAAAAGGCAATACACCAGAGAAGTTGGAATCTATGAGATTGCAGTACCCTGACTAACCACAACAACTAGAGGCAGCCGTGGAGCGTTCCTACGTTGGTCCTAGACGCCTCGTCACAGCCTGAGAAACTAACTACACCTAAAGATAGAAATAGGAAAGCTATCTGCCCCGGAGCAGAACCCCAAAGATAATAGAAAGCCCCCAAACATGTAATGGCGGTTAGACAAGAAGAAATACAGACACAGACAGAAAATAGTATGAGCAAACGTTGGGGCCCAAACTACCTAAATAGAAAAGGATAGGAAGGGCACTTACTGCAATCCCAGAAAACCCTGAAAAGCACCAACTCTACTAATTTCAAAAACACCTGAGATCACACGACCTCTACCACCTAAATTAGTTCTCTGGTGTAACAAAATCAAAACAGCAGCCACTGAAAAAACTGGAAAAAGCAAAGGTACAAACATCAGTGGCTGAACTAAACTGAGAGGGCAAAAGCCCCCGGAGGGGACCCTGAAGGCCCCCACAGAAGTACAGGACAAAATGCAAAAATCAAGCACAAAAACAAAAAGAAGAAAATGTCTTATCTGTTAGCAGGAGATGCAGACACGACACAGCAGGCTACAAAGGAAACAGGAATCAAGGATTCAGACCAGAACAATTGATCACTGGCAACCCTGATGGGAAGGTGACTCCCTTATATAAGACCAGTCAGTAACACCTGATTCCCAATCCTCACAATCTTCACAATCTTCACTGGACAAACCAGCACCGCTTGTAACCACCAGAGGGAGCCTCTGCTCAGAACTCATCCCAAGCCCACTCACAACACTGCCGTAATGACATTACACAAGCAAGCACGTGCCTCACAACATTACCCGGGCCCTCAACAATGCTATTACAGGGAAAGTGCACCTATCCATGGACACGTGGACAAGTGCTTGTGGGCAGGGACGGTACATCTCGCTGATGGTATACTGGGTTAGCGTTGAATAAGTCATGAGCCAGTCGGACATTGGGAGATGATGTCACAGTTGTATGGAGGAGACAGTTTCTGGAAGGCTTTGTATGTCATAGTTAGGCTTTTGAACTGTAGCCTATGAGTAATAGGAAGGCAGTGAAGGGTCTGGCAGAGAGGAGAGGCTGGGGAATAATGGGGGGAAAGTTGGATTACTCAGGCAGCAGAGTTTAAGATAGATTTGAGTGGTGCTAGAGTGCTAGAGGGGAGGCCAGAGAGTATAAGGTTGCACTAGTCGAGGCGGGAGGTCATGAGGGCGTGCACAAATATTTTTGAAGTTTCTTGGAATGTACGGATCCAGGAAATGTTTTTGAGCTGTAGTTGGCCGGAGGAGGCAAGGGTTTGGATATGCAGCTTGAAAGAGAGGGCAGAGTCGAGGATCACCCCAAAGCCACGAACAAGCGGGACTGTTATGTTTTGGTAGCTGAGGCGAATAAGCAAAAACGGCAATACACCAGAGAGGCTGGAACCTATTGGATTGCAGTAACCTGAACTAACCACACAAATAGAGGTAGCAGTGGAGCGTTCCTACGTTGATCCTAGACGCCTCGTCACAGCCTGAGAGATAACTACACCTAAAGGCAGAAAGATGAAAGCTATCTGCCCCGGAACAGATCCTCAAAGAAAATAGGAAGCCCCCAAACATGTAATGGCGGTTAGACAAGAAGAAGCATGGACACAGACAGAAAATAGAATGAGCAAACGCTGGGGCCCAATCTGTCTAGACAGAAAAGTACAGGAAAGGATACTCACTGCAAAAAACCCTAAAAAATACCAACTCTTCTGATTGCAAAAACACCTGAGATCACACGATCTCTACCACCTAAATCAGTTCTCTGGTGTAACAAAATTAAGCCGCAGCCAGTGAAAAAACAGGAAAAAGCAAATGAACAAACAACAGTGGCTCCAGATAAACTGAGAGGAGCACAAGCCCCTGGAGGCGACCTGGCTGACCTCCACAGAAGTGCAGGGAACAGTGCAAAAAGCAAGCACAAAAATAAAAGCAGAAAATATCTTATCTGATAGCAGAAAATGCAGGCAAGACTCAGCAAACTTCTAAATGAACCAGGAACCACAATTGAGACAAGAACAATTGATCACCGGCAACCATCATGGGAGGGAACCTCCCATATATCAGACCAGTCCGTGATCCCAGATTGCCATTCTGTCTGTAACCACCAGGGGGAGCCTTTGCTCAGAAACCATCTCTAGCACATTCTTAACAGTACCCCCACCTTGAGGAGGGGTCACCGAACCCTCACTTGTGCAACCAGGTCGATAAGGATGAGCTCGGTGATAGGCACGGATCAGTCTCCTAGCATGGATGTCCGAAGCAAACACCCAATAATTGTCCTCCTGACCATAACCTCTCCACTTAACCAAATACTGGAGTTTCTGTCTAGAAAAACGAGAATCCAATATTTTCTCAACCACATACTCCAGATTGCCCTCAACCAAAACAGGGTCAGGAGGCGCAGCCATAGGAACCACAGGCTCGACAAACCTCTTCAATAAGGACTTGTGGAACACGTTATGGATCTTAAATGTCCCTGGAAGAAGCAAACGGAAGGAAACAGGATTAAGAATCTCCATGATCTTATAAGGTTCAATGAACCTAGGATTAAACTTTGGAGATGCAACCCTCATAGGGATATTTCTTGAGGACAACCAAACTAAGTCCCCACTTTAAACCTAGGACCATCAGTCCTATGCCGGTTGGCAAACCGTTGGGCCTTCTCCTGAGAGTGAGTCAACCTCTCCACTACCTGGTCCCAAATCTGCTGCATTCGCTCCACAACAGAGTCAACACCCAGACAGACAGAAGCCTCTGCCTGTCCTGAAGAAAATCGAGGGTGAAACCCAAAATTGCAGAAAAACTGAGACATCAAGGTGGCAGAGCTAGCCAAAGGCAAACTCAGCCAAAGGCAAAAAAGAGACCCAGTCATCTTGATCAGCAGACACAAAACATCTCAAATAAGTCTCCAAGGTCTGGTTTGTTCTCTTGGTTTGTCCATTGGTCTGAGGATGAAAAGCAGAGGAGAAAGATAATTGAACACCAAGTTTAGCACAAAATGTCCTCCAAAATCTGGAAACAAACTGGACTCCTCTGTCAGACACAATGTTCTCCGGAATGCCATGTAACCGAACCACGTGCTGAAGGAACAAAGGCACCAATTCGGAGGAGGAAGGTAACTTAGGTAATGGCACAAGATGTATCATCTTGGAAAACCTATCACAGATTACCCAGATAACGGTCATTCACTGAGAAACAGGGAGGTCAGAAATAAAATCCATAGAGACATGGGTCCATGGCCTCTTGGGCACAGGTAATGGCATTAACAAACCACTAGAGCGAGAACAAGGATTGGAGCGAGAGCAAGTCCCACAGGACTGCACAAATTCCCTGACGTCACGAGACAAAGTAGGCCACCAAAAGGACCGACACACCAAGTCTCTAGTACCAAAAATCCCGGGATGACCAGCCAACGCGGAACAATGAATCTCAGACATCACACACTTCTTCCACTAGTCTGGGACAAACAATTTCCCAATAGGGCAGCGCTCATGTTTATCCTCCTGACACCCTTCCAGAGCCAGTCTCAAAATGGGCAAGATGGCGGAAAAAACTACACCCTCTTTCAAAATAACAGTAGGATCAGAAAACTCAGGAGAGTAAACAAAGAAACTCCTCGGGAGGGCATCCACCTTAACATTCTTAGTGCTAGGAAGAAAAGAAACCACAAAATTAAAATGTGTGAAAAACAAGGCCCACCTGGCCTGTCTAGGATTAAGTCGCTTGGCTGATTCGAGATAAACCAGATTCTTATGGTCCGTGAGGACCACCACCTGATGTTTGGCTCCTTCCAGCAAATGTCTCCACTCTTCAAAGGCCCACTTCATGGCCAATAACTCCCGATTACCCACGTCATAATTACCTTCAGTTGGAGAAAATTTTCAAGAGAAAAAGGCACAAGGGTTACTTTTAGGGGTCTCTGGATCTCTTTGGGACAAAACGGCATCAGCCCCAATTTCAGAGGCATCAACCTCCACCTGAAACGGTAGAGAAACATCAGGCTGCCGTAGAACAGGAGCAGAAGTGAATCTCTGCTTAAGTTCCTGGAACGCAGAGACTGCCTCAGGAGGCCAATTCACCACATCAGAACCCTTTTTGGTCAAATCAGTCAATGGTTTAACAATACCGGAGAAATTACCAATAAATTTACGATAAAAATTGGCAAAACCCAAAAATCTCTGAAGAGCCTTTAATGAAGTAGTTTGGACCCAATCACAGATAGCCTGAACATTGACCGGGTCCATTTCAATAACAGACGGAGACAAAATGAATCCCAGAAATGAGACCTTCTGTACGCCAAAAAGACACTTAGATCCCTTCACATACAGTGCATTCTCTCTCAAAATCTGGAACACAGTCTGAACATGTTTCACATGAGAGTCCCAGTCATTGGAAAAAATCAAGATATCATCCAAATAAATAATCAGAAATTTATCCACAAAATCCCTGAAAATATCACTCATGAAGGATTGGAAGATGGAAGGAGCATTAGTGAGCCCAAAGGGCATCACTAGGTACTCAAAATGCCCCTCTGGGGTATTAAACGCCGTCTTCCATTCATCCCCGTGCTTAATGCGAATAAGGTTATACGCCCCCCTGAGGTCAAGCTTGGTAAACCAACTAGCACTTTTCACCCTGGAAAACAGGTCAGAAATAAAGGGTAATGGATATTGATACTTCACAGTGATCTTATTCAAGAGACGATAATCAAAACACGGCCTCAATGAACCATCCTTTTTGGCCACAAAGAAAAAACCGGCACCCAAGGGTAAAGAGGATGGTCTTATATGACCCTTCTCCAATGACTCCTTGATATAAGATTGCATAGCATCGTGTTCAGGTACAGACAAGTTAAAAAGGCGACCTTTAGGAAATTTACCACCAGGCACTAATTCAATAGTGCAATCATAGCTCCTGTGAGGGGGCAAGGATGCAGATTTACTTTCACTAAATACATCCGAAAAATCAGTCAAAAAGTCAGGAACATCCTGAGACTGGGGAGAGGCAGGAAAAACAGGAGTGCCAGCATTAACACATTGGCAGCCCCAACTGGTGACAGACACAGATTTCCAATCCAAAACAGGATTATGAATCTGCAACCAAGGGGAACCCAGAACAATAATGTCATGCAGATTATGCAACAACAGATATTTGCAACTCTCCTAATGATCTGGTTCAACCCTCATTATCAACTGAGTAGAAAACTGGGGTTTATTCTCCACCAAAGGGGTAGAATTAATGCCCAGTAGGGGAATAGGCTTCCGCAGGGGTATCATGGGAAACCCACAACGTTTGGCAAAGTCAAAATCCATCAGGTTAATACCTGCTCCTGAATCAACAAAAGCCTGAGCAGAAAATGTGGACAGGGAGCAAATCAGGGTAACAGTCAACAGAAATTTAGTCTGAACACTACCCAAGACAATTGAGCGTGCAAAACGTCTTCCCCGCTTAGGGCAGACTGAAATAGCATGAGAGGCGTCACCACAGTAGAAACATAACCCATTGCGCTTTCGAAACTCATGACGCTGTGCCCCAGAAGTCACTCTATCACACTGCATGGGCTCAGAAGCTGGCTCACAAGGCAACACTATCTCACGCATACCTCTGCACTTACGCAAACACCTGTCAATTTGAATAGCCAATGACATAGAAGAATTGAGACCAGAGGGATCAGGGAATCCCACCATAACATCCTTTACATTCTCTGACAGCCCCTTCCGAAAAAGGGCTGCCAAAGCATCATCATTCTATTTGGTCAGGACTGCCCACTTTCGGAATTTCTGACAGTACAACTCAGCGTCTTCAAGACCCTGATTTAATGCCAACAAGGTTTTTTCAGCTTGATCAGTGACATTAGGTTCATCGTACAATAACCCCAGAGCCAGAAAAAATACATCAATATCATTCAAAACATGATCCCCAGGTGTCAGGGAAAAAGCCCAATCCTGAGGGTCGCCGCGCAGGAGAGAGATGACAATTTGAACCTGCTGTGCTGCGTTCCCTGAGGACTTAGGCTTTAAGGCAAAAAACAACTTACAGTTATTTTTGAAGTTCAGAAATTTAGCCCGATCTCCCAAAAACAAATCTGGCATGGGAATCCTAGGTTCCACAACCGGCAACCCAGCAAGATATGTAGCAATACTCCATTCCTCAGTGGCAAGCTGATCCACACGGCCAGATAACTGTGCAAACTCCATAGAGAGAAAAAAAATCCTCCTCATCACCCAGAGAAAAAGAGGGAAAAAATGCAACAAACAGAAAAAAAAAAATCTCTGACAACTCTGACAACTTTTTTTTTTCTTTCCACAATATTTTTCCCTTCTGTGAGTACCATATAATTTTCAGTTTGGGCCAGTGATACTGTTATGTTTTGGTAGCTGAGGAGAATAAGCAAAAATGGCAATACACCAGAGAGGCTGGAACCTATTGGATTGCAGTAACCTGAACTAACCACACAACTAGAGGTAGCCATGGAGCGTTCCTACGTTGATCCTAGACGCCTCGTCACAGCCTGAGAGATAACTACACCTAAAGGCAGAAAGATGAAAGCTATCTGCCCCGGAGCAGATCCCCAAAGAAAATAGGAAGTCCCCAAACATGTAATGGTGGTTAGACAAGAAGAAGCACGTACACAGACAGAAAATAGAATGAGCAAACGCTGGGGCCCAATCTGTCTAGACAGAAAAGTACAGGAAAGGATACTCACTGCAATCCAAAAAAAACCCTAAAAAATGCCAACTCTTCTGATTGCAAAAACACCTGAGATCACACGATCTCTACCACCTAAATCAGTTCTCTGGTGTAACAAAACTAAGCCGCAGCCAGTGAAAAAACAGGAAAAAGCAAATGAACAAACAACAGTGGCTCCAGATAAACTGAGAGGAGCACAAGCCCCCGGAGGGGACCTAGCTGATCTCCAGAGATGTGCAGGGAACAATGCAAAAAGCAAGCACAAAAATAAAAGCAGAAAATATCTTATCTGATAGCAGAAGATGCAGGCAAGACTCAGCAAACTTCCAAATGAACCAGGAACCACAATTGAGACAAGAACAATTGATCACCGGCAACCATCATGGGAGGGAACCTCCCTTATATCAGACCAGTCCGTGATCCCAGATTGCCATTCCTCGCTGAAAGGTTCAGTACTGTCTGTAACCACCAGAGGGAGCCTCTGCTCAGAAACCATCTCTAGCACATTCATAACATGGGACTATTTTTCACCGTGTGCCATCCCGGCATTACACAGGCACGTGTCCCACAATATTACCCATGCCCTCCACAATGCTGTTACTTGGAAACTTAACCTAACCACAAACACGTGAACAAGTGCTTGTGGTGAGGAACGGTACATATCACTGAAGGCACTCTGGGTTAACATAGTGGAAGCCAAGACCCACTCTGACCTTGGTATGGTGCACATCCTCCCAACCCCTAGTATTGCGGGCCCTACGTAAATCTGGGTTGCCCCCACAGTCTACAGCTCCTGCACCTACTCCTCCTTCTCCTCCTCTTCAGCCTCCATCTCCAAAAGTAGCACATCAGTCAAACACTGGAATCACTGCAGCACTGCTTTATCAAAGCAGCAAAAGGCTGTGCTAAAGCTCATATGCTTAGGTGACAAAATGCACAATGAAAAAGAGTTGTGGACAGCTCTGAAAGAGTAGACAGATCTGTGACTGACACCGCTGAACCCACACCTAGGCATGGTTGTGTGTGACAATGGCTGGAACCTGGTGGCTGCTCTGTGGTGAGGTGAGCTCAAACACATGCCATGCCTGGCAAATTTGCTTAACCTCATTGGTCAACGTTTTTTGAAAAGCAACACGGAGCTGCCAGATCTGATAGGAAAAGTACAACGCTCTACGTACCCAATTTAGAAAGTCAGCTACAGCTTCAACCGCCATTGCCATGCTTCACAGCGCTTGCAGCTTCTGGCTCACCGACTGGTATGTGATGTCCCCAGGTGTTGGAACTCTACACTGCAGATGTTAGAAAGTATTTGTGAGCAGAAGAGGGCATTTGGTGACTAGTCTACAAGGTTGTCGGTATTCAGTTTTGACTTCACACATAAGATCTCAGGAGTGGACATGGATGTCAGACATATGTACCATCCTCCAAAACTTTGAGGAATCCAACAAGATGATGAGCGTAAATTACACCATCAGTAACGTCTCCATTCTGCTTCTCTGTGTTCTAATCTGAATATTTATAGTTATTTATATAGCGCAAACATATTTACAGTTTAACCTTTTGAAAACAACAGTTCTAAGTAACAACGATAACAACAACGCCAATCCAGCAGAGGCAGTGGAACACTGGCAAAGTTCGGGGAGAGTTTTCTCAGACCCTCCCATTGCCCTGGCGCTGAGGCACGGTGGACTCTCACAAGGAGCGAAGTTTGTGAAAATGCTGAGGGAGTAACTTGCTGACTGTACCAACATCCTGTCTCATTCCTCTGTGCCTTATAATTATTGGCTATCAACGCTGAGCACGTGGCGTGACCTGGCTTTCTGTTCTGCACACGTACGTTGTACTCACGGTCAAGGAGCGCACGGCACCTGGCTCTCTGGCGCTCACTTCACTAAATTGCAGTACCGCTTTTAGTGGCTGGAGCCAATGGGAAAAGTCCTTTGCAGCGCCAGTGCTCTAAGGACGGAGCACGCTGCTCAGCCTCCTAAGCACTGCTTGTCCATGCCACAAATCTTTGATGTCTTGCCCGCTTTCTCTTAAGCTGGCCTCATGCCTCAAGGTCTCCGGGTCTGCCTGCTGCATTTTGGCACAGCATCAGCGCTTTGGGTGCATAGTGCACTGCCACCCTTGCTGCTCACACGGTCACAGCTGAGGACTCACTCCTGCTTTGCTTTTTTTTCCCTCAGCTTCCTGCCAGGTTCCCTGTCTAAACACGACCCCTCTTTCGGTGTAATGGAGCCTGTCCGTTACCCTATTCCTTCAATCGGGAAACAGGGGACGCAGCCTTGACAGTTCCGGACATGGCGCAGTACAGGTACCCGCAGCCAGGTCATCCTGACTCAATACATATCTGGCAAATCAGTTTTTTAATGCAAGCAGCATAGAAGGCATGTACTTCCAATTTTCTAGAGAAAATTGTACAATGCATCCAGAACAGTTTTAATTTGAAGAACTTTGTGGCTCATATCATTCCACAAGATGACACTAGTCTCATACTTAAATTTTGGTGGAAAATAATTTCCCCACTGATAGCTTGTGTATGTTTACAATTGTTACATCATTTGTGTGATTATTTATTCATACCTATTTTGTTCACAATATATTCATCTTTTTCTTCAATGCTTTGGAATATAATGTTGTAAGAGTTAAAGCAACTTGTTGAAGTGTGTTTTACCTCAAATGTGAAACTACTTGTCAATTGTCATCTTTACTATTTCTCCATTCCGTGTGCGGCTAACTACCTCATTGATGTTATTGAGTTTCTTTGTCAAGAAAACAACAGCTACACAAATACCACGTACTTTTCCTATTAATTCATCATTTTGCTGAAGTAGAGGTGAGATTAGGGACCTACATAACATCTGGGAACAGTAGTCAACATGACATTGTGCCAAGACCCACTGGGGTATAACTACCAAGTTGACATAGTTTGTGCACAGTTGAACAGAGTTGTCAGAAAAAAAAAATTCCTTTAATAACATGTTTGATAGATTGTCTAGTGGAAACACTTTTTTTGTGGATGCAAAAGAGTGCTGGATATAACGAGAGTGACAGACTGCCCAAAAAAGGGAATTTAGGCCTAAAATGCCTCAATTTTTGGCACACAGATGTATGAGGCGTGTCAGAGATAGACCCCACAGTAAAATGTGGCCTGTTTTTTAAAATGATGCAACATAGTGCTGTACATTTTTTGAGTAACAGACAGTAAAACACTGGAGTACCGGTCTAAAATCCACAAATTTTTATTACACGGACGTATGAGGCGTGTCACAGATATACCACACTGTAAAATATGTTTTGTTTTTTTTTTTTGGTGGATTCAAAAGAGTGCTGAATATAACGAGAGTGACAGACTGCCCAAAAAAGGGAATTTAGGCCTAAAATGCCTCAATTTTTGTCACAAGGATGTATGAGGCGTGTCAGAGATAGACCCAACTGTAAAATGTGGCATGTTTTTTAAAATAATGCAACATAATGCTGTATATAAGTACTGTAACACCAAGGATACAAAAAGAAAACCGCCGTAAACAGGCCAAACTTTGAGCATGCACAGATGAGCTGGCATGGAGATACCACACCAAAAAATGTGTGGCCTGTATTTTTTAATTTTTTTTGCAAAATACTGCTGCATATAAGTACTATGACACCCAGGACTAAAAAAGAAAAACCGATCTAAACTAGACAAAGTTTGAGCACGCATAGATATCAGCTGGCACGGCGATACCACTACGACAATTGTGTGCCCTGTTTTTTATTTTATTTTTGGGCTAACTAGTGCTGTATATCAGTACTGTGACACACAGGACAACAAAAGGAAAACCGGCCTAAACTGGCCAAACAAGTGAGACTATTTCTTATACAATAAATTAAACAGAAGGAAACGTTACACAACATCGCCATCTATTGTCAGGTCAGCATAAAGTCCTCCTTTTACTCATAATAAGTCCTAATCTGCTGCATATGCCAACACCCTTTCTCAACATTAGGGACTTATTCAATCAAACCCAACATTTTTATTAGTCTCTGATGTTTATCAGCATTCAACGCCTTCGTGAAAATGTCTGCTGTCATTTCATCAGTAGGGCAATACTCCAAATTCAAGACTCCTTGGTCCTGATGATCTCTCAAGAAATGGTATTTCACATCAATATGCTTGGTTCTTGGATTGACTCTTTCCATCTGAGCACGAACAAGACATCCTTGATTGTCCTCTTTTAGTTTTGTTGGTTCCAAATGTGGTTGTCCTAGGTCTGTCAACAATTGTCTTAACCACAGTACTTCTTGTCTTTCTATCTGTATTCCTAGGTACTGTTTTACATTTCCTAAGTCTTTGATTTCAAAATGTTGTTTCAGGGTTTTTAGAATGTTTTCTTTATCCCTTTCTTGCTTAAAGCAAATCAAAATGTCGTCTACATATATGAGTACATAAATCCATCTATCACTCATCCTTTTTGTGTACAAGCATGGATCAGCTTTGCTTCTTTGAAATTTTTCATTTGTTAGTACTTCCGTGATTTTGCCATTCCAAGCTTTAGTTGCTTGCTTTAAACCATATATGCTTTTCTGTAGTTTACAAACTTTGTTTGGATTTCTTTCTCCTTTGAAACCTGGAGGTTGTTCCATGTAAATGTCTTCTGTTAAATCTCCATTCAAAAAAGTTGTCTTTACATCCAGATGTGTTATGAATGTGCTAGAGATGGTTTCTGAGCAGAGGCTCCCTCTGGTGGTTGCAGACAGTACTGAACCTCACAGCGAGGAATGGCATTCTGGGATCACGGACTGGACTGATATAAGGGAGGTTCCCTCCCATGATGGTCGCCGGTGATCAATTGTTCTTGTCTCAATTGTGGTTCCTGGTTCATTTGGAAGTTGCTGGAGTCTTGCCTGCACCTGCTGCTTTCAGATAAGATATTTTCTGCTTTTCTTTTTGTGCTTGCTTTTTTCATTGTTTTCTGCACTTTTGTGGAGGTCAGCCGGGTCCCCTCCTGGGGCCTGTGCTCCTCTCAATTTATCTCTAGCCACTGTTATTTGTTCATTTGCTTTTTCCTGTTTTTTTCAGTGGCTGCGGCTTTGTTTTGTTACACCAGAGATCTGATTTAGGTGGTAGAGATCATGTGATCTCAGGTTTTTTTGGCAATCAGAAATGCTGGTATTTTTTAGGGTTTTTGCTGGATTGCAGTCAGAATTCTTTCCTGTACTTTTCTGTCTAGACAGATTGGGCCCCAACGTTTGCTCATTCTATTTTCTGTCTGTGTTCGTGCTATCTTCTTGTCTAACCGCCATTATATGTTTGGAGGCTTTCTATTTTCTTTGGGGATCTGCTCCGGGGCAGATAGCTCTCCTTTTTCTGCCTTTAGGTGTAGTTATCTCTCAGGCTGTGACGAGGCGTCTAGGATCAAAGAAGGAATGCTCCACGGTTACCTCTAGTTGTGTGGTTAGTTCAGGTTACTGCAATCCAATAGGTTCCAGCCTCTCTGGTGTATTACCGTTTTTGCTTTTTCTCCTCAGCTACCTAAACATAACACAGATGTCTTAGTTCCATCTGTTCCATTGCTGCAACTGTAAGTAAAATTTTTATTGTAGTGTGTTTGAAAACTGGAGCAAATGTATCATCATAGTCTTCTCCATATTTTTGAGAATACCCTTTAGCTACGAGTCTTGCTCGATATCTTTCAGGTGTGCCATCTGTTTGGTATTTTACTTTAAAAATCCATTTACATCATATGGCTTTTCTTCCTTCTGGCAAATCTGTTAGTGTCTATGTATTTGAATCATGCATCGATTTAATTTCTGTTTCTGTTGCTTCTATCCATTTATTAGCTGCTTCTTCAGGAAGTTTAGATAAGTCTTCCCAAGAGGTAGGCTCATGGATTTTTCTTATACTTGTTTTGTATGAGAGACGTTTTGGTGGTTTTCCTTTGTTGTCTCTTATTGAACGTCTTGGTTCTGTGTCTGTTTGTAGTTGTGATTCTTCACTTTCAGTATTTTGTTCTTCATTAATTTCTACTTCTTTCTCATCAGATATTTCTTCAGTTATGTCACTATTGTTTTTCTCATTTTTTGTTTCAACTGAAATCATAATGTCTTCATTTAAATCTTCAATGAATGTTACACTGTTACTCACTGTAACTCTGTCTGTTTTGGGATCTAAGATTCTATATCCTTTGCAGTTTTCACTATATTAAACGAATATTCCTTCCATGGATCTGTTTTGAAGTTTGGAACTTTTTTTTTTTGAATGAATATAAAAACTTTACATCCAAAAACTTTTAAATGATTGACACTTGGTTTCATACCTTGCCACAGTTCATATGGAGTTTTCTTCAGTTTTGTGGAAAAAAGTCAGTTCTGTAGATATGTAGCTGTCGTTGCTGCCTCACCCCAATATTTCTCTGGTAGTTTAGAATCTGTCAGCATACATCTCATCATTTCTGTTAGAGTTCTGTTTTTCCTTTCTGGTACTCCATTTTGTTCAGGTGTGTATGGAACAGTTTTCTGATGCTCTATTCCATTTTGTCTTAAGTAGTCTTCCATTCTGTGACCTGTAAATTCACCTCCATTATCACTTCTGATGCCAATTGGCTTCCTTTGAAATTTGTTACTTGATCATGTTACATAGTCTACAAGTTTATCAAAAACTTCACTTTTGTTCTTAATTAAGTATGTGACTGTGTATCTTGAGTAGTCGTCTATAAAAGTCAACATGTACCTATTGCCTCCTGATGTAGTCACTTTCATGGGTCCACATACGTCAGTATGCACCAAATCAAGTGGTCTTTCGCTTTTCATCTCACTTTCTTTTGGAATAGATATCCTTGTGGCTTTGGATTTTATACAACATTCACATCTTATGGTAATTGAGCAATCTGATATCTTTAAATCTTTTGTCAATTCTTTTCTCTGTAGTTCCCTTATACTGTCTGGGTGTCTATGTCCTAGACGTCTATGCCACATGTGAATACAGTTTTTATGATCTTGTGTACATACCTTCATCTGTTCCTTTGGTTTATCAAAATGATATAATTGTTCATCTGCCTTGACTTTGGTTATCATCTTGTTTCCTGCAATAATTGCACACTCATTATCTTTGAATTTTACTGTAAGTCCTTTTGCTGTTAAACGTTTCACAGATAATAACCCGCCTTCCAAATTTGGAACATACAACACATCCTGTACAAGTATCTTTGAATCTTGTCCGAACTTGTTTGAACAGTTTTGCATACCTTGTCCGATACCTTCTGCGGTTATTTTGCTTCCATTTGCAAGATAAATGGCTTCTTTCTTATCTAAATCAAGATCAGTAAAGAAATTCTTGTCACTTGTCATATGACTCGTTGCTCCTGAATCAATAAACCAACCAAGTGATGATTTCTTGTCTGTTATTTTGAATGTGCCATTCCAATTATTCTCACATGAATCGGAAATTGTGTTTTTTACTTTCTGTATATGCTTTTTATGTTGTAATTTTTGTTGTTCTGCTTTCCATATGGTACAGTCTTTCTTTAAATGTCCTTTTTTCTTACATCTGAAGCATTCTCTTGTCTCTTTATTATAAGGTTTTTTAAATTCTGTAGCTTTAAGAGCGTTTTCACTGTCTTTTTCAGTAGAAGAATCATTGCTTTGTTCTTTTCTTCTATGATATTCATCTTTGAGTCTGGTCTTCACAAACTCTAATGTAATGTCTGTTTCAGGTCTTGTCTCTAGTGCATTTATTAAAGCAGTATAAGAATCTGGTAAACTGCACAACAATATAGCTGCTATATGGCTTTCTTTAATATCTTCATCAATAGATCTTAGCTGTGATATCACTTCCATAATAGAGAATATATGCTTCTGCATGTCACTGTCTGCACTTAGTTTCATACTGTAAAGCTTTCTTAATAAAAATAACTTGTAATTTAAGCTGGGTCTCTCATATAGCTTTCTTAATGCTTCCCACATTCCTTTCGCTGTTTCTTCATTTCTTATATGTATTAATTGAGCATCATCCACTAATAAGGTAATGGTGGCTCTCGTTTGTCTATTTTTCTTATCCCATGTCTGATTATCTTGATCAGGTCTATATGTAATGATTACTTCCCATAAATCCTCTTTAGACAATAACATCTCTACTTTGAACTTCCATAGCTGATAGTTCTCATCATTCAGTTTAGCTACTGCGAGTTTTAGCTCTGTGCTACTTGTCATTTTTAACTTATCTTACTTGTTTGGAGAAAGTTGCACTGAAGAATTCTTCTGCATTCACCAGGGTCTTGTTGAGAGTTCCAGTGTCCTGGGCATCTGGTATTCTTGGTGCTTGGGATCTTTGGTGTCTGGAATTCTCTGGGTACGCTGTATCTGGGCACGCTGTATCTGGGCCCATAACCTGTTGCATAGCTTCTGAATCCACACATTTGCAGTATAAAACTTCACAGAGCAGGCTTCATGGGATAACAAGCTTTTACTTCTTACAACATGAGGTAAAAGGAAAATGCACAGTCATTTCAGTATTGCATCAGGAAACAGGAACAAAACGAAACTGAAACTACAAGTGAGACTATTTCTTATACAATACATTAAACAGAAGGAAACGTTACACAACATCGCCATCTATTGTCAGGTCAGCATAAAGTCCTCCTTTTACTTATAATAAGTCATTATCTGTTGCATATGCCAAAAGATACCACTACGACAAATATGTGCCCTGTTTTTTTTATTTTTGGGCTAACTAGAGCTGTATATCAGTACTGTGACACCCAGGACAAAAAAAGGAAAACTGGCCTAAACTGGCCAAACTTTGAGCATGCACAGATATGAGCTGGCACGGAAATACCACACCGAAAAATGTGTGGCCTCTATTTTTTTTATTCTTTTCCGAAATACTGCTGTATAGCAGTACAGTGACACCCAGGACAAAAAAAGAAAACTGACATAAACTGGCCAAACTTTGAGCACACACAGATATGAGCTGCCATGGAGATACCACTATGACAAATGTGTGCCTATTTTTTTTTTTTTTTTGGGCTAACTAGTGCTGTACATCAGTACTGTGACACCCAGGACAAAAAAAGGAAAACCGGCCTAAACTGGCCAAACTTAGAGCACGCACAGATATGAGCTGGCACGGAGATACCACTGGGACAAATGTGTTTTGTTTTTTTTGGGGGGGAGAATACTGCTCTATATAAGTACAGTGACACCCAAAACAAAAAAAGAAAACCGCCGTGAACTGGCCAAACTTTGAGCATGCAGAGATATGAGCTGGTACGGAGATACCACATCAAAAATGTGTGGCCTGTATTCCAATTACACCTGGGGCTAGCTATATATACGGCCAATATATCCTACAGGTAGCAGCGAAAGGACCAGGATGTATAAACAGTGATTATAATATATAGTAAAATTGTGTAACACACCCCAATTTATGTAGGGAGACCAAAAAAGGAGACAATTATTAACAAAAGCGTTAAGGAAAGGTATGAATGCAAGCACGTTTATTAGAATTGTAGAAAAAAAAGGGGCGTAGGGATACACTGCAAGAGGACACATGATGGGGCTACCTGAAAAAAAACATATAGGGAGATCCAAAAATATAAATGTAATGCCAATCTAAAGAAAGATTAGTGTTATGTTTAGGTAGCTGAGGAGAAAAAGCAAAAATGGTAATACACCAGAGAGGCTGGAACCTATTGGATTGCAATAACTTGAACTAACCACACAACTAGAGGTAGCCATGGAGCGTTCCTACGTTGATCCTAGACGCCTCGTCACAGCCTGAGAGATAACTACACCTAAAGGCAGAAAGATGAAAGCTATCTGCCCCGAAGCAGATCCCCAAAGAAAATAGGAAGCCCCCAAACATATAATGGCGGTTAGACAAGAAGATAGCATGGACACAGACAGAAAATAGAATGAGCAAACGTTGGGGCCCAATCTGTCTAGACAGAAAAGTACAGGAAAGAATTCTGACTGCAATCCAGCAAAAACCCTAAAAAATACCAGCACTTCAGATTTGCAAAAAACCTGAGATCACACGATCTCTACCACCTAAATCAGATCTCTGGTGTAACAAAACAAAGCCGCAGCCTCCGAAAAAACAGGAAAAAGCAAATGAACAAACAACAGTGGCCACAGATAAATTGAGAGGAGCACAGGAACCAGGAGGGGACCCGGCAGACCTCCACAAAAGTTAAGAAAACAATGAAAAAAGCAAGCACAAAAAGAAAAGCAGAAAATATCTTATCTGAATGCAGCAGGTGCAGGCAAGACTCCAGCCACTTCCAAATGAACCAGGAACCACAATTGAGACAAGAACAATTGATCACCGGCGACCATCATGGGAGGGAACCTCCCTTATATCGGTCCATTTAGTGATCCCAGATTGCCATTCCTCGCTGAAAGGTTCAGTACTGTTTGTAACCACCAGAGGGAGCCTCTGCTCAGAAACCATCTCTAGCACATTCACAACAGTACCCCCCCCTTGAGGAGGGGTCACCGAACCCTCACTTGTGCAACCAGGCCGATCAGGATGAGCTCGGTGATAGGCACGGATCAGTCTCCTAGCATGGATGTCCGAAGCAAACACCCAAGAATTATTCTCCTGACCATAACCTCTCCACTTAACCAAATACTGGAGTTTCCGTCTAGAAAAACGAGAATCCAATATTTTCTCGACCACATACTACAGATTGCCCTCATCCAAAACAGGGTCAGGAGGCGCAGCCATAGGAACCACTGCCTCGACAAACCTCTTCAATAAGGACTTGTGGAACATGTTATGGATCTTAAATGTCCCTGGAAGAAGCAAACGGAAGGAAACAGGATTAAGAATCTCCATGATCTTATACGGTCCAATGAACCTAGGCTTAAACTTTGGAGATGCAACCCTCATAGGGATATTTCTTGAGGACAACCAAACCAAGTCCCCCACTTTAAACCGAGGACCATCAGTCCTATGCCGGTTGGCAAACCACTGGGCCTTCTCTTGAGAGAGAAACAACCTCTCCACTACCTGGTCCCAAATCTGCTGCAAACGCTCCACAAAAGAGTCAACACCCGGACAGACAGAAGCCTCCGCCTGTCCCGAAGAAAATCGAGGGTGAAACCCAGAATTGCAGAAAAATGGAGACATCAAGGTGGCAGAGCTAGCCCTATTATTAAGAGCAAACTCAGCCAAAGGCAAAAAAGAGACCCAGTCATCTTGATGAGCAGACACAAAACATCTCAAATAAGTCTCCAAGGTCTGGTTTGTTCTCTTGGTTTGTGCATTGGTCTGAGGATGAAATGCAGAGGAGAAAGATAATTGAACACCAAGTTTAGAACAAAATGTCCTCCAAAATCTGGAAACAAACTAGAATCCTCTGTCAGACACAATGTTCTCCGGAATGCCGTGCAACCGAACCACGTGCTGAAGGAACAAAGGCACCAACTCGGAGGAGGAAGGTAACTTAGGTAATGGCACAAGATGTATCATCTTGGAAAACCTATCACAGATTACCCAGATAACGGTCATTCTCTGAGAGACAGGGAGGTTGGAAATAAAATCCATAGAGATATGGGTCCCTGACCTCTTTGGCACAGGTAATGGCATCAACAAACCACTAGAACGAGAGCAAGTCCCACAGGACTGCACAAAGTCCCTGACGTCACGAGACAAAGTAGGCCACCAAAAGGACCGACTCACCAAGTCTCTGGTACCAAAAATCCCGGGATGACCAGCCAATGCGGAACTATGAATCTCAGACATCACACTCTTCTTCCTCTAGTCTGGGACAAACAATTTCCCAATAGGGCAGCGCTCAGGTTTATCCTCCTGACACCCCTCCAGAGCCAGTCTCAAATTGGGCGAGATGGCGGAAAGTACTACACCCTCTTTCAAAATAACAGCAGGATCAGATAACTCAGGAGAATCCGCAAAGAAACTCCTTGAGAGAGCATCTGCCTTAACATTCTTAGTGCCAGGAAGAAAAGAAACCACAAAATTAAAACGTGTGAAAAACAAGGCCCACCTGGCCTGTTTAGGATTAAGTCGCTTGGCTGATTCCAGATAAACCAGGTTCTTATGGTCCGTGAGGACCACCACCTGATGTTTGGCTCCTTCCAGCCAATGTCTCCACTCTTCAAAGGCCCACTTCATGGCCAATAACTCCCGATTACCCACGTCATAATTATGTTCAGTTGGAGAAAACTTTTGAGAGAAAAAGGCACAAGGGTTACTCTTAGAGGTCTCTGGATCCCTTTGGGACAAAACGGCACCTGCCCCAATCTCAGAGGCATCAACCTTCACCTGAAACGGTAGAGAAACATCAGGCTGCTGTAGAACAGGAGCAGAAATGAATCTCTGCTTTAGTTCATGAAATGCAGAAACTGCCTCAGGAGGCCAATTCACCACATCGGAACCCTTTTTGGTCAGATCAGTCAATGGTTTAACAATACTAGAGAAATTACCAATAAATTTACGATAAAAATTGGCAAAACCCAAAAATCTCTGAAGAGCCTTCAATGAAGTAGGTTGAACCCAATCACAGATGGCCTGAACCTTGACCGGGTCCATTTCAATAACAGACAGAGACAAAATGAATCCCAGAAATGAGATCTTCTGTACGTCAAAAAGACACTTTGATCCCTTCACATACAGTGCATTCTCTCTCAAAATCAGGAACACAGTCCGAACATGTTTCACATGAGAGTCCCAGTCATTGGAAAAATCAAGATATCATCTAAATAAACAATCAGAAATTTATCCACAAAATCCCTGAAAATATCATTCATGAAGGATTGGAAGACGGAAGGAGCATTAGTGAGCCCAAAGGGCATCACTAGGTACTCAAAATGCCCCTCTGGGGTATTAAACGCCATCTACCAATCATCCCCGTGCTTAATACGAATAAGGTTATACGCCCCCTGAGGTCAAGCTTGGTAAACCAACTAGCACTTTTCACTCTGGAAAACTGGTCAGAAATCAATGGTAACGGATATTGATATTTCACAGTGAGCTTATTCAGGAGGCGATAATAAATGCACGGCCTCAATGAACCATCCTTTTTGGCCACAAAGAAAAAACCGGTGCCCAAGGGTGAAGAGGATGGTCTGATATGACCCTTCTCCAATGACTCCTTGATATAACATCGCATGGCATCGTGTTCAGGTACAGATAAGTTAAAAAGGCGACCCTTAGGAAATTTACCACCAGGCACTAACTCAATAGCGCAATCGTAGTTTCTGTGAGGAGGTAAGGACACAGACTTACTTTCACTAAACACATTAGAAAAATCAGTCAAAAAGTCAGGAACATCCTGAGACTGGGGAGAGGCAGAAAAAACAGGAGTGCCAGCATTAACACATTGGCAGCCCCAACTGGTCACAAACACAGATTTCCAATCCAAAACAGGATTATGAATCTGCAACCAAGGGAAACCCAGAACAATAATGTCATGTAGATTATGCAACACCAGAAATTTACAACTCTCCTAATGATCTGGTTCAACCCTTATTATCACCTGAGTAGAAAATTAGGGTTTATTCTCCGCCAAAGGGGTAGAATCAATTCCCAATAGGGGAATAGACTTCCGCAGGCGTATCATGGGAAAGCCACAATGTTTGGCAAAGTCGAAATCCATTAGGTTAATAGCTGCTCCTGAATCAACAAAAGCCTGAGCCGAAAATGTGGACATGGAGCAAATCAGGGTAACAGTCAACAGAAATTTAGTCTGAACACTACCCAAGACAACTGAGCGCGCAAAACGTCTTCCCCGCTTAGGGTAGATGGAAATAACATGAGAGGCATCACCACAGTAGAAGCATAACCCATTGCGCTTTCGAAATTCATGACGCTGTGCCCCAGAAGTCTCTCCATCACACTGCATGGGCTCAGGAGCTGGCCCACAAGGCAACACCATCTCACGCATACCTATGCGCTCACACAAACGTCTGTCAATTTGAATAGCCAAAGACATAGAATCATTGAGACCAGAGGGTACAGGAAATCCCACCATAACGTCCTTTACATTCTCTGACAGACCCTTCCGAAAAAGGGCTGCCAAAGCATCATCATTCCATTTGGTCAGGACTACCCACTTTCGAAATTTCTGACAGTACAGTACAGCGGCTTCACAGCCCTGACTTAATGCCAACAAGGTCTTGTCAGCCTGATCAGTGACATTAGGTTCATCGTACAACAACCGCAGAGCCTGAAAAAATACATCAACATCATTCAAAACAGGATCCCAAGTGTCAGGGAAAAAGCCCAATTCCCTGCGCAGGAGAGAGATGACAATTTGAACCTGCTGTGCTGCGTTCCCTGAGGACTTAGGCTTCAAGGCAAAAAACAACTTACAGTTATTTTTGAAATTCAGAAATTTAGTCCGATACCCCAAAAACAAATCTGGCATGGGGATCCAAGGTTCCACAATCGGCAACCCAGCAAGATAGGAAGCAATACTCCGAACCTCAGTGGCAAGCTGATCCACACGGCCAGGCAACTGTGCAAACTCCATTGAGAGAAAAAAAAAATCCTCCTCAGCACCCAGAGAGAAACAGGGAAAAAATGCAACAAACAGAAAAAAAAATCTCTGACAACTCTGACAACTTTTTTCTTTCCACACTATTTTTCCCTTCTGTGAGTACCATATAATTTTAGTTTTGGGCCGGTGATACTGTTATGTTTAGGTAGCTGAGGAGAAAAAGCAAAAACGGTAATACACCAGAGAGGCTGGAACCTATTGGATTGCAGTAACCTGAACTAACCACACAACGAGAGGTAGCCGTGGAGCGTTCCTACGTTGATCCTAGACGCCTCGTCACAGCCTGAGAGATAACTATACCTAAAGGCAGAAAGATGAAAGCTATCTGCCCCGAAGCAGATCCCCAAAGAAAATAGGAAGCCCCCAAACATATAATGGCTGTTAGACAAGAAGACAGCACGGACACAGACAGAAAATAGAATGAGCAAACGTTGGGGCCCAATCTGTCTAGACAGAAAAGTACAGGAAAGAATTCTGACTGCAATCCAACAAAAACCCTAAAAAATACCAGCACTTCTGATTGCCAAAAAACCTAAGATCACGCGATCTCTACCACCTAAATCAGATCTCTAGTGTAACAAAACAAAGCCGCAGCCACCGAAAAAACAGGAAAAAGCAAATGAACAAACAACAGTGGCCACAGACAAATTGAGAGGAGCACAGGCCCCAGGAGGGGACCCGGCAGACCTCCACAAAAGTGCAGAAAGCAATGAAAAAAGCAAGCACAAAAAGAAAAGCAGAAAATATCTTATCTGAAAGCAGCAGGTGCAGGCAAGACTCCAGAAACATCCAAATGAACCAGGAACCACAATTGAGACAAGAACAGTTGAGCACCGGCGACCATCATGGTAGGGAACCTCCCTTATATCAGTCCATTCAGTGATCCCAGATTGCCATTCCTCGCTGAAAGGTTCTGTACTGTCTGTAACCACCAAAGGGAGCCTCTGCTCAGAAACCATCTCTAGCACATTCACAACAGATTAGGGTTTGCAATACGTTAAAAACATCTGTCAACCCTATGGAAAATTATATCGATAACATCTCAATTGAGATGGACCAGGGACTATGCAGTCTAAAAGTCCAACCTGAAAGTAGAAAATCAGTCCTCAGGAAAAACAAAACAAAAAAAAAATAAAATAAAAAAAATGAATAAACGTACCGTGAACAGGATGATCTAAAATGGTCATATTTGCCAATGGAAAACACCAAACACATGCACCGGTAAACAGGGTATAGCAAGATGTGACAAGTGTATGCGTCAATAATAATGTTAGCCAAAAATTTTTTCAAAAGATTCAACAGAGGAAGGTATTCGCCCCTCTGGTGAAAAGCACACGATCAAACAGATTTACTGTATCAGAATTCAGTGAGATTTGGGATTCATGGCTGCAGGTGAATAGAACACGCCAAAAGACAGTAGAAGTATGGAAGGGTCGCAAAGGTCAAAATCCCAAAGAAGCTGGGACACGTGGCTGTTGTAGGGGCACAGGCACAAGCAAGGCTACGAGAATCAACCTTCAACATAGTCCAAGGCGTGCGGTCCATGATGAACAGAAGGAGTCTATGTGGGCGTGCAAAGATCCCAGGGTTTTCAACCCAGGAAGCTGGTAACAAGAAGCTCCTCGTTAAGACCAGAAGGCGCCATACTCTGTAGATTATATATCCAACGTGCCTTTGTTTGGAGTAAACGTCGCTGAAGGTTGTTGCCTCTACCATTACCCAAGATCTTCTGTAGGCCAAAAAAGTGCGTATTAGTCGAGGTGCCCCATGTTGTGACAAAAATTGGGCAGCCACAGGAGTCAGCGTCTTACCCTTCCTAAGGTCGGAGGCCGCTAGATAGATGGTAAAGAGGTGTTTTTGTGCCCTCTTCCTCAACATTCTGGAAGGTTTGACCCACATAGACCTTAGAACATGGACAAATAATGGCATAGATGACATTAGAAGATTTGCAATTGATATAAGACGTCAGTTGATAAGTTTTAGAAGCAAATGGATTAGAGAAAAAATTCCTTGTAGGAGGCATGAAGGGACAAACACTGCATTCCCCACATGGGTTAGACCCCCTGAGGCATAAGTCACGATTAGGTCTTATAGTGGGTCGTACATAATGGCTTCTGGTTAATATGTCTCATAGATTAGGCACCCTTCTAGCTGTCAAGAGCAGCTGTGGGCTGACAAGGTGAGACATTTGGGCATCTATGGTAGAATTGTCCCAGTGAGTTTTAAGTATACCCCTCATCTGGTTCCATCGATCATTGTAGTTAGAAAAGAATTTAGACTTTGAGTCCTGTTGATATTGAATAGTGGTAAGTATGGAATCCTGGTTAAAGCCCTTGGCTCTCTGATAGGCTGATGAGATAACTTTCCTTGGGTATCCCCATTGGTGAAATCTTGCTGTCAGCATGTGGGACTGTTGTAAGAAATTTGCATCCAGAGTGCAGTTGCATAGGATCCTTAAGAATTGGCCAACCGGGATACCTCTTTTGATGTGAGGAGGGTGAAAGCTGTCAAAGTTGAGCAGACTATTAGTGGCAGTGGGCTTGCAGTAGAGGTCGGTGATGAGGTCGCTATTCCAGATGGTGACTTTCAGGTCCAAAAAATGACTGAGGTAGAAGAAAGGGAGTGAGTTACAAAGATGTTTAAACAATTATTATTCAACTCGCGCAAGAATTGAAGACCATCATTCTCTGACCCCGTCCAGATGAAGAATACATCATCAATAAAGCGATGCCAATATTTGACATGCTTTTTGAATGATTCAAAGTGATAAACCACCGTCTCCTCCCACCAGCATAAAAAGATATTGGCATAGGCTGGCACACAACGAGCCTCCATCGCCATGCCAGACACCTGGTGGAAGTATGACCAATCTAACACAAAATAGTTGTGATGTAAAATGAAGTGAAGCAGGTCAATCAAAAATGAGTCATGCAGGCAATCTGGGTTAATTTGTATGTCCAAAAGTGTACCACCGCATGGATGTCATCACTGTGGTTGATGTTGGAATATAAAGACTTGACATCACATGTAACCAACAATACCTGATCCGTGATGACCATGTTCTGGCAAATCTGGATGAAATGGGATGAATCCCTGATGTACGATGGTAATAATGTAGCCAGTGGTTGTAAAAAGAAGTCGACGTGGATGTTGGCCTTCTCGCAAAAGGTTCCTATACTGGACACTATCGGACAGTCAGGAGGTTTGGTCAGGTTTTTGTGGACCTTTGGAACTAAGTAGAATGTTGACAATATATACCAAAGAAAAGAAGTATAGACTCCATCATTTATAAAATTGCAAAAAATCTTTATTAATAGACAATACGATGCCAACAATAGTGGCACACCATACAGAATAAAAATGGAGGCAATAAACTGCGGGTATAGATGGGGACACACAGTCTGAACCGCTAGATATGGGTAAGAACTAGTGACTATTTATATGGCGCATATGGCACTATACCTGGATTAATGTTGATCCTATGGGTCTTTAGATTATACCGTTTATATGTGATATGCATTCTCTATTTGCACATTTATAGTGCTATAGTAATATGTTCTGTTATACCCTGACTACTAACTAGTCTGTGTAACCCCTGTATCTATACCCGCAGTTTATTGCCTCCATTTTTATTCTGTATGGTGTGCCACTATTGTTGGCATCGCATTGTCTATTAATAAAGATTTTTTGTAATTTTATAAATGATGGAGTCTATACTTCTTTTCTTTGGTATATATTGTTAACTCTTTGGAGTAGCTCATCTTTACCTATGGGCCATGGGGCCAGACTTGGGATGAAGCAATTTGGCTTCAGTATTACTATACTTATATTGTTGTATATGACGTCGTGTCTTAAGTAGAATGTTGGTATAATGGGAGATTCTACCCAGATGAATTGCTTGATACTTCTATTTATAGCTCCATGGCTGAGTGCCCGACATAACAAAGTGTACAGTTTGTCAGAAAAGATGGATGTGGGATCAGAAGGTAACTTGGCATAGAATTTGCCATTGCAGAGTTGTTTCTGTGCCTCCTCAACATATAGTTGAGTGGGCCACAGCACTACATTCCCTCCTTTGTCGGCTTCCTTTATAACAAAATCCTTATTGTTTTTTAGAGATGTCAACGCTCTATTCTCACTGGAATGAGGTTGCGTGGGCCTCCAAAGCCTGAGGGCATGTGAAGAATGTCCCTTTTGACGAGCTCAAAGAAAATTTTGACAGCCGGAACCGGTGAGAGGGAGGGAGAGGCCTTAGAATTATTCCTGTGTGGAAATACCAACCTACTGTACTTGACTCAGGTTCATTCTCATGCAATAGATCAAGCAGATCTCGGAAATCTTGCCTCTCATCAACCGCAATGGAGTCGACCAAATCAGGTTTGTGATGTATAGCCTGTAAAATTAATTTACGACAAAAGAGGTAAAGATCCTTGACCAGATCAAATTTGTCAGGGGCTTTGGTAGGTGAAAACGTAAGTCCCCTTTGCAAGACAGAAACCTTGGCGGTAGAGAGGGAATGATTGGATAAATTAATGATCTGTAGAGAAGTAGTGATTACCTGGGAATCGCAACTCTGGTTGTCAGGCTGTGGAGAATCTTTTATCTGCGTCGGGTCCTGTAGTCTGACGGAATGGGGACCTCAGTACTTTGTGAGTGTTTGTTCGTTTTCAGAGCATTCTTCCACCTGCCCCATGTTGTGTCCTGTATCGAGGTAGCTTCCTCCTGAGGATAAAAAAATCTCTGGAGCTGTTGTCTCCAGTGGGAGGGTCTGCAGAGGGGGTGGGCTAGTGCAGTGGCCATCTGGTTCATATGGTGAACGTTACCAAAAGTGTTTCCATTTAAAAAAAGTCAGATTGATCCCTATGGAACTTCTTTCATTTTTCAGTAATGATATCTGCTTCAAATTTATCTAGGATGTCCTTGAGGTTTTGTTTGAAGGCTGTGATTTGGGAAGTATTGTCTAGAGCTGAAAATTGAGTTTCTAGCTCTTTGATATAATTTTTAGTTTGAGGCAAGTAACACTTTATCATGTTCGAGTAGCATGGAAAAAATGATGCTCGAACAACGGAGCAAACTCTGTTCTCATGTCTGCTTGAAGGTAGGGGTAGGCTCCCAGGCAGGGAGGATGGAAACCCGCAGACCCCATGGAACAATGGAGGTCTTCATATACTCCTCGAGACTGCGGATATTCCACCAGAGCCAAATACCTGAATTGTGGGCAGCTGTATGTTCATGGGTTAGGTTGGAGAAATCAGAGCTGACTGCTGCGGCTGTGTTGGCCTGAAAAATGTTGGAGGACTGTGCGTGCCAGGCATCCTCACGTGTTTCCCAATCCATGATGAAAAAAAATGGTAAAGGAAGGTACAGCGGGATCAAAGATCCAAAAAAATGAAAACAGTCAGACCCTACAGCACCGTATTAAGTGCCCAGTGGAGTTCAAATGCAATGCCAAGTTCTAATAAACTGTGTGCTACCCTAGGAATACTGCCACTAAAGAAGGGGTGGAAGGAACAAGTAATGCAATTAATAAATAAGGTGCACTACATAAATGGGCATAAATGGCATAAGTGTGGGTGCTGCAACATGCACAGGACGGAAAGCCTGGAAGAGCTGTTGCATAAACCACTGTCGCTGTGTGCTCACTTCCGCCATTCTCAACACGCGGGTCATCGAATTAAGTTGGTGCATAGATCTTTCAACCTACCGGTTAAATGGTTGGAGTATGACATTTCGCATAGCCTGGCACAAAGCAGAACAAATGTGGTGCAAATCACACTTGCAGAGTGGACATAGATGTAGGACCTCTGCACCCGTCTGCATATTTTCAAAATGGCTACTTAGATGGTTATCACTGTCATCAGCATCACTATTCTGGTCATCTACTTCCTGGAGCACACTTTGAATAGTCTGTGGTAAAAGGTGGGGGTGGTCCCGGGGAAAAGGAGGAAGCAGAGAAGAATGTGGAATGGCTAACAATATCTCTAAGTTCCAGTATGCCGTATCACAGGCAGTTGCCATGGCAGGAACAAAATTAGAAGGATGAGGAGGAAGAGGTGATGGAAGCGAAACATATAGGAGATGAAGAGGATAATAATTCCCTCTCTGTTGTCAGTGGTTGTCAGGAAGGGATGGAGGAAGCAAGCTTGAGTGTTACCCCGCCACCAACACACTATGGACTTGGACCTCATGAAAGAGACTGAACAATGAGCACCTTCTTGCAGCACTAGCTGCAACATGATTGCTGCCCATATTGTTAGGATTCAAAATAGCACTGCCTACTGGGTTGACAGTCTGTTCGATCCACGATACATAAGTCAATTTTGCCAGTTGCTTCCCCACTGGAAAGGGATGCGCCCATGCTGCAGTATCAAAACATGCTTGAAAACAATCTAGACAGTGGGTTTCCCCAAGACAGCAGTGAGGCACAAAGTGTGCATGGCAGTGATAGACTTCCAACCCCCAAGAACGTTGAGTCGTCAACGCAAAAACATTAGTAACTTTGCAGCGCTGGGGTCCTGGGTTCCCAACCCACCAAGTACAGCATCTGCAAGGAGTTTGCATGTTCTCCCAGGGTTTATGAGGGTTTCCTCAGCGTTCTCATTTTTGTTCCCACACTCCAAAGACATATTGATAGGAAATTTAGATTGTGAGACCCAATGTGGATAGTGCCACTAATGTCTGTAAATGTCTGCAAAGTGCTGTGGAATTATTGGTGCTATTAAGGTGAGTAAAAAAAACATAGAAATTGATACCTTTTCAGTGGTATACACCCATAATTTTTGGAAATGTTTGGTCTCCTTCATTTGTGTTGCCTGAATTTGGCAGAGCTCTCAGAGCACCAGGCCTACACCTGTTACTCATCCACCAGTTATGGATCAAATTTAACCCTGCTGTGGAACCATGGGGTCATATAGACTCCAGACCCCATGGTACCAAAGCAGTGATTTTTTTCATGGTTCTACAGCAGGGTTAAGCAAAGAATACTGCTCCAATCCTTGTCCAATGCTGAAATGCGGCATTGTTTCAGGACTATGCTATTAGCACAAAGAATTTATATTGTGAAACGTGGATTCCTGGCTAGAGCACAATACCATCACAAAATGAAAATATAAAATGTGGCCTGCTTCATGTAGTAGGGTAGTAACAGAAAAAATTTGATTTTTTTACTGTGGACAAGCCTTGGATACAGCTGAATCTCAGCACAAAAGAATTACAACCTCAGATGATGCCAACTTTTTGGAGCATGGGAGTAAAACAAAATTATATTTTATCATATGTACCCCTGTATGGAGAACAATATCTGCACCAAAGAATGAAAAGATGAAATGTACCCTGCTTTAGCTAGCACGATAGTAAGAATACCAATTTAGATTTTATCATGGGTACCCTTGTATGGAAAACAATATCAGCACCCAAAAATGTAAAACTGTCATCTGGCCTGCTGTATGATGTTACTAACAGAAGAAAGGTTTTTTTTTTACTGTGAATGAGGCCTGTATAACATAGAATATATGCACCAAACAATTTCAAAATCAGATCTATCCTGCTGTGTCACGTTTGTCACAGAACATTTTTTTTTTACTCTGCATAAGCTCTGAACACAGCTGAATTTCACCACCACTGAATGAGAAAGTTGGATATGGCATATCACATTTGTAACAGAAAAAATGGGGATTTTACCCTGCAACAGCTCTGCACAAAGATGAATTTCACCGCCACTAAGTGACAAGTTGACATACAGTGAAGGAAATAATTATTTGATCCCAGTCTACAATTTTAAGGGTGACTTTGTAAGACAGCTGTCTTTACTGCAGGAAACGAGTTGATTAGGAGCGTCTAACTGGTCTGTAGGAGCCAAAACTCTTAATGGTTGGTAGGGGATCAAATACTTATTTCCCACTGAAAAAAGCAAATAAATTTATATAATTTATACAATGTGATTTTCTTTTTGATATTTTATCTCTCAATGCTAAAATTAACCTACCCTTAGAATTATAGACTGTTCATGTCTTTGTCAGTAGGCAAACTTACAAAGTCAGCAAGGGATCAAATAATTGTTTCCTTCACTGTATGGTATGCTGAATCACATTAGCAACTGAAAAAAATAGTTGTGTTTTAACTCTGCATACAGCTTAATTTCACCGCCACTAAATGACAAATGAACTATGGAGTGCTGAATCACGTTAGTAACCAAAAAAAAACTTTTTTTTACTCTGAATGAACTCTGCATACAGCTGAATTTCAGCAAAACTAAATGACAAGGTGAAATATGGCATGTTGAATCACGTTAGCAACTGAAAAAACTGTTTTTTAATTTGCATACAGTCAAATTCCACCGCCATTAAGTTATAAGGTGAGATATGCCTCGCTGAATCATGTTAGCAACTGAAAAAAATAGATTTTTAAAGGTATACTCGTGCAAGGAGCACAATAGAGGCAGTGCACAACACACTTCTATGAAATGTGCCCTGCTCTCTTTGTCTTTGGACCTCAGTAAGGGCACAAAAAAAAAATGCTGGAAGGTCGATTTCACAGCCACATAGGACCCTAGCTATCTAAACTATTGGACTTAGAAGCAACCGCCTAGCTAACTAGCTAAAATCTCTCATCAACCAGTAGCAGCATCATGAGCACCCTCTCTGCACTTTTATACTGACAAAATGGTGCTAAAACGAACTGTCCACTCTTTATATAGAGAGGGAAATGTGATTTCAGCAGCCAATGGAACAAGCCCTTGTGTCTGCACATTGTGGATGCTTCTTGGCCTCTGATTGGCTAGCAGCAATTAGAATACTTAAGGTTAGAAAAAGAAAATTACAAGCACACTGCTCCTCTGAGCTCTCCCTACTCCCTCCCATCATCAAACATGTCCCCCCGCTCATCATAAAAATTGTTAGTGGCAACGCAATTATTTTCTCGCACTTTCACCAAATGTTATCGATTTTTTTTCTGATTTCAAGATAAATTGCTTGTGTTTCCAATAACGAATCTGAATGTGCCATATTCGTGCCGAATTTATGTTTGGTGATCATTTTCCGAACATATTTGCTCATCTCTAGTTGTCGCCTTCAAGGGTCTATGGATGCCTGGATGACAATACTTATAATTTTTTCTTGGCTTTTTACTTTGCGCAAAGCCTTTATAAGTGTAAGAGTACATCAACCACACTTTCTAAATATTTTAATGAAGCCCCCCTTAGTTGTTACCTTGAAGGGTTAATGGATGACTGTATTAATCTCCTTATCATTTTTTCAATGCTTTGCACTATGTTCTGAGCCTTTATGAGCACAGGAACACATCAACCACACTATCTTAATATTTTAATAAGACCCTCCACTTGTTGCCTACAATGGTCTATAAATGAGCCTGATTATATTTTTTTCCATGCTTTGCACTGTGTACAGAGCCTTTATTAGTATATGAGTACCATATCTACACCTTGTTCACAATATTTGAATAAGGTATTACAATTGGTGCCTTCAAGGTTGTATGGATAACCCTACTTGTAACTTTGGGCAGGCTTTGCACTTAGTGCATAGCCTTTATAAGTCTAGGAGTACCACTACATGACAATTTGAACAGAAAATGTAGGAGCTCCTCCTTTATGTCTAATACAGGGTGTATCTGAGTCCCTCTTCCATCATATTTTTGGTAGTTCTTACTTACTTCATAAATTACACTGAAATTTCCAATTTTGTAATAAAAATTTTAGTTTTGGTTTACTTAAATTATAATTTAAAATCCTTTTTAATTTTTACCATGTATAAGTCATTATGCAGGTAAGAATCTTTGTTAACCCCTTCAAGACCCAGCCTATTTTGACCTTAAAGACCTTGCCATTTTTTGCAATTCTGACCAGTGTCCCTTTATGAGGTAATAACTCAGGAACGCTTCAACGGATCCTAGCGATTCTGAGATTGTTTTTTCGTGACATATTGGGCTTCATGTTAGTGGTAAATTTAAGTCGATAATTTTTGCGTTTATTTGTGAAAAAAATGGAAATTTGGCGAAAATTTTGAAAATTTTGTAATTTTCAAATTTTTAATTTTTATTCTGTTAAACTAGAGAGTTATGTGACACAAAATAGTTAATAAATAACATTTCCCACATGTCTACTTTACATCAGCACAATTTTGGGAACAACATTTTTTTTGGTTAGGAAGTTATAAGGGTTAAAAGTTGACCAGCGATTTCTCATTTTTACAGCAAAATTTACAAAACCATTTTTTTTAGGGACCACCTCACATTTGAAGTCACTTTGAGGGGTCTATATGGCAGAAAATACCCAAAAGTGACACCTTTATAAAAACTGCACCCCTCAAGCTACTCAAAACTACATTCAAGAAGATTATTAACCCTTCAGGTGCTTCACAGGAACTAAAGCAACGTGTAAGGAAAAAATGGACATTTTAATTTTTCCAACAAAAATTTTCTTTTAGCATCAATTTTTTCATTTTTACATGGGCATCAGGATAAAATGGATCCTAAAATTTGTTGGGCAATTTCTCCTGAGTACACAGATACCTCATATGTGGTCATAAACCACTGTATGGGCGCACGGCAGGGCTCAGAAGGGAAGGAGCGCCATTTGACTTTTTGAATGGAAAATATGCTGGAATATTTAGCGGTTGCCATGTCACATTTGGAGAGTCCCTGTGTGCCTAAACATTGGAGCTCCCCCACAAGTGACCCCATTTTGGAAACTAGACCCCCTAAGGAACTTATCTAGATGCATAGTGATCATTTTGAACCCCCAGGTGCTTCACAAATTGATCTGTAAAAAAAAGAAAGTACTTTTTTTTCACAAAAATTTTCTTTTAGCCTCAGTTTTTTCATTTTCACATGGGCAACTGTATAAATTGGATCCTAAAATTTGTTGGGCAATTTCTCCTGAGTACACAGATACCTCATATGTGGTCATAAACCACTGTTTGGGCGCATGGCAGGGCTCAGAAGGGAAGCAGCGCCATTTGACTTTTTGAATGGAAAATATGCTGGAATATTTAGCGGTTGCCATGTCGCATTTGGAGAGTCCCTGTGTGCCTAAACATTGGAGCTCCCCACAAGTGACCCCATTTTGGAAACTAGACCCCATAAGGAACTTATCTAGATGCATAGTGATCATTTTTAACCCCCAGGTGCTTCACAAATTGATCCGTAAAAAAAAGAAAGTACTTTTTTTTCACAAAAATTTTCTTTTAGCCTCAGTTTTTTTCATTTTCACATGGGCAACAGTATAAATTGGATCCTAAAATTTGTTGGGCAATTTCTCCTGAGTACACAGATACCTCATATGTGGTCATAAACCACTGTTAGGGCGCACTGCAGGGCTCAGAAGGGAAGCAGCGCCATTTGACTTTTTGAATGGAAAATATGCTGGAATATTTAGCGGTTGCCATGTCGCATTTGGAGAGTCCCTGTGTGCCTAAACATTGGAGTTCCCCCACAAGTGACCCCATTTTGGAAACTAGACCCCCTAAGGAACTTATCTAGATGCATAGTGAGCACTTTGAACCCCCAGGTGCTTTACAGAAGTTTATAACGCAGAGCCGTGAAAATAAAATATCATTTTTTTTTCTCAAAAAATGATTTTTTAGCCCACTATTTTTTATTTTCACAATGGTTACAGGAGAAATTGGACCCCGAAAGTTGTTGTCCAGTTTGTCCTGAGTACGCTAGTACCCCATATGTGGGGGGGAACCACTGTTTGGGCACACGTCAGGGCTCGGAAGGGATGTAGTGACGCTTTGAAATGCCAACTTGATGGAATGGTCTGCGGGCACTTGTTACGTTTGCAGAGCCCCTGATGCGCCTAAACAGTAGAAACTCCCCACAAGTGACCCCATTTTGGAAACTAGACACCGCAAAGAACTTATCTAGATGTGTGGTGAGCACTTTGAACCCCCAAGGGCTACACAGAAGTTTATAACGCCCGGGCATGAAAATAAAAAAATCATATTTTTTCCACAATCAGGATCTTTTAGTCCCCAATTTTTTTATTTTCGCAAGGGTAACATGAGAAATTAGACCCCAAAAGTTGTTGTCCAATTTGTCCTGAGTATGCTGATATCCCATATGTGGGAGAAAACTACTGTATGGGCACACGTCGGGGCTCGGATGGGAAGTAGTGACCTTTTGAAATGCCCACTTGATGGAATGGTCTTCGGGCGTCATGTTACGTTTGCAGAGTCACTGATGTGCCTAAACAGTAGAAACTCCCCACAAGTGACCCCATTTTGGAAACTAGATCCCCCAAGGAACTCCTATAGATGTGTGATAAGCACTTTGAATCTCCAAGTCCTTCACAGAAGTTAATAACGCAGAGCCGTGAAAATATAAAATCATTTTTTTTCCACAAAAATAATTTTTAGTCCCCAATTTTTTTTCCCAATGTTAACAGGAGAAATTAGAACCCCAAAGTTGTTGTGCAATTTTTCCCGAGTACGCTGATACCTCATATGTGGGGATAAACCACTGTTTGGGCATACGTCGGGGCTTGGAATAAAGGGAGCACTGTTTGACTTTTTGAACGCAAAATTTGCAGGAATCAATGGTGGCGCCATGTCGCGTATGGAGACCCCCTGATGTGCCTAAATAGTGGAAACCCCTCAATTCTAACTCCAACCTTAACCCAAACACACCCCTAACGCCTACACACACCTAACCCTAATACAAACCCTAATCATAACCCTAACCCCAACACACCCCTAATCCCAACTCTAACCATAAACCTAACTACAAGCCTAACCCTAATTCCAACCCTAACCCAAATTCCAACCCTAACCGTAATTCTAACCTTAGCCCTAATGCTAACCCTAACCCTAGTTCTAACCCTAAGGCTGGGTTCATATTGCGTTTTACCAGCCCGTTCAACACGTAGCGTTGACCGGCTGGTAACGGTATAGCATAACGCGATCGCGTTATGCTATACCCGCTAGCGCAGATGAATCAGCAGATAATCAGCCGCGGATCAGCAGCAAAATCAGTCGCGGATCAGCAGCGAAATCCGCCGCGGATCAGCAGCGAAATCCGCCGCGGATCAGCAGCGAAATCCGCCGCGGATCAGCAGCGAAATCCGCCGGGATCAGCAGCGAAGTCCGCCGCGGATCAGCAGCGATGTCCGCCGCGGATCAGCAGCGAAATCCGCCGCGGATCAGCAGCGAAATCCGCCGCGGATCAGCAGCGAAATCCGCCGCCGATCAGCAGCGAAATCCGCCGCCGATCAGCAGCGAAATCCGCCGCCGATCAGCAGCGAAATCCGCCGCCGATCAGCAGCGAAATCCGCCGCCGATCAGCAGCGAAATCCGCCGCGGATCAGCAGCGAAATCCGCCCGATCAGAGCGAATCCGCGGGATCAGCAGCGAAATCCGCTGCCGATCAGCAGCGAAATCCGCAGCGGATCAGCAGCGAAATCCGCCGCCGATCAGCAGCGAAATCCGCTGCGGATCAGCAGCGAAATCCGCCGCCGATCAGCAGCGAAATCCGCAGCGGATCAGCAGCGAAATCCGCCGCCGATCAGCAGCGAAATCCGCCGCGGATCAGCAGCGAAATCCGCCGCGATCAGCAGCGAATCCGCGCGGATCGCTAGCGAAGTCCGCCGCGGATCAGCAGCGATGCCGCCGCGGAATCAGCAGCGACGGATCAGCAGCGAAATGCCGCCGCGGATCGGTCAGCGGATATCCGCCGCGGATCCGCAGCAAAATCCGCTAGGAAAAAAAAAAAAATTCTTTATTTTTTTTATTTGTCCCTACCTATGATAAAGGGGGGGTTCATTTACTTTTTTTTATTTTGATCACTGTGACAGTTTATCACAGTGATCAAAATAAATTTTTGAACACTGGGGGGCGCACTGCGCATGCGCCGGCCGGCGGGCGCACTGCGCATGCGCCCGCCATTTTCCAATATGGCGGCGCCCATGAAGAGGCCCGGGCGGACGCCGGGCCCGATCGTGGGACATCGGTGGATCGGGAGAGGTGAGTAGGGGGGTCGGAAGGCTGGGGGGGGGGATAGGAAGTGGGGCCAGTGGACCAAAAGAGGAGGGGAGCTGTAAGTGACGGCGGTGACCGATCGCTGCCATTTTTCGGTGGCGGCGGCCGATCACCGCCGTGACTCGGTGTGGGGGGGGTCAGGGCTCGGTCTCCAGCCATGGCAGATGCTATTGCAGCATCGGCCATGGCTGGATTGTAATATTTCACCAATTAAATTGGTGAAATATTACACATTGCTCTGATTGGCTGTTTCACTTTTAACAGCCAATCAGAGCGATCGTGGCCACGGGGGGGTTAAGCCAACCCCCCTGTGGTGAAGCACAAAGGGTCCTGTAACTGCGGGTCGGGTGACCTTTGAGTGACCCCGGTCTCCCGGCCCGCAGGGACGAGATCCTTTCATGACGCCACATAGGCGTCATGGGTCGGAATGGCACAGGTTTTCATGACGCCTACGTGGCGTCATGGGTCGGGAAGGGGTTAATATTTGTTTTACTGTAAACTCTAATTTGTCAAAAAATTTGAATGTTTTATTGTTAGTCCTTAAAGTGGAGTAAAAATGTGACATCATTGTTCTCAGCAAAGTTCTTGGCATCAGGGATGCTTCCAGGGGTCTTCCCCATGCTGTTATCCTTCCATTCAACATTTTTCCTATTCATTTCAACATTTTCACTGCCACAGGCAGGGTCTTCTGGAAAAATGCTCAGATTTCCCATTGCCTCCCATTAAACTTGTTACTCGAAACAAGCATCCGAGCATTAGGAATTTCTTGGTTTGAGAAACGGCACCTGAGCATTTTAGTGCTCATCATCTCTAATAAGCAGTGCTTTAGGGAATCCAAATTAAGCAGGACCATGGGATAAACTAAATGAACAGGTTGCTATTCTACAGTGCTACAACAAAGTCAGCAACCGTTATGTAGGTTAGTGATAAAATTAAATAAAATCATCTTGTTACATAGACTTCAATGAATGGCTAAGTTAAAGACGGCCTGTCTCCAGGTCAAAAGTGCAATTTTATGCTCATATTTTATTACTGATGCTCCCTTGAGTATCTTTTTTTTTTTCAAATCTGACATATGATTCCAGTGCTAATTTTTATTATTTTTACCAAGGTGCCATTGCTCATAGGATTCTCTGACAGCTTTTCTTTAGACTTCTCTATGACTTTACCCAGTGAGCAATGCCTCTTGGTAAAGACAATATTAAATTGAACTAAATTATAAGTCTCATATTTCTAAAACTATGCAGTGAATTTGCGGAAAAAAATACAGATTTTAAGGGGAGCTGCAGGAATAAAAAGAGCAAAAACTGGCCATTTTTCATCTTTTGACAGGTGCTCTTTAATTTTTCACAATTAAAGATCAGTAGATTAAGAAATTCAAATTTGATAGTCTCACAGAATTTTCACCATAGAAATGGTTTATTAGGAAAATTAGGACAAATTGGTATTAAACTGGCCTCCTTGTTTGCAGCTTGAGAAGAATAAAAAAATGCTGCTATTAAAGTTCTTTTACTGCAGAATGTCTTAATTAATCATGAATAATCAATTCATATTCATACTGAGTGACTATACAGGTACTACCTGTACCACTTGACTTTTTGTATTATTATTCACAGACTGACACTACCTTTCCCATTTTCAATATGTTTCGGCACTGCAGTAGTACACCATAATCATATTAGGTCTTTATCTATTCCTATGTGGAATGAGCTGTGTGCTCTGACTTCTATCAATATAATGCCAATAATGGCGCTGATTGGTCAACCCTCATATTTTAAACTAGTTGTGATAGACTCCCGGATTTGCTGCTCTAGACCGTGTGGTATAATAGCTGTAATACATTACAGGAAATCCTGTGTGGCCGCTCCTAACCTCCTTAGCCTACTCTCTGAGTCTCCTGCAATGTGTGAAATGGCGCTAGGCATTTCTTTTACTATATGCTAGAATCAAGTCTCAAAGTGTTAGAATTCTCAAATTTTATGAATTGTAACTTGAAAATATTTTACAAGGGAATGATCCACTCATCTATATTGACAATGTATTATCACTAAATATAGTAACATTTATAAAAAATAAACTAACAGGCAAAACATAAAGAGAAATAACACCAACTTTGAAGTGTAAGTAGTAAAACAGGTTTTTAAATTTTAAATAGCAATTTAGCTACCATGACCTTCATTCTTCTTGTTTGTCTTACAAAATGTTCTCATTGAGGTAAGGCAGCTTTGTGTTTGAGTCCTTTCGTTATCTAAGCCGAAGCCTGGCTGCCTTCCAAGCACCATTCAGCAGTACCTCTAACATTTTCTGTACAAATTGCCTTTACTTAAAGTTTTTGTTCTTGGTCACATTTTTCATTGGTTTTCTATTTAGAAAGAGCGATTTCTTTTAGAATACATAAAACTTTTGTTCTTGCACTTTTGGCCTGATCACCAAGCCATGAAACACTGTTGTCTGAAAAGTTTGTGCTGCTGTCTAGTAAAGACTTTGTTGTTGTGTTCTAAATGTTGTTAATTAATGTGGGACTGAACCTCCTCTACAGAATGTGTAATGTGTTAAACTCATTGCTTTTCATTTATACAGCTGTTTTCCATAAATGGAACTACAGAACACAAACACAACATTTAGCTCTGGTAAAAGAAATGAGAAGATGGTAGCATTGTATCATTCATAGTTTGAGCAATAGATATAAGTAGATAATGAGGAGAACATTTATATATTTACAATACTTATGTAACTCCAGAGTATTCTGCAACTCTGTGCCTCTTAGATATAGTTATAAACACTCTGGTACATTTCATTGAAAACCAAATAAGCTTCCAGAATGTTATTAGGAATTTAACAATTGTCTTTCCTGCTAATAGATAATATACCCACGTAAAGATATACATGAAAAACTATTTTTCTAAACAATAACTTTTATTGAAGTGGTTGGCCAACCATAATAATGTATAATCTACCTGAGAGTGACCGAGATAACTAAGTACAGTTGTCAGATCCACATGGAAATGAGCTGCACACTGGCAGGAGAATGACAGTAGATGAAAAAGCAAGTCAATTACAAACTTTCTTATTTCATGCTGTCTAATTAAAGCAATTTAAGCACTAGAGAATGCTCCTATTACCCCTTAACGTCCAATGACAGACAGAGTCCGTCATTGGATGCCTCCCCCTGTTTGGTGCGGGCTTCGGCGATGAGCCTGCATCTTTTCTGGCACATGACAGCTGATCTGATCAGCTGACATGTGCCCAGAACAGTTGCAGGTGGAATCACGATTCACCCGTGGCTGTTAACTTGCTAAATGCCGCTGTCAAACTCTGACAGCGGCATTTAACATGCACGAGCAGAAAGTTTGTAATTATCTCCTCCCATCGGAACTGTGTCACATGAACGCGGGTCACCGATGGGTTGGCATGACAACCCGGAGTCAGCAGGAGACCCCTGTTGCTGTCATTGCTGGATCGCTATGAGTGCCACCTGGTGGTCGGCACTCATAGCAAGTGAGCATATCTCCTACATAGAGCAGAGCGATCGGACAACTGCAGCTTCTCCCATGGACACTGTTGAAGCAAGTAAAAAGTAAAAAAAAATGTTTTTAAAAATATTTTAAAAAAATAAATAAAACTTGAAATCACCCCCCTTTCGCCCCATTCAAAATAAAACAATAAAAAAATCAAATATACATATATTTGGTATTGCCACGTTCAGAAACGCACGATCTATCAATATATAAAAATAATTAATCCAATCGGTAAACGGCGTAGCGAGAAAAAAATCAAGATGCCAGAATTACATTTTTTTGGTCGCTGCAACATTGCAATAAAATTCAATAACGGGCGATAAAAAGATCGTATCTACACCAAAATGGTATCAATAAAAATGTCAGATTGGTGTGCAAAAAATAAGCCCTCAACCAGCTCCAGATCCTGAAAAATGTAGACGCCATGGGTCTTGGAAAATGGCAAAAAATTTTTTTACAAACTTTGGAATATTTTTTCACTACTTGAATAAAAAAGAACCTAGACTTGTTTGGTGCGTATGAATTCATAATGATCAGGAGAATCATAATGGTAGGTCAGTTGTAGCATTTAGTGAATCTAGTAAAAAAGCCAAACAAAAAACAAGTGTGGCATTGCACTTTTTTTGCAATTTCACAGCACTTGGATTTTTTTTACCATTTTCTGTTACATGACATGGTAGAAACAATGATGTTATTCAGAAGTACAACTCGTCCCACAAAAAACAAGTCCTCACATGGCCATTTTGACCTAAAAATAAAAAAGTTATGGCTCTAGGAAGAAGAGGAGCAAAAAAATGAAGATTGCAAAACCAAAAATACCCCTGGTTGTTAAGGAGTTAAAGTAATGTTTATTTTTTCACATTCACATGATTCTTTTTTACTAATTTATTGAATTTGTGAATTTCAATATTTATCAATTTTAACCCCTTTCTGACGTTAGACATAATCTGTCCATGTGACCTGACACAATTTGACCATGGACGTATCATTACGTCTAAGCAGTCGGCCACGCTGACGGGGAGAGCGTGGCCAATCGCGGCCGGGTGTCTGTTGATTCTGACAGCAAACACTCGGCACTAGGTACCAGGAGCGGTCACAGACTGCTCCCAACACTTTATGCAGCATTCAAAGAGCCAGCAGAGGGGTGTCAGCCCCTCTGCCTTTGGACCAGAGACCCTGCAGCATGACGCGGGGTCCCAATCATTGCCATGGTGAGCCGGATATCGTCATGATGACATCCTGCTCACCAGAGCTAGTAAACTTGCTGATCATGCGCAGTGTATGATCAGCAAGTCCTCCCTGTCAGTGCAGCGCTGACAGCTTATATGGCATGCAGATGCTGCTTCATCTGCATGCCATAGAAGCCATCAGCCTGCAAAAAATGATTGTCCCATAGTGAGACTGAGTAAAAAAGTTAGGAAAAAGTAAAAAAATGTTTTTTAAATAATTGTAAAAATCTTAAAAAAATAAAAAATAATAAAAAATCAATATACAGTATATTCTATCACTAAATAAATATTTGAATAAAAAATATGAACAATAAAAGTACACATATTTGGTATCGCTGCGTCTGCAATGACCCGACCAATGAAACTGTCCGACTAGTTAACACCTTTAGTGAACACCATTAAAAAAAACAAGACATAAAAGAATGCCTTATCATCATACAGCTGAACAAAAGTGTAATAACACGCAATCAAAAAGATGGATATAAATAAACATGGTACCGCGGAAAACATCATCTTGTCCATCAAAAAACGAGCCATGACACAGCTCCAGCAGTGGAAAAATAAAAAAAGTTCTAGCTCTCAGAATAAAGTGTTGCAAAAACAATTATTTTTTCTATAAAATAGTTTTTATTATATAAAAGCGCCAAAACATAAAAAAAATATAATTGAGGTATAGCTATCATTGTACTGACCTCAAGAATAAAACTGCCTTATCAATTTTACCACACACAGAAAGGTATAACCCCCCAAAAGAAATTAATGAATTGCAGTTTTTTGCTAATTCTTTCTCCCAAAAATCGGAATAGAAAGTGATCAAAAAATGTCACCAATAAAAACATCAACTCGTCCCGCAAAAAACAAGACCTCACATAACTCTGTGGGCCAAAATATGGAAAATTATAGCTCTCAAAAGTGGTGATGCAAAAACTATTTTTTGCAATAAAAAGCGTCTTTTGGCGTGTGACAGCTGCCAAACATAAAAATATTAGTTTTCAACCTGGATAGTGCCAAGATGTGACTGTCCACGCTGAGAACCACTGGTGAATGAGCTGCTGGGCACGCAGCGTCAGGAACTGGGGTGATGTCATATAGGTTACCTCCGGTCACTGGGCTCCATTCCCAACCAGGCTGAGCTGTGGTGAGATCCAGTGAGAGCCCTGATTGCATCGTGAGCACTGACAGTGCTAGTGGGGATCTCACCGAAGTCATCACAGTTACATCTGGTCACTGGGCTCTGTTCCAAGCCGAGCTGAGCTGTGGTGAGATCCGAGGTGACTTATAAAATTCACATACCAGGAAACAGTAGATTAGGTTAAAAAAAGGGGGCACTTGTTGGGCATTGCCACTGTTAAGGCACATCTAGATAAGTTCCTTGGGGGGTCTAGTTTCCAAAATGGGGTCACTTGTTGAGGGTTTCTACTGTTTAGGCACATCAGGGGCTCTCCAAATGCGAAATGATGCCCGCAGTCCATTCCATCAACGTCTGCATTCCAAAACGTCACTATTTCCCTTCTGAGCCCCGACGTGTGCCCAAACAGTAGCTTTCTCCCACACATGGGGTACCAGAGTACTCAGGACTAGAGTTGAGCGATACTTTCCGATATCCAAAAGTATCGGAATCGGAATGGTATCGCCGATACCCAAAAAATATCGGCGATACCCTATACCGATACCAGAAATCCAATGTAAGTCTATGGGAACAAAATATCGGAATTATAAAAAAAACATTCTTGCCTTGTTGGTTAATTGTACATGAAGGAAAACAACAAAGAGTAATGTAGAATGTATTGGGGGAGGTTGAGGAGACATTAAAGGCATAGATGTTTAACCCAATCAAATGGAATAGCATTAATATTTTTTTTTTTTTAAAGATGTTCGGATTGACGAAGAAATTGACAATGTTGTTAACGTTTTTTCTATTTTGGCAAATATGTATATTTCACAACTTCCATGCCCTTCACCTTTTTAACTTTTGACACACTTTCTCCTTCATAATCTTCAGCAGCATCATCTTTTTCATCAAATTATTCTTCATCTTCACCTTCTTTATCTTCTTCTTAAACTTCTTGCTATTCATCTTTTTGTTAACATTACTCATATTGTTCTTATTAAACTATTATTCTTCTTCATATTCTACTTCATCTTCATCTTCTTCATCATATTCTTATTTGTGACAGAGATTCCTGTACTTGTAATCTGTAAAAGTATGAATTTTTCATCCTTCCGTTCTTGCTGTCACAAAAGATTTAAATTACAACAGTATTTGTCCGTGTTCAGTTTAGCCTGCAGCAGCAGGCATTTTCCAGGGGCACCACGAGGAGGAACGGACTCACCCCCATACACTGCTTAGTCTTCTTCTGCTTATAATTTAGAGCATATATTTTGCTCTTCATTTTGGTCTTATACTTAATGTTCTTCTGCTTTTTGATCTTCTGCTTATTGTTCTTCTGTCTCTTTTTCTGTATCTTGTAGTTTGTCTTAACTTTCTTTGTCCTGTTGGTGATCTTCTTCTGGGTAATCTTTTATTTTTCTTCTTTGATTGATTGTTCAGTTGTTTATTTTAGTTGTCTTAATTCTCGTCCTGTTGGTTCGCTTGAGTTGCTTCGTCGTCGCCTTGTGGTCGTCATCTTCTTCGGGGTGGTCATCAGGGTCGTCGTCTTCATTGTTGGAGATCCAGAGTGATTACCCAAAAAAACATTTAAAAAATCTTCAATTTGTAAATGTAGCTGAAGGTACAAGAAGGCTGACTAACTTCCGAGAACCAGCTGATGTTACTGGAACCCGGAGGGGCAGCAGAAGAAAAAGAGCCAATGGCACAACCGAGGACCAGCTGACGTTACTGGGACACGGTTACTAAGCAGGAGGTACCTGTGCTCCAAAGCACTACCAAGGACCAGCAGACATTGCTGGAACTCGGATACCGAGATGGAGGCACCTAGGCCAAAGGCACTGCGGAGAACCAGTTGATGGTACTGGAACCCGGACGGGTAGCAGAAGGTACAAGAGCCAATGCAAGTAACGAGGACCAGCTGACTGTGCTGGAACCCGGAGGGGCCAGCAGAAGGAAAAGAGCCAATGGCACAACCGAGGACCAGCTGACGTTACTGGGACACGGTTACTAAGCAGGAGGTACCTGTGCTCCAAAGCACTACCAAGGACCAGCAGACGTTGCTGGAACTCGGATACCGAGATGGAGGCACCTAGGCCAAAGGCACTGCGGAGAACCAGTTGACGGTACTGGAACCCGGACGGGTACCATAAGCCACCCATGAAAATGTAAGTTGACAGGCCGCAAGCCGTCCGCAGTTACCGAATCACACAGTCCTACAGTGGGTGCTTGTCCTATTGTCACAACGGAAACAGCCTTTATTTACATATCCCACAGCACACATAGGGATGACCTAAACTGCAGGCACCATATAGTCGGCTAACCAGAATGCAACACGACAGGACAACTTATTGGAGGCTAATTGACGTTGACACTGCCAGGAAACAGCTGTCGTGCTGTAACCAGGCTGGGCAGGAGTCAGTACCCGTGCCAAGTACTTCCGAGCAACAACTGGCGGTGTTGGAGCCCAGGGATGAGAAGAGAACAGGGTGGAGGCAGCAGGACTTTTTGCCGTACACACAGCAGGGGAACAGCTGACATAACTGAACCCCAGTAACACAGGAGCAAGTGTTGACTGTGCTAATAGCACTTCCAGGCAACAACTGGCGGTGTTGGAGCCCAGGGATGAGAGGAGGACAGGGTGGAGGCAGCAGGACTTTTTGACGTACACACAGCAGGGGAACAGCTGGTGTTACTGAACCCCAGTAACACAGGAGCAAGTGTTGACTGTGCTAACAGCACTTCTAGGCAACAACTGGCGGTGTTGGAGCCCAGGGTCAAGGAGGATGTTTAAATAGTAGATCAAGTATTTTCCTTGTTACGTGTCAATTTTAAATGTCTATACTCCAAACAAGAGAAAGATAAGCTTTACTACCATAAGATGATGATTTCAGTTAAAAAAATATTGAGATAAATAAAGAATTGACAAACATAAACGCATACTTTAACATGTTTAACAGCAATGCAAACCACAAAATAAATTAGTTAAGGAATCTGCTATATGGTTGTACATAAAAGCATACAAGTACATATCTGAATCCATTAATGATGGATAAGTAACAGTATGTACACCATTTTTATTGTATAGACAATGAATGTCTGACTTCAAAACATCATCAGCATTACAAGTTATCTGTGACATTAATAAAATGTTACATTTGCTGAATAATGTCACTAAACAGTTTATAAAAATTATACAATTTCCATCATGTAATACTCATAATATGTGCCAATAATCATTTTTATTAACAAACATAACCTTTAAAAAGTGCATAGTGCAAATTGCTATTTATGCCTGACTGTGGACTTGCAAGCATGACAACGGATAGATAAGGTATATATAGATGAGACTGCATAGCCACAGATGGTGAATGGCCATGTAATACTGTACCTCAATAAAGTGTGCGTCACTACATAATTTTTTTTATATAGCTTTATAAACAGGGTACGTGCATGTATGCTTGCGCCTTTGTTTGGACGCACAGACTGCCTTCCTGCTGTGATGCGTTGGGTAGTGAACAGTTGTGTGCAGTGTTCACTGCAGTCTCTGCGGAATAACCACACTTAGGCCTTATAACTTTTCAGACTTTCTTTATCAATCTACCAAGATGAAGAAGGCAGGGAGTAAGGCACGTGGTCGTGGCCGTGGAGTTTCAGCAGGGAGAGGACGTTGGGATTCTGTGGCTGCTGCCGCCCCCAGTGACACAGCATCCATCAGTTTTCCCCGTGAGCGTTCCTTTATGCGCACTTTTGTAGGAGGTCGGCGTACCCCCCTGCTGTGGGAAGAACAAATTGAAGCCGTTGTTGGTTGGATGTCAGCCAATGCATCGACTTCAATTGCTTCCACCTCCTCTCAGGACCACAGCACTGTTGAGCAACCATCTGTCTCTTCACCGCCTGCCAAATTGCCCAGGCTGTCACAGAGTTCTGTACAGGAGCCAGCTGAGTCTCTGCTTCTGTTCTCAGAATCTGTTGGCTTGCAAACAGGGGCCCAGCCAAGCAGCATTCTGGAATGTGAAGAAGAGGGAGTATGCAGTGATGCGCAACAGCTGTGTCTCTCTGAATCTGAAGAGGCGGGTGAGACAGTGCCGATGGTCAGCACACCGCAGAACGCATCTGATGATGATGAGACTCAGGTGCCAGTTTCTGTTGAGCATGGTGCTGGCCAGACCACCCAACAGCAGCAGGTGTTGGAAGAGGGTAGTGGAGATGATGAGGTCCAAGACCCAACATGGCGTGAGGAACAGGAAGGTGGTGGGAGCAGCTCAGAGGAATACTAATAATAATAATAATAATATTAATTTATATAGCGCCATCATATTCCGCAGCGCTTTACAGTTTAGCAGTTTCAGAACACAAGTCATAAGTAACAACGTTAACAATACAATAATTTAAGCAAAATAAGTCGCCCCTGCTCGTGACAGCTTAACATCTACAATGAGGTGGGGGAGATACAAAGTATAGGTGTTTATATACAATGGTGCATTTACAATGATGGTCCAGCCATCTTAAGGGAGTGAGGGATGGAGATAGTGAATGGGCTAGACACACACACACACACTTACACAGAATACATAGAATGACTTTGATTAGTGAATGTGATAGGCCGCTCTGAACAAATGTGTTTTGAGGGAGCGCCTGAAACCATGCAAATTGTCGATAGTCCTAATTTTTTGGGGTACAGCATTCCAGAGGATTGGCGCAGCGCGGGAGAAGTCTTGGAGTCGGGAGTGGGAGGTACGGATTAGTGCAGAGGTTAGTCGAAAGTCGTTTGCAGAGCGCAGCAGTCGGTTAGGCCGATAGATAGAAATGAGGGAGGAGATATAGGGGGGTGCTGCACTGTGGATAGCTTTGTGGCTGAGAACCAGTACTTTGGTTGAAAGCTGTGAGAGGCCTAGAGAAGTGGTTAGTGATAGAAGGAAGATAGAGGAAGACATTGCCCCAACGGTACAAACAGGAGGGAGAGTTAGGCTGCAGACTCGGTTGCCTGTAGCCTCCAGTTTGGCACCTGTTCGGAGCAGTTGTCTTCCAAAAGTCAAAACGTGCGCTCCCAGGACTTGCACTGCGTGGTCCTTTTTTGACACACTTGCAGATGATATTTGCTATGTCAAATGCAAGCTGTGTAATCAAAAATTAAAAATAGGTAAAAGTGTCAGTAACCTCAATACCACTAATATGTGGAAACATGTGCGGACAAAGCACGTAGTTGAGTTGCAAAGACACACTGGAGATGTAGGCCAACCTACAGCAGCACCTACATCTTCAGGTTGTGTTGAAGCCTCTTCATCGAGCTCACACACAACTGGTTCTGCTTCCTCACAGGATCGCCATGGAAGAACCTCGGTCACTGTTGTCCAGAGACAAAGTGTTATTCCACACACAGCAGCAAGTTCCCTGTCATCCTCACACTCCCAGGCCACAAAACAGCCATCAGTAGCACAGGCATGGAATAAAAGATGGCCATACTCGGCAAACCATCCACGAGCACAGGCTCTGAATGCTGTCATTGCAAAACTCCTGTCCCTTGAAATGCTGTCATTCAGGCTGGTGGAGACAGACAGTTTCCGTAACTTAATATCATTGTCAGTCCCACAATACAATGTGCCAAGCCGATTTCATTTCAGCAGGCAAGCCGTCCCTGGTCTGCAAAAGCATGTTGAGGGAAAAATTAAACATGCGCTACTAAACGCCATCAGTATCAAGGTCCACCTGACCACCGATGCGTGGACCAGTACCCATTGTTATGATCTGCTACAACCACTAAGGAAAGAAGGGAATTCTGTCCCTACAATAGAACTAAGCTGAATCCCTACGATGTAACGGGGAACCTGATCCTGTGACCAGACCCGCTAAAGTCCTCAGCTAGTCTGAACGAAGACCTATAGTTGCGAGGGAGGAATCCCTACAAGATCTAGGGACTGGGAGAAAAGGTGGACACCTCCTAACAGAAATTGTAGCAGGGATAATTAAACAGAAAACAAAATACTTTGAGATCCTAACATCAAGCAAAACTGACTGAGTAAGGCACCTAAGCACCCGGCTAGCTTAACAGTAGATAATACAATGAAGTCAAGCAAAGCCAGAAGGGCGGAGCCAGACTAAATAGGGAAAAAAGGTCATGTGACCAGCAAACTGAAACAAAACCTAACAAGAGGGTTCTAACACCCATGGCCAGGGACAATACCTTTCCCTCACTGCCCATTGGGTCAATGTTGTGGAGCCGGGTACTGATCTTGCGAGTGGCGCTGTACGTGTTCTGCCAACTCCAAGGATTGCAGGAATCAAGTCTGTACACATTGACTCCTCCTCCTACTCCAGTTCCTCAGAATCATCGCTGCAGGAGCCGTCACGGTATACCTCCACATGGACCCGTGAACGCTTACCTGTTGCGACCGATATGAGCACAGCCGTGTCCAAACGTCAACAGGCCGTCCTGAAATTAATTTCCATGGGGAATCGAAGCCACACAGCGCAGGAGCTCTGGAATGCCATCAAGCAGGAGAGCGACGTGTGGTTTTTGGCAGCGAATCTCCAGCCAGGCTTGGTAGTGTGTGACAATGGCCGAAATCTGGTGGCAGCTCTGGGCCTTGGCAACCTCACTCACATACCTTGTCTGTCACATGTGCTCAACTTGGTCGTGCAGAGTTTTTGGAGGGACTATCCGGATCTTGATGCACTGCTGCACAAGGTCCGCCTAGAGTGCGCTCACTTGCGACGTTCCAGCATGGCCAGATCGCTGATTGCAGCTCTGCAACGCAGATTTCGCCTTCCTGAACATCGCATCTTATGTGACGTACTCACCAGGTGGAATTCCACGTTACATATGTTGAAGCGGTTGTGTGAGCAGCAGCCAACAGTAATGGAGTATCAGCTGCATCAGGCGCAATCAACTCGCAATTTGCGCCGTTCACACTTCACCACTACTGACTGGGCCTCTATAATAATAATAATCTTTATTTATATAGCGCCAACATATTCCGCAGCGCTTTACAGTTTAACAGTTTCAGAACACAAGTCATAAGTAACAACGTTAACAATACAATAATTAAAGCAATATAAGCCGCCCCTGCTCGTGACAGCTTACAATCTACAATGAGGTGGGGGAGATACAAAGTACAGGTGTTTATATACAATGGTGTATTTACAATGATGGTCCAGCCATTTTGAGGGAGTCATGGATGGATGGAGATAGTGAATGGGCTACACACACAGACTTACACATAGAATGACTTTGATTAGTGAATGTGATAGGTCGCTCTGAACAAATGTGTTTTGAGTGAGCGCCTGAAACCATGATAATTGCGGATAGTCCTAATTTCTTGGGGTAGAGCATTCCAGAGGATTGGCGCAGCACGGGAGAAGTCTTGTAGTCGGGAGTGGGAGGTACGGATTAGTGCAGAGGTTAGTCGAAGGTTGTTTGCAGAGCGCAGCAGTCGGTTAGGCCGATAGATAGAAATGAGGGAGGAGATGTAGGGGGGTGCTGCACTGTGGAGAGCTTTGTGGGTGACAACCAGTACTTTGAATTGGATACTATAATGAATGGGCAGCCAGTGTAAGGACTGGCGAAGGACTCTATGAAGGTAATCTGCCACGTTTTGCGTGCGTTTCATGAGTCAACGCGGATGGCGAGTGCAGATGATGCACTAGTCAGCCTGACTGTCCCCCTTATCTGCCTGCTTCAAAAAACAATGCAAGCACTAAGGGATGAGGTTTTGGAAGAGGTGGAGGATGAGGAGTCACAAATTCAGTCACCTTCTGGACAGTCAGCGCATTGTGGTTCCTCACAAAGGGCTGGGCAGGGCTCACTTTGTGAGGAGGATGAGGAGGAGTCAATGGAGGAGGAAGACATCGCTCCAGAGGGAGGTACACAACGCTCTAGTCAGTATGTATAGCGAGGGTGGGGTGATGCAGAGCAGGCAGAGATGACGCCTCTTGCAGGGGACAGCATTTCTTGGCCAGTTGGGAGTCTGCAGCACATGGTTGATTTCATGCTGCAGTGCCTGAGAAACGACCGCCGCATCGCCCACATTCTCACCACGTCTGATTATTGTGTGTCCACCCTCCTAGACCCTCGCTACCGGGACAACTTACAAAGCCTCATCACACTGTTGAACCGGGAGCGTAAAATGCGGGAGTACCAAGACACACTGGTGCAATCCATAATGTTCTCCATTCCAGCCGAAAGCACTGCTGCTACTACTGCTTTACAAAGCAGCTTTGTGCGTCGAGGCAGTGGAGACAGCTCTGCAACAAGAGGGAGCACAAGCAGCGCCTCTGCACAGGGCAAGATGTTATGATTTGGTAGCTGAGGAGAGCAGGCAAAAAAGGCAATACATCAGAGAGGTTGGAATCTATGGGATTGTAGTACCCTGACTAACCACCACAAATAAAGGCAGGCGTGGAGCGTACCTACGTTGGTCCTAGACGCCTCGTCACAGCCTGAGAAGCTACACCTAAAGATAGAAAGAGGAAAGCTATCTGCCCTGGAGCAGATCCACAAAGAACATAGAAAGCCCCCAAACATGTAATGGCGGTTAGACAAGAAGAAATACTGACACAGACAGAAAATAGTATGAGCAAACGTTGGTGCTCAAACTTCATAAATAGAAAAGGATAGGAAGGGCACTTTATGCAATCACAAAAAACCCTGAAAAGTACCAACTCTACTAATTACAAAAACACCTGAGATGACACGACCTCTAGCACCTAAATTAGTTCTCTGGTGTAACAAAAACTAAACAGCAGCCACAGAAAAAAGTGGAAAAGGAAAATTAACAAACAACAGTGGCTGAACTAAACTGAGAGGAGCACAAGCCCCCAAGGGGACCCGGCAGACCCCACAGAAGTGCAGGACAAAATGCCAAAAAAACCACAAAAAAATAAAAGAAGAAAATGTCTTATCTGTTAGAAAAAGATGCAGGCACGAAACAGCAAGCTACAAAGTGTACAGGAATCAAAGATGAGACCAGAACAATTGATCACCGTCAACCCTGATGGGAGGGAAACTCCCTTATATAACACCAGTCAGTAACACCTGATCTCCAATCTTCACAATCTTCATTGGATAGTTCAGTACTGTTTGTAACCACCAGAGGGAGCTTCTGCTCAGAATTCATTTCTAGCACATTCACAACAGCAAGACCAGTATGTTCCAAATGTGGCAAAGTTTTGTGGCAGCGCCACTAATGTCTACACCATCCGAGATGGCTCCAGTCAGCAGGAGGCAAAGTTTCCGTAAGATGGTGACAGACTACATGTCTTGGCCTCTCAGTGTACTCCCAGATGGCTCTTCCCCATTCAAGTTTTGGGTCTCTAAGCTGGATACATGGCCAGAGCTTAGCCAGTATGCATTGGAGGTGCTGGCTTGCCCTGCTGCCAGTGTATTATCGGAGCGCTTCTTTAGTGCTGCAGGTGGTGTACTAACAGACCGTAGCATGCGACTATCCTCCGATAATGTAGACCGGCTTACTTTTCTGAAAATGAACAAGGCATGGATCTCGCATGAATTTGCCTGTCCGGTTTCAGATTAAATAACTGGTTGGCAATGTTATCCAAGTCTCCTGTTAGGCCGGGATCACACATGCGAGAAACACGGCTGAGTCTCGCATGTGAAATCCCAGCTCTGGCGCCGGCACTCAGGAGTGGAGCAAGCGGCTGCATATAAATACATGCAGCCGCACACTCCACTCCTGAGTGCCAGTGCCAGAGCTGGGATTTCACATGCGAGACTCAGCCGTGTTTCTCGCATGTGTGATCCCGGCCTTATGTTCATCTTTCTACCACCTGAACTCTACTGCCTGGGCTACAACACTGCCAGTTGCTGCTCAGAAGTGTTGGATGCACAGATCAAAACAATCGCTGATGTGTTTGTGGGGTTCAGTAACGCCTGCTGTTCCCCTGCTGTGTGTCCGGCAAAAATTACTGCTAGGTAGCTACACATGTTGAAAAAAACATGACATGTTAAAGTGGCTACTGCTACACATAGATAAAGGCTACACCCTTATTTCTAAGCTGTAAACAAGTGAAATGTCACCTTTAAAACCATAAAATTATTAGTCTTTGTCACAAATCTGTAACAAAATAATTGTGACATATTACTGCAGATATCCACATGTCGAACACAAATGCTAACACAAAAGCCTACTTATGCTATAGGGTACTGATGGTGAACCTTGTCACTCCATAACTTAGACAAATCCAACTCACATCATGCCTCAAATGCTGCAATGTTGGAAGTGCATAATGTGGGTTGAACTTTGACAACAGCTGCAGTGCGAAGGTTAGCCTTCAGTGTTCTTGGCTTTTAAATAAAAGCATACAAGTAAATTTAATAATCCATTGTTGATTAAGGGACGTGATGTACACCTGTAATATTGTGCAAACAATGGATGTAGGACTAGTCCTCTTCAACATTACTTATATTTGTGTCATTTCAAAAAATACATATTTAATTACAAATTTAACAACCCATATCATAAAGGTCCATCATGTAAAAATGAGAATCGGTAACAAAACTCATGCATTACCTTGTTAAAGTCAATAGTGCATAGTCACAATAGCTAAATATATACCTGCAAGTTTTGCTGAAACAACGACAACTGATAGAAAAGGTGAATGATATCTAGTTATCAGACTGAATAGCGACACCTGTACAATGTCGATATAATACTGTACCTTAACAAAAAGGCTGTTTGCAACCAATGTATTATATACGGATGGAGCGCATCACACTAATAGATTTGAGTTATTTGAAATAGAATGGAGCAGCACCAATTAGAGAAAAATGTCAAGGATGAGGCAGTGAGACATGCTCAGCAGAGTACAAGCAGCAGTGGTTGAAGAACTAACTGGAGCTTGATCTGCACTCCAAAAATGAAAACCTCTGACTACAGTAAACACTGCACACAACTGTTCAGTAGCTGTGAAAGGCCCGCTTGTGTACTTCTATACTGTTTGCAACCAATGTATTGGATACGGATGGAAGCACGTTACACTAATAGATTTGAATTATTTGAAATAGAATGTAGCAGCAACAATTAGAGAAAAATGTCAAGGATGAGGCAGTGAGACACGCTCAGCAGAGTACAAGCAGCAGTGGTTGAAGAACTAACTGGAGCGGGATCTGCACTCCAAAAAAAAAACCTCACAGACTAGAGTGAACACTGCACACAACTGTTCACTATCTCTGAAAGGCTCCTTTGTGTACTTGTATAGTGTTTGCAACCAATGTATTGGATACGGATGGAAGCACGTCACACTAATAGATTTCATTTTTTTTAAATAGAATGGAGCAGCACCAATTAGAGAAAAATGTCAAGGATGAGGCAGTGACACACGCTCAGCAGAGTACAAGCAGCAGTGGTTCAAGAACTAACTGGAGCGTGATCTGCACTTCAAAAAAAAAAACCTCACAGACTAGAGTGAACACTGCACACAACTGTTCACTATCTCTGAAAGGCTCCTTTGTGTACTTCTATAGTGTTTGCAACCAATGTATTGGATACGGATGGAAGCACGTCACACTAATAGATTTCATTTTTTTTAAATAGAATGGAGCAGCACCAATTAGAGAAAAATGTCAAGGATGAGGCAGTGAGACACGCTCAGCAGAGTACAAGCAGCAGTGGTTCAAGAACTAACTGGAGCGTGATCTGCACTGAAAAAAAAAAAAAACCTCACAGACTAGAGTGAACACTGCACACAACTCTTCACTATCTCTGAAAGGCTCCTTTGTGTACTTCTATAGTGTTTGCAACCAATGTATTGGATACGGATGGAAGCACGTCACACTAATAGATTTGATTTTTTTTTAAATAGAATGGAGCAGCACCAATTAGAGAAAAATGTCAAGGATGAGGCAGTGACACACGCTCAGCAGAGTACAAGCAGCAGTGGTTGAAGAACTAACTGGAGCATGATCTGCACTCCAAAAAAAAAAAACCTCACAGACTAGAGTGAACACTGCACACAACTGTTCACTATCTCTGAAAGGCTCCTTTGTGTACTTGTATAGTGTTTGCAACCAATGTATTGGATACGGATGGAAGCACGTCACACTAATAGATTTCATTTTTTTAAATAGAATGGAGCAGCACCAATTAGAGAAAAATGTCAAGGATGAGGCAGTGACACACGCTCAGCAGAGTACAAGCAGCAGTGGTTCAAGAACTAACTGGAGCGTGATCTGCACTCAAAAAAAAAAAAACCTCACAGACTAGAGTGAACACTGCACACAACTCTTCACTATCTCTGAAAGGCTCCTTTGTGTACTTCTATAGTGTTTGCAACCAATGTATTGGATACGGATGGAAGCACGTCACACTAATAGATTTCATTTTTTTTAAATAGAATGGAGCAGCACCAATTAGAGAAAAATGTCAAGGATGAGGCAGTGACACACGCTCAGCAGAGTACAAGCAGCAGTGGTTCAAGAACTAACTGGAGCGTGATCTGCACTCAAAAAAAAAAACCTCACAGACTAGAGTGAACACTGCACACAACTCTTCACTATCTCTGAAAGGCTCCTGTTATGTTTCGGTAGCTGAGGAGTGCAGGTAAAAAAGGCAATACACCAGAGCAGTTGGAATCTATGAGATTGCAGTACCCTGACTAACCACCACAACTAGAGGCAGCCGTGGAGCGTTCCTACGTTGGTCCTAGACGCCTCGTCACAGCCTGAGAAACTAACTACACCTAAAGATAGAAATAGGAAAGCTATCTGCCCCGGAGCAGAACCCCAAAGATAACAGAAAGCCCCCAAACATGTAATGGCGGTTAGACAAGAGGAAATACAGACACAGAAAGAAAATAGTATGAGCAAACGCTGGGGCCCAAACTATCTAAATAGAAAAGGATAGGAAGGGTACTTACTGCAATCCCAGAAAACCCTGAAAAGCACCAACTCTACTAATTTCAAAATCACCTGAGATCACACGACCTCTACCACCTAAATTAGTTCTCTGGTGTAACAAAATCAAAACAGCAGCCACTGAAAAAACTGGAAAAAACAAAAGAACAAAACTCAGTGGCTGAACTTAACTGAGAGGGCAGAAGCCCCCAGAGGGGACCCTGAAGGCCCCCAAAGAAGTGCAGGACAAAATGCAAAAATATAGCACAAACACAAAGGAAGCAAAAGTCTTATCTGTTAGCAGGAGATGCAGACACGACACAGCAGGCTACAAGGGAAACTGGAATGAAGGATTCAGACCAGAACAATTGATCACCGGCAACCCTGATGGGAAAATGACTCCCTTATATAAGACCAGTCAGTAACACCTGATTCCCAGTCCTCACAATCTTCACTAGCACCGCTTGTAACCACCAGAGGGAGCCTCTGCTCAGAACTCATCTCAAACCCATTCACAACAGTACCCCCCCTTGAGGAGGGGTCACCGAACCCTCATTTGAGCAACCAGGTCGGTCAGGATGAGTTCTATGATACGCACGGATAAGTCTCCTAGCATGGATGTCCGAAGCAAACACCCAAGAATTGTCTTCCTGACCATAACCTCTCCATTTAACCAAATACTGGAGTTTCCGTCTAGAAAAACGAGAATCCAATATTTTCTCAACCACATACTCCAGATTGCCCTCAACCAAAACAGGGTCAGGAGGCACAGCAGCAGGAACCACTGGCTCAACAAACCTCTTCAATAAGGACTTGTGGAACACGTTATGGATCTTAAATGTCCCTAGAAGAAGCAAACGAAAAGAAACAGGATTAATAATCTCCATGATCTTATAAGGTCCAATGAACCTAGGCTTAAATTTAGGAGATGCTACTCTCATAGGAATATTCTTTGAGGACAACCAGACCAAGTCCCCCACTTTAAACCGAGGACCATCAGTCCTATGCCGGTTAGCAAACCGCTGGGCCTTCTCCTGAGAGAGGGACAACCTCTCCACTACCTGGTCCCAAATCTGTTGCATACGCTCCACAACAGAGTCAACACCTGGACAGACAGAAGCCTCCGTCTGTCCTGAAGAAAATCGAGGGTGAAACCCAGAATTACAGAAAAACGGAGACATCAAAGTGGCAGAGCTAGCCCTATTATTAAGAGCAAACTCAGCCAAAGGCAAAAAAGAGACCCAGTCATCCTGATCAGCAGACACAAAGCATCTTAGATAAGTCTCCAATGTCTGGTTTGTTCTCTCAGTTTGACCATTGGTCTGAGGATGAAATGCAGAGGAGAAAGACAATTGAACACCCAGTTTAGAACAAAAAGTCCTCCAAAATCTGGAAACAAACTGGACTCCTCTGTCAGACACAATGTTCTCAGGAATGCCGTGTAAACGAACCACGTGCTGAAGGAACAACGGCACCAATTCAGAGGAGGAAGGCAACTTAGGTAATGGCACAAGATGTATCATTTTGGAAAACCTATCACAAATTACCCAGATGGTGGTCATTCTCTGAGAAACAGGAAGATCGGAAATGAAATCCATAGAGATATGGGTCCATGGTCTCTTGGGCACAGGCAATGGCATCAACAAACCACTAGAGCGAGAGCAAGGCTTGGAGCGAGAGCAAGTCCCGCAGGACTGCACAAATTCCCTGACATCACGAGACAAGGTAGGCCACCAAAAGGACCGACTAACCAAGTCTCTGGTACCAAAAATTCCGGGATGCCCAGCCAATGCGGAACAATGAATCTCAGACATCACACTCTTTTTCCATTGGTCCGGGACAAACAATTTTCCAACAGGGCAGCGCTCGGGCCTATCCTCCTGACACCCCTCCAGAGCAAGTCTCAAATTGGGCGAGATGGCGGAAAGAACTACACCCTCTTTCAAAATAACAGAAGGATCAGATAACTCAGGAGAGTCCGCAAGGAAACTCCTCGAGAGGGCATCCGCCTTAACATTCTTAGTGCCAGGAAGAAAGGAAACCACAAAATTAAAACGTGTGAAAAACAAGGCCCACCTGGCCTGTCTAGGATTGAGTCGCTTGGCAGATTCCAGATAGACCAGATTCTTATGGTCCGTAAGGACCACCACCTGATGTTTGGCTCCCTCCAGCCAATGTCTCCACTCTTCAAAAGCCCACTTCATGGCCAATAACTCCCGATTACCTACGTCATAATTATGTTCAGTAGGAGAAAATTTTCGAGAGAAAAAGGCACAAGGGTTACTTTTAGAGGTCTCTGGATCTTTTTGGGACAAAACGGCACCTGCCCCCATTTCAGAGGCATCAACCTCCACCTGAAATGGCAGAGAAACATCAGGCTGCCGTAGAACAGGAGCAGAAGTGAATCTCTGCTTAAGTTCCTGAAATGCAGAGACTGCCTCAGGAGGCCAAGTCACCACATCAGAACCCTTTCTGGTCAAATCAGTTAATGGTTTAACAATAACCGAGAAATTACCAATAAATTTACGATAAAAATTGGCAAAACCCAAAAATCTCTGAAGAGCCTTTAATGAAGTAGGTTGGACCCAATCACAGATGGCCTGAACCTTGACCGGGTCCATTTCAATAACAGATGGGGACAAAATGAATCCCAGAAATGAGATCCTCTGTACGCCAAAAAGACACTTTGATCCCTTCACATACAGAGCATTCTCTCTCAAAATCTGGAATACAGTTCGAACATGTTTCACATGAGAGTCCCAGTCATTAGAAAAAATCAAGATATCATCCAAATAAACAATCAGAAATTTGTCCACAAAATCCCTGAAAATGTCATTCATGAAGGACTGGAAGACGGAAGGAGCATTAGTGAGCCCAAAGGGCATCACTAGGTACTCAAAATGCCCTTCAGGGGTATTGAATGCCGTCTTCCATTCATCCCCGTGCTTAATGCGACTAAGGTTATACGCCCCCCTCAGGTCAAGCTTGGTAAACCAAGTAGCGTTTTTCACCCTGGAAAACAGGTCAGAAATCAAGGGTAACGGGTATTGATATTTCACAGTAATATTATTCAAGAGACGATAATCAATACACGGCCTTAATGAACCATCTTTTTTGGCCACAAAGAAAAAACCGGCACCTAAGGGTGAAGAGGATGGTCTGATATGACCCTTCCCCAATGATTCCTTGATATAAGACCGCATAGCGTCATGTTCAGGTACAGACAAGTTAAAAAGGCGACCTTTAGGGAATTTACTACCCGGCACTAATTCAATAGCGCAGTCATAGCTCCTATGGGGAGGCAAGGATGCAGATTTACTTTCGCTAAAACATCAGAAAAATCAAACAAAAAGTCAGGAACATCCTGAGCCTGGGGGGAGGCAGAAAAAACAGGAGTGTTGGTATTAACACATTGGCAGCCCCAACTGGTTACAGACA
>JARQOD010000001.1:173385406-173512967 GCA_033576555.1 Oophaga sylvatica | reverse complement strand
AAACACCCAAGAATTGTCTTCCTGACCATAACCTCTCCATTTAACCAAATACTGGAGTTTCCGTCTAGAAAAACGAGAATCCAATATTTTCTCAACCACATACTCCAGATTGCCCTCAACCAAAACAGGGTCAGGAGGCACAGCAGCAGGAACCACTGGCTCAACAAACCTCTTCAATAAGGACTTGTGGAACACGTTATGGATCTTAAATGTCCCTAGAAGAAGCAAACGAAAAGAAACAGGATTAATAATCTCCATGATCTTATAAGGTCCAATGAACCTAGGCTTAAATTTAGGAGATGCTACTCTCATAGGAATATTCTTTGAGGACAACCAGACCAAGTCCCCCACTTTAAACCGAGGACCATCAGTCCTATGCCGGTTAGCAAACCGCTGGGCCTTCTCCTGAGAGAGGGACAACCTCTCCACTACCTGGTCCCAAATCTGTTGCATACGCTCCACAACAGAGTCAACACCTGGACAGACAGAAGCCTCCGTCTGTCCTGAAGAAAATCGAGGGTGAAACCCAGAATTACAGAAAAACGGAGACATCAAAGTGGCAGAGCTAGCCCTATTATTAAGAGCAAACTCAGCCAAAGGCAAAAAAGAGACCCAGTCATCCTGATCAGCAGACACAAAGCATCTTAGATAAGTCTCCAATGTCTGGTTTGTTCTCTCAGTTTGACCATTGGTCTGAGGATGAAATGCAGAGGAGAAAGACAATTGAACACCCAGTTTAGAACAAAAAGTCCTCCAAAATCTGGAAACAAACTGGACTCCTCTGTCAGACACAATGTTCTCAGGAATGCCGTGTAAACGAACCACGTGCTGAAGGAACAACGGCACCAATTCAGAGGAGGAAGGCAACTTAGGTAATGGCACAAGATGTATCATTTTGGAAAACCTATCACAAATTACCCAGATGGTGGTCATTCTCTGAGAAACAGGAAGATCGGAAATGAAATCCATAGAGATATGGGTCCATGGTCTCTTGGGCACAGGCAATGGCATCAACAAACCACTAGAGCGAGAGCAAGGCTTGGAGCGAGAGCAAGTCCCGCAGGACTGCACAAATTCCCTGACATCACGAGACAAGGTAGGCCACCAAAAGGACCGACTAACCAAGTCTCTGGTACCAAAAATTCCGGGATGCCCAGCCAATGCGGAACAATGAATCTCAGACATCACACTCTTTTTCCATTGGTCCGGGACAAACAATTTTCCAACAGGGCAGCGCTCGGGCCTATCCTCCTGACACCCCTCCAGAGCAAGTCTCAAATTGGGCGAGATGGCGGAAAGAACTACACCCTCTTTCAAAATAACAGAAGGATCAGATAACTCAGGAGAGTCCGCAAGGAAACTCCTCGAGAGGGCATCCGCCTTAACATTCTTAGTGCCAGGAAGAAAGGAAACCACAAAATTAAAACGTGTGAAAAACAAGGCCCACCTGGCCTGTCTAGGATTGAGTCGCTTGGCAGATTCCAGATAGACCAGATTCTTATGGTCCGTAAGGACCACCACCTGATGTTTGGCTCCCTCCAGCCAATGTCTCCACTCTTCAAAAGCCCACTTCATGGCCAATAACTCCCGATTACCTACGTCATAATTATGTTCAGTAGGAGAAAATTTTCGAGAGAAAAAGGCACAAGGGTTACTTTTAGAGGTCTCTGGATCTTTTTGGGACAAAACGGCACCTGCCCCCATTTCAGAGGCATCAACCTCCACCTGAAATGGCAGAGAAACATCAGGCTGCCGTAGAACAGGAGCAGAAGTGAATCTCTGCTTAAGTTCCTGAAATGCAGAGACTGCCTCAGGAGGCCAAGTCACCACATCAGAACCCTTTCTGGTCAAATCAGTTAATGGTTTAACAATAACCGAGAAATTACCAATAAATTTACGATAAAAATTGGCAAAACCCAAAAATCTCTGAAGAGCCTTTAATGAAGTAGGTTGGACCCAATCACAGATGGCCTGAACCTTGACCGGGTCCATTTCAATAACAGATGGGGACAAAATGAATCCCAGAAATGAGATCCTCTGTACGCCAAAAAGACACTTTGATCCCTTCACATACAGAGCATTCTCTCTCAAAATCTGGAATACAGTTCGAACATGTTTCACATGAGAGTCCCAGTCATTAGAAAAAATCAAGATATCATCCAAATAAACAATCAGAAATTTGTCCACAAAATCCCTGAAAATGTCATTCATGAAGGACTGGAAGACGGAAGGAGCATTAGTGAGCCCAAAGGGCATCACTAGGTACTCAAAATGCCCTTCAGGGGTATTGAATGCCGTCTTCCATTCATCCCCGTGCTTAATGCGACTAAGGTTATACGCCCCCCTCAGGTCAAGCTTGGTAAACCAAGTAGCGTTTTTCACCCTGGAAAACAGGTCAGAAATCAAGGGTAACGGGTATTGATATTTCACAGTAATATTATTCAAGAGACGATAATCAATACACGGCCTTAATGAACCATCTTTTTTGGCCACAAAGAAAAAACCGGCACCTAAGGGTGAAGAGGATGGTCTGATATGACCCTTCCCCAATGATTCCTTGATATAAGACCGCATAGCGTCATGTTCAGGTACAGACAAGTTAAAAAGGCGACCTTTAGGGAATTTACTACCCGGCACTAATTCAATAGCGCAGTCATAGCTCCTATGGGGAGGCAAGGATGCAGATTTACTTTCGCTAAACACATCAGAAAAATCAAACAAAAAGTCAGGAACATCCTGAGCCTGGGGGGAGGCAGAAAAAACAGGAGTGTTGGTATTAACACATTGGCAGCCCCAACTGGTTACAGACATCGATTTCCAATCCAAAACAGGATTATGAGACTGTAACCAAGGGAAACCCAGCACGATAATGTCATGCAGATTATATAGAACCAAAAATTTGCAGCACTCCTGGTGATCAGGTTCAACCCTCATTATCACCTGAGTAGAAAACTGGGGTTTATTCTCAGCCAAAGGGTAGAATCGATCCCCAGTAGGGGAATAGACTTCTGTAGGGGTATCAAGGGAAACCCACAACGTTTAGCAAAATCATAATCCATCAGGTTAATAGCTGCTCCAGAATCAACAAAAGCCTGAGCAGAAAATGAGGACAGAGAGCATATCAGAGTGACAGTTAATAAAAACTTAGTCTGAACACTACCCAAGACAACTGAGCGTGCAAAACGTCTTCCCCGCTTAGGGCAGACTGAAATAGCATGAGAGGCATCACCACAGTAGAAACATAACCCATTACGCTTTCGAAACTCATGACGCTGTGCCCCAGACACCACTCCATCACACTGCATGGGTTCAGAAGCTGGCTCACAAGGCAACACCATTCCACGCACACTTCTCCGCTCACGCAAACGTCTGTCAATTTGAATCGCTAATGACATAGAATCATTGAGACCAGAGGGGACAGGGAATCCCACCATAACATCCTTTACATTATCTGACAGACCCTTCCGGAAAAGGGCCGCCAAAGCGTCGTCATTCCATTTGGTCAGGACTGCCCACCTACGGAATCTCTGACAGTATAACTCAGCGTCATCAAGCCCCTGATTTAATGCCAACAAGGTTTTTTCAGCTTGATCAGTGACATTAGGCTCATCGTACAATAACCCCAAAGCCTGAAAAAACGCATCAACATCACTCAAAACAGGATCCCCAGGTATCAGGGAAAAAGCCCAATCCTGAGGATCGCCGCGCAGGAGAGAGATGATAATTTGAACCTGCTGCGCTGCGTTTCCTGAGGACTTAGATTTTAAGGCAAAAAACAATTTACAATTATTTTTGAAATTCTGAAACTTAGCTCGATCCCCTAAAAACAAATCTGGCATGGGGATCCTAGGTTCCACAACAGGCAACCTAGCAAGATATGCAGCAATACTCTGAACCTCAGTGGCAAGCTGATCCACACGGCCAGACAACTGTGCAAACTCCATTGGGAGAAAAGATCCTCCCCAGCACCCAGAGATACAGAGGAAAAAAAAAAAATGCAACAAACAGAAAAATATCTCTGAAAACTCTGACAACCTTTTTTCTTTCACAATATTTTTTTTCCCTTCTGTGAGTACCATACAATTTTCAATTTTTCGGGCCGGTGATACTGTTATGTTTCGGTAGCTGAGGAGTGCAGGTAAAAAAGGCAATACACCAGAGCAGTTGGAATCTATGAGATTGCAGTACCCTGACTAACCACCACAACTAGAGGCAGCCGTGGAGCGTTCCTACGTTGGTCCTAGACGCCTCGTCACAGCCTGAGAAACTAACTACACCTAAAGATAGAAATAGGAAAGCTATCTGCCCCGGAGCAGAACCCCAAAGATAACAGAAAGCCCCCAAACATGTAATGGCGGTAAGACAAGAGGAAATACAGACACAGAAAGAAAATAGTATGAGCAAACGCTGGGGCCCAAACTATCTAAATAGAAAAGGATAGGAAGGGTACTTACTGCAATCCCAGAAAACCCTGAAAAGCACCAACTCTACTAATTTCAAAATCACCTGAGATCACACGACCTCTACCACCTAAATTAGTTCTCTGGTGTAACAAAATCAAAACAGCAGCCATTGAAAAAACTGGAAAAAACAAAAGAACAAAACTCAGTGGCTGAACTAAACTGAGAGGGCAGAAGCCCCCAGAGGGGACCCTGAAGGCCCCCAAGGAAGTGCAGGACAAAATGCAAAAATATAGCACAAACACAAAGGAAGCAAAAGTCTTATCTGTAAGCAGGAGATGCAGACATGACACAGCAGGCTACAAGGGAAACTGGAATGAAGGATTCAGACCAGAACAATTGATCACCGGCAACCCTGATGGGAAAATGACTCCCTTATATAAGACCAGTCAGTAACACCTGATTCCCAGTCCTCACAATCTTCACTAGCACCGCTTGTAACCACCAGAGGGAGCCTCTGCTCAGAACTCATCTCAAACCCATTCACAACAGGCTCCTTTGTGTACTTCTATAGTGTTTGCAACCAATGTATTATTATTATTATTGTTTATTTCTATAGCACCATTGATTCCATGGTGCTGTACATGAGAAGGGGTTACATACAAATTACAGGTATCACTTACAGTAAACAAACTAACAATGACAGACTGATACAAAGGGGAGAGGACCCTGCCCTTTCGGGCTTACATTCTACGGGATTGTGAGGCAGGAGACAGTAGGTCGGGGGTTGCAGCAGTTCCGGTGTTGGTTGAGGCAATATCTCCGGTAGTGGTGAGGAGGTAGCAGGGTCATTGCAGGCTGTAGGCTTTCCTGAAGAGGTGGGTTTTCAGGTTCCGTCTGAAGGATCCGAATGTGTTTGATAGTCGGACGTGTTGGGGCAAAGAATTCCAGAGGATGGGGGATATTCGGGAGAAGTCTTGGAGGCGGTTGGGTGAGGAGCGCATAAGTGTGGAGGAGAGAAGGATGTCTTGGGAGGATCGGAGATTACGTGAGGGAAGATATCGGGAGATTAGTTCAGAGATATAAGGAGGAGATAGATTAAAGATGGCCTTGTAGGTCAGTATTAGTAATTTGAACTGGATACGCTGAGGGAATGGGAGCCAGTGAAGAGATTTGCAGAGGGGAGAAGCGGAGTAGTAGCGAGGAGAGAGGTGAATTAGTCGTGCAGCAGAGTTAAGGATGGACTGGAGAGGTGCGAGGGTGTTAGCAGGGAGGCCAGAGAAAAGGGTGTTGCAGTAGTCGAGGCGGGAGATGATGAGGGCGTGCACAATCATTTTAGTAGATTGAGGGTTGAGGAAAGGACGGATTCTTGAAATATTTTTGAGCTGAAGGCGACAGGAGGTAGAAAGAGCTTGGATGTGCGGTTTGAAGGACAGGGCAGAGTCAAGGGTTACTCCGAGGCAGCGGACTTCTGGTACGGGGAAAGCGTGATGTCGTTAATTGTGATAGATAGGTCAGGTAAGGAAGATCTGTGGGATGGGGGAAAGATTATGAGTTCAGATTTGTCCACATTGAGTTTGAGGAAGCGGGAGGAGAAGAAGGAGGATATGGCTGATAGACACTCCGGGATTCTGGATAGCAGAGAGGTGATGTCTGGGCCAGAGAGGTAGATCTGAGTGTCATCAGCTAAAGGTGGTACTGGATGTATTGGATACGGATGGAAGCACGTCACACTAATAGATTTGATTTTTTTTAAATAGAATGGAGCAGCACCAATTAGAGAAAAATGTCAAGGATGAGGCAGTGAGACACGCTCAGCAGAGTACAAGCAGCAGTGGTTGAAGAACTAACTGGAGCGTGATCTGCACTCAAAAAAAAAAAAACCTCACAGACTAGAGTGAACACTGCACACAACTCTTCACTATCTCTGAAAGGCTCCTTTGTGTACTTCTATAGTGTTTGCAACCAATGTATTGGATACGGATGGAAGCACGTCACACTAATAGATTTGATTTTTTTAAAATAGAATGGAGCAGCACCAATTAGAGAAAAATGTCAAGGATGAGGCAGTGAGACACGCTCAGCAGAGTACAAGCAGCAGTGGTTGAAGAACTAACTGGAGCGTGATCTGCACTCAAAAAAAAAAAAAACTCACAGACTAGAGTGAACACTGCACACAACTGTTCACTATCTCTGAAAGGCTCCTTTCTGTACTTCTATAGTGTTTGCAACCAATGTATTGTATACGGATGGAAGCGCGTCACACTATAATTTCTATTGAATGAAGCAGCAAGAATTACATTAAAGAAAAAAAAAAGAGTCTGTGAGTGACACGTGCAGATGCCTACAAACAGCGTTGGATGCAGAGCAAACTGCAGCGTCACCTGCACTCTCACACACACACCTTGCACAGAGCTGTTAAAACAACACTGCAAGGCAAAAGGAAGCTTTACACAGCGGTTGGTAAACTAGCCTGCCTAAAGCACAGTACACAAAATCGCAATCTCTAACTGTCCCTCAGAGTCAGCAGAGCAGCGTTCTGTCCCTAACTGAATTCACAGCACAGTGACGCTAAAATGGCGGCGGCGCCTTTTATAGTGCATTCTGACATAATTTCAGCATCCAATCACAGCCATGCCATTAGTTAACATGACCGCAGCATTACAGGATGTGCCCACACTTCTTAGGATTCCTCATTGGCTGACTAAAATCACAGTGCCTCTCAAAGAATTATGGGAACTTCCGATTCCGGTATACGATATATGGAAAATATCGGAACTAAGTATCGGAATTCCGATACAGCGAATATCGGCCGATACCCGATACTTGCGGTATCGGAATGCTCAACTCTACTCAGGACAAATTGGACAACAACCTTTGGTGTCCAATTTCTCCTGTTACCCTTGGAAAAATAAAAAATTGTGAGCCAAAAAAATCATTTTTGTGGAAAAAAAATGTTTTTTTCATGGCTGGGCATTATAAACTTTAGTGAAACACTTGGGGGTTCAAAGTTCTCACCACACATCTAGATAAGTTCCTTATCCTTAAGGCTAAAAAACATTTTTGAGGAAAAATTAGATTTTTTTATTTTTATGTCTCTACATTATGAACTTCTGTAAAGCAACTGGGTGTTCAAGGTGCTCACCACATATCTAGATACATTCCTTGAGGGGTCTAGTTACCAAAATGGTGTCACTTGTGGGAGGTTTACACTGTTTAAACACATAAGGGGCTCTCCAAACATGATATGGCATCCATTCTCAATTCCAGCCAATTTTGGTTTGAAAAAGTCAAACGGCGCTCCTTCCCTTCCGAGCTCTACCGTGTGCCAAAACAGTGGTTTCCCCCACATATGTGGTGTCAGCATGCTCTGGACAAATTGGACAACAACTTTTGGGGTTCAATTTCTTATGTTACCCTTGTTAAAATAAAAAAATGGGGACTAAAAGATCATGTTTGAGGAAAAAATATGGGGGGTTCAAAGTTCTCACCACACATCTACATAATCTCTTTGGGGGGGACTAGTTTCCATAATGGTGTCATTTGTGGGGGGTTTCCACTGTTTAGGCACATCAGAGGCTATCCAAACGTGAGATGGCATCTGATCTCAATTCCAGCCAATTTTGCAATTAAAAAGTAAAACGGTGCTCCTTCCCTTCCGAGCTATGCCATGAGCCAAAACAGTGGTTCACCCCCACATATGGGGTATCGGCGTACTCAGGACAAATTGCACAACAACTTTTTCAGTCCAATTTCTCCTGTTACCCTTGGGAAAATAAAAAAAATTTGATCTGAAGTAATTTTTTTGTGAAAAATTTAAATGTTAATTTTTTTAAACATTCCAAAAATTCCTGTGAAGCACCAGAATGGTTAATAAACTTCTTGAATGTGGTTTTAAGCACCTTGTGAGGTGCAGTTTTTAGCATGGTGTCACTTTTGGGTATTTTTTATTACATAGACCCCTCAAAGTGACTTCAAATGTGATGTGGTCCCTAAAAAAATGGTGCTGTAAAAATGAGAAACTGTTTAACTTTTAACCATTATAACTTCCTAACAAAAAAAAATTTGGTTCCAAAATTGTGCTGATTTAAAGTAGACATGTGGGACATCACTTATTAAGTATTTTGTGTGACATATCTCTGTGATTTAAGGACATGAAAATTCAAAGTTGGAAAATTGCAAAAAAATTTTTGCCAAATTTCTGCTTTTTTCACAAATAAACGCAAGTCATATCAAAGAAATGTTACCACTATCATGAAGTACAATATGTCATGAGAAAACAATATCAGAATCACCGGGATCCATGGAAGCATTTCAGAGGTTATTACCTCATAAAGGTACAGTGGTCAGAATTGCAAAAATTGGCCTGGTCATTAACATGCAAACCACCCTTGAGGGTTAATGGGTTAATCTGGATACCATTAACGTATGCAAGGTAGCTGCTTTGTGTTGAAAATATGAAAGATTTTTACATACTGGCTGTCATGACTGGAGTCAGGCTTGGACTAGCCCACAGGTCAACAGAAGACTCTCCCAATGGGCCCCTGTACAAGAATGGGCCACCACCTTCTTATATGAGCAGTACTTGGCACTATATACTTGAATCACTATGTACAGACAAAAACAGCATCTTATTCATTTAACAATCTACACAGTTCATTGTTTTATAAATTTTTGATTTAGCTGAATGTTGAAAAGTGGGGCCCTGGAGTTAGTTACTGGTGGGTCCTTGGCACCCCAGTCCGATACTGATTGGAGCTTAACACTATCTAATACTTTTTATGTCACAGTCAATAGTGATTACGGTATCTCAGTAATCAGATATACAGGGACCCTCATCATTTCATATTGTGGTGAGCGTACATAAGCCCATCAATCTACGTGGTTATGCCTGTATACAGAAGTAGACTATGCTGTTGTGCCCGTCTAAAATAGCAGACACTGCCAGAAAGGAGAACAAACAGAGGCCAAAGTTTCAAAGTTTAATCTCAATTTGTCATATACATAACTTGGTTGCTGTCAGGAACACATTGGAATCCAAATTTTAAAATAACAGCCCTTTAGAAGTAGATTACTTGCTATTTTTTTCCACAAACAGTACCACATCTGAGTGGGGCTATGTTTCGCAATGCACCTTGGCCTCATTCAATGAAATTGTGATGCAATATTAGACTCAGAGCATAGGCAAACATGACACTTTTTCTCATTTTCTACAATCCATTAATTCTGTGTTTTTAAAAAGCACTGCTCCTTAACCCCTTTCCAATCTTGGACGTATCCATACGTCCGGGTCATTAGGTACTGACCTCGGACGTATGGATATGTCATGATGATTTTGTGAAGACAGAGACTGTGTGTGCGCGATCATCGAGGGGTGTCAGAAGATTCTGACAGCTGACACTGGGCACTCAGTGCAGGAGCATGGCCTGCACCGCTTAAGGCACTTTAACCTCATAAATAATACTGCAATCACAGCATTAAACAGTCATTCAGAGGAAAGAAGCCCTCTCTGCCTCCAATCGGCACCCCCGCAATATCATCACAGAGGCACAATGTTTGGCATGGTAACCCGATGTCATCAAGACAACATTCGGGTCACCAGACACTAGCAAGTAAGTTACAGTGGGTACAGAATGTATTCGAGACCTCTTTAAAATTTTCACTCTTTGCTTCATTGCAGCCAGTTGGTAAATTCAAAAAAGTTCATTTTTTTTCTCTTTAATGTACACTCTGCACCATATCTTGACTGGAAAAAAAATAGAAATTTAGAAATTTTTGCAAGTTTATTAAAAAACAAAAACTGAAATATCACATGGTCATAATAATTCAGACCCTTTGCTCAGTATTGAGTAGAAGCACCCTTTTGAGCTAGTACATCCATGAGTCTTCTTGGGAATGATGCAACAAGTTGTTCACACCTGGATTTGGGGATCCTCTACCATTCTTCACTGCAGATCCTCTCCAGTTCCATCAGGTTTGATGGTGAACGTTGGTGGACAGCCATTTTCAGGTCTCTCCAGAGATGCTCAATTGAGTTTAGGTCAATGTTCTGGCTGGGCCAGTCAAGAATGGTCACAGAGTTTTCTGAAGCCACTCCTTTGTTATTTTGACTGTGTGTTTAGTGTCATTTTCTTGTTGGAAGGTGAACCTTCAGCCAAGTCTGAGGTCCAGAGCACTCTGGAAGAGGTTTCATCCAGCATATCTCTGTACTTGGCCGAAATGTTTCAATTGCAACTAGTTGTCCTGTCCCTGTAGCTGAAAAACACCCCATAGCATGATGCCACCACCATCATGTTTCACTGCTGGGATTGTATTGAGCAGGTGATGAGCTGTGCCTGGATTTCTCCACGCATACCGCTTAGAATTATCGCCAAAAAGTTCTATCTTCATCTCATCAGACCAGAGAATCTTATTTCTCATAGTCTGGGAGTCCTTCATGTGTTTATTTGCAACTTCTATGCAGGCTTTCATATGTCTGGCACTGAGGAGAGGCTTCCGTTGGGCCACTCTGCCATAAAGGCCAGACTGATGGAGGGCTGCAGTGATAGTTGACTTTGTGGAAATTTCTCCCATCTCCCTACTGCATCTGTGGAGCTCAGCCACAATGATCTTGGGGTTCTTTTTTACCTCTCTCACCAAGGCTCTTCTCCAAGATTGCTCAGTTTGGCTGGATGGTCAGGTCTAGGAAGACTTCTGGTGGTCCCAAACTGCTTCCATTTAAGGATTATGAAGGCCACTGTTCTCTTAGGAACCTTGAGTACTGCAGAAATTCTTTTGCATCCTTGGCCAGATATGTGCCTTGCCACAATTCTGTCTCTCATGATTCTCATTTGGTCTGACTTGCACTATGAGCTGTGAAGTCTTATATAGATGGGTGTGTGCCTTTACAAATCAAGTCCTATCAGTTTAATTAAACACAGCTGGACTCCAATGAAGGAGTAGAACCATCTCAAGGAGGATCGCAAGGAGCCCAAACAGTTTTCCTCCACATATAGGGTATTGGCGTACTCAACAGAAATCGCACAACATATTGTATGGTGAAATTTCTCCTGTTACCATTATGAAAATGCTAAATTTTGGCTAAAAAACATTTTTGTGGGAAAAATGTGATTTTTTTAATTTTATGGCTCAATGTTAAGAACTTCTGAGAAGCACCTGGGGTTGAAGGTGATAACCACACATCTAGATAAGATTCCTGAGGGGTCTAGTTTCCAAAATGGTGTTACTTGTTGGGTTTCTTCTCTGTTTAGGCCCGTCAAGGTTTCTCCAAACACAACATGGCATGCTCTAATTATTCCAGCAAATTTTACATTCAAAAAGTAAAATGGTGCTTCTTCCCTTTGGAGCTCTGCCATGCACCCAAACAGCGTTTTTTCCCAACATATAGGGTATTGGCATGCTAAGGATAAATTGCAAAGCAAATTTTGGGGTCCATTTTTTACTGTTATTCATGTGAAAATAAAAAAAAATTGGGTCTAAAGAAAAAATTTGTGAGGACATGAAGGGTTAATAAACTTATGTAATGTGATTTTGAGCACCTTGAAGTATGCATTTTTTTAAATTGTGTCAATTTTGGGTATTTTCTGTCATATAGACACCTCAAAGTCACTTCAAATGTAATGTGGTCCCTAAAAAATTGATTTTGTAAATTTTCTTGAAAAAATAAGAAATCGCTGGTCAACTTTTAAACATTATACCTTCATAACAAGAAAAAATAGTAATTGCAAACTTTTTGCCCAATTTACTTTTTTTTTCACAAATGAAAGCAAGTTAATTCAGATAAATTTTACCACTATCAAGTAGTTCAAATGTCATGAAAAAACTCTCTGAGCATCAATGAGATCTGTTGTAGCATTTCAGAGTTATTACCTCATAAAGTGACACTTGTCAGAATTGTAAAATTCAACCTCATTATGAAGATGAAAACAGGCTTGGGGGCTGAGGGGGTTAAAGAAAAAATAAAAACGGCAACAATTAATTGAATCAGTTACATTTCCCTATTTTTTCTCAAAGTAGAAAATAATATAATGAAAGGCACTACAAAAACATAAAAAATTATTATAGTGGGTGTAAGGTTACACAGTTGTGTGAAAAAATGTTTTCACCCTTCCTGATTTCCTGTTCTTTGCATGTTTGTCACACTTAAATGTTTCAGATCACCAAAAAAATGTCAATATTAGAGAAATACAGTAAAACACAAGTTAACACAAAATGCAGTTTTTAAATGAAGGCCTTTATTATTAAGGGAATACAAAATCCAAACCTACAGGGCTCTGTTAAAGTCTTAAACCTCATACATGCTATAAAGTTTTCTACCTTATTCTAATATATCATTGTACCTAACCTGTCATGTATAAAGAATGACTGTGTCTTTGTGACTGAAAAAAAACAAATAAAATGGCATTACTGTTGATAGAAGTGGTAGCAAAAAAATACATCAAGGACAATAGCCATGTAAAATACTAATTATGGAAGGTGAAAATAGTGTCTTTTTTACCCAAAATGCAGCATTTTGGCTTGCACATGTGTAGCCCTGGTGTGTGAAGGCACACGCAGTACCCTGGAGGATGTGTGGAGAGATAGCAGTTTAATGCTAAATGAACATTCATTCCAACATGCACTTAGACACGCCCACAGGTTTATAAGCTTGTGACATCAGCAGGGAGTGGTCAGTCAGAGAGTGTCCTGTCTTCAGTCAGTTCAGTTTGTCTGAGGAGACAGTCAGTCAGCGAGAAGTCTGTGCAGGAGAGAGGAGTGAGCTGCAGATAATTCAGACGCCTGTCTAGAGGACGGTAGAGGTTCAGAGACGTGCTCCTGCCTAAAAGTATTACTGGTATTCTGCTAGCAAGCTCTGGAAGGAACTAAGAAGGAACTGACTGATATATATATCTGTGAAGTGAGGGATGCTTATGCTACCAGCACGGGCAAGGCGAAAGGCACAGTGGTAGATATTGTGAGTGCTTTAGGATTGGTTGGGTCGACACAAAAATTTGGCGTCACGAACAGGATGCGAAACTCGCGAAATTGCGAGCCCTGTGTGCCTAAGGACTTGTTTTTGTGAAAAAGGACTGTTTGCACTTTTGGCGCCAAAATCGCCATTTTTGTCGCCATATTCGCGCCCTCAGGCGCTGGAGAAGAAGGTGGGCGTACCTTCGTGGGCGTCTACCCCCTGTGGCGCGAAGAAAATGCCTGCCCTCTCAAAGTGCTATTACAACATGCGGTCCTGCCCTACAGCAAAGGAGGTCCGCCTCCTCTTCACCTTCCCTGCGAGGAGGAGGAGACGCAAACCCCACCTCCACGGAAGAGACCGGATGTCTCCGCAGAAAGGAAGAAGAATCTTCTGGAACATGATGGAGGCAGGACGTGTGCAGCCGAGCGGGGCAGCGGAGGAAGGCAGGCCCCGTGCCCCCGCCAAGCTGCCATCGGCATCGGAGTCTTATGCGATCCTGCACCTGCAACAGGCGTTGCTAGAGATTCAGGAGGAGAACGCACGCCTAAAGAAGATGGTCCAACCTGGACTGGAGGAGATTGAGAGACGCCGATGTAACCTGCTGCAGTGGCAACTAATGAACACGGCGTCCTCTCCCCTCAACGAACCCCCACGATTCCAAATACCGAAGAGTCTGCTGCCCAAGGCGATGGAGCAACCGGAGGCTGCCCCCGAAAGTACCGTTCCCGATCCCACCGGTGAAGCGGTGGAGGCGGAGGAGGTTGAGGAGGTACAGCCAATCCCGGAACGCCCGCCCGGCCAAGAGGCCGCAGCAGATTATCGGTCCCCGGCAGGGACACCGGAGGGGTCCTGTCCGTCACTACCAGACGTGGACTGGGACGAAATGGCGCGCCTGGATGACGTCGCCTACACCGTCCAGTGGGAACAAGAATGGCAGAGTCGTGAGGAGAAGAAGAGGCGTCAGCAGGAGGAAGAGCGGGAAACTCAGAGGAACCGTCAGCGACAATTTGCCGAGCTGATCGCGGACAAAGAGACCGTCCGGCGAGATAAAGGTACTCTGAGGGAACCGCGGCGGCAGGGGTGTGTGACTGAGTTCCAGCTCCGGAAGGGCTGGGGCTTTATCCGTGAACCGGGCCTCTACCCAGCGGTCTTTGTCAGCAGGCGTGACGTAGAATCCCACCTGCCGCAGGGTCATCCCGGGAGGGACTTAGCAAATGGAGATATCGTCACATACACGCGTCACTGGGGAATGAAGGGATGGTATGCCCTTAACGTCGCCATCGTCCGCGACCCCGTCCCAGACGCAGGTACCGTCACCATTACCGCCGCGTCCCCGTTTCCAGTTCAAGCAGCATCCGGCCGTGCCCCAGCATCGCCCCCTGCAAAGTCATCGCAACAAGCGACCCAGATTTCATCGCGAATTAAAGCCACCTCTTCATCGCAGCATGCGACACAGTCTCGATCGCAATCCCTAACGCGGTCCATATCGCTAACCGTGATTGAGACGCAATCGGTGTCATGTGGAGAGAGTATACCCGTTGCGCCCCTGGAGGTTCGCACCAGAACTGTGGCGACCCAGACCCTGATCGCAGCACATGATTTGCTGGTCCTGGGATCAAGGGCCCATTGCGTTGTTCCAGCCCCCGGGGTGGAAAATGTATTGGAAAATGAATAAATAAGTAAAGTAGAATTGGTGGGATCCATATCGGGTCTACCAAAAGTAAAAAAAAAAGTTTGAAATGTTTGAAAAGTTTTACACAATTTATATAATGAATATATATACTGTAGAATGCCCGGCTGGGTAATGGATAAATGATAAATGGTAAATAGTAACCAGAAAGAGTTTTTGCACTTTAGTATAATGTGATATTATAACTATTTTGGTTTTACATTGGACTTGGAGGTTAAGGACTATGCTAACCCAGAACTTTCTTGTAAATAGTTGCGCTTCGGTGCCCTATCTTGGTTTTACAAAAACCATCTACAACTACCTCTGAAAACAAAACCCGTGTGGTGTGGCACTGAGTGAGGTCTGCAATTGGACGTCCTGCAGCCCACCCAGGACCCACGTTGAAGGTTTGGTGCGGGTCCTTCACAAGTATCTTGTATATTTATTGAATGCTATTTGATATTTGTATTTTTCTATAAAGTTTGCAACGTTCAAGATATTCTCACCTCCCGGATGGGAAGATGTTATTGTTTAATGTTTATTGCATAAACAAAATGTCTCTTTTGTATTTTACAGCCCGGGAGTGCTGTCTTTTACCATGGGGGAATGTGTAGCCCTGGTGGTAGGCACACGCAGTACCCTGGAGAGTGTATGGCGAGACAGCAGTTTAATGCTAAATATCCATTCACTCAGCATATACTAGACACACCCTTGGGGTAGTGGAGTATACTCTAGAGGGAGTGGTCAAGGTATGTGTTAGAGTGATTTTAGTCAGTCTAGTTCCTGTCTTCGGACAGTGAGGACGTGTGGAGTGAGTGTCTAGACTTTTGGAGGGAGGAAGGAGTCTAGCCTGCTTTATCACCAGTTCATATCGTGGAGTCTGGTATAGGTGTCCGGATACACCTTAGTCTAGTCAGAGCTGTTTCACCTCCTCAGCATACATTGAAGGAAAGAAGAAGTTTTAGTACAGAAAGTCTTCAGCATCCCTGTCTAAAGGACGGTATCAGGTTCAGAGACGTGCTCCTGCCTGTGATAACTGAGCATCTGTGGCTAACTTCGTAGGAAGGAAAAGGAAAGAAGTGACTGCTCGACCCTTGGCTAGTTTGAGTGCTTATGTTACCAGCGTGGACAAGGCGAAAGGCAAGTGGATTTATAAGATTAGTGCTTATGGATTGCAGAAGTCCAGCACATTGCTACCGGTCACTGGGGACCGAAGGGTCACTGTTGTTTCAAGCACAGTGATAAGAAAACCAGGAATCTACCGGACCCTAGGTCGCGGCAGACAAGCCCCTTATAGTCAGTACGTAACTGGGGTCAGGGGAGTGAAGACTTTGGAGTTCTGCAGGACAAAATAAGAATTCAGCTCCTTCACAGGAAGGCCCCTAACACTAAGCTGACTGGGCAGGTACAGCTAAAGATTAGCTGGAGATTTGAGGGAACTACGCTTCAGGCTGGTTGTACTCGTTTTATTGGAGTTAAAGGAGGCCCCTAACTTGTCCAGCTGCTGTCTCAAGATACACTCTCCTTGGATCAGCCTCCCTGGGACCTGCTTGAACATCTTGCAAGTAAAGGTATGGAAAGACGCTGATCGTGTGAGACTGAGTTATTATTGCATGCCTGCACAATCCCTACCTAACTACCGACCTGAGGGAAGAGTCCCACCTGTAGGGGACCCGACATCTAGCTGCCTCACCATCCCCTCAGAGATCTACAGCAGCGCTGGTACTAATTACCAGAAGACTACAGGTGGCGTCACGAACTGTACATAAATCAATCCCCTGTAAATATATCCCCAACATACGCCAGACCGCCAGGGCCACAGACCGAGCCACAGCTACCTGTGACAATCCCCATAGACTTCTACGGGCTCGGCTCTGAGTACCCCATTGCCCTGGTAACCCACAATTTTGTGGTGGCGGGTCGACACACACAGTGAGGCCTTTCTTAAAGAGACCCAACAAAAAAACGATACAAAGTCAAGAGATTCACAAGTACCAAAAATATATATAATCTTTATTACTCAATGATGTGGGGTTGCAGAAGCATACAACAAGAAAAGAAAATGAAGGTGCACATGTATGATGAACAAGGGTGACAATAGTAGCATATTATTACAAATATGAAATAATGGTAACAAGGTGGGAAGAAATTGCTGCTCTATAAACGGTGGCCCTCAGCGGAATAATGATATAATGAACCAAGTATCCAAATATACCAAGCTGAAACATTGCATTTTACCTCCTATCTTTGGAGTGCTGCTTCTACCTTCTTGGTTTATTTCAACACCAAAAGCCATCCCAAAAGCCATTACTTTTAGGCAGTTATATAAAAATCTATTGACTGCCATATGAAAAACTTTCATTAATCTTTTATAGGGAATGCAACAATGTAATTCTACAAATTTTTGATTATACTTTTTTTAGGTTTTGTTGTAATAATTTTCTCCATACAGTATAGATAAATTATTATTATTATTATTATTATTATTATGCAACTCAGTGAAATTATTGTTTTACCAAATTTAAATAATATTTTAAACTTTACTACTTTTGCACTATAAAAAAAATGTAAAAACGAATTTGACTTTTTTTATGGTATTCACTGTGCGAGTTGAGTCTTGCATTGACTCTTTATGATCCATTTGCATTTGTATACACTCGTATACTAAAAAGCAATTCTGTGTTGTGCCGTAATCTGTTAACATTATGTTGCATGCTGCTAGGTAGTACCCTCTTTATATTTGATTGACTACGTTTTGAATTTCAGTGTTAACATGTGTAAATGAAATAAGAAAATTCATGATAATATAACCGTTAGGGATATGCAGCACATATAAAGTCACAGTTCTGCATAAATCACAGTCACAAGGAAGTTTTTCATCTCTTATTTGGGTTTTGCCTCTTAGGGACTCTCTGATACTGAATAACCTCATTCATTAAATCATTTTTTTACCATGAACACATGGATTTTCTTACATGTATTCAATTTAAAGCCTCATCATGTCGTAATTAAATTCTAAAGCATGTTTTATTGTTCTAATATATTTTGCACAACTATTATTATGTGTTGTTACAGGGGCAGCAGAAATGGCGCAATGATTAATAGCTATTGTTATAACTTATGTAATGCAATAGTCAGCATTTGTGAAATAGTTAACAAAACCTGTCGCCATGGAAGATGCTATTTATCAACAGATATAGGGTTAATCTGCAGATAAAGAGTGTTATAATGTTGCATGGCCGCTTTACTAAAAGTGCAGCTATCAGGAGAAAATGAAATAAGTTCATCCTGGCAGATATTGACATTCGTTCAGAGAGGTGTGTACAGAGCGACTACAGTAACAGCTCACTGTGAGCAGTGGTTGTAAGAACGACTCGGCACTCTGGTTGACAGCTAGCTCAGAGATGCATCTGTGCAGAACAAGCTGTCGATCAAAATTCAGGGGCATGCTTTCATCTGCCTCTCACAGTATAGTAAGCACTGCTATAAGCAGAAACAGTAGCAGTTCCATGCACACCCCGTGATTGAAAGACAATGGCTCTCAGGATTAAAAGAGTTTTCTCCAGGTAGCTGCACTTTTAGTGAGGTGACCAGGCAGAATTGTAACTGTTGTGAATGTTTTAGAAATGATGATATGGAAATTTAATTAGGATAAAAATATCCTGTGTTTGCTGCTTGCCATGTCCAAATCTCTATATAATGTCTTTTTGAGCGCTCAGAACGAAATGAGGACTGTCCACACGAAAGTGTCAGTATAACAGTTCGTCAAAGACATACATTTATTATTGTTTCAAGTTTTTATACATTTACAAAAAGGGGCTGGTTAGTCAATTAACATACAATTAAAAGCTGCTAGATTATTGGCTGTTCTAGTGTAAATATGATAATTATGATAATCATGATTAAAAGAGCTGAAGTTGCAGAATTATTGTTTATATTCTCTTGACCTAGTTGTCTTGCATAACTATAATGTAAACAACAGATATCTAATAGGACTTTTTGTACTTCATGCATTTGTTCCTTTATGAAGGCCAGATTTCTTTAAAACGACTGATTATAGCTGGCCTAGAAATATGTGAGCACAAGGTTTTTTTAGCAAGTGAGATCTATCTAACTGTGAATTGTGAATACATATATGTGAATATACTTTGAATATATGGAATACATATATATTTCCATGACAGTCCCCCCTTAGATACCACTTGCCCTAAAAAACCTGCTCCTGGCCCAAGCGCTGCAACTCTTTTGTTCTGCCTGCGAGTTGAGACACCCCTAGCGCATGTCTCCCCCACCGAATATAGACTTTTCGCAAATGGGCGGTCAGGAGGACTGTCCCTGTCGGGGGTTTATGTGTTTGCAATCATAGTCTCTTTATTTGATAGGATGTTTCATCAAGGATGTGTATTCTCAGTCTGGAGGTAGTTCGGAGATCTGGTCAAGCCAGGCAGTTCTATCCGGACTGGTGCGAGGTCCAAGATGGTGAGTGGCATCAAATTGGTTGTCTCCTGAACAGTTTTTTTCCATTTTCCTGCGGATACAAGGAATTACACAGCAACCAGTAATTAATGCAAAAATGAGAACCCCCATAATGGCTGTCCCAACCTGTGCCAACATTTTCTGCCACCCACTCATCCACCCAAAGTATCGATCCCATGGGTCAGTGACACCTGAGTTCTGTTTCAGTTCCTCTGATAACTCATTAAGTTTCTGTATTGCCATTGTGACTTTACCATTTGGGCCAGTGTTGTCTGGGATGTAGGTGCAACAGGTGTCTTTGATCATTTTGTAAACACCTCCTTTCTCAGCTAGAATCATATCCAAAGCCATTCTATTCTGGAATGCCATAATGGAAGTGGGGCCTAACTGTGCTGCCAAACCTTTTACAGCATCTATGGTGAAGTTAACAAATCTCTGCTGGTTATAATAGATGTAATTTATCCAATCAACATTTTTGTTTATAGTGACTCAAATCCTGCTTTAACTTGGTCTCTGGCCTTGAACTCATCAGGTAGGTCATCTGGTCATCTGTCTGGTCAGTCAGAGCATCCACGACATCCTTCATGGCTTAGGTGTCTCTCCTGGTATGGGAGCTTCCTTGCAATGCGATACGTGGATTCAAACAGGCTTTCCCTCTAGTTACACAGAGGTTGATGTCATCTGGGGCTCTTGGACAGGATCATCAAATCTGGCAGTGAGGAGAAAAACTCGAGAATGGACATTAGTTTTTGACCAATTCAATTACATAAGTGTTATGATTTGGTAGCTGAGGAGAGCAGGCAAAAAAAAGCAATACACCAGAGAGGTTGGAATCTATGGGATTGCAGTACCCTGACTAACCACCACAACTAAAGGCAGCCGTGGAACGTTCCTACGTTGGTCCTAGACGCCTCGTCACAGCCTGAGAAACTAACTACACCTAAAGATAGAAAAAGGAAAGCTATCTGCCCCGGAGCAGATCCCCAAAGAACATAGGAAGCCCCCAAACATGTAATGGCGGTTAGACAAGAGGAAATACAGACACAGACAGAAAATAGAATGAGCAAACGCTGGGGCCCAATCTGTCTAGATAGAAGAGGATAGGAAAGGCACTTACTGCAACCCCAAAAAACCCTGAAAAGTACCAACTCTACTAATTACAAAAACACCTGAGATCACACGACCTCTACCACCTAAATTAGTTCTCTGGTGTAACAAAAACTAAACAGCAACCACTGAAAAAACTGGAAAAGGCAAATGAACAAACAGTGGCTGAACTAAACTGAGAGGAGCATAAGCCCCCAGAAGGGGACCCGGCAGACCCCCACAGAAGTGCAGGACAAAATGCAGGCACCAAAAATCTAAAAGAAGAAAATGTCTTATCTGTTAGCAGAAGATGCAGGCACGAAACAGCTTTTCTGGGTCTCTGGGAGTGTGCCTTATGCTAAACAGTGCAATAGGGAGTGTGTCATGCCATGGTTTGCGTGTCTCTTGGGCAATTTTTCAGCATTCTATTCTTAAGTGTTTCGTTCAGTTTTTCTACCTTCCTGCTGCTCTGGGGGTGGTAAGGAGTGTGTAGGCCTAAATCTGACCCTACTGCTAATCGGGTCTTGTGTGTCAGATTTGCTGTGAATGCGGGTCCCTGATCACTTTCTATCATTTCTGGAACCCCGTATCTGCACACTATTTTCCGAAAGTAGCTTCATTGCAGTAGTCTTTGCTGACTTGGAAGGCTTCTGTTCATCTTGAAAATACTTCTTTTGACCACAATGGCGTATTTGAATCCTTCACTTGGCGATATCTGGATGTGGTCTATCTGGATCCTTTGAAGCTGGTAAAGTGGTCTTTCCAGATGAGGTGAGGGGGTCTTTCTTCCATACGTCCAGGCTTGCATTTGCCGCAGGTCAGACAGCTGCTGGTGAATTTGGCTGTTAGGGTGGAGATCCCTGAAGCGAACCAGTAAGCACCAATCAGATCATTCATTTGTGTCTTTGATATGTGGATGTGGATCCATCTACCCATTGGACCACCATAGGGTGCATACTTTGTGGTAGGCAGAGTTTGAAGTCTATTATAGTTAGCCTTCCTTCTTCACGTGTTGCTTTTTTCGCATTCAGCTCTTCTTCTCCTTTTGGAGCTTGGTCTTGTAACTTCTTGAGCAGATCCCAGGACGTCTTTTTGTCAGGTTTCTTGTCTTCAGTCGTCATGTAGTAGCCGTCCGGCTCTACGACCTCTCCCACTTCTCCATGTTGTCTTCCTTTGGCTGCTTCTTTGACTGCCATGTCCGCCATGTTATTGCCTCACGCCTCTTCTGTTTTCAGTTTTCCATGCACTTTGATTTTTCAAATTGCCACCATTTTGGAAGTTGGAGTACACCCAGCAGGTCCCTGAAGGCTCCATGATGCTTCACGGTTGTCCTGTTTGCTGTGATGAAGTCCCTTGTAGCCCAGATGGGTCTAAAGTCATGTGCTATGCCATGCGAGTAACTGTAGTCCGTGTAGATGTTTGCAGTCTTGCCTTCTGCCATCTGACAGGCCTTCGTCAGCGCTATCAATTCTGCTTCCTGGGCTGACAGGCTAGGTGACAGACTTCTGGACCACAGGATTTCTTGATTGCTGGTCACTGCACTTCCTGTGTTGAAACTTCTTCATCATCTGCAAATCTGGAGCCATCCAAGTATCCCCCATTGGGAGTGGGAGTAGAGTGGCCGGGCTGAGGACTGTAGGTCTGGAGACGGTGACATTATGAGACAAAGGCAATAGAGGCGCCACAAAGATGCCTGGCGGTGGAGAGATTACTGTTGGTTGAGCTTGATTGAAGATTGCCAAGATGTCATGTGGAGTGAGAGTTTCCAGTGGCTGTCCAAAAGTGATGTCAGCAACCTTGTCCAGGAGGGTGTGTGCTGCAGATACTGCCATCAGGCAGGAGGGTGTTCTTCTTGCAACTGGATCCAAGCGGGCTGAGAGGCAGCCTAAAAGTCTCTGTTTTTCCCCGTGAATCCGTGCCAGGACTCCAATAGCATGACCTTCTTTCTTCCATCAGGTAGACGGAAAGACTTTTCATAGTCAGGTAGGCCTGGTATTGGCGCTGAGACTGTGGAGTTCTTCCAATCTCCTGAATGGGTTGAAGGCTGCGTCTGATAGAAGGAGCGGGGTTGCGTTGATGCAAGCGCACAGAGGCTGCATTAGCTCTGAGGCATCAGGGATCCAGGTTCTGCAATATGACACTAGACCAGGGAAGGCCTGCAGCATTCTTGGAGTTGTTGGGGGAGCCATCTTCTCCACAGTGGTCTTCCAGTCTTTTGACATGTGTTTCGTCTTGTGGGCAATACAGTGTCCCAGGGATGTAACTTGCTTCTGGCATCACTGGACTTTGTTCTTCCAGACCTTGCGTTGCTGTTCTTCCAGGTAGAGTAGGAGAGATAAGGAATAGGCTGTGCAGGTGTCGATGTCAACCACACAAAAGAGAAAGTCATCCACGTGTTGTAGAAGAGTGACTCTTGCATATTCTGCAATCCAGTTGACGAAGATGGAGGACATTGTCTTGGTGAAACTTGAAGGGCTTGTTTTGAGCACCTTGAGGCAACATTGTCCATATGCACTGCACTGGTGCGTGAAAGCAGGCCTCCAGGTGGAGGGGAAACACTGAAGAAGGTACTGGCCAGGTTGATCACCGTGAATACCGTTGCGGTGACTGGGACTCTTGAGAGCAGAGTGTGATGGTTCAGCACTGTTGGGGTTTCAAATACCGTAGCCTCTTTCGCGGCCTCCAGGCCTTGCACCATTCTGAACTCAGTGGGGTTTACAGTCTTTTTCTTCACTGTGGAAAGCTGGGATTGATTCCCATGGGCGAGGCAGCCCAGTTTGGCCTTGTCCTTCAGTATGCAGTAGGGGACTCCCATCTGCTGGTGCAGAGCTGGCGGGAAAACAAGCCGTCTACTAGGATCCACATCATGAGAGATGACGACTAGCTGGCTTTCTTGTTCTCCACCAAGACAGTTACTGTGTTAGCACCTGTTCTGGTCACAGGGGGTCTTCTTGTTGGGACGTCTCCTTAAACGGCTGCTTTTTTCTCAGCACGGGCCATCAGTAGTTTCTTTTTCTCCAGCTCGGTCTCAGGTCAGTATTTGTGCACAAGTTTGAAGAGCTGAGTGGCCTTTTGCCGGTCTAGGGCCTGGGTGAACTGGTTGATTGCAGGGGGCACCTCCTGGTGCTTGCAAAAGATGAACCTCTGGCGTTAGAGCTGGATAAGGTGTTGCCATTCCATGAAGCGAGTAGAGTCCTTCTTGAGTTGAATATCCTGCCAATGTCAAAGTTCTCAGGCCGTCTTCTTAGGCGAGTTCACTTAGACCTTCAGTTGGTCAGAGACATCTTGACTCTGGGTGATGGAGTGACTTTTCTGGTACTATGTCCAGCACCTCCTGTGATAGGTCTGCAGTGTGGTTGTTTGAGGTTCCTGTTTCTTCTTGGGTCAGTGGTGAAGAAAGTGTCATGGTCCCATCTTCCTGGAACACTCTGGTCGCTTTCAGCTTCTGCAGTAGGTCCACTCCCAATAGGTTGAGGGTGCAGGTTTTTTACACAACAAACTGGGACATGATGGAGTGTTCTGGCTGAGTCCACACGCTCAGGGGCTTCATAATCTGGAAATATCTGACTTGACCATCAATTCCCATGCAGGAAGCAGAAGATTCTGATAGATAGGTGAGGTTGCGGAGTTCCACAAGAAAAGATATGACTACATCATCCACTCTCAGGATATTGGTCCCACTGGTGGAGTTCCCTGTGGACTTTGTGTGCTCTTGTCCTATGGACGGGGTTCTTCACTGCTTTCTTTGTTTTCTCCTTGGCTTGCTTCTCTAGACAAAGTGGTGGGTCGTAGGGGTTCTCTGCAGCGGTTCCGGTAATGGCCAAGCTTGCCACAGTTGTAACACTTGACATTTCTTCTGTCTTTAAAACGTGGTTGGCCATCTGGGTCTGAGACCACCATCAGGGAGCTGTTTTGCGCACTCCTGGCTGGGATTCTATCCCTTTTGCGGCTGTGAGCATGGTGTCCATTGCTATTGACCTGTACTCAGGCCTAGCTACTATCAGTGGCTTTCTGATTGGTTCTCTCAGTCCATGCACAAAGGCCTGTGCCAACATCCGTCTGTGTGTCTGATCATGGGTAATGAGGCCCAAATCTTGAAACACTTGCATTACTCTGTCATGGAACTTCTCCACAGACTCTGTCTTGTCTTGACTCGTGACATGTAGGCTGAGAGTTTGTCCTGTCAGTCTGCTTTTGGCCCATTCTCTGAGTTGCTCAATTAGCTTTGGTCCTGTCTCCCAGGCATACGAATCTAACTCTGTTGGAAGCTTGAAGTGTTCTCTCATAATTGGCCAGAATGCATCACCTGCTTTTATTTCCATTTTGGTCCAGAGATCAATCCAGGCTGCTGTATACGTTCGCTGGATCTGCTGCATTTTTTGGCAAAATAGCATGGGGTGTATCCCTGGGTCTGGCAGCATACTGATCACCTGGCTTGGGATGAAGGGCTCATAGGATGGTGCCTCTACCTGTCCCTGCTCTATTGGTGCTTGTGTGTTTTCTTCCCTAGTATTGGGCAGCATGTGTGACGTTGCATCTTCATCTTCATCAGATAAGAAGTGACATGGTGTACTTGGTGCATACACTGGGTGAGATTTGGGCTTTAAAGTTGTCTTGCTGCATGGGGATTTCCCACTTCCTTGCTGAGGCTGCGGTGGATCAGTGTCATGGTTCCATGCTAGCAGCCCTGTAGCTATACCACTCCCCTGTGAAGCCCTAGCAGTGGACTGTTGTGTCTGGGGGCTACATGTAGCGTTTTGTGTAGGGAGATCTGCACTTTCTTCTCCTGATATAATGACTGGCAATGTTTGTACTGTGCTTGGGATAGACAAGGTGCCCTGTGCTGGAAACACTGAATACAGGGACACCACATTGCTTGGATTGGGCGTTGACCCAGTTGATGACGAAGTACAAAAAAGAGGAAAAGAAGGGAGGTGTGAGGGAGGAGCGAGAGAAAGAGGAGGGGAGGAGAGAGAAGAGTGAAAGGGGGAAAAGAGAGAAAGATGGAGGAGAGAGAGAGAAGAAAGATGGAGGGGAGAAGTAGAAGAAGATGAAGAACAAGATTTGAGAGTTGGAGAGGAAGAGATAGAAGAAGAGGAAGATGAAGAAAATGGATGTGTCAGAGATGTGATGGAGGGAAAAGAAGGAATGAGAGGGATGGCAGCGAGGAAAGAGGAGAAAAGTCTGAAGAAGAAAGAGAAAGGGACTGAGAGAAGAAAAAGGAGAGGGTGTCCCCCCTGTGACTCTTGAGAGGGGATGGTTGAAACAAAAATGCCTTCTCCCTGTGGAGAGAGGCGGGGAGCGTTTTTCCCTGTACAAGGCTCCTTACTCAATGAGAGCAGCCTACACCTGTCCCGTGTCTCCACATGATGGACATGTGATGTGTGTGACTCTGAATTCTGCTCTTGTGACATGTCAGTGATATTTTTCTCACAGATGATTTAACACCTTTTCAAACTTATTCACATAAAAAAAAATCACTTCCTGGTCCGTTCAAATTAACTTGCTGTATCTTTTACACGATGCACCGCTGCTCTTTTATAGCAGATGGTAATCTATTAATAAACTTTCCCGTTACCTTTCAAATAACAAAAAACAAGAAAAAACATTTCATTATGCAGCGTAAAGGCTGCCTGTCTATTTGCTTCTCACGTACTCTGACATTCTATTCACATACCTAGACCTTCGATTCTTACGTACTGTGTCTATTCCAAAAACCTATTCAACAAAGGTGATTTAAAAATCTGAAAACTGCACTCTGGTTCTGTTTGTTCTCGCCGAATGCCCGACGGGAGGGGCTACTCAGACCACTGCGTAGTTTGTGTCTGCTCTCTCCCTCAGCCTGTAATTCTCCTTATCTATGTGACCTTGTTCTAAAGCAAGCTTGTAGAAAAAAAAATGGCTGGAGAAATAAAGCTCTAAAATAAATTGCTTAGAGAAAAAATCTCTCCAAAATCATTTAAAAATGTACTTAAGAGAAAAATTTTTAAAAAACAAAAAGTTAGATTTAGTAAAAAACTCTAGAAAAAGAAAACAAAAAAAAATAAATTCACCAAAAAGGGGAGAAAAGAAAAACCGTATTAATCATAAAACTCTGAAAAACAACCCTTGTTACTAAAACAGCTAATTAAAAATCTCTGGAATGTCAGCTGGCTGCTTCCCCCTCCCTTCCTTATATCTCTGCTTGCTGTCTCTATAGCCACTGAAATCACGTATCAAAAAAAAAAAAAAAAAAAATATTATTATTCCTCAGAATAGCAAAAAAATGAATATAGTTCAGTCTGAATGCCTGAGAATTTTCACATTAAAACCTGTAGCCAAAAAAACTAGCTTCTGAGCAGAAGCTCCCTCTGGTGGTTACAAACAGTACTGAACCATTCAATGAGGATTGGCAATCAGGAATCACAGACTGGCTGGATATAAGGGAGGTTCCCTCCCATCATGGCTGCCGGTGATCAATTGTTCTTGTCTCAACTTTGTTTCCTGGTTCACTTGGAAGCTTGCTGAGTCTTGCCTCTTCTCCTGCTCTCAGATAAGATATTTTCTGTTTTTTGGTTTTTGTGCTTACCATTTGCATATTTCTCTGCATTTCTGTGAGGTTAGCCAGGTTCCCCTCCCCGGGGGGCTTGGGCTCCTCTCATTTCCTCTGGAGCCACTGTTATTTGTTCATTTGCCTTTTCCAGTTTTTTCAGTGGCTGCGGCTTAGTTTTGTTACACCAGAGAACTAATTTAGGTGGTAGAGGTCGTGTGATCTCAGGTGTTTTTGCAATTAGTAGCGTTGGCATTTTTTAGGGTTTTTTTGGATTGCAGTAAGTATCCTTCCTATCCTTTTCTGTCTAGGCAGATTGGACCCCAACGTTTGCTCATACTATTTTCTGTCTGTGTCTGTATTTCCTCTTGTCTAACCGCCATTACATGTTTGGGGGCTTCCTATGTTCTTTGGGGATCTGCTCCGGGGCAGATAGCTTTCCTCTTTCTATCTTTAGGTGTAGTTAACCTCTCAGGCTGTGACGAGGCGTCTAGGACCAACGTAGGAATGCTCCACGGCTGCCTTTAGTTGTGGTGGTTAGTCAGGGTACTGCAATCCAGTAGATTCCAACCTCTCTGGTGTATTGCCGTTTTTGCCTGCTCTCTTCAGCTACCAAATCATAACATGTAACATTATTTATCTGCAGATTAACTCTCTGTTACGGTCTGCGGAATGCACCAAATAAATATAAATAATAGGTGCGTTCGCAGCCCGGGGTCCACCGTGCAGGCAGAGCCTGCTGCTAGTAAGATAACACTAGATGGCGGTATAAGCGAACTCTGTTACACCACAGAGTCGCTGACATAGATGCTGTGGCACTACATGGCACTATAAGCGAACACTGTTACACCACAGAGTCGTTGACATAGATACAGTGGCACTATATGGCGGTATGAGCGAACTCTGTTACTCCACAGAGTCGCTGTGGTAGAGACTGTGTCCTGTTGACCCCACAGGCATACACAGATAGCTGCAGAGCAGATAGCAGTCCGTGGTCATGCAGACAGTAACGCAAACAACCAACTTCTCACCGGAGTAGCTGGTATTCTAGAGGCTATTTCAGCCAAGCCCTGAATATGTGCATACAAAACCCCTCACCGGAGGTGCCGGTATTCTAGGGGCTTATTTCAGTCGAGCCCTAACCGCATGCGTACATGACCACACTGGCGCAAAGCACACAACAGATTTGATACTAGCGCATGGCCGTGCTGCCATGCAAGCCTTATATAGAAGCAGCAAGTACAGGACCTTCCGGAAAGGACCAATGGAAGGCTGCTCCAGAACTACAGCAGCTTCAGGACCTTCCTTTAGGACCAATGGGAGTCGCTGCAGTAGCCGAGCATGTGACCCCTGATCTCCTATGAGAGATCTTACTCTGGGCATGCTCAGAAGAGGAAACGCAGGACTTAGTCCCACAGCTGTCTGCTCGCCGCTGACCAGTACTGGCTACAATGACAGAACCTGGAGAGGCAGCAGTAACCCTTTGTACCGTATCAGGCTGTGCAAGCCGCTGGGACTGACGTCTCTGCTGAGCAGGCTCCACTGTGGCAGGAGAAGGATGGGAGACCGCATCAGAGATGGTTCGAGATTCCCCCTGTGCAGAAGCAGGAACTCGGCCCCTAACACTATCAGCAAATAGTGTTTTCTGAGCAGGCAGGTTCCTTTTAAGTTAGTAGTATAGCTTAATTCTAATGAATGGAATGTATCAATTCTTTTGTAAGGTTATGCTCACAATTATGTTGCAGCTAAAAGAACTCGCAACACATGTGGTATGTGACTTCTACTGAATTCAGTCTGGGTTCTGTCTCGGTGTCAATTGTTTTAGTGGAAAAGTAGCACTGCATGCATACTAATTATTTGATCAAATGTGAATTGGTGAAAGAAACCTGAAACAAATATAAACAGAGCCTAACCCTTGTTGTGTAAAGGTGTTTTGCAAATAGTATCCGTTATTAATGCACTTTTCAGAATACTTAAGTACACTTTTTATATTCTGTTAACACAGTGATGAAGATGTTTGATTTTTATTAATTTAATTGTTTTTGATTTTTCTCTTTTTACATTACAATGTATTGACATTCATTTACTGGCAGCATAAATAATGATCCATGCAATTTAATGTCTTTAAGAAACAAATCTGTTGAGAGAATTTATAAAAGTTGTTTATTTTCTGAGAAAATTAGATTTGCTACAGTACCACTCAACCTCACTGAAAAAATGTGTTGTTGGGCTGCCAGACTGTTAGTTACAAGACAGACAGATGTCAGTGTTCAACTAAAAGCTGGATTGGCAATGTGCTTGTATTCCCATTTGTCCCATGACTGGAAGCCAGCTCTTATCTATGATTATCTAATATCTAATGGTGCAAAAAAACTTTTTTACTTGACTGGTCATCATAAAACACTTCGACCCTGATTCATCACTTCTGTTGCGCCAGTTTTTTGGAGTAATTTGCTCCATTTTAGCAGCTTTAGTATTAGCACCTTATTCGCTATACATTTTATGCACCTTATTCTCTATACATTTTAAGCCACTTCTTGTTTTTCTTTTTTCAAATCTTGCTTTATTTTTTCCTCAGCCGCTTTGTTTATCCAGATGTTTGAGACAAACTCATGAAATGAGACTATTATCAAAAATCGTATTTTTTTAGCACATCTCGCTCCAGTTCTTGTGTGTTAGTGACACACACATGTACATTTATATTATATATATATATTGTGAGACAGTGAAGGAATATGTGTTGAATGGGGTGTACATTTCACCTAGGTATAAGGGAAATGTGTGGCTTTGTAAACCTAGTGGTAGAGAAAGGTCACTACACCTCACATTCAACACACACTTGCAGCTCAGGCCTGAAACCATTCAGCTGTTAATTAGGAGACCAGAAGTAGGTGTCTGCAAACACAGTCTGAGAGCTGGCTTAGTCTGGACACAGGAAGGTGTCCCGGCACAAGAAGCAGTCTCCAGGAGTGGGAGCTGGCTTAGTCTGGACACAGGAAGGTGTCCCGGCACAAGAAGCAGTCTCCAGGAGTGGGAGCTGGCTTAGTCTGGACACAGGAAGGTGTCCCGGCACAAGAAGCAGTCTCCAGGAGTTTTGAGCTATCTCAGTCTGGGTGCAGGAAGTACCCCGGACACAGGAGTAGTCTCAGTGAGAATCCGTGCGAATAGCGGCTGAATAGGAGTGGATCTCTCTCAAGTCTGGACGCTGAAGGGGCCTTCAGACACAAGGAGGAGTATCTGTGAAACTCCATACTGGTAACATATATCATATGTGGTGTTTTGGGCACAGACTGGTAGAGTCTGGACCCGGATAAATAGGGAAATCGATCTATGTGTAATTAGTGGCTAGACAAGCCTAGGTTTTCTGTTTATGCTTTATTTTTATCTGTTTGCTGTGGACTTTAATAAAGCTGGTTGCGGCCAGTTTTACACCAGAACTGCTGTCTGAATGAACTGTTTTCGTGTCATTCTGTCTACCCAGACAGCGATCCTAGAGATGAGAGATGGGATGATTTAGAGAATCCTGCTTTGAGCAGGGGGTTGGACCAGAAGGCCCAGGAGGTCCCTTCCAACTCTACCATTCTATGATTCTATGATTCTAGAGCTATATCCCCTGGAAATGTCACAATTGGCGGAGAATGCTGGGGCAGCGCAGTGGCTGATACAGTTAGTGCTGGAGTGTGCATGCAGCACAGTGGCTTAGAGGCAGCAATAAAGGTGAAGTCTGTTGAAATAGCAGCAGAGAAAAAAAAAAGTGTGTCAGCAGAAACGTCTGTTTGGAGCAGTCTTAAAGAGACAGGAGCCCTAATAGACTTTGCAAAGAAAAAAAAAAAAAAAAGTGTCTGCACAGCAGAGCTGAATTTTTCTATGGAAAAGACTGTAGAGTGTGTATGTCTTGAGTGAAGACTGCCGTTGTTAAGACAGAGAAGTCTGACAGCATGAATGACAGCATGGAGGCGCTGTTTGAACAAATGGCGCAAGTTAATGTGCAACATGAGACTGCCGTGGTTGAGACAGATAAGTCCGGCAGTATGGAGGAGCTCATTGAGTACCTGGTACAGGCCCAGCAGAGCATGCAACTGCAGTACCAGCAGCAGCAGCAGGAGAATAACCGGTTGTTGGAGCAGATTGCAGCTCTCAGCACCTCGTCCCAGAGTAATGTTGTGAAGGCACCTGTGTTGTCCGCTGTAAAGAAGGCGGTAAGACGGTCCCTGAAAAAGATGACACCTCGTGATGATGTGGAGGTATATCTCACTAGGTTTGAGAGACTGGCAGAGAAGGAGAATCTGCCCCTATCTGAATGGGCCATGATGGTCGCACCCTATCTGATTGGAGAACCCCAAAGGGTCTATGCTGACCTGAGCGAGCAGGACAGCCAAGACTATGCCAAGCTGAAAGCGGAGATTCTTACCTGGCTGGGTGTTACGGTGACAGCCCGTGCCAGGGGAATTCATGACTGGAGATACCGTTGGGAGTCTGCAGTCAGCAGGCCTGATTATGGAGTTGAAAAGGTGATAGTGAACCGCTACACCCGAGCATGTCCTCCTGAGGTACAGCCGTCTGAGAGGTCGTCACTTCAGAGTTCCCAGACGCCGAACTCTCCCGGTAAGAGCGTTCCAGCTGTTGGGGACATGGGGTATGCTGATAAGCGGGTTCAAGCCCGAGGGGACATATGAGAGGGTGATTGTGGTGGACAGTGTTGGAGATGTCGTGAAATTGCAGCCAACTGTCCAATAGAGGGGGAGCCTATGTGTTGTGATGTTGGCGGATCCCTCTCTCCCTGCGCAGAACCTGTGTGTGTGTCCACCTCAGCCGAAGAGACTGGACCACAGGGGTCCCCGGTGGTTGTAAATGACTGCCCAGCACAGGCCCTCTTGGACTCAGAGAGTCCAGTGACTTCCGTATGTGACAGCCTGATTGATAGGGACTTCATCCCTGATAAGCACCTGAGTGTGGTGTGCATCCATGGAGACACCAAAGTCTACCCAGAGACTGCCGTGGACTTGGTCCCCAAACTCGGGGAGGTTTCATATGAAGTGGGGGTAGTGAAGAACCTGGTGCAACCCGTCATATTGGGTAATGACTTTCCCCAGTCTAAGGATCTCTGGGGGAAAGATGTTTCTGATGGACAATGTGATGAAGCTCCTACTGAGGGTGCGCAGTTCCGAGGGGCGGAACACAATGCTAGTGGGCCGTTAAACTTATGTGATAATGATGATGATGATGATAATGATGACCATGATGATGATGCTGATGCTGATAGTGATAATGATGATGATCATGATAGTGATGATAATACTTATCATAGTCATGATAATGATGTTGATAATAATGATGACTGTGATAGTGATGAAATTCCTTTGCAGGTGATGTTGGGAGACGAGGATGGTGGTTCTCGGGAACCGAGTGTCCCTGACTTGCCTGTGTCCTGTGACAATTTTGAGAGTGAGCAGTGGCGAGACCCCACTCTTAGGACGGCACAGGAAAATACGATTGTTCTAAATGAGGTTTCCCAGGAGCCTGGCTCTGAGGAGAGGTTTCCTCATGCTGCCATGGACAATAACCTATTGTATAGGGACACTGAAGTCCAGGGAGAGGTCGTGAGTCAGCTCCTAGTACCTGAGCTATATAGAAGTATAGTGCTGGGGTTGTCACATAGTCACATACTTGAGGGACCAGATGGTGAAGTTAATGTTGTGGATGACATGTTAACTAAGGTTCCAGATCAGGATGTGAATGAAAATGAATTGTATAACCCTGACAGTGGGCAGGATATGAATGAAAATGAATTGTATAACCCTGACAGTGAGCAGGATGTGAATGAAAATGAATTGTATAACCCTGACGGTGAGCCAGATGTGGCTGAGAGAAGAGGGTCAGATAGTGATAGTGAATCATCTGATGATCATAAAGCAACCAGTGCAAATGAGGAAGGCATGGTAGCACAGGAGGTACGTGAATTTCTGAGGAAGAGTCAGCAGAAGTGTTCTGATGTGCCGGGTCATACTTCTCTGGCCAGGCACTATATCGAAACTGAGCCCGGCCCTAAGGTCAAGATGAAACCGTGCAGGATACCCAAAGCCCGCAGAGAGTATAGGCCTGGGAGGGTACAGGGTAGTGCGGATGCTTCAGATGAAGAGAAAACTGATGTTGGCTATGACAGTGGTGAAGATGAAGCTGATGAGGGCCATGACTGGTCCAGAGTTCACTGTCTCTGTTGGATTGTTGACCAGCCCTCCGGTCTGGATGACCAGCCCTCCGGTCTGGAGAAGAGGGAGGGGATATGTGAGACAGTGAAGGAATATGTGTTGAATGGGGTGTACATTTCACCTAAGTATAAGGGAAATGTGTGGCTTTGTAAACCTAGTGGTAGAGAAAGGTCACTACACCTCACATTCAACACACACTTGCAGCTCAGGCCTGAAACCATTCAGCTGTTAATTAGGAGACCAGAAGTAGGTGTCTGCAAACACAGTCTGAGAGCTGGCTTAGTCTGGACACAGGAAGGTGTCCCGGCACAAGAAGCAGTCTCCAGGAGTGGGAGCTGGCTTAGTCTGGACACAGGAAGGTGTCCCGGCACAAGAAGCAGTCTCCAGGAGTGGGAGCTGGCTTAGTCTGGACACAGGAAGGTGTCCCGGCACAAGAAGCAGTCTCCAGGAGTTTTGAGCTATCTCAGTCTGGGTGCAGGAAGTACCCCGGACACAGGAGTAGTCTCAGTGAGAATCCGTGCGAATAGCGGCTGAATAGGAGTGGATCTCTCTCAAGTCTGGACGCTGAAGGGGCCTTCAGACACAAGGAGGAGTATCTGTGAAACTCCATACTGGTAACATATATCATATGTGGTGTTTTGGGCACAGACTGGTAGAGTCTGGACCCGGATAAATAGAGAAATCGATCTATGTGTAATTAGTGGCTAGACAAGCCTAGGTTTTCTGTTTATGCTTTATTTTTATCTGTTTGCTGTGGACTTTAATAAAGCTGGTTGCGGCCAGTTTTACACCAGAACTGCTGTCTGAATGAACTGTTTTCGTGTCATTCTGTCTACCCAGACAGCGATCCTAGAGCTATATCCCCTGGAAATGCTACAATATATATATATATATATATATACACTGCTCAAAAAATAAAGGGAACACTTAGGCTAAGTGCAAACGTTCAGGATTATTTGCTTTTTTTTCGCGGGAGAAAACGCGTCAAAAACGCATGAATTAAGCATCCTATCATTTAGAATGAATTCCGCAATTTTTGTGCACATGGTGCATTTTTTTCCGCAAAAAAAACGCATCGCGGAAAAAGAAGCAACATGTTCATTAATTTCACGGAATTCTAGCGTTTTTCCCGCTATATTATTGACCTAGAAAGTTCAGGAAAAAATCGCGGTAAAAACGCGTCAAATCCGTGCAAAAAAACGCACCAAACACGGGCAAAAAACACGCAAAATCCGCGTTTTTGCCGCGAAAAAAGTCCGGTTTTGCTCAGGAATATTCTGCAAACATTCCTGAACGTGTGCACTTAGCCTCAAATAACACATCCTAGATCTAAATGAATGAAATATTCTCATTGAATACTTTGTTCTGTACAAAGTTGAATGTGCAGTCAACATGATCACACAAAAATCATCAATGGAAATCAAATTTTTGAACCAATGGAGGCCTGGATTTGGAGAGACCCCCTAAATGAAAGTGGAAACAAGTCAAAATGATGCTCAGTTTTGTGTGTGGCCTACACGTGCCTGTATGACCTCCCTACAATGCCTGGGCTTGCTCCTGATGAGGTTGCAGATGTTCTCCTGAGGGATCTCCTCCCAGACCTGGACTAAAGCATCCATCAACTCCTGGACAGTCTGTGTGGTGCAAAGTGACGTTGGTGGATGGAGCGAGACATGCTGTCCCAGATGTTCTCAATCGGATTCAGGTCTGGGGAACGGGCAGGCCAGTCCATAGCTTCAATGCCTTCATCTTGCAGGAACTGCTGACACACTCCAGCCACATGTGGTCTGGCATTGTCCTGCATTAGGAGGAACCCAGGCCAACTGCACCAGCATATGGTCTCACAAGGGGTCTGAGGATCTCATCTCGGTATCTAATGGCAGTCAGGCTACCTCTGGCGAGCACATAAACGGCTGTGTGACCCTCCAAAGAAATACCACCCCACACCATTACTGACCCACTGCCAAACCGGTCATGCTGAAGGATGTTGCAGGCAGCAGATGGCACTCTACGGTGTCTCCAGACTCTGTCACATCTGTCACATGTGTTGAGTGTGAACCTGCTGCCGGCAACATCCTTCAGCATGACAAAGGTGACATTAACCCTACAAATATGAACCCCACTTGCCACCGCTATTGGGCAAGTGGGAACAGCCAGGCAAAGCAACAGAATTGGCGCATCTAATAGATGTGCCTTTATCTGGGCAGCTGCGGGCTACTATTTTTAGGCTGGGGGGCACTATCCATGGCCCCTTATCAGCCTGAGAATACCAGCCCCCGGCAGTGAGCTTTGGCAAGGCTGGTTGTCAAAAATGGGGGGACCTCATGCCTTTATTTTAATTATTTAAATAATTAAAAAATACGGCATGGGGACCCCTCTATTTTTGATAACCAGCCTTGCTGAAGCTGACAGCTGAGGGTTGCAGCCTCCAGCTGTGAGTTTTGCTTAGCTGGTTATCAAAAATACAGGGACCCATGCAGGTTTTTTTAAAATTATTTATTTACAGGACAGGAGTGGATGATGAATACTCCCATCCGCCGCTCCTGCTGTCACTGTTATTAGTGGCAGCAGGTGTCAGCTGATGGGAGCTGGACATAGGATCCAGTGTCTTGCTCAGGCTCGTGGTGTGCCTTTGGTTACTGCTGGCTCCCCAGCCAAGTCAATGTTAACCAGTGTTATACAGGTGCCGCCTCACGTCTCGGCCTTAAGTCCAGAAATCACCTTACTGAGAGTGTCCGTAATGTGGTGTCTCCTCATTGGTGTTCAGACGTCAGCTGTTCTGGTAATGTGGCAGTTCCAGATTGGCCCAAGGGCGATGTCAGCGGGAGTGTTTGTGGTGGAGCTTTCAGTTTAAAAGGCCCTCAATGGCGCATGCGGGTGCGCTAGTATCATTTATGGTTGATGTGTGTGAGTGGATATGCTACCACTCTGCCTGCACATGTGTGTATTTAGCTTTAGCCTCTTAGGGCTTTTTCGGCCTGCTTGGCTTCGCATCCGTTTCCCTCATGTGTGCGGTTAGCTTTTTCGGCCATGTGTGCAATTGGCATGGGTCAGCTACAGAGCAAGCTCAACCCTTTCGCTCTGCCTCTCTATGAAGCTAACAGAGCTGTGTATTGTGAGTTCTGTTGTTGCTGCATGGAGTTAACGCAGCCTTATCAGGGTGCTCGCTCACTGTCTTTAGTTCGTCATTGTTCACATTAACAGCAGGTTACATCTCACTTTATTATTCATTTTATTTTGTGCGATCCGCCAATTCTAACACCAGGGCACCCCGTTTATGAGCAAAGTGAGCCTCCGTTTACCATCTGCAGACTGATGGGCTGGTGGAGCTTTTCAACAAGACCTTAAAGGCCATGTTAAAGAGGGTTGTTGAGAAGGACGGTCATGACTGGAACTATCTGCTCCTGTACTTGCTCTTTTCTATCAGAGAAGTCCCACAGGCCTCCAATGGCTTCTCACCATTTGAGCTCCTCTACGGCCGACATCCATGAGGACTACTGGACATCTCCAAGGAAACTTGGGAAGCTGCATCGGAGTGTCATTAAGCATGTTGCCCAGCTGCAAGAAAGGATGGCACGCGTAATGCCTATCATAAGGGAACATCTTCTCCAGGCACAGGAGGCCCAAACGAGGGTATACAACGTATCAGCGAAGCTAAGGCAATTCCAGCCGGGGACTGTGTGCTATGGTAGAGAGAAAATTCTTGGCAAAGTGGCAAGGCACGTTTGAGATAGTGTAAAAACTTGGAGACGTGAATTACAAGGTACTATTGATTAGCGAGTATACTCGTTGCTCGGATTTTCCCGAGCATGCTCGGGTGATCTCCGAGTATTTTGGCGTGCTCAGAGATTTAGTGTTTGTCGATGCAGCTGCATGATTTGCGTCTGCTAGACAGTCTGAATACATGTGGGGATTGCCTGTTTGTTAGAAATTCCAGATATACCATGTGAACCTACTCAAACCTTGGGGGACCATGAACTGCTGGAAACTCTTTGCCTGGAGGACCATCCCAAAGCCAAGATCAGGGAGGTTGTGATTGCTGAGATGCTAATGCCGGCACAGAAACAACAATGTCGAGAACTGCTGCAGCAGAACCGTGACTTGTTCTCGGAGTTGCCAGGGCGCACACAGGTTGTGGAACACGATGTGTTAACAGAGCCTCATGTAAGAGTAAACCTCAAACCCTACAGAATACCCGAAGCATGCCAGGAGATAATCTCAAGGAGTTGAAGAGAATGCTGGACCTCGGGGTGATAAAGGAATCGAGAAGTGGCTGGTCAAGTCACATCGTTCTCGTATCGAAGCCCAATGGCAAATGGTGGTTTTGTAATGATTACTGCACGCTCAATGAGGTGTCCCATTCTGATGCGTGCCCACTGCCCCATGTGGATGAACTCATTGAGCGACTGGGACCCACAAGGGCCATCAAAATCCTCCACCTGACGAAAGGGTACTGGCAGATCCCCATGTCCCAGAGCGCCAAGGAGAAGACGGTCTTCTAGACACTGGATGGGTGATTTCAGTACACCAGGATGCCTTTCGGACTCCAGGGGGCCCCAGCTACTTTCCAGAGGGTGATGGATCGAATCTTGGCTCCACATAAGAAATATGCCATAGCCTACTTGGATGACATTGTCTTCTTTAGCCCTGACTGGAGTTTGCACCTGCCCGAGGTACAGGTGATTCTCGATGCATTGAGGAAAGCAAGATTTACCATAAATCCAAAGAAGTTTGCCTTAGGGAATGAGGAGGCCAGGTACTTAGTCTAAATCATCGGGAGAGGCAAGATTAAGCACCAGCTGAATAAGATACAGGCAATTCACCAGTGGCTGCAACTGCTATCCAAGAAACTAGTGAGGTCATTTCTTGGAATTGTGGGGTATTACTGGCGTTTTATCCTGAACTTTGCCAGAATTGCCTCACCGTTAATGGATCTCCTTTTGTAAACGATGGTGTCAAGATCCATTTTTGGATTTGTGGCAGCTCTGGTTCCACTCAGTTTAAAAAATTTTTCCTTTCAGACCAGCGGGGGTTAATGTCAACCTTCCTCATAATGGCAGGATGCAAAATGCAAGCAGGAACAGCGTATACTGAACGCCACAACCAAGTAGCGGGAATTGTATACAGGAACATCTGCACAGCATATGGGCTAAGTCCTCCTAAGTCCAGGTGGGAGACAACAGAGATGAAAGGGATCAAGATCCAGAGGGATAAGCAGGTGTTGGCTAACCAACCAGACATTGTAATTAGAGTTGAGCGAAACAGGGCGGCCAGATTCATAAGTCGCCAACTTTCGCCAAATTCGGGTTTCGCAGACCGAAACCCGACCATAGCGGCAAAACGAGCGCTAAAGTCGGATTTCCCTGAATGCTTGTAGGTGCCTTTTTTTCAGCCAATGAGCAAGGACGTAAACTGTGGGCAATGAGATGACATGTGCAGCGTCCACCACCATCGTAAAGAAGGGCATTGCAGTGATTGGCTTGCTTTGGGGGGCGTCATAGTGTCTATAAAAGCCCTGACCGCCAAACTCCATTTTTCTTCTGCCGATCTTAACAGTAAGGAGAGGTTGCTGTTTATCAGTAGGTAGAGAGTTAGGGCTGGAAAGAGAAGTTCTTCTGTGCTTGTGCTGATAGCAATTTTGCTGTACAGTTAGTGTGCAGTGACAGGGGAGGATTTTCTTGTGTGCAGCAGCGCTGGTTATTAGGCTGCCTGATAGCTGTATTTGTTGTGAACGTGTTGGAGATGACTTCGGAGCTGAAGCTCCCTCTGGTGGTTGCTGAGGGTATTGAACCTATGTTGAACAGCAAAAATCCACCACCTGCAACTGATGATTGGTTATCTGGTGGGACGGACTGGCCTGATATAAGTGAGCTGACTTCTCATGATCCTTGCCGGTGATCAATTGTTCTTCCTGGTCTAGGTTGGAATTCAGCTTGCTTTTCTGCTGTCTCCTGCCTGCATTCAGATAAGTTCCTTTCAGTTTTTTTTTACTGTGGTTTGATTTTCCTTGCTTTTTGCTGCCTTGCTTTTTGAGTTCAGCTGGGTCCCCTTTGGGGGGCTTGGGCTGGTCTCTATTCTTTTTTGTATTTGTTCATTTGTTCAGTTCTTGTGATATTTTACTGCTGGGTAGCTGAGTGTTCACACCAGAGATGTGATATAGGTGGTCGAGACCGTGTGGTCTCAGTATTTTTGGATTCAGAAGTGTTGGAGTTTTTCCTAGGGTTTTTCTGGGTTGCAGACAGTATTCTCTCCTGTGCTGTCCTATCTAGACAGTTTTGGGCCCCAGCGTTTGCTCAATCTATTTTCAGTCTGTGTTCGTGTTTTCATCTTGTCTAACCGCCATTATATGTTTGGGGGCTTCCTATTCTTTTGGGGCTCTACTCCGGGGCAGTTAGCTTTTCTCTTTCCATCTTCAAGGATAGCTAATCCCTCCAGCTGTGACGAGGCTCTAGGGCACCGTAGGAACGTCCCACGGCTGCTTCTAGTTGTGCGGTTAGTTTAGGGGTCTGCAACCTATCAGTTTCCAACCTCTCTGGTGTTTGGCTGCCTATGCGTTTTTTTTGCTCCTGCCTCCTCAGCTACCAAAACATAACATGTATTGCTGTGTGTACACTGCTGTGCAGACTGCTTTTTACACAGCACTAACACTTTTATTCTTTTTTTCTGCACAGTTACCGACCGTTCTTTTTTTCCCACACCGTATAGAGCTGTACGCTCCTCACACACTACCGTGTACCGGCTGGTATCACGGACAAATTCATGCTGACTTTCTGTGTGTGACTCTGGAAATATATACGGAGATTTAAATTTTCCCCTTACAACGTATACAGCTGTACGCTTCTGATACAGTACCGTTTTTCTGCTTTTTGTATTACGGTCAAATCCATACTGAATGAGCGTCTGTGTGTGACTCCGGAAATGTATATGGAGATTTAAATATTCCCCTACACCGCATACAGCTGTACGCTTCTGATACAGTACCGTTTTCTGCTTTTTGTATTATGGTCAAATCCATACTGAGTGAGCGTCTGTGTGTGACTCCAGAAATATATACAGATATTTAAATTTTTCCCTACACTGTATACAGCTGTACGCTTCAGATACAGTACCGTATTTCTGCTGTTTGTATTACAGTCAAATCCATACTGAGAGAGCGTCTGTGTGTGACTCCGGAAATATATACGAAGATTTAAATTTTCCCCTACACCACATACAGCTGTACGCTTCTGATACAGTACCGTTTTTCTGCTTTTTGTATTACGGTCAAATCTATACTGAGTGAGCGTCTGTGTGTGACTCCGGAAATATAGACGGAGATTAAAATTTTCCCCTACACCGTATACAGCTGTACGCTTCTGATACAGTACCGTATTTCTGCTGTTTGTATTAAGGTCAAATCCATACTGAGAGAGCGTCTGTGTGTGACTCCGGAAATATATACAGAGATTTAAATTTTCCACTACACTGTATACAGCAGTACGCTCCTCATAAAGTACCATATATCTGCTGGTATTTTTGGTACATTATCCCAAACATGAGGAAGTATGGTGGAAGAGGCCGCGAATGTGGGTGGGGGGGCCAGCTGGTACTGATGGTGGTGGTGGTGCATCTGCTGGTAGTGCCAAAATCACAATAGCACCTAAGGCAGGAGGTGTTGAGCCTGCATCATCATCTTGCGCCAGAAGGCCTGGAAAGCTCCCTTTTCTGGGAGTAGGTAAACCGCTTTTAAAGCCTGAGCATCTGGAACAGGTTTTTGCTTACATTGCCAAAACAGCCTCCAGCTCTATCGCCTCCTCTTCTGAAGTTTCAAAAACTGCAAGCACTGAGTCCGTCAGTGCAGGCTCCTGGTCAGGATCAACACATTTCCTTGTGTCCTTCACCCCCACCAAAAGTGAAGGATGCGGTAGGCCACACTTCAGATTACTCGCTGGAGCTCTTTTCACATACCATGCCTAACTTATCAAGTCAAATCCTGAATTAGTAATACAAAAGGTATGGGCAAAAGCCCCAGCCAGCTCACCCGACCAACCACCGGAGCTCGGAATCAGAAGTCCAGACCAAGACATGCAGCAGAGAAGAAAACGAAGGGGATTCCAGCTTCCATAAAAAAGTATAAATCTTTATTGGATCCAAGAATAAAATATTCAACATACGGTGTCCTCCATGTTACAGCAAGCGGGAGGTGTGCACTAACAGCCAAACAGCGACACGTTTCGACCTCAGAAGGTCTATATCAGCTTTGATAAAGACCTTTGAGGTCGAAACGCGTCGCTGTTTGGCTGTTAGTGCACACCTCCCGCTTGCTGTAACATGGAGGACACCGTCTGTTGAATATTTTATTCTTGGATCCAATAAAGATTTATACTTTTTTATGGAAGCTGGAATCCCTTTCGTTTTCTTCTCAAATCCTGAATTCCCCAGTCCAAGATGAATATGACATGTAGTGCACTGATGCACAGTCACTGCTATATGATTCTGCTGGTACATTTACCCAGAGCACTACATTGCCCTCGCAGTCTACTGAGCCAGAATCTGACCCTGATGAAACTCAGGTGCCCCTTCCCGCATACTATACCACCTTACACGGTGACACAGAGGAAGGTGCAGATGAAATTGAAGAGGAGGTGATGGTTGACCCAATTGTTGACCCGGATTGGCATCCACTGAGGGAAGAGGGTGCTGCTGGCAATCGCTCAGAAGAGAAGGAGGATCCGCAGCAGGCATCGACATCGCAGCTGCGGTTGTCTGGCTGGCCCGTAGCAGTCCAAAAACGTATTAAAAAAAACAAAAAGATTTGCAGGACAGCTTGGCCAGATGGTCAAAATAGCACAGCGTGCAAGCCCTGAAAAGTTTTCCCATATGGCACTTTTTTTTACCAAAATACTATTGATGAGGCAAAGGTTATCTGTAAGAAGTGCGGAAGGACCTTTAGTCGAGGGAAAAATCTCTGAAATTTGAATACCAGTTGCATGCTTAGACATGTAAACACCATGCACTTGCAAGTGTGGACGGACTACAAAACCTCAGGTAACACATGTGCACCTGCTCCAACTGAAGGTAGCCAGCAACGCTACATCGCTTCCCCACTGTAAGCCCACCAGTTAGCACACCACCAGCAAGAAATGTTGAGGTGTCATCGCAAGGCCAAAGCAGTCAGGGAATCCCAATGGTTTTCCAACGAAAGACTGCATCTAGGCCATCACCACCATCACCAACCCCCTCTCAGTCCGCAATGTCCACCGCTAGTTCCACCATATGCAGCCCTCAAGTCCAACTCACCATAGCAGAGACTCTGAGTAGGACAAGAAAGTACTCATCCTCTCATCCGCGTACACTGGCTTCGAATGCCTACATTGCCAAACTGATCTCTTTAGAGATGATGCCCTTCCGTTTGGTTGAAAGCGCAGCGTTCCTAGAGCTCATGGCCTACACTGTCCCATGCTATAACCTACCCGGTCGGCACTTCTTTGCTAGAAAAACCATCCCTGCCCTCCACCTGCATGTGAAAGACCGCATTGTCCATGCACTCGAACAATCAGTGGTGGAAAGGTGCACCTCACAACAGATTCATGGGCCAGTAGGCATGGCCAGGGCCGTTACATGTCCATCACTGCGCACTGGGTTAATGTGGTGGATGCAGGGTCCACAGGGGACAGCGGCGGTGGGACAGTGCTGCCTAGCCCACGGTATAGGCAACAGTTGGCTGTAGGCGTTCGACCCTCCTCCTCCAGAAGCGAAAGCTCGTCGACAGAGTGCAGTCGCACAAGCACTCCATCCGCAGCTGCCAGTGTTGCACACGAGGTGTCCCACTATCGAACAGCTAGTGGTAAGCGTCAGCAGGCTGTTTTAAAGATGATGTCTTTGGGCGACAACAGATACACCGCAGAGGTACTGGCAGACTACTTGCAGCGAGAAACTGAGTCATGGCTGGGCAGTCTACATCTTGAGCCAGGCAAGGTAGTCAGTGATAACGGCTGCAATTTTGAGGCGGCCATAGCCCTGGCAAAACTCAGACACATACCTTGCCTGGCTCACACCTTGAACCTGGTGGTGCAGTGCTTCATAAATAATTATCCGGAGTTACCAGCCCTGCTCCATAAGGTGCGAAGACTGTGATCACACATCCGTCGCTCGCCCGTAGACTCCAGTCGTATGCAGATGCTGCAGAGATCGCTCCACCTCCCCAAGCACTGCTTAATCATAGACGTTGCAACAAGGTGGAACTCCACCAAGCACATGATTCAGAGGCTATGCGAACAGAGGAAGGCTGTAATGCATTTGTGGGAGGATACACGGGCAGGCAGTTTGAGGGCAGACATGGAGTTGTCGGGTGTGCAGTGGTCAAAGCTGAAAGACCTCTGTAAAGTCCTTCAGTGTTTTGAGCAATGCGAACGGCTGGTAAGCGCAGATGACGCCATCATAAGCATGAGCATCCCACTTTTTGTGTCTGCTCATGCAAACTTTGACGCACATTAAGGATCAGGCATCTGCAGCGGAGGAGGAAGAGTAAGAGGAGGAGGGAAGCCTTGATGACAGTCAGCCATTGTCTGCTCAGTGAACTGTCCTGGACGAGGTTCCTTGCCCGGAAATGACTGCTTGCCTTGGACGACTTCCGGGGCAAGGAAAGTGGAAGAAAATAGTTGCACATGCGCTGTAATGATTTTATGCTTTGCCCACTGGTGGGCAAAGCACACTGCGCAAGCGCGAGGGAATTTTGAAAAGCACAATCGCGGCAAGCCGAACGCCGTCTGTGCTATTCACAGACGGCGATACGCAAGAGAAGCCGAGGACCGGGGGTGGGGGGAAGAAAAAAAAACGCCGCACTCTGGACCGGACCGCCCGGATTTGCATACAAGAAAACGAACTTTACTAAGGTATTTTTACATGAAAACTGGGGTGTCCGGAGATATCATAGGTACCCATAGATTAGTTATGTTACGCACTATGCAATGATATCTTTATCTCATAGGGCTAAAATGGGGTGACAGATTCCCTTTAAAATGAGCCATGCCTGGGTTTCAAAGGATTTTGTACCTTTGTTTCTTGACAGTGACATTCAGGTCAGAGAGCGCGATGACGTCAAGTCTGTGACCCTCTGCCTGAACAGTCACAGTGCAGAGAGCTGGAAGATGGCGACGCTGAGGAGTCCAGAGTAGAGCAGTGCCCAGTAAGGAGAGGTTATTTCATTTTTTTATGTTTGGAGCAATATATGGGGAGCATTATACACTGGAGAATTATATATGGGGCCCATCATACACTTGAGAATCATAGATAGGGCCCATTATACACTGGAGCATTATATATGGGTCCATCATACACTGGAGCATTATAAATGGGGCCCATCATACACTGGAGCATCATATAAGGGGCCCATTATAAACTGGAGCATCATATGGGGCCCATTATATATGGAGCATTGTATAGGCCCATCATACACTGGAGCATCATTCATGGGGCACATCATATACTGGAGCATCATATGGGGCACATTATGTATGGAGCATTACATGGAGCCCATTATATATGGAGCATTATATATGGGGACCATTATATTTGGAGCATTATATGGGGCTCATCATACACTGGAGCATCATATATGGTGCCCATCATATACTAGAGCATCTTATGAGGTTCATTATTTATGGGGCATCATATAGGGCCCTTTATATATGGAGCATAATATGAAGCACATATGGGGCCTATTCTGTATGGAGCATTATATGGAGCCCATTCTGTATGGAGCAATATATGGGGCCCATCATATACTGTATGGAGCTTTATATGCGACTCATTATACTGTATGGAGCAATATGTGGGGCTCATTATACTCAATGGGGACTGTCCTATACTGTATAGCACATTATATGGGGACCATCATATACTGGAGCATTATGTGGAGCTCATCATATACTGTATGGAACATTATATGGGACAAATTATTTATGGAGCAATATATGGGGCTCATTATTCTGTATGGAGCAATATATGTGGCTCATTATACTGCATGAAGCATTATATTGGGCCCATTATTCTGTATAGAGCAATATATGGGGCTCATTATTCTGTATGGCGCACTATGTGGTGCCCATAATACTGTATAGAGGACTATACTGTCCATTTTTTGAGCTATTGTAGAATTTACAATAGATATCACTCATGTAATGTAAGAAGTGAAGTATTTGGCATTGTACTATACCTATATTTCTCTGCCGTATCGGAGCATCATGAATTGTGGTATGTGTTAAAGGGGCCCACTGAGACTCTTTTGCCCGGGGCCCCCGAAAATCTGGAGCCAGCCCTGCCCCCCCCACAACTTTAGCCAAATATCCCCCAGTTTTCAATGCGTTACTATTATTATAAAGTAAATTAAGGTTGACAAACTTAAGTAATAAGAATTGATGTCGTTGGCATTGAAATGGGCACTGTAGGTGTGTTTACTGTCCTCCACTCACTGCCGACTTTTATTCCCCATTGACTTGCATTGGGGTCGGGTCGGGTTTCGGTCGGAACTCCGACTTTTTCCAATAGTCGGCCAATTTCATTCGACTCGACTTTTGATAAAGTCGGGTGGTCCGAAACCTGACTCGACCCTCCCGGAGGCAAAGTCGCTCATCTCTAATTGTTATAGTAGACAAGGATCAGAAGACAGCAAAAATAATAGATGTGGCAGTGCCAAGTGACAGCAACATCAAAAAGAAGGAATATGAGAGGCTGGAGAAATACCAGGGCCTCAAAGTAGAACTGGAGAAGATGTGGAAAGTGAAGGCAACAGTGATTCCAGTGGTGATAGGAGCACTTGGAGCAGTGACCCCTAAATTGGAAGAATGGCTACAACAGATCCCAGGAGCAACATCTGAGCTCCCTGTCAGAAAAGCACAATGCTGGGAACAGCTAAGATCCTGTGCAGAACTCTAGAACTCCCAGGCCTCTGGTAGAGGACCCGAGAATGAGAAAGAACAACAAAAAGGTGAGAAGGAAGTTTCTATATATACACCATGTTCCAAATTATTATGCAAATTGGTTTTAAGTGTCATAGAGGGTTTTTTTTTTAAATGAAACATGATTCGGGTCGGTTTTTACCGAACCAGCTTTTGCGATCGCCGTTATTAACCATATAACGGCGACCGCAAATAAAAACAAACCGTGATTCTCTATTAAATTTCTCTCTCTTTTGATGTGATCGCACATCAGAGGGGAGAGAAGTAGGGTCCCCGGGACCACCGATCTGTCCCGTGTACCTCCCGGTGTCCCACCTTCCTCCTATGGCTCCCGCATCTCCCGCGTCTTCTCCCTGCAAAAAAATGGCGGGCACGTGTGCAGTGTGCCCGCCAAGTCGGATTTTCTCTGGGGTCTCGGCTACCAGGGTAGCCGAGACCCCAGAGAACATAGTTTGGGTCCCCCGTTTTTGCAATAGCCGTTGTTAACCATTTAACGGCGACCGCAAAAAAACAAACAGCGATTCTGCATGTAATTTCTCTCTCCTTTGATGTGATCGCACATCAGAGGGGAGAGAAATAGGGTCCCCCGATCCCCTCGGTACCTCCCAGTGTCCCCCCGTCCTCCCATGGGTCCTGCAGCTCCCGGTCTTCTTCCTGCAAAGAAAATGGCGGGCGCATACTTAGTGCCAGATGGCAGATTCATTCATTCTGTGCAGGAACATTTTGATCACTGTGATAAACTCTATCACAGTGATCAAAATAAAAAAAATAGTAAATACAACCCCCTTTATCACTCCCTTAGTTAGGGACATACAATAAAATAAAGAAAATATATTTATTTTCATTTTTCCATTAGGGTTAGGGTTAGGGTTGGGTTAGGATTATGGTTAGGGTTAGGATTACAATTAGGGTTAGGGTTACAATTAGGGTTAGGGTTACAATTAGGGTTGGAATTAGGGTTGGTACTAGGGTTAGGATTAGGGTTAGGGTTGGGATTAGGGTTAGGGTTGGTATTAGGTTACGGGTGTGTTGGGGTTAGGGTTGGAGCTAGAATTGAGGGGTTTCCACTATTTAGGCACATCAGGGGGTCTCCAAACATGACATGGCGTTCAAAAAGTCAAATGGTGCCCCTCCCTTCCGAGCCCTGTCGTGCGCCCAAAGAGAGGTTTACCCCAACATATGGGACATCAGCGTACTCAGGACAAATTGCACACCAATTTTGGGGTTCTAATTTCTCCTGTTACCTTTGGGAAAATAAAAAATAGCTGGCTAAACTATCATTTTTGAGGAAAAAAATGATTTTTTATTTTCACGGCTCTACGTTATAAACTTCTGTAAAGCACTTGGAGGTTCAAAGTGCTCACCACACATCTAGAAAAGTTCCTTAGGGTGTCTAGTTTCCAAAATGGGGTCAATTGTTGGGGTTTCCACTGTTAAGGCACATCAGGTGCTCTCCAAACGCGACATGGCGTCCAACCAATTCTGTTATGAATGTTTTAGAAATGAATTCTGAGCAGAAGCTCCCTCTGGTGGTTACAAACAGTACTGGACCATTCAATGAGGATTGGCAATCAGGAATTACAGACTGGCTGGATATAAGGGAGGTTTCCCCCCATCATGGTTGCCGGTAATCAATTTGTTTCCTGGTTCACTTGGAAGCTTGCTGAGTCTTGCCTCTTCTCCTGCTCTCAGATAAGATATTTTCTGTTTTTTGTTTTTTTGCTTGCCATTTGCATTTTTCTCTGCATTTCTGTGAGGTTCGCCAGGTTCCCCTCCCCGGGGGGCTTGGCCTCCTCTCGGTTCCTCTGGAGCCACTGTTGTTTGTTCATTTGCCTTTTCCAGTTTTTTCTGTGGCTGCGGCTTAGTTTTGTTACACCAGAGAACTAATTTATGTGGTAGAGGTCGTGTGATCTCAGGTGTTTTTGCAATTAGTAGCGTTGGCTTTTTTTAGGGTTTTTTGGAATTGCAGTAAGTATCCTTCCTATCCTTTTCTGTCTAGGCAGATTGGGCCCCAGCGTTTGCTCATACTATTTTCTGTCTGTGTCTGTATTTCCTCTTGTCTAACCGCCATTACATGTTTGGGGGCTTCCTATATTCTTTGGGGATCTGCTCCGGGGAAGATAGCTTTCCTCTTTCTATCTTTAGGTGTAGTTAGCCTCTCAGGCTGTGACGAGGCGTCTAGGACCAATGTAGGAACGCTCCACGGCTGCCTTTAGTTGTGGTGGTTAGTCAGGGTACTGCAATCCAGTAGATTCCAACCTCTCTGGTGTATTGCCGTTTTTGCCTGCTCTCCTCAGCTACCAAAACATAACAGTATCACCGGCCCAAACTGAAAATTATATGGTACTCACAGAAGGGAAAAATACTGTGGAAAGAAAAAAGTTGTCAGAATTGTCGGAGATTTTTTTTTTTTTCTGCATTTTTTTTTCCCCTCTTTTTCTCTGGGTGCTGAGGAGGATTTTTTTTTTCTCAATGGAGTTTGCACAGTTGTCTGGCCGTGTGGATCAGCTTGCCACTGAAGTTCGGAGTATTGCTACCTATCTTGCAGGGTTGCCGGTTGTGGAACCTAGGATCCCCATGCTAGATTTGTTTTGGGGGATGGAGCTAAATTTCTGAATTTTAAAAATAACTGTAAGTTGTTTTTTGCCTTAAAACCTAAGTCCTCAGGGAACGCAGCACAGCAGGTTCAAGTTGTCATCTCTCTCCTGTGCGGCGATCCTCAGGATTGGGCTTTTTCCCTGACACCTGGGGACCCTGTTTTGAGTAATGTTGATGCATTTTTTCTGGCTCTGGGGTTATGTACGAACCTAATGTCACTGATCAAGCTGAAAAAACCTTTTGGCATTAAATCAGGGGCTTGAGGACGCTGAGTTGTACTGTCAGAAATTCCAAAAGTGGGCAGTTCTGACCAAATGGAATGATGATGCTTTGGCAGCCCTTTTTCGGAAGTGTCTGTCAGAGAATGTAAAAGATGTTATGGTCAGGAGGACAATTCTTGGGTATTTGCTTCGGACATCCATGCTAGGAGACTGATCCGTGCGTATCACAGAGCTCATCCTGACCGACCTGGTTGCACAAATGAGGGTTCGGTGACCCCTCCTCAAGGGGGGGTACTGTTATGAATGTTTTAGAAATGAATTCTGAGCAGAAGCTCCCTCTGGTGGTTACAAACAGTACTGAACCATTCAATGAGGATTGGCAATCAGGAATTATAGACTGGCTGGATATTAGGGAGGTTTCCCCCCATCATGGTTGCCGGTGATCAATTGTTCTTGTCTCAACGTTGTTTCCTGGTTCACTTGGAAGCTTGCTGAGTCTTGCCTCTTCTCCTGCTCTCAGATAAGATATTTTCTGTTTTTTGTTTTTTTGCTTGCCATTTGCATTTTTCTCTGCATTTCTGTGAGGTTCGCCAGGTTCCCCTCCCCGGGGGCTTGGCCTCCTCTCGGTTCCTCTGGAGCCACTGTTGTTTGTTCATTTGCCTTTTCCAGTTTTTTCTGTGGCTGCGGCTTAGTTTTGTTACACCAGAGAACTAATTTAGGTGGTGATCTCAGGTGTTTTTGCAATTAGTAGCGTTGGCTTTTTTTAGGGTTTTTTGGAATTGCAGTAAGTATCCTTCCTATCCTTTTCTGTCTAGGCAGATTGGGCCACAGCGTTTGCTCATACTATTTTCTGTCTGTGTCTGTATTTCCTCTTGTCTAACCGCCATTACATGTTTGGGGGCTTCCTATGTTCTTTGGGGATCTGCTCCGGGGCAGATAGCTTTCCTCTTTCTATCTTTAGGTGTAGTTAGCCTCTCAGGCTGTGACGAGGCGTCTAGGACCAACGTAGGAACGCTCCACGGCTGCCTTTAGTTGTGGTGGTTAGTCAGGGTACTGCAATCCAGTAGATTCCAACCTCTCTGGTGTATTGCCGTTTTTGCCTGCTCTCCTCAGCTACCAAAACATAACACAATTCTGTGTTGAAAAAGTCAAACGGCGCTCCTTCCCTTGCGACCTCTGCTGTGCGTCCAAAAAGTGGTTAACCCACACAAATGCGGTATCAGTGTATTCAGGAGAAATTGGACAACACATTTTGTGGCTCATTTTCTCTTTTAACACTTGTGAAAATAAAAAAAATTGGTTCTGAAGTAAATTTTTTTCAAAAAAAGTTGAATGTTAATTTTTTCTTTCCATATTGCTTCAGTTCCTGTGAAGCAAGTAATGGTTAATAAACTTCTTGAATGTGGTTTTGAGCACCTTCATGGGTGCAGTTTTTAGAATGATGTCACTTTTGGGTATTTTCTATCATACAGACCCCTCAAAGTGACTTCAAAAGTGATGTGGTCCCTAAAAAAAATGATGTTGTAAAAATGAGAAATCGCTGGTCAACTTTTAACCCTAATAACTTAGTAACAAAAAAAAATGTTTCTTCCAAAATTGTGCTGATGTAAAGTAGACATATGGGAAATGTTATTTATTAAGACATTTGTGTGACATATCTCTCTGATTTAAGGGCATAAAAATTTAAAGTTTGAAAATTGCTAAATTTTCAAAATTTTCGTCATATTTACGTTTTTTTCATAAATAAACGCAAGTCATATAAAAAATTTTTTTCTACTAACGTGAAGTACAATATGTCACGAAAAAACATTCTCAGAATCAGCGGGATTCGTGAAAGCGTTCCAGAGTTATAACCTCATAAATTGACAGTGATCAGAATTGTAAAAATTGGCCAGGTCATTAAGCTGCAAATTGGCTCTGTCACTAAGGGCAGAGACACACTGCCTTATTTCACGTGTGAGAATCGCATTGTAAAACTCGTCCTGGCTGTCCGCTCTCCTGACCTGAGCTTGACCTCTGCATAGTAATCCTTCACGCTGTCTTGCTCAGGTCAGGAGAGGTGTCAGGCCAGTCCTTACAGTGCCATGCGATTATCCCACGAATTTTACGGCCGTGTGACTACAGCCTAAGGGTTAAGGTTCCTGAAGGTGTGAAAATGACCTCTGCAAAGTATATAGAGTTTGTGACTGACAACTTTCTTCCATGGTATAAAAAGCAGAAACGTGCCTTCAGGAGCAAAATCATCTTCATGCATGACAATGCACCATCTTATGCTGCAAAGAATACCTCTGAGTCATCGGCTGCTATGGGCATAAAAGGAGATAAACTCATAGTGTGGCCACCATCTTACCCTGACCTAAACCTTATAGAGAACCTTTGGAGTATCATCAAGCAAAAGATCTATGAGGGTGGGAGGCAGTTCACATCAAAACAGCAGCTCTGGGAGGCTATTCTGACATCACGCAAAGAAATACAAACAGAAACTCTCCAAAAACTCACAAGTTCTATGGATACAAGAATTGTGAAGGTGATATCAAAGAAGGGTTCCTATGTTAACATGTAACTTGGCCTGTTAGGATATTTTGGAGTTAAATAGCTTTTTTGTTCAGTGAATGTGACCTCCTAATGCTGCAAATTCCACAAATGAGCTTTTCAGTTCTTTAACACATATCAAATGCTTAGAAATTCTACTGTGCCTAATAATTTTATTAATTTTGGAGATTATACTGTTATCATTGGGAGGTTTCTTCAATAAAATTTGATGTATACTCTAACGGCTGATGACTTCTATTAGTCTGACTGTCATTTGCACCTGACCACTTTGGAAAATCAGAGAAAAATATCATTTGCATTATAATTTGGAACATGGTGTATATACACTGTATATACACTGCTCAAAAAATTAACACTTAAACAACAGAATATAACTCAAGTAAATCAAACTTCTGTGAAATCAAACTGTCCACTTAGGAAGCAACACTGATTGACAATCAACTTCACATGCTGTTGTGCAAATGGAATAGACAACAGATTTAAATTATTGCCAATTATCAAGACCCCCTCAATAAAGGAGTGGTTCTGCAGGTGGGGACCGCAGACCACATCTCAGTACCAATGCTTTCTGGCTGATGTTTTGGTCACTTTTGAATGTTGGTTGTGCTTTCACACTCGTGGTAGCATGAGACGGACTCTACAACCCACACAAGTGTCTCAGGTAGTGCAGCTCATCCAGAATGGCACATCAATGCGAGCTGTGGCAAGGTTTGCTGTGTCTGTCATCGTAGTGTTCAGAGGCTGCAGGTGCTACCTAGAGACAGGCCAGTACACCAGGAGAAGTGGAGGGAGCCGTATGAGGGCAACAACCCAGCCGCTACCACTGCCTTTGTGCAAGGAGGAACAGGAGGAGCACTGCTAGAGCCCTGCAAAATGACCTCCAGCAGGCCACAAATGTGCATGCATCTGCTCAAACGGTTAGAAACTGACTCCATGAGGATGGCCTGAGTGCCCGACGTCCACAGATGAGGGTTGTGCTCACAGCCCAACACTGTGCAGGACGCTTTGCATTTGCAACAGAACACCAGGATTAGCAAATTCGCCACTGGCGTCCTGTGCTCTTCACAGATGAAAGCAGGTTCACACTGAGCACATGTGACAGACGTGACAGAGTCTGGAGACGCCGTGGAGAGTGATCTGCTGCTTGCAACATCCTTCAGCATGACCGGTTTGGCAGTGGGTCAGTAATGGTGTGGGATGGCATTTCTTTGGAAGGCCACATAGCCCTCCATGTGCTCGCCAGAGGTAGCCTGACTGCCACTAGGTACCGAGATGAGATCCTCAGACCCTTGTGAGACCATATGCTGGTGCAGTTGGCCCTGGGTTCCTCCTAATGCAGGACAATGCCAGACCTCATGTGGCTGAAGTGTGTCAGCAGTTCCTGCAAGATGAAGGCATTGAAGCTATGGACTTCCCCAGACCTGATTCCGATTGAGCACATCTGGGACATCATGTCTCGCTCCATCCACCAACGTCACGTTGCACCACGACTGTCCAGGAGTTGGTGGATGCTTTAGTCCAGGTCTGGGAGGAGATCCCTCAGAAGATGATTTGCCGCCTCATCAGGAGCATGTCCAGGTGTTTTAGGGAGGCCATAAAGGCACTTGGAGGCCATACACACACAACTGAGCATCATTTCTTTGTTTTGAGGCATTTCCACTGAAGTTGGATCATCCTGTAATTTCATTTTCCACTTTGATTTTGAGTATCATTCCAAATCCAGACCTCAATGGGATATTAATTTTGATTTACATTGATCATTTTTATGTTTTATTGTTCTCAACGCATTCAACTATGTAATGAATAAAGATTTGCAACTGGAATTATTTAATTCAGTGATATCTAGGATGTGGTAATTTAGTGTTCCCTTTATTTTTTTGAGCAGTGTAAATTTATATATATATATATATATATATATATATATATATATAATATATAATATATATATATATATAGGATTATTCTGATTTCATGCCAGATATTGAGAAAAATATGCATATGTCTTTTTATATAGTGTATGTACACTTATACACTTCTAGATTCAACTGTATATTATATATTATATATATATATATATATATATATATTTCATAGATATCTATTTATCTATCTATTATTTATTCGTCTATGTATATCTTTGTACATCTTTAGCTCATAAAATCTGTAATTTCTATTCTACGATCTATTCCGGTAAGTATCACACGGACGTCACACGAACGGCACACGAATGGTATACATGCACACATAGATGTTGAACACATACACATGGACGGCCAACAGAAAACCACACGGATAATAAAAATGGATCATCTCAAGCATACTTCTTTAAGTGTTTTTGTGAGACAACCTAATGTATAGTGCTAAAAATATATTTTCTACCCATAATTGACTTTTTTTTATAGTGAAGCTTTCATGCAGATATCTAGCAAGTAAAAAAAACTCCAACTGGACAAACCATGTAAAAATTTTCATATAAATCTACTACATGGATAAATAAATAAGAGCCCAAAAGTATTGGTGTAATAAAGATACTTGGCAAATCAACAGGTCCAGTTCTTCACCAATTCATATTATATTTGTTATATTTACATTATGCGCATATTGTATATATAATGCACTTATATCCATGCAGTTTAGCCTCCTCTTTTGCCTATTGAGTCTCCATCTTCCCATTTCTCTATATATTTTATTCTTCTATGCTCTGCTATCAATCCTATGATGCACAAGGCAACTAAGGGCAGTAGTACCTCTTCGTGTTGTGGGAACAGTGTCATTATCCTTCACTATATATTCTGCTAAATAAGGTAAGAGAGCATACTGTACATATACACTTATGAGACTGAATCGTGATCTCCATCTTGTTCATTACAGCTGTGTGAAAGGTGCTGTCTAGTAGTCATCAGTAACGATGATAGGCATTTCTATCGCTTCACCCCTCCCTGTTCAATGGAGTGATTCATTGGCAAAGTTCATGCAACTTCATTATGAAAGATGTTCTAATGACTGAGATGGTGAAACCAGTCAAATAATATAAAGTCATATAATTAATAGGAGATCACTATTAAATCAGATGACTCAATTAAAGAGAAAAAATTAATTCATTTTTAGATAGGGAAGGACAACTGCGACAGTTAAATAAGGCAATACTGGCATTAGTCAACCACTAATCCACCAATACAGCATTTGTGTATTGGTGGACTAGTAAAAAAAAAGTCACTGAGACACTGAGTATATTAGTAAATTTAAATTGACTCCAGTCATTTCTGTATGTTAAAATATGAGAAAAAAGATATTGTAATATGTATAGTTTTGAAACTGGAACAAGCCACCTTGATATATCATGCACATTTTATTTCAAATGAAAGGTATAATTTTCCTATATGTAATGAAAATTTCTTATTAAACTGAAGGCTCACAATTTTCAGGTTAGGCAATGCAGATAAGTGCTTTATTTGCAGTTTAAAAGAGTAAGAGGCCAGAGGTGGCTATCATGTAAGCTTCTAATTTGAATGTGTGTAGGTCACATTTACATACAGGGTTAGAAGTGTATATTTCTATTTATTAAAGTGAAAAGTAGTCTTGTATAAAAGTGTTCCTAATGATTGAAGATATGCGAATTAGTTACTTGTAATTCCTTCACCCCTTCACCCCCAAGGGTTGTTTGCACGTTAACGACAGGGCCAATTTTTACAATTCTGACCACTGTCTCTTTATGAGGTTATAATTCTGGAACGCTTCAACGGATCTTCGCGATTCTGAGACTGTTTTCTCGTGACATATTGTACTTCACGTTAGTCATAAAATTTCTTCTATATAACTTGCGTTTATTTTTGAAAAAAATGCAAATATGGCGAAAATTTAGAAAATTTTGCAATTTTCAAACTTTGAATTTTTATTCCCTTAAAAAAGAGAAATATGTCACACAAACTAGTTAAGAAATAACATTTCCCACATGTCTACTTTACATCAGCACAATTTTGGAAACAAAATATTTTTTTGTTAGGAAATTATAAGCGTTAAAAGTTGACCAGCGATTTCTCATTTTTACAACAAAATTTACAAAGCCATTTTTTTTAGGGACCACCTCACATTTGAAGTCACTTTGAGGCGTCTATATGACAGAAAATACCCAAAAGTGACACTATTCTAAAAACTGCACCTCTCAAGGTACACAAAACCACATTCAAAAAATTTATTAACCCTTCAGGTGTTTCACAGGAGCTGAAGCAACGTGGAAGGAAAAAATGAATATTTAACTTTAAAGTCACAAAAATTATCTTTTACAAACTTTTTTTTATTTTCACAAGGGTAGAAGGAGAAAATGGACAGATAAAGTTGTTGTGCAATTTCTCCCAAGTACGCCGATACCCCATATGTGGGGGAAAACCACTGTTTGGGCGCACGGCAGGGCTCGTAAGGGAAGGAACACCGTTTGACTTTTTCAAACCAAAATTGGTTGGAATTGAGATTGGACACCATGTCGCGTTTGGAGAGCCTCTGATGCGCCTAAACAGTGGAAACCCCCCACAGTAACAACATTTTGGAAACTAGACCCCCTATGAAACTTAGCTAGATCTGTTGTGAGCACTTTGAACCCCCAAGTGTTTCACAAAAGTTTATAATGTCTGGGTGTGAAAAAAAAAAAAAACAATTTTCCAAAAAATTATTTTTTAGTCCCAAATTTTTGATTTTTCCAAAGGAAATTGGACCCCAAAAGTTGTTGTCCAATTTGTCCTGAGTATGCTGATACCCCATATGTGGGGGGGGGACTGTTTGGGCGCACGGCAGGGCTTGGAAAGGAAGCAATAACATTTTGGAATGCAGATGTTGATGGGGTCATGTTCCGTTTGCAGTGCCCCAGATGAGCCTAAACAATGGAAACCCCCCACATTTGACCCCATTTTGGAAATTAGACCCCCTAAGGAACTTATCTACATCTGTGGTGAGCACTTTGAACCCCCAAGTGCTTGCTGAAGATAGTGTGCGTACGCACAGTAAAGCCTGTATAGAATATACAGCCTTGGATAGGATGTCCCAGAGCACAGGGAAAGAGAATCCTGTAAAGTGGTAGAGGATCGGTATAGACACGGAATCCACCGCAAGTCCTATCCAAGGCTGTATATTCTATACAGGCTTTACTCTCTGTGCGTACGCACACTATCTTCAGCAATACTACGTACTTAGCACACTGATGAAGGTCCGATTTGGACCGAAACGTTTGTGCCTATCGTATGTATTGCACAATAAAATTCATTCACATTGCATGTCCTGAGTGTGCCCGGTTTTCTTTACTCGGAAGGGAAGTAGTGACGTTTTGGATTGCAGACTTTGATGGAATGGTCTGCGGGCATCATGTCGCATTTGGAGAGCCCCTGATGTGCCTAAACAGTGGAAACCCCCCACATTTGACCCTATTTTGGAAAAAAGACCCCCCAAGGAACATATCTAGATGTGTGGTGAGCGCTATGAAGCCCCAAGTGCTTCACAGAGGTTTATAACGTACAGCCATAAAAACAAAAAAATCATTTTTTTTACAAAAATTATATTTTCGCCCCCAATTTTTTATTTTCCCAAGGGTAACAGGACAAATTGCACAATAACTCTTGGGGTCCAATTTCTTCTGAGTACGCTGATACCCCATATGTGGGGGTAAACTACTGTTTGGGTGTATGGCAGAGCTCAGAAGTGAAGGAGCACCGTTTGACTTTTTCAACGCAGAATTGGCTGGAATTGACATCAGATGCCATGTCACATTTGGAGAGCCCCTGATGTGCCAAAAAATTGGAAACCTCCCAATTCTAACTCCAACCCTAACCCCAACACACCCCTAACACTAGTCCCAACCCTAACCATAACTCTAACCACAAACCTAACCCTAACACACCCCTAACCCTAATCCCAACCCTAACCCTAATCCTAACTTTAGCCTCAACTCTAACCCTAAGTTTAGCCCCAACCCTAACCCTAACCCTAATTGCAAAATGGAAATAAATACATTTTTTTAATTTTATTATTTTTCCCTAACTGAGGGGGTGATAAAGGGGGGTTTGATTTACTATTTATAGCTGTTTTTTATGTTTGACAGCTGTCACGCTAAAAGATGCTTTTAATTGCAAAAAATAGTTTACGAGTTGATGTTTTTATTGGTACCATTTTGAGCACCTGACATTTTTTGATCGCTTTTTTATTTCGATTTTTGGGAGGTTAGAATGAACAAAAATCAGCAATTCATGAATTTCTTTTGGGGGAGGCGTTTATACCGTTCCGCGTGTGGTAAAATTGATAAAGCAGTTTTATTCTTCGGGATAGTACGATTATGGCGATACCTCATTTATATAATTTTTTTATGTTTTGGCGCTTTTATACAATAAAAACAATTTTATATAAAAAATAATTATTTTTGCATCACTTTATTCTGCGAGCTATAACTTTTAACTTTTTTATTTTTTTGCGGATGATGCTGTATGGCTGCTCGTTTTTTGCGGGACCAGATGACGTTTTCAGCGGTAGCATGTTCATTTATATCCGTCTTTTTGATCGCGTGTTATTCCACTTTTTGTTCGGCGGTATGATGATAAAGCATTGATTTTTTGCTTTGTTTTTTTTTTTAAGGGGTTCACTAAAGGGGTTAACTAGTGGGACAGTTTTATAGTGGGGGTTGTTACGGACCAAATATGTGTACTTTTATTGGTTTGTTTTTTTATTTACAGGAAAAAATGAATTTATTGGGGAATATATATTTTTTTTTTAATTTGGAATTTTTTTTTACTTTTGTTATTTTTATTTTTTTTACTTTTTTACTTTGTCCCAGGGTGGGACATCACAGTATGGGGTCAGATCGCTGGTCTCACAGTGTGCACAGCACTCTGTGAGACCAGCGATCTCACAGGCAGTGCAGGACGCTTCCTCAGCGCCTGCTTTCAGCAGGCGCTGAGGAAGCCGCCTCCCTGCAGGACCCGGCGGCCATCTTGGATCTGGGGTCCTGCAGGGAAGAGGCCTTCAGAATAGCGCGGTCACATCGGGCTGTTCTGAGGGTCTCAGGGGAGCACGCAGGGAGCCCCCTACCTGCGCGATGCTCCCCTGTGCCCCCGGTACACCGCGATCATGTTTGTTAACGGTGTGCCTGGGGTTAATGTGCCGGGAGCGATCCGTGACTGCTCCTGGCACATAGTGCCGGGTGTCAGCTGTGATAATCAGCTGACACCCGGCGGCGATCAGCTGCGCTCCCCCCGGGGGCGCAGCTGATCGCCTTGGAAGCCTTGGACGTACTATCCCGTCCATTGTCAGATTGTCACGGGTTTTATGAACGGGATAGTAATTATCCAAATAATGAATAATGAATCTGCAAAAAATATTTTATCTATCCATCCATCTATCATCTATCTATCTATCTATCTATCTATCTATCTATCTATCTATCTATCTATCTATCTATCTATCTATCTGTTTTTCTCTGTCTATCCATCTACCATATAGGTATAGGTGTAATGCTTTCATTTAATTTTGTTATCCTAACTGGAGCCCCATGTCCATTGCCCACTTACTGAATTTTATTTTTTGTGCTGAATATATAAGTAGGACATTCAGTTCTTTTACTATGAGTGTGCTATCATAAGTCATGCTTACATTGACTACAACTTGCTAGTCAGCAGCTGGTGTCACATTAATATCATGCAGTGCCAGCTGTTTACTCAGCACCTCAATAGATGTAATACAGCATAGATGACACTTTTGTAAGTTTCCAGCTGCCTCTTTCCAATCTATGCATTATCTTTAATGAACGGACAAGACAAATATTTTTTTTAGCCTTTATTACCATTGGCGTCTTTTAAATGGATATCCATTTTTGTCAATCAGTTTTGAGAATTCCTCCAAAATAAGGCAAATTCAAGCAGGCAATCCTAGTCATCTTCTGTAATCAATAGAGGAAACTGAAAGGCTGCATTTAATACCAAAACTGCTCTACCATATGTGAGATAAAATATTACTTAGTTCATAAAAATCAAAAGGATGTCTATATAAAGGTGATCATGCCCCTTAGATAGCTGCCCACTATCTCTCCCAAGAAGAGATGAGAAGATTGACCCATGGAGGATCATCACCATAATGCCCAGCAGCAATGTGATTACATGGTGTTGCACAGTTAATCAGGAAGGCTATCGCAGGCAATATGTCCAGTAACACTCAATTGTAAATAAATAAATATAAGTTGGGCAAAACTCAAATAAATCTTGAAGAAGTTCCTACAAAACGTGCGTTGGGGCAGCAGGGATCAGCTTCACAACTCTGCCTTACTTGTAAGTCAATCTGTACTGCATAAGGATAGATAAAGGACTAATGCAATTGTATTGTACTACTTCAATGCTGATGTGCCAAGTTGAAAATGGGAGAAATAGTCATGAAAAGAAATCCAATATGCAAGTAAAATACAGAGAATTGTTGCACCAGTCTTATCATCACCACTCAGTGTGTTAGTGTGAATTAATACATCTATGATATCCTACAGCAACAGAACATTAAGTGTGCACATTGTTTTAAATTACTGTAGCTCTCTTCATGATAGTCTAATATTAGATGCATACACATGCCACCTGAATACAGCATCCAGTTACAAGTGCTTGCTTGTGAGAAGTGATAATACCTACATTTTCTGATGACATCCTATTTTGTATTGGCACAAGGGCTTTATTAACCCCTTTACCCCCAAAGGTGGTTTGCATGTTAATGACCAGGCTAATTTTTACAATTCTCACCACTGGACATTTATGAGGTAATAACTTTGGAACGCTTCCACGGATCCCAGTGATATGTCACGGATCCCAGTGACTTTGACACTGTTTTCTCTCGTGACATATAGTACTTCATGATAGTGGTAATATTTCTTTGATATGACTTCCAAAAAAATGGAAATTTGGTGAAAATTTTTAAAATTTCGCAATTTTCCAACTTTGAATTTTCATGCACTTAAATCACAGAGATATGTCACATAAAATACTTAATAAGTAACATTTCCCACATGTTTACTTTACACCAGCACAATTTTGGAACAAAATTTTTTTTTTGTTAGGAAGCTATAAGGGTTAAAAATTAAACAGCGATTTCTCATTTTTACGACACCATTTTTTTTTAGGGACCACATCACATTTAAAGTCACTTTGAGGGGTCTATAATGATAGAAAATACCCAAAAGTGACACCATTCTTAAAACTGCACCCCTCAAGGTACTTAAAACCACATTCATGAAGTTTATTAACCTTTCAGGTGCTTCACAGGAATTTTTGGAAAGTTTGAAAAAAAATGAACATTTAACTTTTTTTCACAAAAAATTTAATTCAGATCCAATTTGTTTTATTTTCCCAAGGGTAACAGGAGAAATTGGACCCCAAAAGTTGCACAATTTGTCGGGAGTATTCTGGTAAACCACTGTTTGGGCGCATAACAGAGCTCAGAATGGAAGGAGTGCCGTTTGACTTTTTAATGCAAAATTGGTTGGAATTGAGATGGGACGCCATTTCGCGTTTGGAGAGCCCCTGATGTGCCTAAACAGTGATTTAATGCAAAATTGGTTGGAATTGAGATGGGACGCCATTTCGCGTTTGGAGAGCCCCTGATGTGCCTAAACAGTGGAAACCCTCCACAAGTGACACCATTTTGGAAAGTAGACCCCCCTAAGGAACTTACCTAGAAGTGTGGTGAGCACTTTGAATCCCCAAGTGCTTCACAGAAGTTTATATCATAGAGCCATAAAAATAAAAAATCATATTTTTTTACAAAAATTATCTTTTTGCCCCCAATTTTTTATTTTCTCAAGGGAAACAGGAGAAATTGTACCCCAAAAAGTTGTTGTCCAATTTGTCCTGAGTATGCTGATATGCCATATGTGGGGGTAAACAACTTTTTAGGCACATGGCAGAGCGCGTTTGACTTTTTTAACGCAGAATTGTCTGGAATTGAGATCAGATGCCATATCACGTTTGGAGAGCCTCTGATGCGCCTAAACAGTGGAAACCCCCCAATTCTAACTCCAACCATAACCCCAACACACCCCTAACCCTAATCCCAACCCTAACCATAACCCTAACCACAAACCTGACCCTAACACACCCCTAACCCTAATCCCAACCCTAATCTTAATCCCAACAGTAACTGTAATCCAAACCCTAACCTCAACTATAGCCCCAACCCTAAGTCTAACCCTAAATTTACCCACAATCCTAACCCTAACTTTAGCCCCAACCTTAACCCTAACTTTAGCCTCAACCCTAACCCTAACTTTAGCCCCAACCCTAACTCTAACTTTAGCCTCAACCCTAACCCTAACTTTAGCCCCAACTCTAACCCCAACCCTAACATTAGCCTCAACCCTAACCCTAACTTTAGCCAACTCTAACCCTACTGGGAAAATGGAAATAAATACGTTTTTTTATTTTATTATTTTTCCCTAACTGAGTGATAAAGGGTGGTTTTATTTACTATTTTTTATTTTGATCACTGTAATAGGGTCTATCACAGTGATCAAAATAATCCAATAGGAAAAAAATCTCCTATTGTTGCCGGGTGCCGGCTGTCAGATCTCGGCGGGCGCGCTATGCATGCGCCCGCCATTTTCTTCCGGAAATAGAATCCGGTGGCCCGGGGGACTTCAGGAAGGTAGCGGGGGGAATCAGGGGACCCTATTTCTCTCTCCTCTGATGTGCAATCACATCAGAGGAGAGAGAAATTGAATGGCATATCAGACTTTTTTTGCGGTCACCATTAAACCGCTAATAATGGCGATCATAACACCGGGGTTGGTAAAAACCAACCCACATCATGTTCTCTGTGGTCTCGGCTACCCAGGCAGCCGAGACCCCAGAGAAATTCCGACGCTGGGTTGCGCTATAACCTTAAACCTCAGTGCCGTTAAAAAGCTGTGCTGTGGTTTAAGTACCCTTAAATGTCGCCATGAAAAGGCGTATTGGCGGTTGTTTAGGGGTTAAATGTAGCTGTCATCATTCTCCCCTGCTTGCACCAATTGCCGGCAGAGCAGGGTAAAATGATGAGGGCCGTGTTCTGCACCAGGCACAGGGGAACAACGCTTACTGTCACACTTCTTCCCTGGCACCCGTCCGTGTGGTACTGATGCGGCACACACATGCCACACGTGTGCTGCAAGTATTACACACATGGACACTGACATCTCCGTTACCGGAAATATCAGGATATGTGAAAGAGTCTTTATAGCGGATTTTTATGTTTGGAAGCTGTCACACACTAAAAGACGCTTTATGTTCAAAAAATAGTTTTTGCATCACCACATTTTAAGGCTATAATTTTTCCATATTTTGGCCGACAGAGTCATATGAGGTCTTTTTTTTTGTGAGACGAGTTGACATTTTTTTGGTACCATTTTCGGGCACATGATATTTTTTGATCATTTTCTATTCTGATTTTTGGGAGACAAACCAGCTATTCATGAACTTCTTTTGGGGGGGAGGCGTTTACACCATTCCGCGTATAGTAAAATTGATAAGTTAGTTTTATTCTTCAGGTCAGTGCAATTACAGCGATACCTCATTTATATCATTTTTATATAATAAAAACTATTTTATAGAAAAAATAAATGTTTTTGCATCACTTTATTCTGATAGCTATAACTTTTTTATTTTTTTGCTGATGACGCAGTATGGCAGCTCGTTTTTTGCGGGACAATATAACATTTTCAGTGGTACTGTGTTTATTTATAACCGTATTTTTGATCGCGTGTTATTCCACTTTTTGTTCAGCGGTATGATGTTAAAGCTTTGTTTTTGGCCTTGTTTTTTTTATGTTGCTCACTAAAGGGGTTAACTAGTGGGACAGTTTTATAGGTCAGGTCGTTATGGACGCGGCTATACCAAATATGCGTTCTTTTATTGTTTGGATTTTTTTTCTTTCAAATATTTAGCGACATAATAAATATTGTTTTTTAATTTTTTTTTTTTTTTAAATATTAAATATTAAAATCTGTAACCAATCCTGGCACTTTGTGCCGGGTGTCAGCTGTGTCAGAATCAGCTAACAACTGACCACGATTGGCCGCATTCCCCCGTGAGCGCGGCCGATCGCTATGATCCCGCACATGGTCTAATTGTGCCGGGTCACATGCACGGGATAGTACGTCAGATGTCAGAGAGGGGTTAATTCCCCATTAATATAAAAGGTCTCTTTTTAAGAATACCTGTTTTAATTGTCTACTCTAGATATTCTATACCCCCCAACCATACTGCCTTGTTTGTTACTGAACATACATGTAACAATTTCGAAGCCTAACATTTAAAACAACAAAAAAAAACAAAAGGTTAATATTATGCAACTAGTCGCAATAATTGATGAGTGAACTCAAATGGTAAAGTTCGAGGTTCGAACTTAACACCTAGTCTCTGCACTCTGCACAACGTCACAATTTGGTAAGGATGCCTGATTTTTGCATTTCTGAAATTGTCCATGTGGGACTGTTTACATATGTATTATTATGAGTGGACTTAATGCTCAGTTGCCTTATATAGAGTAGATTTGGCACTTGCCTCTATATATATACTTATCACTATCTGTATGGGCTATAGTTAGCATTACTTTCCTCATTATGCTATAGGCTGACCTTTTGCACATTTTTTGTCTGCGACCACTTTCACGGTCACATCATCTCCTGCCTGTTACTGTTTTTATTCATGTTTCATTCTATTGCTAATATTGTTATTAGATTTGCATGTTAGTGTCAATTTATATCTAATAAAAATTGAATAATTTTTATACTCACGTAATACATGTTAGTCTTCTCAATTTTTTATCTGATTGTTACTTTGGGGAGATGTAAGCCCTCAGTGGTTTCTTTGATGCAATTGTTTATTAAAAAAACTGTGAAAAAGCTGTGAAAAAGCTGTGAAAAAACATAATTTTGGCATTTTGATTCTTTTTCTTGTTACGCAATTTACTGATCAGTTCAGTTTATTTTATATTTTGATAGATCAGACTTTTTCGAATGCAGTGATATCAAAGATGTGTATTTTTTATTTTATTTTTGTTGTTTTATTTTTAATGGGGCAAAATCAGGGTTATTGAATAGTTGTTTTTTTTGCCATTTTTACTGTATTCGATAGTCCCCTTAGACAGGGCTGGCGTCAGCACCCGGCACACCCGGGCAAGTGCCGGGGCCCTGAGCAGGCGGGGGGGCCCACTCGCCATCGGGCACCCGGCACCCGTTAGCGGTGTCAGCGCCGCCACTGGGCCCTCCCCCCGCTTGCTCAGGGCCCCGGCAGCAGCCAGCGCAATACTTACCTCTCCCCGCGCCTCTGCTGCCGCAGCTCCGAGCTCCAGGGGGCGCCTGCACCGGCGCTGCTGTATGTGTGATGGTGGTGGGGGGAGGCAGTGATGGTGGTGAGGAGGCAATGATGATGATGATGATGGGGAGGCAATGATAATGGGAAGGCAATGATGATGATATTAATGGGGAGGCAATGAGAATAATGATGATGGGGAGGCAATGATGATGATATTAATGGGGAGGCAATGATAATGATGATGATGGGGAGGCAATGAAAATGGGAAGGCAATGATTATGATATTAATGGGGAGGCAATGAGAATGATGATGATGGGGAGGCAATGATGGTGGTGAGGAGGCAATGATGATGATGATGATGGGGAGGCAATGATAATGGGAAGGCAATGATGATGATATTAATGGGGAGGCAATGAGAATGATGATGATGGGGAGGCAATGATGATGATATTAATGGGGAGGCAATGATGATGATATTAATGGGGAGGCAATGATAATGATGATGATGGGGAGGCAATGAAAATGGGAAGGCAATGATGATGATGATATTAATGGGGAGGCAATGATGATGATAGGGAGGCAATGATGATGATGATGGGCAGGCAATGATGATAAGGGGAGGCAATGATGATGATAATGGGGAGTCTTTCCACAGCGCCCTTTCCTGAGCCGTAACAGTGCAGAACGCAGCACAGTGTAGAGGAGAGCTCCAGTATTCTGTATGGAGCATTATATTGGGTCCAGTATTCTGTATGGAGCATTATATGGGGGGTGGCGGGGTGACATCCTGCATGGGGTATTATATGGGTGATGAGGGGGAGACTATGTGGTGCCCATAATATTGTATGGAGGACTGTACTGTCCAGTCTGTACTGTGCGCTGTGAGGATTTGGCGGTTTTTGAGCTATTGTACAATTTACAATAGGTATCAGTCATGTAATGGAAGAAGAGAAGTGTTTGGCGTTGTGCTATACCCATATTTCTCTGCAGTATCTGTGCATCATGAATCGTGGTCTATGTTAAGGGGGCCCACTGAGACTCTTTCACCCGGGGCCCATAAAAACCTGGAGCCGGCCCTGCCCTTAGAGGACTTGAAGCTGTACTTGTAAGATTGCTTGAGCTTTCTAACACCACTGGCCAGACTGAAATCAACAGTCCTGGCATAAACACATGTCACATTTGTTTTTTTTTGCATACTTTGGCAAGCGCATTAGCAGGGAGGAAGCAAAGGACGTAATGTAATTTATGTGCCATCCCTCAACTCAACCACAGCGACTTGCCTCTGTTGCCTCTGACATCAACACCATTAGTTATAGTCAATGATCTGCTCAGTCAAGCTCCTCCTCCACCAAAACAATTAATAATCTACAAAGCAAAATTTACAATCTGTAAGGCTACTTTCACACTTGTGTTTTTTTGCGATGCGTTTCGAGCGCACAACAAATGCATTGAAAAAATGCGTGCAAACGCTTGTAAACGCTGCGATATTTAGTCGCATCTGCGTGCACATTACGACAAAAAAAGCAGCGCTTGTTTGCGATTGTATGCGATTTCAAGCGTTTTTGCATGCGTTTGCATTTTTTCGGCACATTTCACAGGAGGAAAATCCTTGAAAATTTCTTGCAACAGAAACAGACTCCACCAATGGGACACCAGTGGGCGTGTGTTATGAGAAATCTTTATATAGAGCCTGTTTACAGCCATGCTTCACATTTGCTTTCATTTGCCTTTGTGAACATGGATCTGCGCTGGAAGAGTTTTCACTTCAACTTGGATCTGGATATTGCGGTGGCTCAGGCTTATGCAGCTTCTTGCCATGAAGAGAGGGAGAGAGAGAGACAGCGAAGACGGCAGCGGTGGCGTTTGTGGGTACATCCGATTGTTGAACTCCGGGAGAGCCGTGGAGCATACCACACCCTCTACAGCGAGCTACAGGCAAACCCCGAGAAATTTACTGACTATACCCGGATGTCCCAAGAAACCTTTAGGGATTTGCTTGCTCGTGTCCAAAAATTAATCCGGAGACAGAACACACAGCTCCGTCAGGCGATTCCTCTGGAGGAAAGACTCCTGGTGACATTATGGTATGTAATATTGCTAAACCAATGCCTGCATTATTTTATTTGTTCTGCCATGTACTATTCCAAAGCTGCCAGAATTATTGTTCTGCCATGTAGTAAACAAAGACCTGCTGAATTATTTTTATGCCATGTGCGAATTTTTTTATTTTTGTTAAATGTTTTAAAAAACTATATACAATAATATATTTTTTTGTTCTTTCTCAGATTCCTGGCTGCTGGAGAGAGTCTCTCTTCACTCCACTTCCAGTACCCGATTGGTATCTCCACCTTGTCAGAAATTGTTGTGGACACCTGCCGGGCATTGTGGAATGTTCTTTGTCCAGATTTTATGCCCCTGCCCACCACCGAAAAGTGGCTAGAAATAGCTGAAAATTTCTGGACAACCTGCAATTTCCCCAACTGTTTGGGAGTGGTTGATGGGAAACACATCCGGATAATCAAACCCAAAAGAACAGGCTCGGAGTACTACAACTACAAAAAGTACTTCTCTACAGTTCCCATGGCCATTGCGGATGCAGACTGTATATTTGTTGCAGTGGACATTGGGGCATTTTGCCGTGGGAATGACTCCCAGGCTTTTAAGAACTCGGACATGGGCCGGAGGTTGTATGGCAACCAGTTCAATTTCCCCATGCCACAGCCTCTTCCCCACACGAAGGTCCGCCACAGCCATTTGTTATGGTTGGTGATGAGGCATTCCAGATGTGCTAACACCTGCTCAAACCCTACTCCAGCTGGGATTTGGACCACAACAAAAAATATTTAATTACAGGCTAACCAGGGCCAGAAGATCAGTAGAATGTGCCTTCGGTATACTTGTTTCCAGATGGCGCATTCTGGGCACAGACATTCATCTGAAACTGGAAACAGTGCATGAAGTCGTGAAGGCATGTGTGGTGCTACATAATTTTGTGATGGCTAAAGAGCACCCAAACTTTGAACTCGATGATGCAGCTCCTAACCCAATGCCTGAATTCACTCAGCACCCTCTCAGGTCTTCTGTTGAAGTCTGCCAAATGAGGGACCAATTTGCGGCCTACTTCATCTCAGATGTAGGATGGGTGGAATGGCAAAATCAAATGGTGTAAAAAAGTGTTCTTGTCTGTATGTTAATAAAATACCTGCTTTTATACCTGTACCGAGTGCAATCTGTGTTTTTACACTCAAATACAATAATCAACTGGCCTGGTTTACCTGTGAATTCATGATGCTGTGTTTTTTGAGCATCATGAATTTACTAGTAATCCTGACCAGGTGACTATACATACACACACACAAGTTGTATGACCTTTATCATCTCTCCAGTTTGGGTTCAATTTGCAGCGACGGTGGAGATAAAACAACTAATATTTTTGTCACCTGGCCTGATGTTACAAATAGTTATTTGGGGATGCACTAGCATCTGTCACTCTTTATTATACCTGACCATGTGACTATAAATATTATTTGTAGTATTATCACTGTGACTTGATTTTGAACGCAGACTGGAGAGATAATAAAGTTTATACATCTTCTACAATCCCCAGGCCTGATGTCATGCTGAAGTGAGGACGCCCAAAATAACGCATCCTCACTTCAGAATGTTATCACACCTGGGCAGGTGAATACACATATGAGTTATAAACTGCAGCATTGCTACAGTATGCTTGAAATATATGCAGACTGAAGCGACGCTGCAGGTTAAAACTCATGTGTATTCACCTGCCCAGGTGTGATAGTAATGATACAAGGCCAGGGGATTGTACATATAACGTGTATTTTCACCATCATCTCATCAGTTTATTCAACACACACTGAATAGAGGATGTGGTTAATTACAAGGTATATCTAGAATCCCTGGCCTTGTATCACAAATAGTTAAATGATGGTAAAAACACACCAGACTCATTTAACTTTCTATGATACATGGCAAGGTAAAATAGATATGCCTTGCACTCAACACCATCCTCTATTCAATCTGTGCAATATTAGCAGACTGAAGAGACTGGTGGCGAAAATACAAGTCATACATTTGTGTTTTCGACTACACATATCTCCAGGAAAGACACAAGAAACATGTGTCATTCCTGCAGTTATGTGTAGGCAAAAATGCAAAGTGTACGGCGCAGTGTGTGTACGGCGCACTGTGTGTAGGTGGTGAAAGACACATTAATCAAACAGTATTTACTAACAGCAGAATTGCACATTCATTTTGAAAACAAAAAAAAAAAGAATTTTTATTGAGAAGGACGTTTTGGGGAGATTGGGATACTCTGGGTGTGTGGAGAGATGAGGAATGGCTGGAAAGCAAGGAAGGTGTTCTAGGGGAAGGGGCGACTAAAGTAGTGGGGGATGGAAGATCAGGGATGGAAGTAGAGGCAGGTTGAGACACATTAGGAGTAGAGGTGGGATGGACAAGCAAAGTCTTTTTTTTGCTCTTCTTTGGGGCAGGAGTCCCCTGCATGGACCGACTGGTGGTGAGCTGGTGGACCGTGGCCTTGAAACATAAAAGAGGGAATATCGGTCACCCGTCTCATGCTCTGTGGTGGCGGTGCTCCTAGAAGGAGAACAAGTGGTGGCGGTGCTCTGAGGAGGAGAAGTGGTGGCAGTGGTCCTTGGGGTAGAAGTGGTGGCGGTGGTCCTTGGAGGAGAAGTGGTGGCGGTGGTCCTAGGAGAAGTGGTGGCTGTGCTCCTAAAATGGTGCAGAGTGGTGGCAGTGCTCCTAGAAGGAGAAGTGGTGGCTGTGCTCCAAAAATGGTGCAGAGTGGTGGTGGTACTCCTAGACGGAGATGTGGCGGTGGTCTTAGGAGGAGAGTAGGTGGCGGTGGCCCAAGCAGGTACTGTGGTGGCGGTAGTCCAAGAGCGTGGACCAGTGTCTGTGGTGGTGGTGCTCCAGACAGGAGCATCGCTTGCCATAGTGTTGGCGACAGTGGAGTGTCCAGCAGTACTCTGACTTGTGGTGGTGTAGTGGTGACTCAGAATGCAGGTGGTTGTGCAGCGGCATGCAGCAGAAGTCGGTAGTGAGGTGTGGCGAGTCAGTGGTGGCACAGTTGGATATGGCACCACTGACTGCTGCACATACCGATTCTGCTGCATAGCCTGGAAGTAAGCAGTGTTGCAGGCCTGCAACACACTCAGCTGTTGCTCAGGACTAAGGTGTTCCGCCATGCCCCGGTCAATTTTACTGAAAAAATGGTGCGCTGGTCTGTTGAGGTCGGCCTCCAGCCGATCAAGCCGCTGGTCGACAGAGTGAAAGTGGTGTTCCATGTGGGTAAAACCGCGTTCCATGAGTGAAAAACTGCTTTCCACTCTGTTGGACATCAACTTCATACTGGCATGAAAGGCCTCGCTCAAGTGCATGAACTCGGGCAAGACATTCCTCTCCAAGGCCCTCTGCCGCTGGCGGGAAGTGCACGCATAACCAGTGGCAGAGACCTGGGACAGGGGAACACCTGACTGACCAGCTTCCTGGTCACCAGCTGTCCGTGTTGCTAACCTGCAAGTTGCTTCCAGGCTGTCGGATGGCTGGGACGGGTCCGAGGTCGTCTGATGAAGGACCGCTTCAGGGACATGTTGCATGGTGCTGCTCCAGGTGCTGTGGAAAAAAAAGAAAAACATTACCATAATGCATTTACAAGAAGCATCAGCTGTGGAATAGAAAAGCACTGATTAAAAAAAAAAGAAAAATACTTACGCTCTGCTGGCAAGGACTGGTCTCAGGAACGCCAACTCACGATAGTAACAATATTTTCTTCTGGTCCTTGCCGCTGAACCACTGCGAACCTATCCCTCTGCACGAACATCAGTGTTGAAGCGGTCCTTCATTGAGAGCCAACGTGTGCGGACTTTGTTCATTGTTCGAAAAAAAAATAAAATTATACAATGCAGTCAGGGCAAAATCTGGCTCATCACACACACCTGAGTGAACATGACAAACAGTCAATGCAGCATAACAAAGCAATACAATACACAGGGCAGTCACTGTTGAACCAGATGACACTGGTGGGTTTGCTGCTAGAATATATCTACCAGTAAACCCAACAGTGCCATCTGGAACAAGAGTGAATGCAGCATAACAAAGCAATACAATACACAGGGCAGTCACTTTTGTTCCAGATGACACTGGTGGGTTTGCTACTAGAATATATCTACCAGTAAACCCAACAGTGCCATCTGGAACAAGAGTGAATGCAGCATAACAAAGCAATACAATACAAGGGGCAGTCATTGTTGAACCAGATGACACTGTTGGGTTTGCTGCTAGAATATATCTAGCAGTAAACCCATCCGTGCCATTTGGAACAAGAGTGAATGCTGCATAACAAAGCAATAGAATACACAGGGCAGTCACTGTTGTTCCAGATGACACTGGTGGGTTTGCTGCTAGAATATATCTACCAATAACCCATCAGTGCCGTCTGGAACAAGAGTGAATGCAGCATAACAAAGCAATAGAATACACAGGGCAGTCACTGTTGAACCAGATGACACAGATGGGTTTGCTGCTAGAATATATCTAGCAGTAAACCCATCAGTGCCATCTGGAACAAGAGTCAAAGCAGCATAAAAAAGCAATACAATACACAGGTCAGTCACTGTTGAACCAGATGACACTGTTGGGTTTGCCGCTAGAATATATCTGGCAGTGAACCCATCAGTGCCATCTGGAACAAGAGTGACTGCAGCATAAAAGAGCAATAGAACACACAGGGCAGTCACTGTTGAACCAGATGACACTGGTGGGTTTGCCGCTAAAATATATCTAGCAGTAAAGCCATCAGTGCCATCTGGAACAAGAGTGAATGCTGCATAACAAAGTAATACAATACACAGGGCAGTCACTGTGGAACCAGATAACACTATTGGGTTTGCCGTTAGAATATATCTAGCAGTAAACCAACAATGCCATCTGGAACAAGAGTCACTGCGGCATCACAGAGCATGGAAATACGTACTAAACGCCTTTTTGCTGGTTGGAGAGGCGCTGTCCCAGCCATCCATCAACTCTGCGGCCACCTCGTTCAATAGCCGCCGACTCACCACATTGTCCTTGTACTGCGGATCACGGCTGTCCCACAACGGGACACGCTCATGGACCTGGCAGATCAGGGCCTCATTGTCCACATAGAGGTCTTCATCCTGTTATGGAACCTAGAAAAAAACAAAAAAAATTACAATCTTGGATAAAAAGAGAGACTAAAAATAAAAAAATAAAAACAGACATTCAAAGACTATATTGTTATGTTTCGGTAGCTGAGGAGGACAGGAACAACAGCAGGGCAGCCGAACACCTGAGATGTTGGTAACTGATGGGTTGCAGATTCCTAAACTAACGACACAACTAGAGGTAGCCGTGGAGCGTTCCTACGTTGATCCTAGATGCCTCGTCACAGCCTGAGAGATAACTACACCTAAAGGCAGAAAGATGAAAGCTATCTGCCCCGGAGCAGATCCCCAAAGAAAATAGGAAGCCCCCAAACATATAATGGCGGTTAGACAAGATGAAAATACAAACATAGGCAGAAAATAGACTGAGCAAACGCTGGGGCCACAAGCTGACTAAATAGGATAGGACAGGCGAGATTACTTTCTGCAACCCAGAAAACCCTACAAAAATCCAACAATTCTGATTACAAAAATACTGAGATCACACAATCTCGCCACCCACTAAATCAGATCTCAGTGTGAACAAAAACCAAGCCGCAGCCGCTGAAAAAACAGGAAAAAGCAAATGAGCAAATAACAGTGGCTGCAGATAAACTGTGAGGAGCTCAGGCCCCAGGAGGGGACCTGGCTGACCTCCACAAAAGTGCAGAAAACAATGCAAAAAGCAAGCACAAAAAGAAAAGCAAAAAATATCTTATCTGAAAGCAGGAGATGCAGGCAAGACTCCAGCAAACTTCCAAATGAACCGGGAACCACAATTGAGACAAGAACAATTGATCACCGGCAACCATCATGGGAGGGAACCTCCCTTATATCAGACCAGTCAGTGAACCCAGATTGCCACTCCTCGCTGAAAGGTTCAGTACTGTCTGTAACCACCAGAGGGAGACTCTGCTCAGAAACCATCTCTAACACATTCATAACACTATATACTTACATTCCGTCTCACCACTGGGACTTGTCTTGGCTGCGACTGCTCCCGCTGTTCGGACTCCTCAATCGCCGTGTCCGACGATGATGTCTGAAAAAGAAGCAAAAATATTACACATTTGTAGATGCAGCAGCTATACTTACCCAGAGGCAGGAAGATACTCACATCACGCTCTGCTTGGGCCAGTTCTTGCAGGGATGGTGAATAGTGTGATCCAGAAGATGACATTCTGCAATAAAAAATAATACAAAGCATTAGTACATATTACATTTGAAAGGACAGGCAGTCATTTGGTTTGAGAATACGCACATTCTTCCAGGCTGTATCTCCAGGCTGTATCTCCAGGCAGTCTAGTAGGGGTCTTCCAGGCTGTATCTCCAGGCAGTCTAGTAGGGGTCTTCCAGGCTGTATCTCCAGGCTGTGTCTCCAGGCTGTATCTCCAGGCTGTATCTCCAGGCTGTATCTCCAGGCTGTGTCTCCAGGCAGTGTCTCCAGGCAGTCTGAAGTGCAGACACCTTCTTTTTATCTACACTCCTCACAATGTTGCTTGTGTAGGGGGGTGGTTTAGACAAGTGTCTAGACATTGTTTACTCAAAAATCGCATGCGCGCAAAAGCGCTGACGAGCGCACAGCCATGCACCCGCCAGCACCCTCATAGACTGTAATGTTATTTTTTTGCACACGCGCTTTTTTAAAGTGGTTGGGCGAAAAAAAAAAATGCAACATGTAGCGTCTAGTGCGTCTGGGCGCACACCTGGAAAATGTGCAGCGCACGACAAACGCTGATGAATGCGTGCAAGCGCTAGACCCTGCGCCCGCCATGTTAAAGATAGGGGAACATTGCGCTTGCGACCGAGAGTGCACGATGCGTGTGAAAGTAGCCTAAATGACACATGTTTGTATTCTGGCCTGAAGTCCTTAACCACAGAACTCTGGGGGCTAAGGAATAAAGTATACCAGAAAAACTTCATCCAGTAGAAATTTTGAAAGACATGAACAGTCAGCCTTTGTTATCAGAATACATGGTACTGGAGGAGATGGACAACACATTTGCAAGATGAGGTGGTAGGGGCAATGTCATTAAGGCCACAGGCAAACATTCAGTATTTGGTTAGTATTTACTATTTTACATCAGTATTTGTAAGCCAAAAACAGGAGTGGGTGAAAAATGCAGAAGTGGTGTATGTATTTCTATTAAACTTTTCCTCTTATTGTTCCACTCCTGATTTTGGCTTGCAAATACTGATATAAAATACTGACCAAATACTAAACGTGTGAATGTGGCTTAATAGTAGCTCTCTGAGACAGAGCAAACCTTACTATGGGAATTAGGTGGTTTTGCCAAGGGGTTCTTGCCATTTGACTCATTCTAGGTGTTCTACCATTACAGCACAAATACTGCCACAAGAAACACAGCCATGATAGTATATAAAGACATAAAAAGGCAGTTGTGACTTTTTCACATGGCGAGTGCAAAAATTACCCTGCTTGGGAAGTATCAAAAGTTTTATTCTTTGATAAGTGAAAAAAAATATAGCTTTTTCACAAGCCTTCAAAATTTATCCTATTATTTAATTACTAGATAGTGGCCCGATTCTAACGCATCGGGTATTCTAGAATATGTATATGGGTGAAGATTCAGCATCCTGGGCTTGTCTGGCGGCAGTTTGTTGAAGTGTCTCTTGCTTTCGACGTTGTCGTTGCTTTTTTGCTGCTTTTCTGTCATCCTCAGTGTCGTATTTTCGCTTACGAACCATTGGAAGACAGGAAGCGTAATCGTGATAGCGTACAGTAAAGAAGTATCTGTTCTGTGACTGACAGAACGTGTTCAGTGAACGTGACTGAACTATGTCGCAATGTGACTGACAGAAAGTATTCAGTAAACGTGACAGAAGTACGTCACACTGTAACTGACAGAGCGGGTTCAGTAAACGTGAGTGAACTATGTCGCACTGTGACTGAGAGAACTTGTCCAGTAAACGTGACTGAACTACATCACACTGTGACTGACAGAACTTGTTTAGTAAACATGAGTGAACTACGCAGGGCCGGCTTCAGCACCCACCCCCGCCCACACACATCGTGCCATCACGCTACAATAATTATTTTCCATTTGCTCATTTTCCCCTCCATTTGCTCTCTAACACAGAATCTGTGACAGTCCCTGTGACGTTGCTAAGACCGCGGTCGGGTATACAAGGGGTGTGCCCGCACCACTCCCCCAGCAACACAGACATCCAATCAGCGATGTGGGATTTCATAGTAGATATAGGGAGGAGAAACAGGTGTGCTGTTATGAAACTCAAGAAGCAATAGCTTCTCAACGAGGAGTAAAAGTATCTCTTTTTTGAATCTGCAACTGGTTTTCCATTCTCAATATGAATAAACAATTACAATGGATTTTTATCAAGCACTCCAAAAATTATACTTGTATGTAGAGAACAGGAACAGATTAGCTGTTTTCAAAGTAAATATTCCATGGCTTGCCAACAATCTGGTAAAATAATATCTCCGTTTTTGGACCTGTTTCATTTTTTTTTACCCTGAAGATAGTACACTTCCTAGCAGCAGTACAGTGTAGCTATACAACACAATCGACAAGAGAAAGAGATCAAAATTGTTAACCCTCGTTTAATGACAGAAAAACCCTCAATGGTGAGAGAAATAACTTGAATCTGACAAAAGTAATAATAAATCAAAACTCTATGAAGATGAACAAATGAAAGTCACACACTGCTTTTCAACCATGCTTCCACAGAATTTTTAAAAAATTAAAATTCATGAAATAGGCCTGGACAGGAATGATGGTACCCATAGGAAGAATGTGACAAAAGGGACATGTTAAATCAAGGTGTGTCCACTAATTAGCATCACAGGTTTCTACAATCTTGAAATCAGTGAGTGGACCTGTATAGAAGGCTACAGATACTCACTGTGCTGTTTGGTGACATGGGGTGTATCACACTCAACATGGACAAGGGGAAGTGAAGGAAAGAGTTATCTCAGGAGATTAGAAAGAAAATTAGAGACAAACATTGTGAGGGATGAAGTAAATGTCTCTCCACTCCTGAAATGTGCCCCCACCCTTGGGATTCCACAGGATCATTGTTTTCTTTTAAAACACCAGGAAGAAACTCTTTGAAGCTCTTAACACAAAGTTGTGAACTCTTCTGCAGCTACAGCAAACTGGAATCTTTTGTCTGACTCTTTTGTTGTGGCACAACAAGTCACAGCAAGGCTCTCAGTTATTGAATCTGTTAAATGACCTATAATAACAGAATGCAATATCTCTGAGACTAGTCGAGCATATAATTGGAATCGGCATTCCTTCCCCCATGCGCCCTTGCCCAGCAGTCACCTGTAGCACTCAACGTTATTGAGATATAAAGCATAGCTACCAGGAATTACATACGGTAGGCATATTTACTCTCTATACGCAGATAAAATCCAGCGGAACCCAGGGGCGGCGCCGCCAACCCATTCAGAGCTTTGGGCAGAAAGTTATGGGCCATCCACGGTTCTGGACAGAAAATCATATTCTCAGATATGGGAGGAGGAAGGCAGCCCAGCCCAAGGGTGTTAGAAGAGTGTGGGAGGGAGGAGTCTAGGAGATATAAGGCAGCCCCTCATTTTGGACTTGTTTTTTATACAGGCAGGAGGATCCATTACCTGACATGACCAGAGGAAAGCCTGTAACTAAGATTTGGACCTGTGATCAATCAGCAAAAGAGGACTTGAACTTGTAGGATCACTACTTCCAACAGGTGGCGCTATAGAGTTCAAGTCCTCTTTTTCTCTGAAGAGGCAATTTGCATATTAAAATTCCCAGATTAGCATTGCATGGCGAATAAGCCTCCTTACCTTGACAAGCCAGAGCTGGTATGTCACTCTCCACAAGGAGAAACCTTACCCCTTAGATCTCAGGTCTATTTCATGAGTTTTATTTTAATTTTAATTCTTTGGAAGCATGGTTGAAAAGCAATGTCTGATTTTCATTTGTTCATTTTCATAGATTTTTGATTTATTATTACTTTTGTCAGATTCAAGTTATTTCTGTTACCATTGTGGGTTTTTCTGTCATTAAACAAAGGGTACCAACAATATTGACCATGTGTATATGGGTTTCTAGTGGCAGTGGCAGCAGCAGAAGCCATATGGTAGAAAAGTAAGTCAGGAAACTAAAGGAGATGTCCAGCAGTGTAAGGAAAGAATCAGCAGCTTGGCAGCATCATTACAATATAACACTGTAAAACAGTGGGTAACCAGGAGATATGTGGCTGTTGTGGCAGTGCATCGATAATGGCAGTGGCAGAAGCCACGTGGTGTAAAAATATGATGGGGCAGGCAAAGCGATGTCTGACACATTAGGGCCAGCTAAGACAGCCCCAGCAGCTGTAATGTAGGTTATTTGACGGGTAAGCAGTAGACACCTGGGCTGCACGTCATGATGGCAGCAGGACAGTATAGAAGACAAATGGACAGGTAGTCAGGCAGGCAGGCAGATGGCTGATCTAATCATTCGCATCAGCTGTAATTGAATGAAAGTTGGCATTGATCCATCCATGCCTGATTTATTTTGACAAATGTAACATTTTCTACGCCAATAACCTGGTCAGATTGAGTGTGACAAAGCCACTGCCTGTGCTGAATACCCTTTTTGACAGTACACTAATGGTTTACATGACAATATGCCATTAGTAAACAGGGCCAGATCTTGCCACTGGTCCAATCTGATAAGCCAGAAGTCCATGGGTTCCGGGGTTCGTGGTTTCTGCTAAAGAGATGACACAGTATAGGTATGATGGAACCTTAATATTCAGCAGATACATCTCAGTTTGCTGAAGTCCATCATCTATGAACAATAACTGATAAAACATCTGTTTCATCATGTCTAATATACTGCAACTGCTGCTGCTGTTCCTTCAGCTAGTTTTTGCAGCCCTAACACTGTCAAATGCAGGGGAGCGTTGTGTCTGCATGGATCGCAGAGGGGTCTGCTGGAGTTGTGTGAGCGGCAGGCGTCTCCTCAGTGAAATCTTTGCAGAGCAGATATCACAACTTATTCTTGTAGTAAGTCAATTTGGACTACGTTTTTCAAGGCAGAAAAAAATTCCCACATTTTGCTTTAATAGCAAATGTCCAAAAGTGTGGCTATCTAAAAGTCAGCAAGCATTAAGCTGATTATTTCCCCCTGTTAAAAACAGAACAACATAATAACTAATGTCAGGAAGTAGGAGATAGGTGTGGGTTGTATGGTTGGCAAACTTGAATTTAGAAATAGGCAGAATTGGAATAGGAGATGGATGTGCAATACCTGGCCATGTCCACTACCAGAAGACAGAGCAGCTGCCACCGGGACCAAGAACAGCTGATCGGATGGGGTGCAGGGTGTCGCACCCTGACCGATCAGACATTGATGTCTTATCCTAATCAAAATGTAGTGAAAAGCTTCCCTTCATGACCTTGCCATTTTTTGCATTTCTGACCAGTGTCCCTTTATGAGGTAATAACTCAGGAATGCTTCAACGGATCCTAGCGATTCTGAGATTGTTTTTTCGTGACATATTGGGCTTCATGTTAGTGGTAAATTTAGGTCGATAATTTTTGCGTTTATTTGTGAAAAAACTGGAAATTTGGCAAAAATTTTGAAAATTTCGCAATTTTTAAATTTTTAATTTTTATTCTGTTAAACCAGAGAGTTATGTGACTCAAAATAGTTAATAAATAACATTTATCACATGTCTACTTTACATCAGCACAATTTTGGAAACAAAAATTTTTTTTGTTAGGAAGTTATAAGGGTTAAAAGTTGACCAGCGATTTCTCATTTTTACAGCAAAATTTACAAAACCATTTTTTTTAGGGACCACCTCACATTTGAAGTCACTTTGAGGGGTCTATATTGTAGAAAAAACCCAAAAGTGACACCATTATAAAAACTGCACCCCTCAAGCTACTCAAACCTACATTCAAGAAGATTATTAACCCTTCAGGTGCTTCACAGGAACTAAAGCAAAGTGGAAGGAAAAAATGGACATTTTAATTTTTCCAACAAAAATTTTATGTTAGCATCAATTTTTAAATTTTTGCATGGGCAACAGGATAAAATGGATCCTAAAATTTGTTGGGCAATTTCTACTGAGTACACAGATACTCATATGTGGTCATAAACCACTGTTTGGGCGCATGGCAGGGTTCAGAAGGGAAGGAGCGCCATTTGACTTTCGAATGGAAAATATGCTAGAATATTTAGCGGTTGTATTTGGAGAGTCTCTGTGTGCCTAAACATTGGAGCTCCCCCACAAGTGACACCATTTTGGAAAGTAGACCCCCAAGGAACTTATCTAGATGCATATTGAGCACTTTGAACCCCAGGTGCTTCACAGAAGTTTATAAACGCAGAGCAGTGAAAATAAAAAAATCATTTTTGTTTCTCAAAAATAATTTTTTAGCCCACTATTTTTTATTTTCCTAAGGGTAACAGGATAAATTGGATGCCAAAAGTTGTTGTCCAGTTTTTCCTGAGTACGCTGGTGTCCCATATGTGGGGGAACCACTGTTTGGGCGCACGGCAGGGCTCAGAAGGGAAGGAGCGCCATTTGACTTTAATGGAAAATTAGCTCCAATCGTTAGCGGACACCATGTCGTGTTTGGAGAGCCCGTGTGCCTAAACTTTGGAGCTCCCCCACAAATGACCCCATTTTGGAAACAAGACCCCCTAAGGAACTTACCTAGATGCACACTGAGCACTTTGAACACCCAGGTGCTATACAAACTTTTATAACGCAGAGCCCTGAAAATAAAAAATCATTTTTTTTTCTCAAACAATGATTTTTTAGCCCCTATTTTTTATTTTCACAATGGTTACAGGAGAAATTGGACCCCAAAAGTTGTTGTCCAGTTTGTCCTGAGTATGCTGGTACCCCATATGTGGGGGGTAACCACTGTTTGGGCACACGTCAGTGCTCGGAAGGGATGTAGTGATGCTTTGAAATGCCGACTTGATGGAATGGTCTGCGGGCATCTTGTTACGTTTGCAGAGCCCCTGATGTGCCTAAACAGTAGAAACCCCCCACAAGTGACCCCATTTTGTAAACTAGACCCCCCAAGGAACTTATCCAGATGTGTGGTGAGCACCTTGAACCCCCACGTGCTTCACAGAAGTTTATAATGCAGAGCCGTAAAAATAAAAAATCATTTTTTTCCTCAAAAACTGATTTTTTTAACCCACAATTTTTTATTTTCACAATGGTTACAGGAGAAATTGGACCCCAAAAGTTGTTGTACAGTTTGTCCTGAGTACACTGGTATCTCATATGTGGGGGGGAACCACTGTTCGGGCACACGTTGGGGCTCGGAAGTGAAGTAGTGACGTTTTGAAATGCTGACTTTGATGGAATGATCTGCGGGCATCATGTTACGTTTGCAGAGCCCATGATGTGCCTAAACAGTAGAAACCCCCCCAAGTGACCCCATTTTGGAAACTAGATCCCGCAAGGAATTCCTCTAGATGTGTGGTGAGCACTTTGAATCTCCAAGTTCTTCACAGAAGATTATAACGCAGAACTGTGAAAATAAAAAAACATTTTTTTTTCCACAAAAATAATTTTTTTAGTCCCCAATTTTTTTTTCCCAAGGTTAACAGAAGAAATTAGACCCCCAAAGTTGTTGTGCAATTTTTCCTGAGTACGCTGATACCCCATATGTGGGGGTAAACCACTGTTTGGGCACACGTTGGGGCTTGTAATAAAGGGAGCACTGTTTCACTTTTAACAGCCAATCAGAGCGATCGTAGCCACGTGGGGGTTAAGGCAACCCCCCTGTGGTGAAGCACAAAGGGTCTTGTGCCTGCGGGTCGGGTGACCTTTCAGTGACCCCGGTCACCCGACCCGCAGGAACGCGATCCTTTCATGACACATACGCTGTGTCACAGGTCAGGAAGGGGTTAAAACAAGCAAGTGTGCAAAAACACATTTTTAGGGTCCTAGGCTCTAAAATTGTAAAAAGGCAGCAGCTTTTCCTACCATCATCGTTTATAGTACCTGTAATAATTCACTCTGACAGTTGCGCTAGACCATGTAACACTATAGCTCCAAGGCAATATGGGGGAGCCTGCACGGCCACTCCTGACTCCTTAACATTTGGAACAAAAAATTACTCACTCCTCATTATTAAACAATAAAATGGACCATTTAGCTTTGTGGAATTACCATATCTGCAGGTTAAATACCATTATTTTACATGACAGGTTTCCTTTAAGGGACATTTGTCTCTGCTTGAGAAACCAGGGAAACTCAGTAGTGCCAATCTGTGTACCAAAGAAGGGCTTTTAAAGTTAAAGTTTTCCTAGCATGCAAAACAAGGTATGAGGAAATTAAAGGCAAAGTCTCAAAGACTAACAAAGTAAGTAAAAATTTCTCTTATCTCGTCATGAGTCATACATAACTGCTCTTGTGTCTATACAATTGTATTTCTCATAGAAAAAGCAACATACTGTCATGGCCTAATGTTTATTAAGTAAAGTCAAGTCAGTTTCGTCTCTTGGGTTTCCTATGAAAAGTGTCACTCCAGAATTTTCTTATTTATGGTCTTCATGCATGTTCATGATTTATGTGATTGCACATTTATATCTTCAAGTAATTTCTCTATCAAAATCTTTTTTTCTTTTTTTTTTTAAGTAGAGCATTCAATACTGAATAAAACAGGGATATCAAGAAACAAAATATGACCAAGAAGTAAAAAACCCCAGTTAAACATCAAAATGTTGAACACGCAAGATATTTTTGGTCTCTTTCTCAGGGATAGCAATGGATGGACAAATCTGATTTTTCTATATAAGAGAAAAGTAATTAAATAAGACCTATTAAATACTGTCCCTAGTTGAGTCTGCTGTCGCCTTATGGCTAACCCTAATCAAATGGGAAAATACTAGCAGACTCAGACACAACTAAGGTTAAGTTCCCAAGTAAACGGCACAATGGCGAGGTTACATTTTATTGGACAGTATAAATTGTATACCTAAATTGGCATTTTAACACAGGAACATTGCCAAATTGCTGTCTTGTTGTAATTACCGTAACCCGAACACATTAAATTTGCTGTCATTTTTATGATTTGTACCTGCTTGTTTTGCATATTTTCCTTTATGGTGACATTCCAGTCTTCAATTACCAGCAAAACAGTTAGCCATTAAAAGGTATCAACCACTGAGGACTCTCAAGTCTAAATATTTTTCTATCTACTGGCTAACACGGTACGAAGATACACATCTTTCCTACAGCAAAACACAGTAAGGGAATGTATAAAATGGTTTTAGAATGTAAATATGGATGCAAGCATTATTTTTTCTTTAATTTGCACCTTTCAGAAAAAGATGGACTTAGTGGGAGGCATTTGACATTTTTACAATCATTTATTTCAGAGGAAACCTGCTCAAAACAGCCATAAACTCAATTTATGCTGAAAGACCAAAGATGCGCTAAATTTTAAAAGATATGTGCACCTCTTAAAAAAATGTGGAGCATTGTACTCCAGCACACTTCAGTTCTAGATTGGCATATTAAACTAAAGGTTAGAAAAGAAGTGAGCAGCTGTTTTCACATTTAAATTTACTGGCTTCAACAAATTTTAACAAAAACAATTTGATTTGTGGCATATAAATTTCCACTGGAAAGCTTGTAATTGCTTTGAAAATATGAGCTTACGCTCTACATGAGAGGGAGAGAGGACTCTGCTGAATATAAGAGGTTACACTTTACAAGAGACAGAGACTTACCCAATGACTCTGGAGATGAAAAATGCCTCTGTTGTACAAACTGAGCTCCACTGGGAACCTTAGCTCTATTATGGCCCAGGGACTGACCCCCACCGTACTGTACAATATATGATAATCTGTAAGATGTCACAGCTGCAGAACATTTAGGGGAGGACTGTGCGGCAATGCAAAATGACTATCTAATGCGTCTGCAGTATGGAAAATGGTGCCAGCCTGGAATTTCTATTTTTTGCAAACTACAAATTGAATCTCAAAATGTTTGAAGTCAATTAATTTGCAAATTTTGGAAAATTTAACTCAAGCTCCATCCGATGCAGATCATATAGCTCACCTTTGGTTTAGAAATTATTTTTATCCTTGAATAGAATACAAGTCTATGCCAGCTTGGAATGCCCCATTACTTTTTCTTTATTTTTCATGACGTGAAAAGATACTTAGCTCTCCTGACTAAATGACTTTTATTATTGTCCATTTTAGTTATCCCTAAAAGGTTAATGTGATTTACTGTATATCCTACCATAACAGTGGGAGCTCATCAGCTTCTGTTCGTGCATGTGTACGAGAACATACAAACATAGCAAGTGCTTAATGAACATGCATTTGTAATAATGAGCAATAGACTAACACGTACAATAATTATGTATCTCGGCCGCCCATCAGCTTTGTACTGTTGCAGCCACACTGCACAAATTGAGTAATATGATAAAATGAGAAAAGACCATTAGTTTGCAACTACGCTATTTGGAACTTGCCACATGTGTATTATCCTGTGTGAGACAGTGAAGGTATGTATGGATGGGGTGTACATCTCGCCTAGGTACTTAGCTGACTGGCATAAGGGAAATGTATGGCTTTGTAAACCAGTGGTGGAGAAAGTTCACTACACATTCATTCAGTACAGGCTTGCAGCTCAAACCTGAAGCCACTAGGTTTTAATTAGGCAGCCAGAAGTAGTGCTTGAGAACACAGACATAGAGTTCTCATCTGGATGTGACTCCAGACACTGCAGGAGTCTCCGGAACCACATGCTGGTAAATGCTGAGTATATGTGTTGTGTTGGGCCAGGCTGGTAGAGTCTGGCTCTGATAGTGAAGGAAACTATCTGTGTGTAGTGAGTAGCCGAGAGGCTTAGGATTTGGTTTATGAGTTGGTTTGCTCATGTTTGTTTGCTGTGGACTTACAATAAAACTGTTGCGGCCAGTTGTACCAGAATTGCTGTCTGTGAGTGAACTGTGTCTATGCCACTCCGTCTACCCGAGACGGCGATCCCGGAGCTATATCCCCTGAAAAGCTTACACCTGTCTTATAGAAGACTACATAGTAACAGAATGTTCAAAGGTAGTAATGAGCTAAAGAGTGCAGCTAATATACAGATGCAGCAAGCATGATCTTTAGAGCTATGGTACCATAGTGTGAACATTCATTTACTCTGTCCCACTGTTACAGTTGGAGCATGGAAGCTTTCTGTCCGCCAATCGCCAGATATTGTTCAGCCAACTATAGTGGCAAGGACATTACGAAGGGGATAAAGGGAATGTGTCACCAGAAATTGACCCACTGTTTAAATCAGTTTTGTTTTTTGCTAAAACTGTCTTTTTACACATTTTGGCAATGTTTTTTTCATAATATCCCTATCTATATCAATAATAAAAATAGAAATGCTTAACTTCTAGACTTAAAATTCTTATTTCAGGAATCCCATATACATTAGAAGCAATAGACTGAAATTGACTGTGTGCATAGAAGAGAGTACATGAAGTTAGAATGTTAAATATCCCCAATGACCACCAATGACCAATAGAAACATTTCTAATTTTGTTTTTAAATACAGATCATGATACAAAAAAATTGCAAAATAAAAAAAAAAAAAAAAATTAACACAAAAACCTAATTACAAAATGGGTAATTTTCTGAGTATACACTTTCCAAGCGCTACCTTCCACTGCAACGATTTTGAGATACTATGTTAGGAGATGTCTATGTTATATGGGTCTCCTATATTTTCAGTTGTGAATTCTTTTAAGTATTTTGCTAACAAACAGTATAACGATATTGTATTGTTTCTTACATTTGTTGCATTAATTGGAGCTTTTAACCAAGTTCAACAAAAAGTAAAGGTGGATTCATCTGCTGGTCAAATTGCTTGTTTTGATTTTCAAACACTGATACAAAACTCTGACCATAATACTACAGAGTAAAAGTAACTTAAAACTGCAAATGCCAAGAGAGGCTAGGTATTTATTCAACATATAAACAAGCACCATGTGTTTGCTTTTTCTTCTCTTCATAAAAAGAAAATGACCTTTTGTGAAAGAAAATTAATTCCATTATTTAATGCCAAACTGCAAGCAGTGTGCTGCCTTATATAAATATAATATGTAAAAATGCCTTGTATCTGTTTAATGTTTAACAGACTATAATATATTAGGCTCATAGAGAGTAACAGAAAAGTAAAATTAACTACAAATCACGCTACTACATCTATATACCATGGTGACGTTATAATGTTATGCTCAAAGTTTATTAACTGCTTTATTTTGGTAGTCAGCGCCTTGAACAGAAAAAGACTTTATATCTGGAATATATTTACATTTAACAGCCACTACAGCCATGGATCAGTCACCTGCTTCTCTAAAATTATGCTCAGGGAGTTATAAAATCCCATGAAGGCAACAAAGCTCAAAGTAAATTATTTTTAATTGCTTTAGGTGATAACTCTTGACTTCTACTTTAGGAAAAACACGAAAAACTGAATGTCCTTAGATAAAATCATACAAACACTAATTTACTTTCATGTTAATTAGGGTACCAGTATTTCAATCTCATGAAATCTTTATTAAAAATAAAAGAAGAAAAAAAAAATTAACGCTGCTCCTTTGATGCCGTTTGTCAACTGACTTTGATGCCAGAACGCTTTTACTACATTCAAGCCACGTTACAGCCTAACACATTACCCTGAGATTACAAGTGAATGACAGGACAAGCTTTCATAGTACCCCTGATGAGAAATGTTCAATTTAGACTAAGCATCTACAGATTCGAATAAAGCACTGAAACTGCTTAAACTGCAGCAGTTGACAGGAAATTGATGTCCCAGTCTGGCTAGTAGAAATTGAGTCTTTCAGAGCCTGTTTTTTTTAAATGGAAGTGAAACAGGCAAAGTCTTTTGAGTGGAAAAAAAAATAGCGCTGAGCAGGTGATAGGAAATCTGATAGCTACATTAAATGTACACATATTTCGGTTCAGTTGCCCTCACACACACTTTAAAGAGAATCTGTCACCCTATTTTTGGACTATGAGATGCGACCACCGCCATCAGGGGCTTATCTACAGCATTCTGTAATGCTGTAGATAAGCCCCCGATGTCACCTGAAAGTGAAGAAAAATGAGTTAGATTATACTCACCCAACGGCGGTCCGCGGTCCGGTCCGATGGGCGTCGCGGGCCGGTCCAGCGTCTCCCATCTTTGAGCAAAGCCCTCCTCTTGTTAGCTTCCCGTTGTGGCTCCTGTGCAGGCGCACTGATCTGCCCTGGTGAGGGCAGAGCAGAGTACTGCAGTGCGCAGGTGCCAGGAAAGGTCAGAGAGGTCCGGCGCCTGCGCCCTGCAGTACTCTGCTCTGCCCTCACCAGGGCATATCAGTGTGCCTGTGCAGGAGCCGCGACAGGACGAAAAGAAGAGGCCGGCTTCACTACAAGATAGGAGGCGCCGAACCAGACCGCGATGCCCATCGGACCAGACCGGATGGCGGACTGCCCCTGGGTGAGTATAATCTAACTCGTTTTTCTTCACTTTCATGTGATATCAGAGGCTTATCTACAGCATTACAGAATGCTGTAGATAAGTCCCTGATGGCGGTGGTCGCATCTCATAGTCCAAAAATGGAGTGACAGACTCCCTTTTAGGAGACGTTGTGTGTTTTTGCAGCATTTTTGCCAAGCTTAATGTGTCAAAAAGGTTTTTGGGTGGCATTTTTTATGTGTTTAAGTAAATTAAGATTCAAATTCAAGCACCAAGAAAAGTAAAATAAGGTAGGTGAAGATAGCAGTTATATCATAATTCTAAACTCTATAACGCAGACATTTTCTGATAAGTTTTCAATGTTTATAATAATAATAATCATTTTTATTTCTAAATTGCCAACATATTCCACAGCACTTTACATTTTAGAGGGGACTTGTACAGACAATAAAGACATTACACAATAATATAACTCAACAGATAACAAAAAAGAGTTAAGGCCCTACTCTCAAGGTTAGAATCTATGAATTGTTCACTCTTTTTATATATTAATTACACATATCTGTAGTTTATCTAATTTATTAAATTATTTTTTACATACTAAAAACAAAGAAAAAATTTGGAACATACAATATTTTTGTATTAGGGCAATTTGCAGGTGTACTTCCACATTGTGACATTTTAATGTACAGAACATAAGATAAAAAATGAGCAAATGAGCAAATACCCTGTAATAAGGAACTAAATAATAGTCGGATCCTTGATTTTTTGTACATTGTGCAAACAAGGACATGACTCTCCCTTTCTTGGCTGCGCATTTTGTTTATATAGCTTTCCTCAGGCAGGAGTCTGAACAGTCGGTGTCACAATTCCACCCCTCAGTGTGTCTGGGTTGCAGTTGCAGACTGCTCAGCTGTGCAAACTGCTGCCAGGGCATGCTGAGCTTGTCAGTGTTTTGAATGACAGCTTGGCAGTCCAATCTGAGTCAGGGAAGTGCTGGCTGTCTCCAGGTGTTCATTATCCCAGGTGATGGCACAGCTAATTAGCTGGGCTCTTAGTCCCAGACCTCTTCCAGATGTAGATTCAGCTGTGCATTTTTTTCTGTGTATCTAGTGTTTCTGCTTGATAATCTTTTGTTGTCTGACCTAGGAACTCGTTCTGATCATCCGTCTGTTTAGCCTCTTTGCTCTGATCCGCTATCTTTCTGGTATTTTGATCTCAGACAGTTACCTGACTATGCCTTTGTCTCTTCGCTCTGTTTATGATGTACCCTCCTGGCTTTTGACCTCAGACTCCTTAACTATCCTTACTCACGGCTTGCCTGTGAGATGTGACTCAGCGTCACAATACACCTGGCCTATATGTTTTTCTTTTTTTTTCTGCTGGTATGCATGCTGTTCACACGCTTAGTGGCAAGTGGTGAATTTGATGCAGTTAACTTAGGATCTGGCTAACGAATTCCAGAGTCTGGAGTCTGAAGTCATCACAATATCAGTTGCAGGGACAGATAATTAATTTTTTGAATACTTCCTGTAGTCCACCACTGCTGGTAGTGGCTGTGACATCAGTACCCTCTGATGTACAGTTGTTCTCTTGCAAATCTGTAATGCCCCTCCCTGATAAATTTTTGGGAGAGAAAGTCCAGTTTAGGGTATTCAGGGACAGCTGTAGTTTATTTTTTACCCTGCATTCCCGGCCTTCAGGGGATAACATCAAAAGAGGGGGAATAATCATGTCCCTACTGTGAGGTGTTCCTCAGACCTGGGCATTTTTCTTGTTCCCAGAAGACTCACAACGTTCTTCTATTGATGACTTTTTTGACAGTTTAGGTCTGATCTATGATGAACCTGACAGGATCTAAATCACTGATCTAGCTTACATTGCATCAGCTAAATGGCTACCTCCAAGACAGGTCAGATGGTCCTTGTTTTTCTCTAGATGTAATTTTTTTCATCATATTCACTCTATGGTCTCAAAATGTGAAAGCTGATGTGTTATCTTGTAGTCTTGATTCAGTTTCTCCTTCAGTACATCCATCCTCTATTATTCCTCAGAATATTGTAGTTTCTAGTGTAACCTAGGTGTCACAACTCTGCTGCCGTGTGTCCTGGGACCAGGGGGTCCTTCCCTGTCCCTAACACTAGGGGATTCCTTTCTTACCTTGCTCCCTGGATTACTTCTGATGGTGAAGACACAGGGGCCACGTACCTTGCCTTAACTCCTGAATCTGCCCTAAGCCTGTACCCTTCCCTCACCCAGGGAATAGGGGAGTAGTAGTGTGCCATAAAATACCAACCTGACTAACAAGGTAATACAAACAGGGATAATGAAAAATACCAAACATACATATAGACTCACACAAATAACAGAGGAATACATTGGGGAGTGGAAGATGGGGTTAAACCAAACTATGAGAAGAAAGGGAATTATCACACACTCAAAACTTAGCAACAGTAACAGTTAAATCGACCAAACACCTTCTACAATAATCAACAACAACAGCCAACCTCCAGCCATGCAGCATAAGCTATGTCTGACAATGAGTGCTAGCGAGGATCCAGTTCATATAGGAGATGGGAGTGGCTAACAGTGCACAGATGAGAGCCTTAATGCAGGAAAAGCTTCCAGGACCTCTCAACTGAGCAGATTATAAGGAAATTTACAAATATAATAATAATAATAATAATAATAATAATTTAATTTGAAGGTGAAGTGCTTCTTATTAGTGCAGGAGTAGTGGAAGTCAGATGCTGTGGTCTTCTGGCTCCTCTCTGTCGTGGTAAACCCATGACAATGCCCCCCCTTCTACGAGGGACCTCTGGTACCACATAACTGGGTTTATCAGGGTGTGCCATGTGAAAAGATTGGATCAGCCTGGCCGCATCCTCACATCCTCTCTTCAGGACCGTATCCCTTCCAGTGTACTGTGTACCAGATACTGAAGAGACTGATGAATTAAGCAAGAATCAACAATCTTGGCTATTTGAAATTCCAAATTTTCATCCACAATGACTGGAGATGGCGGTACAGTGATGGTACAGAGGACGCAAGGTATTTTTTGAGTTGAGATTGATAAAACACCTTATGGGTCCTAAAAGTGAGGATGGAATGCAATGGGATTGACGATGGCCACAGTCTTATAAGGACCGATGAACCTGGGACCCAGTTTCTAAGAGGGAACCTCCAACTTAATGTTCCTTGAGGACAACCACACCAAGTCACCAACACACAGGTCTGAACCAACTAAATGTCTCCGATCAGCCACACTCCTATATTTGGACCCCATATTCCTGAAATGATCAATAACCCATTACCACGCATACGTAACTTATGATCAAAATCATTCTTTGTCAGGTATTCCAGAAGAACGATTCCTATAAAATGAGCTGAACTGAGGATGAAACCCATATGCCCCAAAAAACGGGGATTTACCAGTAGACTCATGACAATGATTACTTACCGCAAATTCCGCTATAGGTAAGTAGGTAAGCCAATCCTCTTGATTCTTAAACACAGAACACCTAAGATAAGTCTCAAGATTCTTGTTAACCTGTTCAGTTTGCCCATATGACTGTGGGTGAAATGCTGAAGAGAATGACAGGATGATCCCCCAAACGAGTGCAAAATACCCTACAAAAATTTGGAAAAAAACTGCAATGCACCCCCCCCAGTCAAACACAATATCAGTAAAGATCCCATTTAATTTTACTATCTCACTGATGAAAATTAGCGCCAAGGTCTTGGCATTAGGTAAAGTGAGTAGCACAATAAAATGTGACATCTTACTGAATCTGGGAACCGATAAGGAATAAAAGGATCCAAACGCAAAATAGTGTCTAAAACGTATTGATTTTTATTTAACAATTATTTCAAAAAAGGATATAATGAAAATAATGAGATGGCAATGCATACAAACAGAAAACGAAAAATACTGTGCAAAGTTATATTAAGAATCACTCCATTTATAGGGTTTATACATATAAAACGTCCTATATAGAAAAGAAATACCAGGAGTAACACAATTTAATAGTTTTATTTATTTATATCACATATACATATACAACTCCGATAAAAATATTCATAAAAAATATTATAAAATAATAAAAAATAATAAAATAAAATTGTAAATAAAATTAAAAAATATATAAAACACCTTTAACCCCTCTCTGACATTAGACGTACTATCCCGTCCATAAAACCCGTGCCATTCTGACCATGGACGGGATAGTACGTCATAGGCGATTAGCTGCGCTCCCCGAGGGAGCGCAGCTAATCGCCGCCGGGTGTCAGCTGATTATCACAGCTGACACCCGTGACTGTGTGTCAGGAGCGGTCACGGACCGCTCCCGGCACATTAACCCCTTGCACACCGCGATCAAACATGATCGCGGTGTACTGGGGGCACAGGGGAGGATCGCGCAGTTGGGGGCTCCCTGCGCGCCCCCCTGAGACCCTCAGACCAGCGCGATGTGATCGCGCTGCTCTGAGGGCTTCCTCCCTCCCAGGACCCGGATCCAAGATGGCGCTGGGGTCCTGGAGGGAGGCGGCTTCCTCAGTGCCTGCCGAGAGCAGGCACTGAGAAGCCTGCATCTATGCCTGAGCGATCGCTGGTGTGACAGAGTGCTGTGCACACTGTCACACCAGCGATCTGATGAAATACAGTGATGTCCCACCCTGGGACAAAGTAAAAAAGTAAAAAAAGTAAAAATAAACATGTGTAAAAAAAAATCCAAAAAAAAAAAAAAAAAAAAAAAATATTCCCCAATAAATTCATTACTTATTGTAAATAAAAAAAATAAAACAATAAAAGTACACATATATGGTATCGCCGCGTCCGTAACGACCCCCCTATAAAAATGTCCCACTAGTTAACCCCTTTTGTGAACCCCTTAAAAATAAAAAATAAAAACGAAGCAAAAAATCAGTGCTTTATCATCATACCGCTGAACAAAAAGTGGAATAACACGCGATCAAAAAGACGGATATAAATAAACATGGTACCGCTGAAAACGTCATCTTGTCCCGCAAAAAACGAGCCATCACACAGCATCATCAGCAAAAAAATAAAAAAGTTATAGCTCGCAGAATAAAGCGATGCAAAAATAATTATTTTTTATATAAAATTGTTTTTATTCTATAAAAGCGCGAAAACATAAAAAAATGATATAAATGAGGTATCGCCATAATCGTACTGACCCGAAGAATAAAACTGCTTTATCAATTTTACCACATGCGGAACAATAAAAACGCCTCACCCAAAAGAAATTCATGAATTGCTGATTTTTGTTCATTCTAACCTCCCAAAAATCGAAATAAAAAGCGATCAAAAAATGTCACGTGCTCAAAAATGGTACCAATAAAAGCGTCACCTCGTCCCGCAAAAATTAAGACCTCACATGACTCTGTGGGCCAAAATATGCAAAAATTATAGCTCTCAAAATGTGGCGATGCAAAAAACTACTTTTTGCAATAAAAAGCGTCTTTGAGCGTGACAGCTGCCAATCATAAAAACCGCTATAAATAGTAAATCAAACCCCCCTTTATCACCCCCTTAGTTAGGGAAAAATAATAAAATAAAAAAAATGTATTTATTTCCATTTTCCCATTAGGGTTAGGGTTAGGGTTTCGGCTAAAGTTAGGGTTAGGGTTGGCGCTAAAGTTAGGATTAGGGTTAGAGTTTGGATTAGGGTTAGGGTTGGGATTAGGGTTGGGACTAGGGTTAGGGGTGTGTTGGGGTTAGGGTTGGAGTTAGAATTGGGGGGTTTCCGCTGTTTAGGCACATCAGGGGCTCTCCAAATGTGACATGGCGTCTGATCTCCATTCCAGCCAATTCTGCTTTGAAAAAGTCAAACGGTGTTCCTTCACTTCTGAGCTCTGCCATGCGTCCAAACAGTAGTTTATCCCCACATATGGGGTATCAGCGTACTCTGGACCCCAAGAGTTATTGTGAAATTTGTCCTATTTCTTCTGTTACCCTTGGGAAAATAAAAAACTGGGGCGAAAATATTATTTTTGTAAAAAAAATAAGATTTTTTTGTTTTTACGGCTGTACATTATAAACTTCTGTGAAGCACTTGGGGCTTCATAGCGCTCACCACACATCTAAATAAGTTCCTTGTGGGGTCTATTTTCCAAAATGGGGTCACTTGTTGGGGATTTCCACTGTTTAGGCGCATCAGGGGCTCTCCAAATGCGACATGACGCCCCCAGACCATTCCATCAAAGTCTGCAATCCAAAACGTCACTACTTCCCTTTCCGAGCCCTGACATGCGCCCATACAGTAGTTTTCTCCCACATATTGGGTATCAGCGTACTCAGGACAAATTGGACAACAACTTTTGGGGTCCAATTTCTCCTGTTACCCTTGTGAAAATAAAATATTGGGGGCGAAAAAATCATTTTTGTAAAAAAAAAAAGGATTTTTTATTTTTACGGCTGTGCGTTATAAACTTCTGTGAAGCACTTCGGGGTTCAAAGTGCTCACCACACATCTAGGTAAGTTCCTAGTGGGGTCTATTTTCCAAAATGGGGTCACTTGTGGGGGGTTTCCACTGTTTAGGCGCATCAGGGGCTCTCCAAATGCGACATGACGCCCCCAGACCATTCCATCAAAGTCTGCAATCCAAAACGTCACTACTTCCCTTTCCGAGCCCTGACATGCGCCCATACAGTAGTTTTCTCCCACATATTGGGTATCAGCGTACTCAGGACAAATTGGACAACAACTTTTGGGGTCCAATTTCTCCTGTTACCCTTGTGAAAATAAAATATTGGGGGCGAAAAAATCATTTTTGTAAAAAAAAAAAGGATTTTTTATTTTTACGGCTGTGCGTTATAAACTTCTGTGAAGCACTTCGGGTTCAAAGTGCTCACCACACATCTAGATAAGTTCCTTGTGGGGTCTATTTTCCAAAATGGGGTCACTTGTGGGGGGTTTCCACTGTTTAGGCGTATCAGGGGCTCTCCAAATGCGACATGACGCCCCCAGACCATTCCATCAAAGTCTGCAATCCAAAACGTCACTACTTCCCTTCCGAGCCCTGACGTGCACCCATACAGTAGTTTTCTCCTACATATTGGTATCAGCGTACTCAGGACAAATTGGACAACAACTTTTGGGTTCCAATTTCTTCTGTTACCCTTGTGAAAATAAAATATTGGGGCGAAAAAATCATTTTTGTAAAAAAAAAAAAGGATTTTTTATTTTAAGGCTGTACGTTATAAACTTTAGTGAAACACCTGGGGGTTCAAAGTTCTCACCACACATCTAGATAAGTTCCTTGAGGGGTCTAGTTTCCAAAATGGTGTCATTTGTGGGGGGTTTCCACTGTTTAGGCAGATCAGGAGCTCTCCAAACACGACATGGCGTCCAGCCAATTCTGCGTTGAAAAAGTGAGACGGCGCTCCTTCCCTTCCAAACTCTGCCATGCACCCAAACAGTGGTATACCCCCACATATGGGGTATCAGTGTACTCAGGACAAATTGCACAATAACTTTTGGAGTCTTGTTACCCTTGGAAAAATAAAAATTCGGGTGAAAAGATCATTTTTGTGGAAAAAATATGATTTTTAAATTTTACGGCTCTACGTTATAAACTTGTGTGAAGCACTTGAGGGTTCAAATTGCTCACCAAAGATCTAGATAAGTTCCTTAGGGGGTCTAGTTTCCCAAATGGGGTCATTTGTGGGGGGTTTCCACTGTTTAGGCACATCAGGGGCTCTCCAAATGCAACATGGCATCCAATCTCAATTCCAGCCAATTTTGGTTGGAAAAAGTCAAATGGTGCTCCTTCCCTTCCGAGCTCTGCCGTGCGCCCAAACAGTGGTTCCCCCCCACATATGGGGCATCAGCGTACTCAGGACAAATTGGACAACAACTTATGTGGTCCAATTTCTCCTGATACCCTTGGGAAAATAAAAAATTAGTGACTAAAAGATAATTTTTGTGGGAAAAAAATAGGATTTTTTATTTTCATGCCCGGGCATTATAAACTTGTGTGAAGCACTTGGGGGTTCAAAGTGCTAACCAAAGATCTAGATAAGTTCCTTAGGGGGTCTAGTTTCCAAAATGGGGTCACTTGTGGGGATTTCCACTGTTTAGGCTCATCTGGGGCACTGCAAACGGAACATGACCCCCATCAACGTCTGCATTCCAAAACGTTACTACTTCCTTTCCAAGCCCTGCCGTGCGCCCAAACAGTTTTCCACCCCCACATATGGGGTATCAGCGTACTCAGGACAAATTGGACAACAACTTTTGGGGTCCAATTTCCTTGGGAAAATTCAAAAATTTAGGACTAAAAAATCATTTTTGTGGAAATTTTTATTTTTTTTTTTCACACCCAGGCATTATAAACTTTTGTGAAACACTTGGGGGTTCAAAGTGCTCACAACAGATCTAGATAAGTACCTTAGGGGGTCTAGTTTCCAAAATGGTGTCACTTGTGGGGGGTTTCCACTGTTTAGGCGCATCAGAGGTTCTCCAAGCGCGACATGGCGTCCAATCTCAACTCCAGCCAATTTTAGTTTGAAAAAGTCAAACGTCGCTCCTTCCCTTACGAGCTCTGCCGTGTGCCCAAACAGTGGTTTTTCCCCACATATGGGGTATTGGCGTACTCAGGAGAAATTGCATAACAACCTTATCTGTCCATTTTCTCCTTTTACCCTTGTGAAAATAAAAAAAAAGTTTGTAAAAGATCATTTTTGTGGCTAAAAAGTTAAATATTCATTTTTTCCTTCCACGTTGCTTTAGTTCCTGTGAAGCACCTGAAGGGTTAATAAACTTCTTGAATGTGGTTTTGAGTACCTTGAGGGGTGCAGTTTTTAGAATGGTGTCACTTTTGGGTATTTTCTGCTATATAGACCCCTCAAAGTGACTTCAAATGAGAGGTGGTCCCTAAAAAAAATGGCTTTGTAAATTTTGTTGTAAAAATGAGAAATCGCTGGTCAACTTTTAACCCTTATAACTTCCTAACAAAAAAAAATTTTGATTCCAAAATTGTGCTGATGTAAAGTAGACATGTGGGAAATGTTATTTCTTAACTATTTTGTGTGACATATTTCTCTGTTTTAAGGGAATAAAAATTCAAAGTTTGAAAATTGCTAAATTTTCAAAATTTTCGCCATATTTGCGTTTTTTTCAAAATAAACGCAAGTTATATGGAAGAAATTTTACCACTAACATGAAGTACAATATGTCACGAGAAAACAATCTCAGAATCGCGAAGATCCGTTGAAGCGTTCCGGAGTTATAACCTCATAAAGAGACAGTGGTCAGAATTGTAAAAATTGTCCCGGTCATTAACGTGCAAACCACCCTTGGGGGTGAAGGGGTTAATCAAAATTAAATAGACACAATCCAAATGTTATTAAAAAAGATATTTATTGAAGACAATGTTTTTAAAAAAACATACAAGAAACATATAAAAAAAACACGTACTAGTGTGTGCAGGGCATAATGTGTCCCACTGATTGGCATAAATATTAATTAATCACTATAAATAATAAAATTAAATCTCCCCAAAAATATTAAAGTGACTAGTGCAAAATATGCAAATAAGGTGACTAGAAAAATATATAAAACATATAATGTGTATAAACATCAATATATATATATATATAACAGTGATATATATATAACCACACCGTAAAAAGCAAACTGGAGAATATTGATGACAAAAAAAATATAAAAATATAAAAATATAAAACGAATGAGTGACTAAACATCAAAAGGAAGGTGTACCCTGAATCAAGTGCATATATAAATTAATAGGGAAATAATACCAACCAAATGAAAAAAATATATATGAAGAAACGATTAAGTGACTAAACATCCAAGGAAAATATACCCTGAATAAAGTGCATATACAAATAAATGGGGAATTAACCCCTTCACCCCCAAGGGTGGTTTGCACGGTAATGACCGGGCCAATTTTTACAATTCTGACCACTGTCTCTTTATGAGGTTATAACTCTGGAATGCTTCAACAGATCTTTGCGATTCTGAGATTGTTTTCTCGTGACTAGTGTTGAGCGATACGATACTGCAAATATCGGGTATCGGCCGATATTAGCTGTATCGGGCTTTCGATTCCGAGTACCGATATTTTCGTCATATCGGATACCGGAATCGGGATTGTCACTGTCACTGTCAGTGTCCGTCGGTCGGGTCTGTCAGGAGTCAGCGGCACTTACCTGGCAGAAGATCTCCGGCGGTCACGGGCTGGACTGCTTCATGGCCGCCATCATCTTTCCCCGGCGGTCACATGCAGTTTCTCGCGATAACTGCAGTGACTGCTGGGTAATCCCGGCCGTAAAGCAGTCAGTCTGATGACGTCACCGCCGGGGAAGCAGGTAATCAGCTGTGCTGCGTCGCGATGACAGGCTCTGCCTGTCATTGCGATGTAGCAGAGCTGGATCGTCGTGGGACTGTCGTTACTATGGACTGCTTCGGACAGGTGGTAAACTGTTGGTTTGTTTTTTTTCTTTTTTTACAGGAGATCGATGGCGTCGCAGGAATGAGTGTATAATAAAATTAATGAAAACTGTGTTGTCTCTTTTATTTCATTAAAAGACTTTTTTCTTGCTTTGTCTTTTTTTTATACATTTAATAACTTTGGGATTAATAATGGATCGGTGTCTTATTGACACCTCTCCATTATTAACCGGGCTTATTGTCACCGTGCAATCAACGGTGACATTAACCCCTTATTACCCCACTTGCCACCGCTACAGGGCAGTGGGAAGAGCCGGGTAAAGTGCCACAATTGGCACATCTTTTGATGCGCCAAATGTGGGGCTGCTGTAGCCTGGTATTATCAGGCTGTTGAGGGCCAAAATCCATGGGCCTTGACAGTCTTTTAATACCAGGCCGCAGCAGTCTGCATTTTACTTGGCTGGTTAACAAAAATAGGGGGACCCCTACGCCGTTTTTTTTTCGAGGGGATCCCCTATTTTTGTTAACCAGCCAAGCTAAGCAGACTGCTGTGGCCTGGTATTATCAGGCTTGCAAGGTCCATGGATATTGGATCCTTACCAGCCTGAAAAACCAGGCCTCAGCGGTCTGCTTCATCTGGCTGGTTAACAAAAATAGGGGGGACCCCACGCCAATTTTTTTCGAGGGGATCCCCTATTTTTGTTAATCAGTTCCCTCTGACGTCACTGATTGTGTCCCTGGCTGACCTGAAGTGAAAGTGGAAAGCAATCAATTAAGCTTTCCACTTCCTCTCCTGTCAGCCAGGAGAGGAACTCATTCATTTGGGAGTTTACTGTGAGGCTGCAGCATTAGCTGCGGTCCCTGCAGTAAACATTAACCCTTTCTGAAGGATTACACCGTGGGACCTGACTGTGCATGGGATAGGTAAGAATAATTTTGCTTTTTTATTTTATTTTTATTACAGAAAATGGTTTTTGCAGTCAAATAAAAGATGGTCAAAAACATGTGTCTTTATTTCATTAAAATGATTTTTAATTAAAGTGTGTGTGTTTTATTTTTATTTCATGCAATAGGATTAATAATTGATAGTTGTCTAATTGACAGCTCTCAATTATTAACCTGGCTTAAGGTCACCTTTCAATTGCAATGTGGCTTTAACCCCATATTAACCCATTCGCCACCGCTACAGGGCAATGGGAATAGACGGGCAAAGTGCCAGAAAGGGCGAATCTAATTATAGATTTGTCTTTTCTGGGGTGTCTGGGGGCAGATGTTAGTAGCCAGGGGGGGCCAAAAATAATGGTCCCTCTCTGGGCTATTATTATCTGCCCCCATTCGCTGGCTTTGTCTGTCTGGTTGCGAAAATAGGGCGGGAGCCCACGCATTTTTTTTAAACAATTTTACACCTCATATATATATATATATATATATATATATATATATATACATGTCATTGAATTTGTGACACATATATATATTTATATTTATAGTTCATACACTTCTACATAGTATAATAGCCGCTAAGTCAATTGACGGCTTTTGTGAAAATGCAGAACCCGACATGAAATGACACTTGGTGTACATAGGGTTAACCATGTCTTTTCATGTCCTTTGCTATCTGATTTGCACAAACAATTACATCAGTCTATGTGTGCAAAATTTCACACCTGTAGGGGTTAATTAAAGGTGTAAATTCGTAGCAAAAAAGTCCGTTTTTTTTACAACGAATTTACACCTTTAATTAACCCCTACAGGTGTGAAATTTTGCACACATAGACTGATGTAATTGTTTGTGCAAATCAGATTGCAAACGACATGAAAAGACATGGTTAACCCTATGTACACCAAGTGTCATTTCATGTCGGGTGCTTCTGTCTTTTCACAGAAGCCGGCTTTACCCGGCAATTGAATCAGAGGATATTTTACTATGTAGAAGTGTATAAACTATACATATATGTATATATATATGTCACAATGACATGTATATATATATATATATATATATATATATATGTATTCTATGTGTGTATATTTAGTGTTTACAAGGAAATAAAGGTTTTTTTTAGTTTCGATATTTTGCTCCCATAGACTTACATGGGACTTCCGGTATCGGAATCGGATATCGGCGATATTTAGTGATATCGGCGATACCATTCCGATCCGATATTTTTAGATATCGAGCAGTATCGCTCAACACTAATGTTGTCCATTTCTTGTCCTTTATCCTCTGAGTTGGGTAAGTATGCTCTGCTTAGAGTATCTGCAATTAACAAGTCTTTTCCTGGACAATATCCAATTTCATAATAATATTTTTGAAGTCGCAGAAGCATGCGCTGCAGTCTCTTTGGTGCATTTAGTAGTGTTTTTTTTGTAATGCTCTCCAACGGTTTGTGATCGGACTGTACTGTTACCTGTCGACCGTATGTGTACTGATGAAACCTTTCCATTCCAAACACCACAGCTAGTAACTCCTTTTCGATTTGGGCATATCCCTGCTCTGCCGGTGTTAGCGCTTTGCTTGCAAATGTGATTGGTTGCCGCTCTTGCATTAATGTGGCACCTAGGCCTTTTTCTGATGCATCACATTGGATTACCACCTCTAACTGTGGATCAAAATATTTTAAGGTTGCTGTGTCTGCAATGGCTGTCTTTACTGATTGAAAAGCCGTCTCCTGTGCTTCTGTCCATTCCCACAACACATCTTTGTGAGTTAGCTGTCTCATTGGCTCACACATGTCTGATAGATTCTTGCAAAACTTGGACAGATAATTCACCATGCCCAAAAATCGTTGTACTCCACACACATCTGTTGGGGTAGGCATCTCTTGTATCGCCTTCACCTTTTCTGGATCCACTTTCACTCCATTTGAGGTTAGAAGATGTCCTATATATGGCACTTCCGTCATTTTCAGTTTCAACTTTTCCAAGTTCAACTTTATCCTTTTTTCTCTACACCTATCTAAAAATTGTAGCATCCTTGTATCGTGATTCTTTATTGCAGATTGCATATCGTCACCTTCTCCCACTATTAATATATCATCTGCTATCGTCTTTACCCCTGGGAGTCCTTCCAAAGCTTGCATCAACTTCTGCTGAAATATTTCTGGAGCTGGTGTCAGTCCCATGGGCATTCTCAGCCATTTACGGCGACCAAATGGAGAAGAAAACGTTGTCAATAAACTGGATTCTTCATCCAGTTCCACATGCCAAAATCCATTTTTTACGTCACAAACTGAAAATATTTTTGCCTTTGATAAATCTGGTAGCACATCCTCTATTGTAGGCATCGGATAGTGATTCCTTTTTAGAGCTTTGTTGAGTGGTTTGGGATCGATACAAATTCTTAGTTTTCCTGATGGTTTCTGCACTATGACCAAACTACTTATCCAGTCTGTGCTCTGATGGACGACTTCTATCATGCCTCGCTTTTCTAAATTCTGTAGTTCTTCTTTCAATGGCTGAAGTAGCGCTACAGGCACTTTTCTTGTCGGTAATCTGGTAGGTTGTACTGTGTTATCAATTTCCAGTTTGTGTTTTCCTTCAAAACATCCATCACCCTCAAATACATCCGCGTACTGTGTTTTTATAATCTGTAAATCTAGATTGCTGTCTGCTTTTGGGATATCCTTCATACTCTGTTTGACTTCCACAGACATAATGTTATGGAATTGTACCTTTATTAAGTCCATTGCCTGAACTGCTTTTATACCTAGTAACGGTATGTGGTCACCACCCTGCAGCACTGTAAATTGGGCTCTATAACTCTTTCTGTTGCATGGGTTACTAACCTTCAGTTTGCATGTCCCCAAGAGGTTTCAGTATCGTTTTGTTGTACATCATAAGTACCTTATCAGTAGGTTCAATGAACACCTGTTCATTTAGTAGATCCTCCGGTATGACATTGCAACTTGCTCCACAGTCCAACTGAAATCTAATGGGTTTGTCATTTAATAAAAGAGTTGCAAACAGTTGTCTTGTATCTTTAGGTTCTGGCTGTCTGACTGTATTGACATTCTCTGTTGCAGACTGTAGCTGTATCCATGTAATATCTTCTGCACTGTCACTGTTATTGTCCTGTGTCACACTGTGAATTTCTCTGTGCTTTTTAAAGGGCTTAAGTCTGCAGAGAGCTGCGAAATGATTCATCTTACCACAGGTCCTGCAGCTTTGTCCATATGCTGGACACTTCTCTTTGTCTCTCTCATGTCTTCTGCCACAGTATCTGCATTGGACTGTTCTCGTTGGGTGCTCTGCTTTTCCTCTCATGGTTACTGCATGTACTGGCTCCTCAGTGGTGTCTGCCATCATCTTCAGGCTGTCTCTTGTTAGCTCTGCAGCTCTGCTTATTTGCATGCATTTCTCTAGGGTTAACTCCTCCTCTCTCAGCAGTCTCTCTCTTAGCTGTGGCTCTCTGATGCCGCACACTGTTCTATCTCTGATAAGAGAATCTCTGATATTTCCAAAGCTGCATGTTGCTGCCAGTCTTTTCAGCTCAGTCACATATGCGTCTATATTCTCTCCCATCTCCTGATTTCTGGTGAAAAACTTAAATCTTTCCACTGTCTCATTCTTCTTGGGGTCACAGTGCTTATCAATGCCTGTACAATGTCTGCCAGACTGTCCGTACCGTCCTGGATCAGGGTCTGAGCAAGTTCTCTGCCTTTTTCTCCAATCAGATAGTAGAAGAGCTTCACCTTACGCTTCTGATCATTGGTGTCTACTGTAAGATCCACATACAGAGTAAACTCCTCCTTCCAATGTCTCCAGGTCTGCGATAGATTTGAGGACATGATGTCTAGTCTCTGAGGAGGTTTTAATGCGGTCTCCATAATGCTGTACTGTGGGCACTGTACTTACAGTTGAGCTTTGTACCACAAGCTGCCTGGATTGTCTGTCCACTTGTTCTTTATAGGGTCAGCCCTGCTGCCACCATGTTCTATTTCTTGTTTATGCCTCTGACACGATTGTGGTAACGGGTTACTTTTATTGTGTGCACGTTCTCTCAGCCACATTACATGAATGCTTCCTGTATCATGCTCTTACCAACGAGTCCCTCCTCTCCATCCTCTGAATACATCCAGGTAGTGAGACCCCTAGAGGCGGCTCAGCATATAACATATTGCTACAATAACTTGCGTTTATTTTTGAAAAAACACAAATATGGCGAAAATTTTGAAAATTTTGCAATTTTCAAACTTTGAATTTTTTTTCCCTTAAAACAGAGAAATATGTCACACAAAATAGTTAAGAAATAACATTTCCCACATGTCTTCTTTACATTAGCACAATTTTGGAACCAACATTTTTTTTTGTTAGGAAATTATAAGGGTTAAAAGTTGACCAGTGATTTCTCATTTTTACAACAAAATTTACAAAGCCATTTTTTTAGGGACCACCTCACATTTGAAGTCACTTTGACGGGTATATATAGCAGAAAATACCAAAAAGTGACACCATTCTAAAAACTGCATCCCTCAAGGTACTCAAAACCACATTCAAGAAGTTTAATAACCCTTCAGGTGCTTCACAGGAGCTGAAGCAACGTGGAAGGAAAAAATTAATATTTAACTTTTTAGCCACAAAAATGATCTTTTACAAACTTTTTTTTATTTTGACAAGGGTAAAAGGAGAAATTGGGCAGATAAAGTTGTTGTGCAATTTCTCCTGAGTACGCCAATACCCTATATGTGGGGGAAAACCACTGTTTGGGCACACGGCAGAGCTCGTAAGGGAAGGAGCGCCGTTTGACTTTTTCAAACTAAAATTGGCTGGAGTTGAGATTAGACGCCATGTCGTGTTTGGAGAGCCCCTGATGCGCCTAAACAGTGGAAACCCCCCACAAGTGACACCATTTTGGAAACTAGACCCCCTAAGGAACTTATCTAGATCTGTTGTGAGCACTTTGAACCCCAAAGTGTTTCACAAAAGTTTATAATGCCTGGGTGTGAAAAAAAAAAAAAAAATCCACAAAATTGATTTTTTAGTCCCAAATTTTTGATTTTTCCCAAGGAAATTGGACCCCAAAAGTTGTTGTCCAATTTGTCATGAGTACGCTGATACCCCATATGTGGGGGGGGAACTGTTTGGGCGCACGGCAGGGCTTGGAAAGGAAGCAGTAACGTTTTGGAATGCAAACATTGATGGGGGTCATGTTCCGTTTGTAGTGCCCCAGATGAGCCTAAACAGTGGAAACCCCCACAAGTGACCCCATTTTGGAAGCTAGACCCCTAAGGAACTTATCTAGATCTTTGGTGAGCACTTTGAACCCCCAAGTGCTTCACACAAGTTTATAATGCCCGGGCATGAAAATAAAAAATCCTATTTTTTTTCCCACAAAAATTATCCCTTAGTCATTAATTTTTTTATTTTCCCATAGGTAACAGGAGAAATTGGACCTCAAAAGTTGTTGTCCAATTTGTCCTGAGTACGCTGATACCCCATATGTGGAGGGGAACCACTGTTTGGGCGCATGGCAGAGCTCTGAATGGAAGGAGCACCATTTGACTTTTTCCAACCAAAATTGGCTGGAATTGAGATTGGACGCCATGTTGCATTTGGAGAGTCCCTGATGTGCCTTAACAGTGGAAACCCCCCACAAGTGACCCCATTTGGGAAACTAGTCCCCCTAAGGAACTTATCTAGATCTTTGGTGAGCAATTTGAACCCCCAAGTGCTTCACACAAGTTTATAACGTAGAGTCGTAAAATTAAAAAATCATATTTTTTCCACAAAATTGATCTTTTCACCCCAATTTTTATTTTCCCAAGGGTAACAAGACTCCAAAAGTTATTGTGCAATTTGTCCTGAGTACGCTGATACCCCATATGTGGGGGTAAACCACTGTTTGGGTGCATTGCAGAGTTTGGAAGGGAAGGAGCGCCGTTTGACTTTTTCAATGCAGAATTGGCTGGATGCCATGTCGTGTTTGGAGAGCTCCTGATCTGCCTAAACAGTGGAAACCCCCCACAAATGACACCATTTTGGAAACTAGACCCCACAAGGAACTTATCTAGAAGTATGTTGAGCACTTTGAACCCCAAAGTGCTTCACAGAAGTTTATAACGTACAGCCGTAAAATAAAAATCTTTTTTTTTTTTACAAAAATGATTTTTTCGCCCCCAATATTTTATTTTCACAAGGGTAACAGGAGAAATTGGACCCCAAAAGTTGTTGTCCAATTTGTCCTGAGTACACTGATACCCAACATGTGTGAGAAAACGACTGTATGGGTGCACGTCTGGGCTCGGAAGGGAAGTAGTGACGTTTTGGATTGCAGACTTTGATGGAATGGTCTGGGGGCGTCATGTCGCATTTGGAGAGCCCCTGATGCGCCTAAACAGTGGAAACCCCCCACAAGTGACCCCATTTTGGAAAATAGACCCCACAAGGAACTTATCTAGAAGTGTGGTGAGCGCTATGAAGCCCCAAGTGCTTCACAGAAAATTTATAACATACAGCCGTAAAAACAAAAAAATCATTTTTTTTTTTACAAAAATGATTTTGTCGCCCCCAGTTTTTTATTTTCCCAAGGGTAACAGAAGAAATAGGACAAATTGCACAATAACTCTTGTGGTCCAGAGTACGCTGATACCCCATATGTGGGGGTAAACTACTGTTTGAGCGCATGGCAGAGCTCAGAAGTGAAGGAGCACCGTTTGACTTTTTCAACGCAGAATTGGCTGGAATTGAGATCAGACGCCATGTCACATTTGGAGAGCCCCTGATGTGCCTAAACAGCAGAAACCCCCCAATTCTAACTCCAACCCTAACTCCAACCCTAAACCCAACACGCCCCTAACCCTATTCCCAACCCTAACCACAAACCTAACCCTAACACACCCCTAACCCTAATCCCAACCTAAATCCTAACGTTAGCGCCAACTCTAACCCTAACTTTAGCCGCAACCCTAACCCTAATGGGAAAATGGAAATAAATACATTTTTTTTATTTTATTATTTTTCCCTAACTAAGGGGGTGATAAAGGGGGATTTGATTTACTATTTATAGCGGGTTTTTGTGATTGGCAGCTGTCACGCTAAAAGACGCTTTTTATTGCAAAAAGTAGTTTTTTGCATCACCACATTTTGAGAGCTATAATTTTTGCATATTTTGGCCCACAGAGTCATGTGAGGTCTTATTTTTTGCGGGACGAGGTGACGTTTTTATTGGTACCATTTTTGAGCACGTGACATTTTTTGATCACTTTTTATTTCGATTTTTGGGAGGTTAGAATGAACAAAAATCAGCAATTCATGAATTTCTTTTGGGGGAGGCGTTTATATCGTTCCGCATGTGGTAAAATTGATAAAGCAGTTTTATTCTTCGGGTCAGTATGATTATGGCGATACCTCATTTATATCATTTTTTATGTTTTGGCGCTTTTATAGAATAAAAACAATTTTATATAAAAAAATCATTATTTTTGCATCGCTTTATTCTGCGAGCTATAACTTTTTATTTTTTCGCTGATGATGCTGTATGACAGCTCGTTTTTTGCGGGACAAGATGACGTTTTCAGCGGTACCATGTTTATTTATATCGGTCTTTTTGATCGCGTGTTATTCCACTTTTTGTTCGGCGGTATGATGATAAAGCATTGACTTTTTGCTTATTATTTTTTTTTTTAAGGGGTTCACTAAAGGGGTTAACTAGTGGGACAGTTTTATAGGGGGGGGTCGTTACGGACGCGGCGATACCAAATATGTGTACTTTTATTGTTTTGTTTTTTTTATTTACAGGAAGAAATGAATTTATTGGGGAATATTTTTTTTTTTTTTTATGATTTTTTTTTACCACTTTTTATTTTTATTTCTTTTACTTCTTTACTTTGTCCCAGGGTGGGACATCACTGTATTTTATCAGATCGCTGGTGTGACAGTGTGCACAGCACTCTGTCACACCAGCGATCGCTCTGGCATTGCTGCAGGCTTCCATACTGGATCCGGGGACCTGGAGGGAGGACGGACCCTCGGAACAGCGCGACACATCGCGCTGCTCTGAGGGTCACAGGGGAGCGCGCAGGGAGCCCCCACCCTGCGCGATCCTCCCCTGTGCCCCGGGTACACCGCGATCATGTTTGATCGCGGTGTGCCAGGGGTTAATGTTCCGGGAGCGGTCTATGACCACTCCTGACACATAGTGCTGGGTGTCAGCTGTGATATACAGCTGACACCTGGCCGCGATCAGCTACGCTCCCCCCAGGAGCGCAGCTGATCGCCCATGACGTACTATTCCGTCCATGGGAATTAGGTCCAGGGTCACATGGATGGAATAGTACGTCTGATGGCAGAGAGGGGTTAATACCAACCAGATGAAGACACACCAATGCCCCAGCACACACCACTCCAACGTACGTTTCGCAGTTGCTTAGTCAGGGACTTTTTATATATTTTGGCATTATTAATTTGTTATTATTATTATTCATTTGCACATATATATTAACTTGGAATCGGTGTGGTTATATATATCACTGTTATATATATATATATATATACATATATATATATATAATAATATATATATGTATATACATATATATATATATATATATATATATATGATTTTTATACACATTATATGTTTTATATATCTTTTAATCACCTGGCACCGGTCCCAGCTTTCAGACTAACACCAGACAATTGAGGTAATTTACCGACGCTGTGGTGGCATTTTGCCCACAGGTCCCATTACAGACATTTGCTCGTCTCACATATGTTCTGGTGTTTCTTTCCACCTCTTTCTACAGCAGCACTTGATACTGATCACATGGTTCTTTTCAGTGACCGCGGCAGCAGTACTATTTTGACACTAGGTTTTCCGTGCTATGCATTTCTTTTGCTGAACAGATTTATATGATGATTGTTCTCATGTGTTTTGAGAACTATATACATACTGTATATGTAGTGCTGCTTATTTATTTTATTATAATATTGTTATGTTATCTGGGACCAGTCCGCCTACCTTTTCCTTTTAGGTTGTTTGGGCACCTTGCATTGACGCTTGCTGTCCCTGCCTGTACCTTTACATGTTCTAATCGTATACATATGTCATGTTTCAATAAAGTTTTGCATTTTTCCATATAAGTAACCCTTTATCGCTTCTTTTTGTGGTGGCAACATCACTTTGTTCTGCTCTTATTAATTGCTGCGATGGGTTTATCATAATTAGTCCGTTATTGATGGCTTTCACAGTGTGGTATATCATCTGGTTAAGCCAAACTATTTCCTTTTGTTTATCTAATCACCTTATTTGCATATTTTGCACTAGTCACTTTAATATTTTTGGGGAGATTTAATTTTATTATTTATAGTGATTAATTAATATTTATGCCAATCAGTGGGACACATTATGCCCTGCACACAGTACTAGTACATGTTTCTTTATACATATAGAACCTGCCAGCTAGTAGGAACCTAATGTTGATGATGGAAATATATGCTGCAGTCCTAATCACACTAGCAATGCACTATACATTATACTGAACATCCAAGACAGTAAGGGTTAATATGCAATAAACAAAGTGCTGAGTGCTTAATACATTACATGATGCTGGAAGATGCTGAAGACTGTCCCAGGTGCGTGGTGCAAACCAGTCAGCTTGGATATTAGAAATAAGGCTAAAATAGCATGATTTCACACCATCTGGTAGCAGGCACTCCAGGGGCAGTGAAACAAATATGGTTTACTAAGCAGATATCTAAGCAACACTCAGTATAGGCATACAGACAGGCAAATTTACCAGAGCTCCAACCTGCAACAATGGACCCCTTAACGCACGTTTCGTCAGTTCTTCCACAGAAGGGGTGCATGGGGAACCGAGTCGAATGGAGGCTTTTTAATGGGAAATACTGTATTTCCCATTAAAAAGCTTCCCATTGCCTGTCTCTTACCAAATGGTTAGTAATCATACTATTATAGCCTTATTTCTAACATCAAAGTCGTCTACTTTGCACCACACACCTACTCTTATATTACTGAATCTGTCCATCACCACCAAAATGACAGTGTTACCTGGCTACTCATTTAGATCGCTAATAAAATTGACCCATAAAGGAGTCCAATGTCTACTGGGAATAGCCAACAGTTGGAGAGACCCAGATGAACGAATATGAGAGGTTTTAGAAAGTAGACAGACAGTCACTGCAGGCGACTACATACTCCCAGAAATTCTGATGTACCCTTCACCTCCAAAAACAACCAGTAACAAATTCTGTAGTGGATTTATTAACGGGCTATCCAGACATGACTGAATTATAATGCTCACTAAGAACATTCAGATAGAGATTCACGGGCACAAGCAGCATCAACAACGTATTTTTCAAGATTGGAGCATATAGATGCAATAACTACCTCTTTTTGTAGTATAGGAACCAGTTTACAATTATCTCCACCCCAGGAAAACAACGAGCTAAGGCATCAGCCTAAATGCTCTTCTTCCCCGGCCTATATGTAACAAAAAAGTTGAACATGGTGAAGAACAATGCTCATCTAGCCTGTCGAGGAGGTAGACATTTCACAGACTCTAGAGATATGAGAGTCTTATGATCCATGATTACCATAACCGGATTAACTGCCCACTCCAGAAAATGACGCCACTCTTCAAAGGTGCACTTGATTGCTAAGAGTTCCCTGTTACCAATGTCATAATTTATCTGTGTAGATGACAGTTTTTTTTTTAGAAAAGTATGCATATGGGTGCCATTTACTAGGAAACGCACCCTGCGACAATACAGTCCCTATCCCCACTTCAGACGTGTCATATTCTACAATAAAAGGCTGAGTGATGTCAGGCTGTATGAGAATTTGCACAGATGCAAAACACTCCTTTAAGGTATCGAATGTCTCCCTGGCTGGACTGGACCACTTGGAAAAGTCTATCCCTTTCCTGGTCATATCCATCAGAGGTTTGGCCACTACCGAAAAGTTTTTGATGAACTTACAGTAGTAGATGGCGAAACCCAAAAACCTTTGTAACAACTTCAAATCCTCAGGACAATCCCAATCCAGTACCAGACGGAGTTTCACCAGATCCATGTGAATACTGGTGGGCAATAAGACATATCTTAGAAAAGAGATCTCCTCAACCGAAAACATACATTTCTCTGGTTGACAAATAATGTATTGTCTCTGAGTATCTGTAAGACCTGCCTGACGTGTACCTGATGTGACTCAAGGTCAAGTGAAAAAATTAATATGTCATCAAGATAGATTACAACAAATCTACCTACCAGGTGACTAAAGATGTCATTTACAAAGTTATGAATGAGCAGGCATTATTTGGCCAAATTTTGTGCAAAGCGTCTCATTCATTTTTTTCTAATATTCAAAAGCCATATTGCTATTCATGTTTCATATTTCACATTGACTTGCTTTGTCACGATAGAGTGCAACCTTTTTTTGTATATTGTCTATGGAGGTAGCTGCTCCTAGTTTGCACCTAATTCACACTGGTTTGGATGTGCCAGTCAGTTTTCTTTTACTTCTATGTTAGCTTACTGACCGAGCACTCCGCCCATCACCATGTGGTGATTTTAATTATAGCAGGTTCCTGCTCACCCAGAAAAGGCAAGCTTTACTGACAGAGGTGTCCACATTCACCCAGGAATTCAGATGTCAGCCTAATAGAGGTATGTTCACATAGGCAGGGACCCATACGTTCTGAGACCACCTTGACGTTGGTGTATGGGCAGGCATTATTTGGCCAAATTTTGTGCAAAGCGTCTCATTCATTTTTTTCTAATATTCAAAAGCCATATTGCTATTCATGTTTCATATTTCACATTGACTTGCTTTGGCACGATAGAGTGCAACCTTTTTTTGTATATTGTCTATGGAGGTAGCTGCTCCTGGTTTGCACCTAATTCACACTGGTTTGGATGTGCCAGTCAGTTTTCTTTTACTTCTATATTAGCTTACTGACCGAGCACTCCGCCCATCACCATGTGGTGATTTTAATTATAGCAGGTTCCTGCTCACCCAGAAAAGGCAAGCTTTACTGACAGAGGTGTCCACATTCACCCAGGAATTCAGATGTCAGCCTAATAGAGGTATGTTCACATAGGCAGGGACCCATACGTTCTGAGACCACCTTGACGTTGGTGTATGGGCAGGCATTATTTGGCCAAATTTTGTGCAAAGCGTCTCATTCATTTTTTTCTAATATTCAAAAGCCATATTGCTATTCATGTTTCATATTTCACATTGACTTGCTTTGGCACGATAGAGTGCAACCTTTTTTTGTATATTGTCTATGGAGGTAGCTGCTCCTGGTTTGCACCTAATTCACACTGGTTTGGATGTGCCAGTCAGTTTCTTTTACTTCTATATTAGCTTACTGACCGAGCACTCCGCCCATCACCATGTGGTGATTTTAATTATAGCAGGTTCCTGCTCACCCAGAAAAGGCAAGCTTTACTGACAGAGGTGTCCACATTCACCCAGGAATTCAGATGTCAGCCTAATAGAGGTATGTTCACATAGGCAGGGACCCATACGTTCTGAGACCACCTTGACGTTGGTGTATGGGCAGGCATTATTTGGCCAAATTTTGTGCAAAGCGTCTCATTCATTTTTTTCTAATATTCAAAAGCCATATTGCTATTCATGTTTCATATTTCACATTGACTTGCTTTGGCATGATAGAGTGCAACCTTTTTTTGTATATTGTCTATGGAGGTAGCTGCTCCTGGTTTGCACCTAATTCACACTGGTTTGGATGTGCCAGTCAGTTTTCTTTTACTTCTGTGTTAGCTTACTGACCGAGCACTCCGCCCATCACCATGTGGTGATTTTAATTATAGCAGGTTCCTGCTCACCCAGAAAAGGCAAGCTTTACTGACAGAGGTGTCCACATTCACCCAGGAATTCAGATGTCAGCCTAATAGAGGTATGTTCACATAGGCAGGGACCCATACGTTCTGAGACCACCTTGACATTGGTGTATGGGCAGGCATTATTTGGCCAAATTTTGTGCAAAGCGTCTCATTCATTTTTTTCTAATATTCAAAAGCCATATTGCTATTCATGTTTCATATTTCACATTGACTTGCTTTGGCACGATAGAGTGCAACCTTTTTTTGTATATTGTCTATGGAGGTAGCTGCTCCTGGTTTGCACCTAATTCACACTGGTTTGGATGTGCCAGTCAGTTTTCTTTTACTTCTATGTTAGCTTACTGACCGAGCACTCCGCCCATCACCATGTGATGATTTTAATTATAGCAGGTTCCTGCTCACCCAGAAAAGGCAAGCTTTACTGACAGAGGTGTCCACATTCACCCAGGAATTCAGATGTCAGCCTAATAGAGGTATGTTCACATAGGCAGGGACCCATACGTTCTGAGACCACCTTGACGTTGGTGTATGGGCAGGCATTATTTGGCCAAATTTTGTGCAAAGCGTCTCATTCATTTTTTTCTAATATTCAAAAGCCATATTGCTATTCATGTTTCATATTTCACATTGACTTGCTTTGTCACGATAGAGTGCAACCTTTTTTTGTATATTGTCTATGGAGGTAGCTGCTCCTAGTTTGCACTAATTCACACTGGTTTGGATGTGCCAGTCAGTTTTCTTTTACTTCTATGTTAGCTTACTGACCGAGCACTCCGCCCATCACCATGTGGTGATTTTAATTATAGCAGGTTCCTGCTCACCCAGAAAAGGCAAGCTTTACTGACAGAGGTGTCCACATTCACCCAGGAATTCAGATGTCAGCCTAATAGAGGTATGTTCACATAGGCAGGGACCCATACGTTCTGAGACCACCTTGACGTTGGTGTATGGGCAGGCATTATTTGGCCAAATTTTGTGCAAAGCGTCTCATTCATTTTTTTCTAATATTCAAAAGCCATATTGCTATTCATGTTTCATATTTCACATTGACTTGCTTTGGCACGATAGAGTGCAACCTTTTTTTGTATATTGTCTATGGATGTAGCTGCTCCTGGTTTGCACCTAATTCACACTGGTTTGGATGTGCCAGTCAGTTTTCTTTTACTTCTATGTTAGCTTACTGACCGAGCACTCCGCCCATCACCATGTGGTGATTTTAATTATAGCAGGTTCCTGCTCACCCAGAAAAGGCAAGCTTTACTGACAGAGGTGTCCACATTCACCCAGGAATTCAGATGTCAGCCTAATAGAGGTATGTTCACATAGGCAGGGACCCATACGTTCTGAGACCACCTTGACGTTGGTGTATGGGCAGGCATTATTTGGCCAAATTTTGTGCAAAGCGTCTCATTCATTTTTTTCTAATATTCAAAAGCCATATTGCTATTCATGTTTCATATTTCACATTGACTTGCTTTGGCACGATAGAGTGCAACCTTTTTTGTATATTGTCTATGGAGGTACTGCTCCTGTTTGACCACCTAATTCACACTGGTTTGGATGTGCCAGTCAGTTTTTTTTACTTCTATGTTAGCTTACTGACCGAGCACTCCGCCCATCACCATGTGGTGATTTTTAATTATACAGGTTCCTGCTCACCAGAAAAGGCAAGCCTTACTGACAGAGGTGCCACATTCACCCAGGAATTCAGATGTCAGCCTAATAGAGGTTATGTCACATGGGCAGGGACCCATACGTTCTGATACCACCTTGACGTTGGTGTATGGGCAGGCATTTTGGCCAAATTTTGTGCAAAGCGTTCATTCATTTTTTTCTAGTATTCAAAAGCCATATTCTATTCATGTTTCATATTTCACATTGACTTGCTTTGGCACGATAGAGTGCAACCTTTTTTTGTATATTGTCTCATGGAGTAGCTGCTCCTGGTTTGCACCTAATTTCACACTGGTTTGGATGTGCCATCGTTTTCTTTACTTCTAATCTTAGCTACTGACCGAGCACTCCGCCTCATCACCATGTGGTGATTTTAATTATAGCAGGTTCCTGCTCACCCAGAAAAGGCAAGCTTTACTGACAAGAGGTGTCCAATTCACCCAGGAATTCAGATGTCAGCCTAAAAAGGTAAGTTCACATAGGCAGGGACCCATACATTCTGAGACCACCTTGACGTTGGTGAATGGCAGGCATTATTTGGCCAAATTTTGTGCAAAGCGTCTCATTCATTTTTTTCTAATATTCAAAAGCCATATTGCTATTCATGTTTCATATTTCACATTGATTGCTTGGCACGATAGAGTGCAACCTTTTTTTGTATATTGTCTATGGAGGTAGCTGCTCCTGGTTTGCACCTAATTCACACTGGTTTGGATGTGCCAGTCAGTTTTCTTTTACTTCTATGTTAGCTTACTGACCGAGCACTCCGCCCATCACCATGTGGTGATTTTAATAATAGCAGGTTCCTGCTCACCCAGAAAAGGCAAGCTTTACTGACAGAGGTGTCCACATTCACCCAGGAATTCAGATGTCAGCCTAATAGAGGTATGTTCACATAGGCAGGGACCCATACGTTCTGAGACCACCTTGACGTTGGTGTATGGGCAGGCATTATTTGGCCAAATTTTGTGCAAAGCGTCTCATTCATTTTTTTCTAATATTCAAAAGCCATATTGCTATTCATTTTCATATTTCACATTGACTTGCTTTGGCACGATAGAGTGCAACCTTTTTTTGTATATTGTCTATGGAGGTAGCTGCTCCTGGTTTGCACCTAATTCACACTGGTTTGGATGTGCCAGTCAGTTTTCTTTTACTTCTATGTTAGCTTACTGACCGAGCACTCCGCCCATCACCATGTGGTGATTTTAATTATAGCAGGTTCCTGCTCACCCAGAAAAGGCAAGCTTTACTGACAGAGGTGTCCACATTCACCCAGGAATTCAGATGTCAGCCTAATAGAGGTATGTTCACATAGGCAGGGACCCATACATTCTGAGACCACCTTGACGTTGGTGTATGGGCAGGCATTATTTGGCCAAATTTTGTGCAAAGCGTCTCATTCATTTTTTTCTAATATTCAAAAGCCATATTGCTATTCATGTTTCATATTTCACATTGACTTGCTTTGGCACGATAGAGTGCAACCTTTGTTTGTATATTAGAAAGTAGACAGACAGTCACTGCAGGCGACTACATACTCCCAGAATTCTGATGTACCCTTCACCTCCAAAAACAACCAGTAACAAATTCTGTAGTGGATTTATTAACGGGCTATCCAGACATGACTGAATTATAATGCTCACTAAGAACATTCAGATAGAGATTCACGGGCACAAGCAGCATCAACAACGTCTTTTTCAAGATTGGAGCATATAGATGCAATAACTACCTCTTTTTGTAGTATAGGAACCAGTTTACAATTATCTCCACCCAGGAAAACAACGAGCTAAGGCATCAGCCTAAATGCTCTTCTTCCCCGGCCTATATGTAACAAAAAAGTTGAACATGGTGAAGAACAATGCTCATCTAGCCTGTCGAGGAGGTAGACATTTCACAGACTCTAGAGATATGAAGTCTTATGATCCATGATTACCATAACCGGATTAACTGCCCACTCCAGAAAATGACGCCACTCTTCAAAGGTGCACTTGATTGCTAAGAGTTCCCTGTTACCAATGTCATAATTTATCTGTGTAGATGACAGGTTTTTTTTTAGAAAAGTATGCATATGGGTGCCATTTACTAGGAAACGCACCCTGCGACAATACAGTCCCTATCCCCACTTCAGACGTGTCATATTCTACAATAAAAGGCTGAGTGATGTCAGGCTGTATGAGAATTTGCACAGATGCAAAACACTCCTTTAAGGTATCGAATGTCTCCCTGGCTGGACTGGACCACTTGGAAAAGTCTATCCCTTTCCTGGTCATATCCATCAGAGGTTTGGCCACTACCGAAAAGTTTTTGATGAACTTACAGTAGTAGATGGCGAAACCCAAAAACCTTTGTAACAACTTCAAATCCTCAGGACAATCCCAATCCAGTACCAGACGGAGTTTCACCAGATCCATGTGAATACTGGTGGGCAATAAGACATATCTTAGAAAAGAGATCTCCTCAACCGAGAACATACATTTCTCTGGTTTGACAAATAATGTATTGTCTCTGAGTATCTGTAAGACCTGCCTGACGTGTACCTGATGTGACTCAAGGTCAAGTGAAAAAATTAATATGTCATCAAGATAGATTACAACAAATCTACCTACCAGGTGACTAAAGATGTCATTTACAAAGTTATGAATGAGCAGGCATTATTTGGCCAAATTTTGTGCAAAGCGTCTCATTCATTTTTTTCTAATATTCAAAAGCCATATTGCTATTCATGTTTCATATTTCACATTGACTTGCTTTGGCACGATAGAGTGCAACCTTTTTTTGTATATTGTCTATGGAGGTAGCTGCTCCTAGTTTGCACCTAATTCACACTGGTTTGGATGTGCCAGTCAGTTTTCTTTTACTTCTATGTTAGCTTACTGACCGAGCACTCCGCCCATCACCATGTGGTGATTTTAATTATAGCAGGTTCCTGCTCACCCAGAAAAGGCAAGCTTTACTGACAGAGGTGTCCACATTCACCCAGGAATTCAGATGTCAGCCTAATAGAGGTATGTTCACATAGGCAGGGACCCATACGTTCTGAGACCACCTTGACGTTGGTGTATGGGCAGGCATTATTTGGCCAAATTTTGTGCAAAGCGTCTCATTCATTTTTTTCTAATATTCAAAAGCCATATTGCTATTCATGTTTCATATTTCACATTGACTTGCTTTGGCACGATAGAGTGCAACCTTTTTTTGTATATTGTCTATGGAGGTAGCTGCTCCTGGTTTGCACCTAATTCACACTGGTTTGGATGTGCCAGTCAGTTTTCTTTTACTTCTATGTTAGCTTACTGACCGAGCACTCCGCCCATCACCATGTGGTGATTTTAATTATAGCAGGTTCCTGCTCACCCAGAAAAGGCAAGCTTTACTGACAGAGGTGTCCACATTCACCCAGGAATTCAGATGTCAGCCTAATAGAGGTATGTTCACATAGGCAGGGACCCATACGTTCTGAGACCACCTTGACGTTGGTGTATGGGCAGGCATTATTTGGCCAAATTTTGTGCAAAGCGTCTCATTCATTTTTTTTCTAATATTCAAAAGCCATATTGCTATTCATGTTTCATATTTCACATTGACTTGCTTTGGCACGATAGAGTGCAACCTTTTTTTGTATATTGTCTATGGAGGTAGCTGCTCCTGGTTTGCACCTAATTCACACTGGTTTGGATGTGCCAGTCAGTTTTCTTTTACTTCTATATTAGCTTACTGACCGAGCACTCCGCCCATCACCATGTGGTGATTTTAATTATAGCAGGTTCCTGCTCACCCAGAAAAGGCAAGCTTTACTGACAGAGGTGTCCACATTCACCCAGGAATTCAGATGTCAGCCTAATAGAGGTATGTTCACATAGGCAGGGACCCATACGTTCTGAGACCACCTTGACGTTGGTGTATGGGCAGGCATTATTTGGCCAAATTTTGTGCAAAGCGTCTCATTCATTTTTTTCTAATATTCAAAAGCCATATTGCTATTCATGTTTCATATTTCACATTGACTTGCTTTGGCACGATAGAGTGCAACCTTTTTTTGTATATTGTCTATGAAGGTAGCTGCTCCTGGTTTGCACCTAATTCACACTGGTTTGGATGTGCCAGTCAGTTTTCTTTTACTTCTATGTTAGCTTACTGACCGAGCACTCCGCCCATCACCATGTGGTGATTTTAACCCCTTAATGTCCACTGACGTGCAGAGTCCGTCATGGCAAGGTGTCAGTTCCGGCACCAGGACGGACTCTGCACGTCATGGCTTTGATCTACCACTGCGTGTAAACACGCAGTGGTAGATCAGTGCCGACAGCTGTCACAGACAGCTGACAGGCACGGCAAGCGGTGCGGGGACCTTTGCCGTCGGTCCCCGCACCTACAGCGCTGTGCTTGGTCAGTCAATCTGACTGACCAAACATAGCAGCGATCATGCAGGAGAAGCTGAAATTTCAGCTTCTCCAGCGCGAATAGTGCAGGAGCCGGCGCTGCAGTGGCCAGGCTTCCTGCACTGACAGCCAGGAGCGGAGCCCCCACCGCCCCTGGCTGTTAACCCCCTGACTGCTGCGATCGAGTGCGATCGCAGAGCTCAGGGGGGAGGCAGAGGGTCGGGAGCTCCCTCTGCCTCAGATCGGCACCCTGCAATGTATTTGCAGGGGCCGATCTCTGCCTTGATGACCCGGGGTTGTCATGACAACCTCCGGGTCATTTAGCTACGGGAAGCTGCTGTGATCATTGTCACAGCAGCTTCCACTATAGTTGCAATGCATTGCAATGCCAGAGCATTGCAATGCATTGTAACTGCAATAAAAAGTAAAAAAAGTGAAAGTCCCATAAAGGGACAAGTTAAAAAAAAATCATTTTTTAAAAAAAATTGTAAAAAAAATATTAAAAAATAATTTAAAAAAAATCCCCTAAAAAAATACACATTTTTATGTAATAAAAAAAATAAAAAACAAAAAACATACACATGTTAGGTATTGCCACATCCGTAAAAATCCCATCTATAAAAGCGTAACCCTAGTTAACCCCTTCAGTGAAAGCCGTAAAAAAAAAAAAAAAAAGTAGTAAATTATACTTTTTCCAAGCGGTATCATTATACCGCTTGGAAAAAGTGCAATAACACGCAATCAAAAAGTCAGATATAAATAATCATGGTACCGCTGAAAACGTCATCTTGTCCCGCAAAAAACAAGCCGCTATACAGCATCATCAGCGAAAAAATTAAAAAGTTATAGCTCGCGGAATAAACTGATGCAAAAATAATTATTTTTTCTATAAAATTTTTTATTGTGTAAAAAACGCCAAAACATAAAAAAAAAATATATAAATGAGGAATCGCCGTAACCGTAGTGACCTGAAGAATAAAGCTGCTTTATCAATTTTACCACACACGGAACGGAGGGAAAAAAAAAAAAAAAGCAATTCCTGAATTGCTGGTTTTTGTTCATTCTGATTCCACAAAAATCGGAATAGGAAACGATCAAAAAACGTTATGTGCCTGAATATGGTACCAATAAAAAAGTCAGCTCGTCCCGCAAAAAATAAGCCCACAGATAACGGCCGAAATATGGAAAAATTATAGCTCTCAAAATACGGCGATGCAAAAATTTCTTACAAAAAATTATTCCAAGAAAAAGCATCTTTTAGTGTGTGACAGAAGCTAAACAAAGAAAAAAGGGTGTAAATCTGGTATCGCTGTAATCGCACCGATCCGAGGAATAAAGTCGCCTAATCACTAATACCGCACGAGGAACGGCGTAAAAAAGAAAACCAATTCTTCACCTTTTGTGGATTTGTTCATTGTGCCTCCCAAAGATCGCAGTAAGGCGATCACAGTGGTTCCCCCCCACATATGGGGTATCAGCGTACTCAGGACAAAATGCACAATAGCTTTTGGGGTCCTATTTCTCCTGTTACCCTTAGAAAAATAAAAATTTGGGGCAAAAAGGTAATTTTTGTGGAAAAAAATATGATTTTTTTATTTTCACGGCTCTACATTATAAACTTCTGTGAAGCCCTTGGGGGTTCAAAGTGCTGACCACACATCTAGATAAGTTCCTTGGGGGGTCTAGTTTGCAAAATGGGGTCATTTGTGGGGGGTTTCTACTGTTTAGGCACATCAGGGGCTCTCTAAGCGCGACATGACACCCGCAGACCATTCCATCAAAGTCTGCATTTAAAAACGGTGCTCCTTCCCTTCCGAGCTCTGCCATGCGTCAAAATAGTGGTTCCCCCCCACATATGGGATATCAGCGTACTCAGGACAAATTGCACAATAGCTTTTGGGGTCCTATTTCTCCTGTTACCCTTATAAAAATAAAAATTTGGGGGCAAAAAGATTATTTTTGTGGAAAAAAATATGATATTTTTATTTTCACGGCTCTACGTTATAAACTTCTGTGAAGCAGTTGGGGGTTCAAAGTGCTCACCACACATCTAGATAAGTTCCTTGGGGGTCTAGTTTCCAAAATGGAGTCACTTGTGGGGGGTTTCTACTGTTTAGGCACATCAGGGGCTCTCCAAACGTGACATGACACCCGCAGACCATTCCATCAAAATCTGCATTTGAAAAAGGCGCTCCTTCCCTTTCCAGCTCTGCCATGCGTCAAAATATTGGTTTACCCCCACATATGGGGTATCAGCATACTCAGGACAAATTGCACAATAACTTTTGGGGTCCTGTTACCCTTTGGAAAATAACAATTGGGGGTGGAAAGATCATTTTTGTGGAAAAGATATGATTTTTTAATTTTACTGCTCTACGTTATAACCTTCTGTGAAGCCCTTGGGGGTTCAAAGCTTTCACCACACATCTAGATAAGTTCCTTGGGGGGTCTAGTTTCCAAAATGGGGTCACTTGTGGGGATTTCCACTGTTTAGGCACACAGGGACTCTCCAAATGCGACATGGCGTCCAATCTCAATTCCAGCCAAAAAAGTCAAATGGCGCTGCTTCCCTTCCAAGCTCTGCCATGCGCCCAAATAGTGGTTTACCCCCACATATGGGGTATCAGCGTACTCAGGACAAATTTCACAATAACTTTTGGGGTCCTTTTACCCTTTGGGAAATAAAAATTGGGGGTGGAAAGATCATTTTAGTGAAAAGATATGATTTTTTAATTTTACAGCTCTACGTTATAACCTTCTGTGAAGCCCTTGGGGGTTCAAAGCTCTCACCACACATCTAGATAAGTTCCTTGGGGGGTCTAGTTTCCAAAATGGGGTCACTTGTGGGGATTTCCACTGTTTAGGCACACAGGGACTCTCCAAATGCGACATGGCGTCCAATCTCAATTCCAGCCAAAAAAGTCAAATGGCGCTGCTTCCCTTCCAAGCTCTGCCATGCGCCCAAATAGTGGTTTACCCCCACATATGGGGTATCAGCGTACTCAGGAGAAATTTCACAATAACTTTTGGGTCCTTTTACCCTTTGGGAAATAAAAATTGGGGGTGGAAAGATCATTTTAGTGGAAAAGATATGATTTTTTAATTTTACAGCTCTACGTTATAACCTTCTGTGAAGCCCTTGGGGGTTCAAAGCTCTCACCACACATCTAGATAAGTTCCTTGGGGGGTCTAGTTTCCAAAATGGGTTACTTGTGGGGGTATCCACTGTTTAGGCACACAGGGGCTCTCCAAATACGACATGGCGTCCAATCTCAATTCCAGCCAAAAAAGTCAAATGGCGCTGCTTCCCTTCCGAGCTCTGCCATGCACCCAAATAGTGGTTTACCCTCATATATGGGGTATCAGCGTACTCAGGACTAATTGCACAATAACTTTTGGGGTCCTTTCATCCTTTTGAAAATAAAAATTGGGATGAAAAGATCATTTTTGGTGGAAAAAACATGATTTTTTAATTTTAAAGGCTCTACGTTATAACCTTCTGTGAAGCCCTTGGGGGTTCAAAGCTCTCACTACACATTTAGATAAGTTACTTGGGGGTCTAGTTTCCAAAATGTGGTCACTTGTGGGGGTTTCCACTGTTTAGGCACACAGGGACTCTCCAAATGCGACATGGCGTCCAATCTCAATTCCAGCCAAAAAAGTCAAATGGCGCTGCTTCCCTTCCGAGCTCTGCCATGCACCCAAATAGTGGTTTACCCCAACATATGGGGTATCAGCGTACTCAGGACTAATTGCACAATAACTTTTGGGGTCCTTTTATCCTTTGGAAAATAAAAATTGGGATGAAAAAATCATTTTTGTGGAAAAAACATGATTTTTTAATTTTACGGCTCTACGTTATAACCTTCTGTGAAGCCCTTGGGGGTTAAAAGCTCTCACAACACATTTAGATAAGTTAATTGGGGGGTCTAGTTTCCAAAATGGGGTCACTTGTGGGGGGTTTCCACTGTTTAGGCACACAGGGACTCTCCAAATGCGACATGGCGTCCAATCTCAATTCCAGCCAAAAAAGTCAAATGGCGCTGCTTCCCTTCCGAGCTCTGCCATGCGCCCAAATAGTGGTTTACCCCCACACATGGGGTATCGATGTACTCAGGAGAAATTGTACAACAAATATTGTGGTTCATTTTCTACTGATACCCTTGACAAAATTTTAAAAAATTGTGTCGAAAGAAAAATTTTGGGAAAAAAAGTTAAATGTTAATTTTTTCTTTCCACATTGCTTCAATTCTTGTGAAGTACCTAAAGGGTTAATAAACTTCTTGAATGTGGCTTTGAACACGTTGAGGGGTGCAGTTTTTAGAATGGTGTCACTTTTAGGTATTTTCTGTCATATTGACCCCTCAAATTCACTTCAAATGTGAGGTGGCCCCTAAAAAAAATGATTTTGTAAATTTTGTTGGAAAAATGAGAAATTGCTGGTCAACTTTTAACACTTATAACTTCCTAATAAAAAAAAAATGTTGGTTCCAAAATTGTGCTGATGTAAAGTAGACATGTGGGAAATGTTATTTATTTACTAATTTTTGTGACATATCTCTCTGATTTAATGGCATAAAAATTAAAAGTTTGAAAATTGCAAAATTTTCAAAATTTTTGCCATATTTCCGTTTTTTTCATAAATAAACGCAAGTTATATTGAAGAAATTTTACCACTATCATGAAGTACAATATGTCTCGAGAAAACAGTCTCAGAATCGCCAAGATCCGTTGAAGCGTTCCAGAGTTATAACCTCATAAAGAGACAGTGGTCAGAAATGTAAAAATTGGCCTGGTCTTTAACCTACAAAATGGCTTGGTCGTTAAGGGGTTAATTATAGCAGGTTCCTGCTCACCCAGAAAAGGCAAGCTTTACTGACAGAGGTGTCCACATTCACCCAGGAATTCAGATGTCAGCCTAATAGAGGTATGTTCACATAGGCAGGGACCCATACGTTCTGAGACCACCTTGACGTTGGTGTATGGGCAGGCATTATTTGGCCAAATTTTGTGCAAAGCGTCTCATTCATTTTTTTCTAATATTCAAAAGCCATATTGCTATTCATGTTTCATATTTCACATTGACTTGCTTTGGCACGATAGAGTGCAACCTTTTTTTGTATATTGTCTATGGAGGTAGCTGCTCCTGGTTTGCACCTAATTCACACTGGTTTGGATGTGCCAGTCAGTTTTCTTTTACTTCTATGTTAGCTTACTGACCGAGCACTCCGCCCATCACCATGTGGTGATTTTAATTATAGCAGGTTCCTGCTCACCCAGAAAAGGCAAGCTTTACTGACAGAGGTGTCCACATTCACCCAGGAATTCAGATGTCAGCCTAATAGAGGTATGTTCACATAGGCAGGGACCCATACGTTCTGAGACCACCTTGACGTTGGTGTATGGGCAGGCATTATTTGGCCAAATTTTGTGCAAAGCGTCTCATTCATTTTTTTCTAATATTCAAAAGCCATATTGCTATTCATGTTTCATATTTCACATTGACTTGCTTTGGCACGATAGAGTGCAACCTTTTTTTGTATATTGTCTATGGAGGTAGCTGCTCCTGGTTTGCACCTAATTCACACTGGTTTGGATGTGCCAGTCAGTTTTCTTTTACTTCTATGCTAGCTTACTGACCGAGAACTCCGCCCATCACCATGTGGTGATTTTAATTATAGCAGGCTCCTGCTCACCCAGAAAAGGCAAGCTTTACTGACAGAGGTGTCCACATTCACCCAGGAATTCAGATGTCAGCCTAATAGAGGTATGTTCACATAGGCAGGGACCCATACGTTCTGAGACCACCTTGACGTTGGTGTATGGGCAGGCATTATTTGGCCAAATTTTGTGCAAAGCGTCTCATTCATTTTTTTCTAATATTCAAAAGCCATATTGCTATTCATGTTTCATATTTCACATTGACTTGCTTTGGCACGATAGAGTGCAACCTTTTTTTGTATATTGTCTATGGAGGTAGCTGCTCCTGGTTTGCACCTAATTCACACTGGTTTGGATGTGCCAGTCAGTTTTCTTTTACTTCTATGCTAGCTTACTGACCGAGAACTCCGCCCATCACCATGTGGTGATTTTAATTATAGCAGGCTCCTGCTCACCCAGAAAAGGCAAGCTTTACTGACAGAGGTGTCCACATTCACCCAGGAATTCAGATGTCAGCCTAATAGAGGTATGTTCACATAGGCAGGGACCCATACGTTCTGAGACCACCTTGACGTTGGTGTATGGGCAGGCATTATTTGGCCAAATTTTGTGCAAAGCGTCTCATTCATTTTTTTCTAATATTCAAAAGCCATATTGCTATTCATGTTTCATATTTCACATTGACTTTCTTTGGCACGATAGAGTGCAACCTTTTTTTGTATATTGTCTATGGAGGTAGCTGCTCCTGGTTTGCACCTAATTCACACTGGTTTGGATGTGCCAGTCAGTTTTCTTTTACTTCTATGTTAGCTTACTGACCGAGCACTCCGCCCATCACCATGTGGTGATTTTAATTATAGCAGGTTCCTGCTCACCCAGAAAAGGCAAGCTTTACTGACAGAGGTGTCCACATTCACCCAGGAATTCAGATGTCAGCCTAAAGAGGTATGTTCACATAGGCAGGGACCCATACGTTCTGAGACCACCTTGACGTTGGTGTATGGGCAGGCATTATTTGGCCAAATTTTGTGCAAAGCGTCTCATTCATTTTTTTCTAATATTCAAAAGCCATATTGCTATTCATGTTTCATATTTTACATTGACTTGCTTTGGCACGATAGAGTGCAACCTTTTTTTGTATATTGTCTATGGAGGTAGCTGCTCCTGGTTTGCACCTAATTCACACTGGTTTGGATGTGCCAGTCAGTTTTCTTTTACTTCTATGTTAGCTTACTGACCGAGCACTCCGCCCATCACCATGTGGTGATTTTAATTATAGCAGGTTCCTGCTCACCCAGAAAAGGCAAGCTTTACTGACAGAGGTGTCCACATTCACCCAGGAATTCAGATGTCAGCCTAACAGAGGTATGTTCACATAGGCAGGGACCCATACGTTCTGAGACCACCTTGACGTTGGTGTATGGGCAGGCATTATTTGGCCAAATTTTGTGCAAAGCGTCTCATTCATTTTTTTCTAATATTCAAAAGCCATATTGCTATTCATGTTTCATATTTCACATTGACTTGCTTTGGCACGATAGAGTGCAACTGTAAGGTTCTGTGTACATGTTCCTGAAACTCAGTTTTTCCGTCAGCCATTTTACTTTCTGTCTTGCTGCAGCTATCTTGCCCTCAGTCAATATGGAGTTTCCAGCTTGCATGTTCCCGCCCTGATTCTCTCCTCTTGCTTCTTAAGCAGCCACAGCTGAGCAATCAGTGCTTCAGAATCAAGCCTGCAGTGAACCTGTGACCTGTCTCCTGGAAGCCTTGGACCTTGTACTCCAGTTATTTCCTATTGTGGAACTTTGGAACACTCGTGGACTTTGGAACCTTGCTATTTGATAAATCCACGTTTGCATGGACTTATGGTAACAGAGAAGAGATCCTGAACCTGTTGTGAGAGTGATTGCTGAGCTTAAGTTACTCTGGCCTGCTGTGTCTCCTGCTTTTGTATCTGCAAACTGTGTGACTATTATTGCCACTTGTATGAAGTAATACAAGACCTTCTATATCAAACCTGTGACTCCTGTGTTTTCATCGCACCCAAGCACAAGACACTATATGAACTGTACTCCTTACATTACAAGATTCTGAAGCCAAACGTTAGTGTCTGCTGGATCTGGCTAAATACAGTGTTGTACTTCGAACTGTATACTGTGGCATAGTCAGAATGTCCTTGTGTCTGCTGTAACTGTGATATCAATGTCGATTGAACTTTCTGTGATGATAGTGGTTGTGACTTCTCACAACCATTCCAGGTGAGCAGTTCCCTTAATTTTTTTTTCTCTCTCAGTGTTACCACAGGTAAACACTATTGTTTTTTTTTTTTTTTCTTCTCCTCTCCTTCCAGTACTCCTGTCTTAAAAGATCTGGAAAATGGAGGCCCGCATAAAGGAACTTTGCGGAGTGACTGATAATATCCTTGCAGATTTGCAGACTATAAAAACCCATTTTACAAACCTACAGGACCTCACTAATCACAATTTGCAAGTGTTTGGACAGACTGCCCAGGATTTGCGAGCCAGGATTGAGGTTCTAGAGGAGCGAGTCCAGGCTCCTGCCGTAGCCCCGAGTTCTGGGATTCCTAAGTTGCCCCCTTTTCGTTTTGGCGGTGAACGTGAGAAATTCAGGGGATTTATTAATCAATGCAATCTTTTTTTTCTGCACATGCTTCACAATTTCCCACTGAACGATCTAAAGTGCTTACTATAATTATGTTGCTTACCAACAAGGCTTTGATTGGGCAAACCCTCTGATTGAGACTGAGGATGAATGTTTGGATCATCTTGATGCTTTCATTTCAGCCATGGGGCAGGTGTTTGATGACCCCAATCGAGGTGCAACAGCTGAAGCAGCCATGTTAGCTTTGCGCCAAGGTAAGCACTCGGTAGCTGAATATGCCTTGGATTTCAGGAGATGGGCCCTTGATACCACCTGGGACAGTTCCGCCAAAAAATCTATTTTTCGAAAAGGGTTATCTCCACTAATTAAGGATGAACTTGCTCGTGCCGACCCTCCCACTGCGTTAGGTGACTTTATTAACTACTGCATCCGTATTGATACTCGTCTGACTGAACGCAGGCAAGAGAGATGGTTCGAAAGCAATCGCACTAACCTTTTCCTACCTTCCTCTCCAGCTAAGGAACCTTTGAGTAGGATCACACGGAACCTGAACCTGAACCCATGCAGGTAGACTCTTTACAACGACGGGTTAGTGATGCACGCAAGGAACATCGTTTTAAGGAGAATCTATGTTTCTATTGTGGTAAGTCAGGGCACTTCATTATAAACTGCCCCAGCCGTTCTCGTAAGACTACTGCAGCACTCATTCACTGTGAGTGTTGCGAGAGGGGATCTATCAGGTCCGAGCCTCAGGCTCCAGAGAGATCTGCAGCAACAGATCTTGATTTCTCGGACTTAAACTCCGTTACTTCTGAGGACGTTGACTGTGTAAACGCTGCAATTTTTCAAGTCTCCTCAGCGGTGTCCCAGCTGAGTTGTAAGAAAAACAATTCTCATTGCTTTCTTTCCATCAAACTCTGGGTTGACTCAGCTTGGGTGTCTAGCTCTGCTATGATCGACTCAGGGGCAAGTGGAAATTTTATGGATGTCTCCTTTGCTCTGAAACAGGGGATACGTTCAGTGAAGAAGGCTTCTCCAGTACAGATGGAAACTGTGGATGGCTCCCTGCTGACCTCTGGACCAGTGGATCAGGAAACAGAGCCTTTGAGGGTTCTTATGGGTAAAGATCATCAAGAGAAACTGTCCTTTATGCTTATCTCTTCTCCCCACTTTCCCATTATTCTAGGGCTACCATGGCTGCAGGCTCAGAATCCTACCATTAACTGGGAGACCAAGGAATTACACTTTCCAGAAAAACAGATGAGTCCAAAAGTTTCAGCTTGCTCTGTTCCTAAAGGAGCTATGTCAGTCCCTGAACTACCAGCTGTATATCAGGACTATGTGGATTTATGTGACAAGAAGAACGCTGACCAGCTTCCTCCTCACCGTCCATATGATTGTCCAATTGAATTATTGCCTGGAACAGAGATACCTTTTGGTAAGATCTACCCCCTGGCGGGGCCCGAGCTAAAGGCTTTAAAGGATTACATAGACGAGAATCTAGCCAAGGGCTTCATACGTCCCTCTTCATCTCCTGCAGGTGCACCCATCTTCTTTGTAAAGAAGAAAGATGGATCTCTGAGACCCTGCGTAGACTATAGGGAACTCAATAAGGTTACTATTAGAAACCGTTATCCATTGCCTTTAATCCCTGAGTTATTGGAGAGAGTGCGACATGCCAAAATTTTCTCTAAACTAGATCTCCGTGGGGCCTATAACTTAGTCCGTATTAGACCTGGGGATGAATGGAAGACTGCATTCAGGTCACGCTATGGACACTTTGAATATCTATCCCTGCCTTTTGGTCTGAGTACCCCCCAGCCACTTTCCAACACTTGGGGAATGACATCTTCAGGGATCTCCTAGTTTCATTCGTGGGGATTTATTGGAGATATTCTAATTTTTTCTAACTCCACAGAGGAAAAATCATGACATGTGAGAATGGTCTTGGAACGTCTAAGACAAAATCATCTTTTCATCAAACTTAAAAGTGTGAATTCCATAGGACCGAAATTCAATTTCTGGGGTAGTACTGTCTACACAAGGAATTAATATGGATGGAAGCAAGACCCAAGCCATCAAGGATTTGGGCCCCGTCCTAGAAATGTGAAGGAGGTGCAGCGCTTTATCGGGTTTGCCAACTTCTATAGACGTTTCATTAGGAATTTCTCTGAGGTAGTGTCACCTATCCCCCCAACTTACCCGGAAAGAGTCTAGGGTTTTCCTGGACTCCCCAAGCCCAGGAAGCATTTTCCCGTCTAAAAGATAAATTTTACCACTGCACCTATCTTAGTACATCCCAACCCCGAACTTGCCTTCATAATAGAGGTGGAGCTTCAGACTGTGCCGTTTGG